>CM036756.1:59105476-60349643 GCA_020796225.1 Arion vulgaris | reverse complement strand
TAGAGTCTATTGGTGACTAGTGCAATACTTCCTCTTTTCTAGAGCATCAGTTGCCCTATAAGCATCACTCAATGACCACGCTGGACAATCTACACGTGATTATAGTCCGGGGGCTACTTCACCATTATTCTAGAACAACCACCCGTTGACTACTCTATGTGGATATTGTATAAAAACGGTTCTTTTACTTTTCCTTTTATGTTGTGTTAATATCTCGTCTTACATTGGGCGAATGTTCCAGATCTTCAATTACATGTACACGTCAACCATGACATTGACAGACGATTTACTTGAACCAGTGATCAACGCCGCCCTGTTCATGGGCGTACACGAGGTAGTGGACATAGTCAAGGACATCTTAGCTCATCCCACACTGGACAATATAGCTGTGAGTATCTATGTGTCTATATGTCTATCTATCTGTATATCTATATGTCTATCTGTCTACCTACCTACCTACCTACCTACCTATCTTCTATCTGTCCATCTGTCCATCTGCCCATCTGCCCATTTGCCCATCTGTCCATCTGTCCATCTGTCCATATATCCATATATCCATCTGTCCATCTGTCCATCTGTGCATCTATCCATCTGTTTATCTGTCTATCTGTCTATCTGTCTATCTGTCCATCTGTCCATCTGTCCATCTGTCTATCTGTCTATCTGTCTATCTGTCTATCTATCTATCTCTCTCTCTCTCTTTCTGTCTATCTCTCTTTCTGTCTATCTGTCTCTTTGTCCGTCTGTCTGTCTATCTTTCTATCTGTCTTTCTGTCTGTGTGTCTTTCTGTCTATCTGTCTGTCTGTATATAAATCTTTCTAGTTATCTATTTATCTATCTGTCTGTTTATACGTATGTCTGATTTCATATGTGTCTATGTTTCTTTCTGTCCATTGATTCGTCTACCTGTTTACTTACCTGTCTAGTTCCCATCTACGCGTCTAATTACCTATCAATCTATGAAACCTTCTTCTTCTTATTCACCATTTACTTCTTTATATCGACGTAGACCAACATAATGAACTGCTCTTTGCTGACGACCAGTGTTTATTCCATTATAATATTCAACAGCTTCAAGAACACATAAATTTACTCAACAATCAATCAATCAAGTGCCGTTCCTGCCGGCGTAGGCGATCATGTCTCTCCACAACTCTCTTTGCTTGGTGCATCTAATCAGTTCTGACGTCGATATTTTGTTGAACCATGATGTCAGGCCATCCAACATCTTCTCCCTCTGTCTTTCACGATCTCTCCTTCCTTGAATTTTACCTGTAGTCACCAAATGTGCTAAACCTTCTCGCATTATTTGCCCGAAGAACCTTGATTGTCGGATTCTTATTCTTTTGATAAGGTTTCTTTGTGTGCAGACCTGATTTAAAACCTCCAGATTTGTTTTCTTTGCTGTCCATGGAATTTTCAGCATTCTTCTGTAAAATCACATCTCTGTGGCTTCCAATGATCGTATTGATAGTCTGTTCATTGTCCATGATTCGCTGCCATACATAAGAATTGGTTCAATATAGCATTGGAGTACTCGTTTTCGCAGTGTCATTGGTAGTGAGTTCACGCAAAGTGTGTTCTTCATTTTCATAAAAGCTGCTTTCGTTTGAGCTATTCTACTCCTAATCTCTGTTGTACATCTTCCATCTGATGTTAGGAAAGTTCCGAGATACTTGAATCGATGGACTTGTTTCAGTGTTGTTATTTATTTTGATATTACATGTTGGTGTTTCCTGTTTCTTGGAGACAACCATAACCTCTGTTTTCTTTATATTCATGCTTAATCCTTTCTTTTCACGTTCTCTCACTAATATGTCTATCAAGTCTTGCAGATCTTGTTCATTTGTAGCCATGAGAATTGTGTCATCAGCGTATCTTAGATTGTTCATATTTTGTCCACCGACTGTTATTCCTGTCTTTTCTTCTATAGATCTCATGATGTTTTCACTGTATAGGTTAAACAGGTCTGGTCAGAGTACGCACCCTTGTCTTACTCCTAACTGTATCGCCTGATAGATTCCAATCTTATTCTCTAGTCTTATAGCTGCGCTTTGTTGCCAGTACAAATTCTTGATCAGTCTCGGATCTTTCCCATCAATATTTATACTTTCTAATATGCTGATTATTTCTCCATGTTTTACTTTATCGAAAGCTTTTGCGTAGTCTATGAAACATAGGTATAAGTCCAACTTCATTTCTATTGATCTTTCCATTATTGTTCTTATTGTATATATTGTGTTGTTTGTTCCTCTGCGTTCAACAAAGTCACATTGTTCTTCCTTAACTTCTGGTCTTATTTTGTTTCGTACCCTTCTCATAATAATGCTGAAAAGTAGTTTTGTTACGTGACTCATGAGGCTGATTGTGCGGTGTTCTTCGCATTCTATCGTTCCTGCTTTCTTTGGTAGTGCTATAAAAATGGATTGTCGTAAATCTTTGGGTACTCATCCGGTGTTGTTGATGTCATTGAATAATTTTGTTAAAACGCCTATGCCCAATTCGCCTGCTGCTTCTATTTCTTCTGTTGTTATATTGTCTGGTCCTGGTGTTTTGCCTTTTTTCGTGTGTCTTATGGCGTTGATAACTTCTGATGGAAGCATTTGTGGTCCTTCATAGTTGTAATTAATAGCTGCAACAATAGCTGCCTCAAATACAACATGAAAATCAACATTCAAAAGACAGAAGTCATGACTATAAGCATGACTATAAGATAAGCATGACTATAATATATCAACATACAAATAAATGACCAAACGCTAAAGCAGGTGAGAGAATTCAAATACCTTGGAAGTACCTTCACATCGGATAGTAGACTGGACAGAGAGATGGAAACTAGAATCCAGCAAGCCAACAACATTACATACCATCTTACCTAATCTTGAAACACCCGGCAATTCCAGTAGAGACTAAAAGACAGATTATAAATTCAATCTTTATACCAACACTGTGCTACCAGAGCCAAACATGGGCACTGACAAGAGAACAAGAAAGTAAAATTACCACATGTGAAATGAGATGCTTGAGGAAAGAAGTAAATAAAACAAGAAGAGACCATATAAGAAATGAGGTAATTAGAAGAACAGTCGGAACAACACCTGCTATTAGATCTATTGAAAAACAGAGACTCAAATGGTTTGGCCACTTGGTCAGAATGAACCCGAATACACCAGTTGCAAGAGCGTACAACCAGAAAATGGAATCATCAAGAGGAAGGGCAGACCAAGAAAAAGATGGGTTGATGGAGTTACAGACATCTTAAAACTTTACAATACGACAATATATCAAGCGACCGGGGGAAGAGGTGGGTTATTAGTGGTCGTGTGTGCTTGTTTTAAGGCACTTTGTAAGCTTGCATTCCTTTTCCTAAGGCTGTTCTTGATGTCGTCGCTCCTCTTTTGCGTGGTCTTCCTCTTGCTTTGTACTCGTTATACATTTACTATGTGGCTCTTTTTGGTAGGCGATACCAGTGCATTCTTGTCAGGTGTCCAAACTATTTAATCTCTTGTTCTTTTATAAATTGCATGACTGGTTTCACATCCAGTCTTCTTCTGATTTCTTCATTTCTAATTTTGTATCTTATTGTCACACCTGCAGCTCTTCCAAGACACCCCCATCTCTGTCGTTATGATTTTCCGCCCATATTAGCCATATTTGACACTGGTAACATAGTATTGGCCAGAAAATCGTTCTTTTAAGATTTGCTTTAGTTTTTTGCAGTATCTCTTTATGTGTCAACAGTGGTGTTACCTGGTTAGCTTTCTTGCATCGATTGTTGATTTCGCTATCGATACTTCCGTCTGCTGTGATAATTGCTCCTAAGTATTTGACCTCAATGGTTTGTTTTATTTCTACGTTCTGGAGTTTTATTGTAATGTTTTCTGGTTGTCTACTTATAGCCAGTGTCTCTGTCTTTATTATATTTATTTTCATGTTGTACTCCTCCCCTTGATGTTAACTAAGTACAAATGGTTCTGGAGAGATGAATGCACTTATACATTAATAATGTGTCTATTATTGTTGTCTGTGTATCTTACTTCATGCTGACTCCTACTTATACAGCTCTCCTTATATCTCTTCCTATATGTATGTATGCGTTTCTTTCATATCTATATAATGATCAGCACCATACCATATATATGTATATATACGTTTTTTCAGATTATTATTTTATTGCATTTAATAAGTTATGGATTATTGACATGTAATCATGTTTGTGATTGTTTTAAATAGTACTTACTATTCATCGTCCCTGGAAAACGAGGCAGAGGACGACCAAGATGAAGATGGCAGCAGGACATCAAAGAAACCTTGAACATGACGCTGGAAGAGGCAGGAGAACTTGTAAGAGACAGAGAGCTTTTCTGGAGGTCTGTAATGAATGCGACGTTCCGCAAGGGACATACTACTACTTGAGTACTTACTAAACAACAGTAGGGATACTGGCAAATGAAATAGATTGAACATTGTCTAGGAGTATGTCCACGATAGCATACTGATATGTGGTGACTTAAATGTTCGAGGAGTGTTTTATAACAAAACTACGAGTACTACCAACAGACAGGTTAAAATCATCGAGGAAGCACTTATCAACATTTGTCTTGTCTGTCTAAATGATGGTAGAATTTTCGAAAAATGTGGTCTGAGAGAACGGTTTATCAAGTGGCGTTGCTTATTGTAGACGTTAAGATGATGATAATGAAAGCGAAGCAGTTAATTAAGAAATCTAAATTACCAGCATGTCAAGGGGACTATCTACATTCATTTATTTCTTTACCTAATTGTTGAAACTAAGTTCGTATGAGTATGTCAGAAAGTCAGTGATACCAGTTATAATAAATATTTGTGTTATCTTGTTATTTTTCTTTCTCTGTCACAGAGTTATAATATGAGTATGTCAGAAAGTCAGTGATACCAGTTATAATAAATATTTGTGTTATCTTGTTATTTTTCTTTCTCTGTCACAGAGTTATAATATGAGTATGTCAGAAAGTCAGTGATACCAGTTATAATAAATATTTGTGTTATCTTGTTATTTTTCTTTCTCTGTCACAGAGTTATAATATGAGTATGTCAGAAAGTCAGTGATACCAGTTATAATAAATATTTGTGTTATCTTGTTATTTTTCTTTCTCTGTCACAGAGTTATAATAGCATCATTAGAAGACAAGGGCTTCGTATATCACTCGTAGACCAAGAGTCGTTATACCGCGAAGCATTCAGCGATATAAAGCATAACGTGGCATTTCTTGGTCTCTCTCTGCACGAGGTAATCTGTGTCTACATGTTTAAGCCTTTCTGTTGTTATTGTTGTTGAACCCTCAGGAATTATGAGTTTTCACTCTTTTTCTTATATTTGCGTGGAGGAGAGTACTTGGCTTTCTTGTAGACCCAGAAATCTCCATTAACTCTAAGCGTGTTTTGCTATACTTAGTGTTCCGGAGTCTCCTACTCAGGTAGAGTCTATTGGTCACCACTGCAGAATCCTCTAATTCCTAGAGCGGAAAACGCTCCAAAAACATAATTTATTAATCACAAGGGATACTCTGCATGTGATTATAGTCCAGAGAGCCACTTCCGCGAGTGCTCTAGAAATACCACCCGTTGACCACTCTGTGTGACCTATGTGTGTTTTTCGCCAGAGAGGGTAACGAGCGATGACCTGCATGGACAGACATTTGCGCTCACCTGAACGATCAATTTTTCGGCTGTGTAATTAGAGGCATTTCTGTAAAAGCATATATTTTTCCCATAATGGCGCATGGCTGTGAGGCATAGATTAATAATAAAACAGTGAAACAAAATGATCAATACCATTGAATGCGAGGGCTACAGAAGAATACTCAGAATACCATAGACAAAAACAAACAAAAACTAACAAATATGTCCATTCTACAAAAGCTTAAAATTGAAGAGATATGTTTATTTGTTTGTTATGTATGAAATTAAATCCTCATTAAGCTGAGCCACGCCTCATTTAACTGAAGAACTGATTTTTTGGGGGTTATATTAGAGCGTGTAAGCCAACAAACATAAAACATAAGAAATAACTCCCTACAGAAAATCCAAGTATTGTAGAGATGTGGTTGATTAAAAAGAAAATAAATGAATTTTAAAAATGGCATTAAATAAAATAATTTAGACATAAATAATAACACTATTCTCTATAGAAGATAATTTTGAAGGGTATGATTTCGGGAAGACTGCATAGATGAAGACCAAAGAGAAGAAGAAGCGCACATACTGCCATAGATGAGTTGGTTATGACTGTATCAGACGCAAACACCTCACACAGGTTAGAGAGGCATTTTCAGCTGCTGTTGTGTGACCCAAGTTCCAGGTGGGACAAGCTAGACCATAGGTTCCCAACCTTTTTTTTTTTTTGGAGAGAGCTCTCCCTTTTTCAGTGAATGATTCGATAGCGCCCCCTTGGGTAAATTATATTGTACATGCTATATATTGAAAAGCAAGGACACATTGTTCAGTTATTTTATTAGAAGATAATATCAATATTGATAGGTCTTCAACAAACTTCTTCTAGCGCATGTCTATCTTGCAATTCCTTCCAAGCATGTCTATCTTGCAATCCCTTCCAATTTTCTCCCTCCCTTGCATATCCTTTTAATACCAGTCTCAGATCTCTTCTCCAGGTATTTCTAGACCTTTCCATACCCCTCTTCCCCCTCAGTGCATGTTTTGCAATGTTTCCTGTCAGCCTTCTCAATGTTTGTTGTTTCGTGTTTAATAATAATAATAATAATTAATCTCGTACCATTATACGTTACATATGGCCTCGGTGTCTCGGTGGCTAAGTGGTTAAGCCCTCTGCCTTGTGAGTCGAAGGTCGTGGGTTCGAGTCCGCACCGCGCCATTCTGTTCACAAGTGCAGTTTTTCCAAAGACCCCTAGGATTGTTGCTGGAGCTACGGAGTTCGTGCTTTGTGCAATACTCTCGGCAGGTGGCGTGCCATTTCTGCGGAGAGGACCGAGCCGTATGGGGTAAAACCCGGTGCAATGAAGTCAATCCTTCGGCTTTTAAACCCTTTTAAACATATGGCCTGCAAACAATTTCTCCATACGGCTCTATCCTGGGCAACTCGCTCAGTATGCTCCATGGAACTGAGGCCGATATTTCTTGCCTCTCTCAGCAAAGTTCGTTTCAGGATCTCCCAAGGTCGTGCTCCCTTTCTTGAACCCTTTGAACCCCACTTCAATGCCTGCTTTCATATTCTTGGATCATATGTCGTGTTTGCACTCCACTTCAATGCCTGCTTTCATATTCTTGGATCATATGTCGTGTTTGCACTCCACTTCAATGCCTGCTTTGATATTCTTGGATCATATGTCGTGTTTGCACTCCACTTCAATGCCTGCTTTGATATTCTTGGATCATATGTCGTGTTTGCACTCCACTTCAATGCCTGCTTTGATATTCTTGGATCATATGTCGTGTTTGCACTCCCCTTAATCACAACTACTTATCTTGTTTCCAGATTGAATGCAAACTCACGGACCTCGACGTGATGGTGTCAGACTAAGCAAAAACAATCCCACTACGATGCCTGCTTTGATATTGTTTGATCATATGTCATGTTTGAACTACCCTTAACCCTTTGAACCCTGGCCACCTGTACCTTCAAACCCCACTCCCATGAGCTTCTGAGCAAAAACAGCCCTTTCAGAGTTATATTAAAAACACGATAACTTAGCACACATAAGTGCTCTATAATTCGTTACTGACTTATCCTATCATCTCCGTTATTTCTGCTTATTATCTATTTGCAGAATACTAAACTTTTGTATTTAATTGATATTATATGTAGACACGGCCGTAAATACTACAGTATATGTAGATTGTTCTCCAGATTAAACATATAGCTTGAATATCAATTTATTACAATTATTTGTCTTTGTCTAAACTCACTTTCGATATCCTTATCAGAATAATCCCATTCCAAGTCTAATTTATCTTCAGATTCATTCAAAACAAGTTCGACATCTTTCTCTGTTGTTATTCTTCTAGAGTGACCATTTTCGAAATTTGTAAACATCTATTCAACATAAAAATACTTAACTAATTACTTTATCAGTACACAAAAATCATACAATAGCAACGTCCGCAATCTTGCTAAACCATGCAAAACCCGTGGGTTGTGTTTTACGACACATGTGTACACAATTTATTATAAAATACCGAAAAATAATGACAAAATAACACCAGACTGATATTTCGGGAGCTCGGGATATGAGATGTTTACATTCAATCCCGAAATATCAAGAGCCCAGGGTCTCCACTGAATGACAAATACTTGACTTATTTCCAGATTGAATGCATACTCACGGACCCTGATGTGATGGTGTCAGACGAAGCGGAAACAATCGAAGTGATAATCAGCTGGGTCGAGTATAACTACATGCAGAGAATTTCTGTTCTAGCAACATTACTTGACCATGTAAGTTTCGAATGCATTGCACCAAACACACTGGCAGAAATAGCACAGAAGTACAGTCATATCTTTGACACCCCAGCTGGTAACAGCTTTCTTTGCGAAGCTTTCAAGTAAGCTCTTGTTATTTTCACTGTTTCTTTTAAAATCATAAATATTCTTTCATTAATTTATAAACTTTATTAATTTTTTTATAAAAACCGCTCGTGTGTTGCCGAGGCTCGCAAGGGGAGCAAAGAGTAGTAAAAATGCAACCTACAAAGAATGTCGTAAGAGGCGACTGAGAAGGGAGCCTAGGGAATCTACCATAGTAAATAAAAAGCGTCGCAGATATCGAATGTGCTGGTCTACTTGTAGGCGCATAACTGACAAGGCGTAAATCGCCCTTAGACTCAGATCACATACAGATCACAAATAGAGGTTTAACAAGTAGTCGATATGAATCGTGCGAAGAAGAAGATTTTACAATTAATTTCTTCAATACAATGACTGTTACTCAGCTCTGATCCCATATGTGACTGTTACTCAGCTCTGATCCCATTTGTGAAAATGTGACAAAATATATCCCTAACTTATACGACAAACACTACTGTAAACTGTAACTACAAATTCCTGACAGACTAGACCAAACTCTGTAACAAACTCCTGACAGACTAGACAAAACTGTACTACAAATTCTTGACAGACTAGACCAAACTGTAACTACAAATTCCTGACAGACTAGACCAAACTTTGTAACAAATTCCTGACAGACTAGACCAAACTGTGCAACAAATTCCTGACAGACTAGACAAAACTGTAACTACAAATTCCTGACAGACTAGACACAACTGTAACTACAAATTCCTGACAGACTAGACCAAACTCTGTAACAAATTCCTGACAGACTAGCTCAAACTGTTCCCAACACTATACCACAAATGTTAACACAAACACTGCCACAAATTCTATTAATCTTTGTACCACACATTCTACAACAATCTCTACCATACTTTCGCAAACTTTACGAAGAATAGTAAACCAACAAAGAACCGGTGTCGTTAGTCGCCACACACTGAGAGACATACTGATGAGGAGATCGAAGCACATATGGACTAATTGGTTCAACGTGCAGTGATAATGATCCGAAGACTAAATTTAAACTAAATTACTACTAACATTACAACAAAAACGTCACATTAAGCACATGAACACAAACAATATCACACCAACAAGAACAAATAAAACAACAATACACCTTACATTACCACAAACAATAGCACAAGTTATAACATAGACACTGTCCCATTGATAACATGTTGCTGAAGCTAATCATTGACAACGATCGACACTATCTGCAGGTTTCACGCACTTAATACTGGCCCCACTTACAGACCAAAGGAAGACCCACAAGCCCCTGTTGTAAGTATTTTAAACAAACAATCTAATAGGAATCCTATCAGTCTCATCTTGATTATAACTGAATTTAAAAGGCCCAAATATAGATCGTCAACATGATAAATAAGGAGTGCAGGACAAGTCAAGTAGTAGCATGTCCCTTGCGGAACGTCGCATTCATCACATTCCGTCTGAAAACCTCTCTGTCTCTTGCAAGTTCTCCGGCCTCTTCTAGTGTCATGTTCAAAGTTTCTTTGATGTACTTCTGCCCCCTTAGTCTTACATAACATCATGTTCCGGAAGATGAAATATCCACATCGGTTTGGAGAGATAGGTAATGGAAGGCGTGGTTTCTAGAGCACGAGGAAGGGGACGACCAAGATGAGTACAGAACACACGATGCAAAAGGAAGCTTAATGGACTGTGAGGCGAGACAGACTCAAACATTTCCGTAGGTCGGAAATTTTAGAATGTGCCTGTCTTACTCGTATAGGGGAATATGAAAGAAGCGCATCGTTTAGTCGTTCTTGACAAAGACCAATCATATTCCAAAGACTGGTTATAAGAAGGTACAAATAAACTCAAACAAACTAGTTTCAGTCTAGATCAATGACTAGAAATAGAAACACCGTCAGACTCATGTGATGACAAACTTGATGCACTTCTATGATCAATGACTGGAAATGTTCTTTTGTTCTTGATAAAGGTCTAAGCACCGAAACGTTGAGTGTTGTTTTTTCATATTTAAAATTAATTTTTCCCTTTTTATGTAATACTGTATACACCTGTTTTTGCTCAATCGCCAATCCAGAAGTAGTAATTTCTCTTTTCCTCTCCATCTCTTGCTTGTAACGCCTTGACGCTTGGTTTAGCAACAAATACACGACATTCTTCACTATTCTTGACCGTCCTCTGTATTTTGTTCCAACTGTGATTCATTTGTTTCAGTTCATTTTGTACTGTTCTCCTCCATGTTGTTTTGTTCTGTTCTCCTCCATGTCGTTTTGTACTGTTCTCCTCCATGTTGTTTTGTACTGTTCTCCTCCATGTTGTTTTGTTCTGTTCTCCATGTTGTTTTGTACTGTTCTCCTCATGCTTTTGTCTGTTCTCCATGTTGTTTTGTTCTGTTCTCTATGTGTTTGTACTGTTCCTCATGTCTTGACTGTTCTCTATGTGTTTTGATGTTCTCCTCCATGTTGTTTTTACTTCTCCATGTTGTTGTTCTGTTCTCTCCATGTTGTTGTTCTGTCTCCCATGTCGTTGTACTGTTCTCCGTGTTTGCTGTTCTTCCTCGTTCTCTTTCTATGTTGTTTGTTCTGTCTATGTCGTTTTGTACTGTTCTCCTTTTTTACTGTTCTCTCCATGTCGTTTTCTGTTCTCTGTGTTTGTATGTTCTCTCCATGTTTTTCTTTCTTCCATGTCATTTTGTACTGTTCTCCTTCGTTTTTACTGTTCTCTCATGCTTTTGTACTGTTCTCCTCCATGTTGTTTGTACTTCTTCCATGTCGTTGTTCTGTTCTCTCCATGTTGTTTGCTGTCCCTCCATGTCGTTTTGTTCTGTTCTCCTCCATGTCGTTTTGTACTGTTCTCCATGTTGTTTTGTACTGTTCTCCTCCATGTCGTTTTGTACTGTTCTCCTCCATGTCGTTTTGTACTGTTCTCCTCCATGTGGTTTTGTACTGTTCTCCTCCATGTTGTTTTGTACTGTTCTCCTCCATGTTGTTTTGTTCTGTTCTCCTCCATGTTGTTTTGTTCTGTTCTCCTCCATGTCGTTTTGTACTGTTCTCCTCCATGTTGTTTTGTACTGTTCTCCTCCATGTCGTTTTGTACTGTTTCCCCCATGTGTTTTGTCTGTTCTCCTCCATGTGTTTTGTACTGTTCTCCTCCATGTTGTTTTGTACTGTTCTCCTCCATGTCGTTTTGTACTGTTCTCCATGTTGTTTTGTACTGTTCTCCTATGTTGTTTTGTACTGTTCTCCTCCATGTCATTTTGTACTGTTCTCCTCCATGTCGTTTTGTACTGTTCTCCTCATGTCGTTTGTCTGTTCTCCTCCATGTTGTTTTGTACTGTTCTCCTCCATGTCGTTTTGTTCTGTTCTCCTCATGTTGTTTGTACTGTTCTCCTCCATGTCGTTTTGTTCTGTTCTCCTCCATGTCATTTTGTACTGTTCTCCTCCATGTTGTTTTGTACTGTTCTCCTCCATGTTGTTTGTACTGTTCTCTCCATGTCATTTGTACTGTTCTCCTCCATGTCGTTTTTCTGTTCTCCTCCATGTTGTTTGTACTGTTCTCCTCCATGTCGTTTTGTTCTGTTCTCCTCCATGTCGTTTTGTTCTGTTCTCCTCCATGTCGTTTTGTTCTGTTCTCCTCCATGTTGTTTTGTACTGTTCTCCTCCATGTCGTTTTGTACTGTTCTCCTCCATGTCGTTTTGTACTGTTCTCCTCCATGTTGTTTTGTACTGTTCTCCTCCATGTTGTTTTGTACTGTTCTCCATGTTGTTTTGTACTGTTCTCCTCCATGTTGTTTTGTACTGTTCTCCATGTTTTTTTGTACTGTTCTCCTCCATGTTGTTTTGTACTGTTCTCCATGTTGTTTTGTACTGTTCTCCTACATGTCATTTTGTACTGTTCTCCTCCATGTTTTTTTGTACTGTTCTCCTCCATGTTGTTTTGTACTGTTCTCCTCCATGTCATTTTGTACTGTTCTCCTCCATGTCGTTTTGTACTGTTCTCCTCCATGTCGTTTTGGGTCTTCCTTGCTTTCGTTTAAACTCTGGTGTCCACCTAAGTGCAATTTTCATGACTGAGTTGTCTTCACATATTTCACATGTGCAATATATCTCAATCATCTCTTTTGTATGGCGGTGTTCATGTTCTCTTGTGGGCCACTTTGTCATGAATTCTTGGTTACAGATAATTCTTGGCCAGAATACACTTAAGATCTTTCGCAGACAATTTGGATGGAAGATGGAAAGTTTTGACATATCTTGTTCTGTCATATATATATATATTTACATGTGGTTAAATATGGCTGTACTGAAAAATTCATCAAAATTGTGCAACAACTGCATGAGGGGATGCACGCCAGAGTGCAGGACCAAGGCGAGCTATCAGAGCTTTTTCCCGTCCTAAATGGAGTCAAACAAGGCTGTGTGATTGCACCAACTCTGTTTAGCATTATGTTTTCTGCCATGCTGACATATGCATTCATAGATGGTAACATAGGTGTCGACATCAAGTATCGTACCCAAGGAGACTTCAAGCAAAAACAAAAGTAAAGTCTGATACCATCAGATATCTCCTATTTGCTGACGACTGCGTCCTCACTGCCAACACTGAGGCAGATCTCCAGACTAGTATGAACATATTCTCACAAGCCTGCTCCAGCTTTGGTCTTACCATCAATACCGAGAAATCTGGTCATGTACCAACCAGCTCCTGGAAAATTATATGCCGAATCCAAATATTACAACAAGCAGCAGGAAACTGAAAGTAGTGGACATACTTACTTATCTTGGAAGCACACTGTCCCAAAATGTCACCATAGATGATGAAATACATACCAGAATCTCTAAAGCTAGAAGCACCCTTAGCAGACTTCATAGAAACGTCTGGCCCAGATTTGGTATTGGCCAAGCCACAAAACTGAAGGTATATCGAGCTGTCGTGTTCCCAGTCCTTCTTCACGCATGCGAAACTTGGACTCTATATCAGAGACATGCAAGGAAGGGAAATCACTTTCTCACAGTCTTCCTTAGAAAAATAATGAACATCAAATGGCAGGATATGATCCCAGATACAGAGGTCCTAAAAGAGCTGCTTTCCCCAGTATCTATACAAGCTTGATGCTGTCCCAGACAAGATGGGCAGGACATGTGGCTCGAATGCCAGATTGCAGAATACCCAAACGACTCTTTTATGGTGAGCTGCATTGCGGTAAATGCTCAAGGGGGAACAGAAAAAGCGATTCAAAGATACACTCAAGAACTAGATTAAATCCTTTGACATAGATGTCAACAGCTGGGAGAATATTGCTCAAGACAGATCAGTCTGGCGCACACTTCTTCGACACGGTTCCTCGGCCTGCAAGGCAGGTAGAACAGCACGGATGGAACAAAAACATCAAAATTAAAAGGCAGTAAAACTTCCACAAGTGCAAGTATACCTTGCCCACACTGTACAAGAACATTTCAAGTCCTTATCGGGCTCACTAGTCATCTATGCACACACAGACAAACATAAGGCAACTACATTCCCTTGGATGAAAATTTGTGTGGTCATCATCACCCGTGATGGACGAGCATCATCATATATATATATATATGTACATGTACACGGAGATAACACAGGACAGCCATTCCCCTACCCTAAGATAGCAGTTAATAGACTAGATAGGTAGTTGATGGATGATAGAAGGCCCGTGTGCCCAGCGTGTTCGTAGCGCGTTGGAATACGGGTGACTAGTCCTCTGTGAGTGAGGGTTCAATTCTGTGGACTGGCAGAAAAGCCACAGATTCTCCAGATTTACGGTGTTCGTGGCACCGAACCGAAGGGTTCCGATGTCCATGACACCGAGCCGAAAGCTTTCAGCTCAAGTGCTTCTGGATCGGAAAAAAAAAGTTGATAGAAGAGAGGTAGAGACTGGGAAAGATGCACACCAAATAATGCGTACCATCGTAAGGATATAGTGACTAGAATTAGTTTGGTTTGACGTATCGTGGACGACAGAAACTAGGACAGAAAAATAACAACGGGAGAGACTGAGAGATAAGGCAGACGTAGTTTGAACCAAGTTTAAATCTAATGATATGTGACAAAAGTTATACTTGTTTAATTTTTTTTTTTAAATTTTTAAAAATTATTTATATGGGGCCCGTCCCAGATTTGCCATACTAGGTAGACCCCGTACAGCGGAACGTGAAAATGTTTATAAACTATCAAGCCCCATCAATCCTTCGATCGATGGCACTCCTAGTTTTGTACAAGGGTAGCCATGTGGCATTTAATGAAGGCTTCCGACCTTCGGCTTCGATCAAATGGGCACCAGTTCCGTAACACAAGCTGATAACTTTGTGAACCCATATAATGAGCCACGTGACAGATATCAAACGATACAGATCAGATACTTTGATCTTAGCCAAAAGGTCGTTTATAACTGGTTACTAAGACCAGACAAAAAAAAGGTACTTAACCGTACCTTAACGTGGCTATACTTGTTTCAGAGTACTCATTTTTATTACAACATCACTTCAGACAAGAGAAGCCCTACTAGATATATATATATATATATATATACAGTGGCGGCTCGTGGTCATTTTCTTGGTGAGGCTAGACACAAATTTTGGAAAAATCATAGTTTTTTTAGTATTTACTATTTTTTGTCTATTCCGGGAAGTTATTCCCCTTTCGGTTTTTGGTGGAGCCGGGCCCTACTGGACCTTAATGACGAGCCGCCCTATATATATATATATATATATATATATATATATATATATATATATATATATATATATATATATATATATATATATATACTGATAGTCTGTTAATGCTATTTGCTGTCAGAATACATGAATACTTTACATTTTTAGTGTACATCACTCACAGAAGACCGTGGCGTACGTGTTGATGGAATGGAAGTACCTACGGTCGGTAATACGCGTTACCCAGACAATAAGAAATTACCAGACAGCAGAGAAGGCGGAGATCAAATACTTGCTTCAGGTGAGAGAAAATACACTCATTTAATAATGTATTTGAGAATAATGAAGTTATAATGTGGCTGTAAAAGTACTACAACTATCATGGACTGCTACAACTATCATGGACTGCTACAACTTTCATGGACTGCTACAACTTTCATGGACTGCTACAACTTTCATGGACTGCTACAACTTTCATGGACTGTTACAACTTTCATGGACTGTTACAACTATCATGGACTGCTACAACTTTCATGGACTGTTACAACTTTCATGGACTACTACAACTTTCATGGACTGCTACAACTTTCATGGACTGCTACAACTTTCATGGACTGTTACAACTTTCATGGACTGCTACAACTTTCATGGACTGCTACAACTTTCATGGACTGCTACAACTTTCATGGACTGCTACAACTTTCATGGACTGCTACAACTTTCATGGACTGCTACAACTTTCATGGACTGTTACAACTTTCATGGACTGCTACAACTTTCATGGACTGTTACAACTTTCATGGACTGCTACAACTTTCATGGACTGCTACAACTTTCATGGACTGTTACAACTTTCATGGACTGCTACAACTTTCATGGACTGCTACAACTTTCATGGACTGCTACAACTTTCATGGACTGCTACAACTTTCATGGACTGCTACAACTTTCATGGACTGCTACAACTTTCATGGACTGCTACAACTTTCATGGAGTGTTACAACTTTCATGGACTGCTACAACTTTCATAGACTGTTACAACTTTCATGGACTGTTACAACTTTCATGGACTGCTACAACTATCATGGACTGCTACAACTTTCATGGACTGCTACAACTTTCATGGACTGCTACAACTTTCATGGACTGCTACAACTTTCATGGACTGCTACAACTTTCATGGACTGCTACAACTTTCATGGACTGCTACAACTTTCATGGACTGCTACAACTTTCATGGACTGTTACAACTTTCATGGACTACTACAACTTTCATGGACTGCTACAACTTTCATGGACTGCTACAACTATCATGGACTGCTACAACTTTCATGGACTGCTACAACTTTCATGGACTGCTACAACTATCATGGACTGCTACAACTTTCATGGAGTGTTACAACTTTCATGGACTGTTACAACTTTCATGGACTGCTACAACTTTCATGGACTGCTACAACTTTCATGGAGTGTTACAACTTTCATGGACTGCTACAACTTTCATGGACTGCTACAACTTTCATGGACTGCTACAACTTTCATGGAGTGTTACAACTTTCATGGACTGCTACAACTTTCATGTACAATTTTCATGGACTGCTACAACTTTCATGGACTGCTACAACTTTCATGGACTGCTACAACTTTCATGGACAGCTACAACTTTCATAGACTGCTATCACAGAAATAAACTGCTATCACTGAAATAGACTGCTATCATTGAAATAGACTGCTATCACTGAAATAGACTGCTATCATTGAAATAGACTGCTATCACTACAATAGGCTGCTATCACTGAAATAGACCGCTATCACTGAAATAGACTGCTATCATTGAAATAGACTGCTATCACTAAAATAGACTGCTATCACTGAAATAGACCGCTTTCACTGAAATAGACTGCTATCACTGAAATAGACTGCTATCACTGAAATAGACTGCTATCACTGAAATAGACTGCTATCACTGAAATAGACTGAAACTGTCATCACTAAGAAGTCTCTGTGGCGTAGAGTGCTCGTCTCTCGTGCCAAATGTACCAGGTTCGCTCCCTCTTGGAACCATCTGGATATTTTTCCAGAGATCCCTGATCTCAGTGTAGGTAAGACCGAGATTCGAGTCCTATCGGAGAGGGACGATAAAACGTAGGTCTCGTGTTCAATTTGAGCACGTAAAAAAACCATTGGCAGTTCAAAATCGAGAAGAGCAGACTGGAAAACCGCTGCCCGGGTAAAATTCATTAGAAAATATTAAAAATTAAAAATCCTACACAAAAAATATCTTCACTATCTTCAAACATTACACCGAGAACACTCGCCGATGCAACGGAGTTCAGGTATTGCAGCTGAAATCTTCCCGTGTAAGAAAGAGATCGAAGCACACATGTTACTCACCGAAGTGCAATGATGATGGTCCTATCAATCAATCAATCAATCAACTGTACTGAAATATTCTAAAACTTCTCATGACTGCTTTCACTGATATGTACTGAAACGTGTATGAATACTCTCATCGATAGGCACTGAAACATGTTTTCATAATGTAAATCATAGATATCCAAACTTTTTCGGCCCACCTCCTACTTTGAACGATATAAACTTTGTAACGCCCCCTCCCCATTATAACAGTTTGCCAACGCCCCTCCCCATATATATATATATATATATATATATATATATATATATATATATATATATATATATACATGCTCTATTTTCACTGTAACATAAAAATTGATATATATTTCTGTCATACATGGTCAATTTTCAAATGATTATATACATGAAATAGAAAATTGATAAGCAAAATGGATCGTGTAAGATGGGCATAAGATGAATTAAAATGCAGAATTCAAATTTTTATGATTGTTTAATCACAAAATTACGAAACAAAATTCCCCCCAAATGCTTCTGAACCCACTATCGCCCCCTGGAAGGCTTCAGCGTTCACTAAGGGTCTGTACCGCCCACTTTGGGAGCATATTATGTAAAACAACAAACATTAAAAATAATAATGAATTAATTATGAAGAATTCAAATGAAGAACATCTAAATGTATTTGAGATCTTCTGTTATAGAAGTATGCTATTATTCATCTCAATATCTTACAATTAATTCTGCAATATCTCCGTTTTCTGAAGGCCTACTCTCCAAACCTCGTCAGAAGACTTCTTTAGTTCTATCCATGTCTCTATTAACTGTTTATTTTCTTGGAAAGCATCATCAATCTCTTGGGAAACGTAAATCTCTAAGTCTTCAGTAGAGTAGCACTGCCAGAAATTTGCATAATGTGGCTCAGGATGCTTTCGCTTTCAAGATATAACAGTAGCCGAAAATGGATACATTCACATATTTGACAAAGACAGCGAGTTTGTAAGTCTGAATGGACTGTAGCTGCAGGCAGCGAAACTGTCTTTCCCCATTTTTGAAAGATGAGAATAATGAGTTTTTGTTTTTGTAAGAACCCCAGGCGAAGCAGTGGAAGCAATGAATATTATCAATAAACAGACAGTGTACAAGTAATAGAAGCTCCTGAAAAAAACAAATAACCGAACACAGAATTCGAACAGCTTACCCTTATTTCTTACGACATACATTGCATATCCTAGCAATACGAGCGTTCTTACCAACACAACTAGTAATTAGCCATTAGGCTTTTTTTAAAACAGTATCAGGGGTTCTGTGGCGTAGATATTAGTTGTTGGCTTCTCATTCCAAAGTTACTCAGTTCGCTCCCTCGTAGAGTCATCGGAATCTTTTCCCAGATATCCTTGATTTCAGTGTAGGTAAGATCGAGTTACTAGTCCTATAATAGACGGGGGATAAAACGTAGGTCCCGTTTACAAGTTCAGCAGGTAAAAGAACAATTGATAGTTCAAAATTGAGAAGAGCAGGCTGGAAAGCCCCTGTCCGGCAAAATTCTTTATACACATTAAACAAATAAAATTCTTACAAAACATTCTCACCATCTCCTAAATTACGTCTGTGACCCTCGTCGGCACTACAGAGCTAGAGCAATGCCATTGAGATCTTCCTGTGTAAGAAAGAGATCAGAGCACACATGGTTACTCACCGAAGTACAATGATGATGGTCCTATCAATCAAAAGCAGTATCATAATTGCTTCTTTCCAGGTATGTGAAACATGACCCAACCCCACACCCCCGATCTAATTATTATTGTAAATATGCAGTAGTCTTGTGAGGCTAATATTACTTATCTTCTTCACCCTTCGCCCCTAGGGAGGCATAGGTCTGCAACCAAGTTCGCCCATTCCATCCTATCCAAAGACATATTTTCCAGATCTCGTCACTCTCTCTCCATTCTCTTGAATTCCGTCTCCAACTCATGCCCAGATGTCTCTCAGGTTTCTTCCCCTACCTCTATTACCCTGGTAGTTCCACGAGTCCTTCCTTGCAGGGTCCTCCTCCTTCTTCTTTCTCGGTTGGCGAGCTATGAATTTCCCTGATTGTGGTGGTTTCTCTAGCTATATAGTGATTTTCACAGTGCGGGGTAGTTAGCCCCACGTCCATCCTCCTTAACGGCTAGACATGAGTGACAGGTAACAGCGGTTCTATTCTTTGCACACCTAATTTGAACCCCGGTTACCACTCCGGTGAATATTACTTGCTGTCAAATATATTTCACAGTGCAACTAATTGGAGTTAAATAAACTAGTTGCTTTAAACACTATGTTTATTTTCACATTTACCACAACTTGCTGCACCAAAAGTGCACGCTATGTTATAATATACACGTGCACGTTGGAGCACACTTTGAAATGCTTTGTTGCATTCTAAGAAATGTTAAACGTTCTCATTAATCTTTTAACAGAATGTGAACATCGAGACCAGTGTCAGAATGAAAGGGCGCAAGAGCTGCCAGGTTTGTTAGTGTATAGCTCTATGTCTCTCTCTATCTCTCTCTCCCTCATGTTTTTTTAACCACGAATAAGGCATAGACCCTCAACCAACTCAAGCCAAGTCTTACTATCTCTAGCTATCTCCTGCAGCTCCCTCCAGGTCTTCTGTATATTGTTGCTTGGTTTCCAAATCTCGTCTCCACTTATTTATAGTCCTCCCTCTCTTCTGCTGTCCCCGTGGGTTCCAGGAAAGGGTCATTCTCGTTATATTGTCGTCGGATTTTCTCAAAGTGTGTTATATAAAGCGTCAGCGTCTTTTTTTAACCGCTTGGTTCACTGGAATCTGTCTTTATCAAACCATCTCAGTTCCACTATTCTGCGCAGACACCAGGTGTTGAATGTTTGCAATTTACCCGTTATAATTTTAGTCGCTCTCCTTGATTCTGACCCATGCAGCCGAACTGATAGCTAGTTGGTAGTTGACTTACTACATATGAGCAATCTATGCACTAACTGTGCACACGTTAAAGTTGAAAGTGCGGTAACTATGTAAGACATAAGTAAATGCACATTCAATTTGAAGTTATGTAACTTCATATGAGATAATTAAAGAGGCGGGAGACCCAACAAGAACAAGGGTTGCCTTTTATTAAAATTAGCAGAAAAAACTAACAAACATATCACCTTACAATTTGGCCACATGTTGTAAAGGACATTGTTTTTTGATGATAAACAACGTTTAGTGTATGCATTGAGATTTTTTGTTTTATATAGGTCAGCAAATGGCATGCAGACTTATAGGTCAGCAAATGTCGTTCAGACATATTTGTAAAAACAATTAGTCTAGACATTAGATACTAATAAGCATCATAATAAGTATGTATATACAGTGCCGGATTAGGCCAGCGCGGGGCCCTAGCAAATTTTAGCGCGGGGCCCTAGGTTTTGTATGATAATAAATAATAAAACACAACTTTTACAAACAAACTTGTCTCGATTTAGACAATTTAGACAATTAGCAAATTTAGAGATAATACTAGACAAATCAATTTCTATAAGTCAATTACATTCAATGTTTATTAAGCTGAGGTTATTTAGATGATCTTTAACTCACGTGTTCCTTAACCATCGTGTTCCTTAACTCACTTTTATACGCTTTAATGTTGAAAAGAACGTTCTCCGCTGCAGTTAGTAATCATTAAAGACAAGTAAATTCGTAAGACTATTTCTACATTTGGGAATAATCACAATATAGACGAGACTGCTGTAAAACTATTTGATTGGCAAAACACGTAATCACAAAGTACTGTAGTTTTACAAATTACACAAACAATGACAACATACTGCAACATTTCGACCAACAAGGCCTTTATCAAGCAAACGAACAACAGGAGTGACGAATTTTTTAATCAATAATTATAATGCATACACTAAACGTTGTTTTTCATCATGTGGCCAACTTGTATGAGAATATGTTCGGTAGTTTTTATTTCTGTGAATTGTTAAAAAGACAACCCTAGTTCTGGGTGGGTCTCCGGTCATAGCTTTAACCACGACAGTCTTTGATATCAATGCCATTTTTCTTTACAACATCAAGTAAACTTTGGGCGAGTTGTTCAGCAGTATGACCTTCCATAACCAAGAACTTCACAAACCTTTCCACTGGTTCAGATGGTAACACATAGCGCACTATTACAGTGAGCTGGTCCACATGCGAAATGTCTGGAGTAGAGTCCAGTGATACGGAATAGTACTTGCATTTCTTAATTTCGCAAATAATATGATCCAATAAGCTTGATGCAATTAGATGGATAAATTCCTCACATGTTGTTTTTGATAAGTATGATGTTAGTATCTTTCCTTTATTTGTATAAGTATTTTTATGCTGAGCCAGAAAAATAAATAACATAAATAAGAAAAAATGAAAGGGGATATTATTGCCCACCTCCCAACCTTGGTTCCTTGTTTATGACTAGTGACAGCTTAGCTCTGTCACATAGGCGCGGGCCCCCAGAAGCGCGGGGCCCGTAGCATTTGCTACTTCTGCTACTAGGCTAATCCGGCGCTGTGTATATACATTATATATCAATATACATCTGCAATTTAGACATTATCTATTGATAAACACATATAATGTAAACATTTTTTATTGGTAAACACAAGTGCTGTATACATTAGCTATATGTAAACTTCTGTGTGGAAGCAGGGCCGTGTGGTATATTTTCTCAGTGTGATGCAAGTCTTCGAAATGCCGCCCCTTAAATGTATTTTCCTTAAAATAACCTTCAATTGTAATTTTGATTTTGCTTCTTATTCCGCCCCCGCCCCTCTTACGGTGCCGCTTGATGCGGTCGCCTCTCTGTGTCATAGCACAGTGCGGCCCTGTGTGGAAAGACTGATGGAATGCGTAAACAATTCTCTGATTGAAAGAACATAAAAGACATGTGGATTCATTTGCATCGCTAAAATTTCTCAAGTGAGGAAAGAAATTAGCCCTCCTGGATACTTGACACTGAACATGTAAAGGGACATGCACTCTACATTCTGAGGTCTGGAAAAAGACCTCATCATCATCACTATCATTCTGAGTAACAAGAGCAGTGTATTAATACTGTACTGTTGCTCGTAATATCAACATCATCATCATTCTGAGTATCAAAGTCAACAGTGTCTTCTTACTGTTGCTCCTACTAACAACATCGTTCTGAGTATCAACACCAACAGTGCCTTCTTAATGTTGCTTCTACTAACATCATCATTCTGAGTATCAACATAAACAGTGCCTTCTTACTATTGCTCCTACTAACATCATCATTTTGAGCATCGACATCAACAGTGTCTTCTTATTGTTACTCTTAGAAACATCATCATTCTGTGTATTGTTATTGTTTTTGTATTTTGTAAAACTACAGTACTTTGCGTTTACATATTTCGTCATTGCTACATAGTTTTACTGCAGTCTTCCCATATATATCGATAATATCATTTTGAGTGTCAACATCAACAATGTTTTCATACTGTTGCACCAAATAATATCATCACCATCATTCTGAGTGTCAACATCAATAATATTCTCTTACTGTAACTCTCCCTAACATCATCACTATCTGTTAAAGTAATAACAGCGACAACTGTGTCTCCTTACTATAACTCTCCCTAACATCATCACTATCTGTTAAAGTAATAACAGCGACAACTGTGTCTCCTTACTGTAACTCTCCCTAACATCATCACTAAGATCTTCCATTGAGATCTTCCTGTGTAAGAAAGAGATCATAACACACATGGTTACTCACCGAAGTGCATTGATGATGGTCCTATCAATCAATCAATCAACCAATCAAGCAATCGGACGAAGTATCATAATTGCTTCTTTCCAGGTATATGAAACATGACCCCCGATCTAATTATTATTGTAAATATGCAGTAGTCTTGTGAGCCTAATATTACTTATCTTCTTCACCCTTCCTCCCTAGGAAAGCATAGGTCTGCAACCAAATCCGTCCATTCCATCCTATCCAAAGATATATTTTCCAGATTTCTTCACACTCTCTCCATTCTCTTGAATTCCGTCTCCAACTCATGCCCAGATGTCTCTCAGGTTTCTTCCCCTACCTCTATTACCCTGGTGGTTCCACGAGTCCTTCCTTGCAGGGTCCTCCTCCTTCTTCTTTCTCGGTTGGCGAGCTATGAATTTCCCTGATTGTGGTGGTTTCTCTAGCTATATAGTGATTTTCACAGTGCGGGGTAGTTAGCCCCACGTCCATCCTCCTTAACGGTTAGACATGAGTGACAGGTAACAGCGGTTCTATTCTTTGCACACCTAATTTGAACCCCGGTTACCACTCCGGTGAATATTACTTGTTGTCAAATATATTTCACAGAGCAACTAATTGGAGCTAAATAAACTAGTTGCTTTAAACACTATGTTTATTTTCACATTTACCACAACTTGCTGCACCAAAAGTGCACGCTATGTTATAATACACACGTGCACGTTGGAGCACACTTTGAAATGCTTTGTTGCATTCTAAGAAATGTTAAAAGTTCTCATTAATCTTTTAACAGAATCTGAACATCGAGACCAGTGTCAGAATGAAAGGGCGCAAGAGCTGCCAGGTTTGTTAGTGTATAGCTCTATGTCTCTCTCTATCTCTCTCTCCTCATGTTTTTAACCACGAATAAGGCATAGACCCTCAACCAACTCAAGCCAAGTCTTACTATCTTCTGCAGCTCCCTCCAGGTCTTCTGTATATTGTTGCTTGGTCTCCAAATCACGTCTCCACTTATTTATAGTCCTCCCTCTCTTCTGCTGTCCCCGTGGGTTCCAGGAAAGGGTCATTCTCGTTATATTGTCGTCGGATTTTCTCAAAGTGTGTTATATAAAGCGTCAGCGTCTTTTTTTAACCGCTTGGTTCACTGGAATCTGTCTTTATCAAACCATCTCAGTTCCACTATTCTGCGCAGACACCAGGTGTTGAATGTTTGCAATTTACGCGTTATAATTTTAGTCGCTCTCCTTGATTCTGACCCATGCAGCCGAACTGATAGCTAGTTGGTAGTTGACTTACTACATATGAGCAATCGAAATAGGGGGAAGACTGCAGTAAAACTTGGTAAATAGCGAAACGCGTACAAACAAAGTACTATAGTTTTACAAAATACAGAAACAGTGACGATAAACAGCAACGTTTCGACCATCAAGGCCTTTATCAAGCAAACGAACAAACAGGAGTGACAACTTAAAATGAAATACAAATGGACGACCAAATACAAACGTATCTAAGGAAAATCTGGAATAAAAACGAATAACGAAATAAATGTAACACAAAAACACACATAAAAACTAGAAATAGAAGGAAAAGAAACAATGAAACATCTAGTAAATATATAACTTGAATACATGCAACATATACCCATATAGATTACAAAGCATGGGAAGAGAAAGTACTAAGAAGCATAAGAATGTAATACGTTGAGCCGCGTGGTCGCAAGGTACCATACAAAGAAATCAACCGTTTCTCCAGAGCAAATCGACTACGATCATCAGAGGAACATGATCGGATGGCTGTGACATGGACATCGCAAGCTCCTGAATGGCCAGTATCATTGAAATGGGTAGCTACAGGGGTCACAGAGCATTGGCGTATATCGCGCAAGTGTTGGGCGAATCGGTCACTGAGTCTCCTGCCGGTTTCCCCAATATAGGCCTTGTTGCACCGCTTGCAGATAATGGCATAGATAATATTACGGGACTCGCACGTGAAACTGTCTTCAACAACGAACGTGGCTTTTGGAAAAGACACCGTGCGGGTCTGTATTACATAAGCACAAGTGTTGCAGTGCCGACGGCCACACTGGATGGTGCCAAAATGACTCTGGATATTAGGCTTGAGGCGACTGTGAACCAACATATCCTTAAGGCTTCTGTCCCGTCTGTACGCCACCAAAGGATAGTGTTGGAAGATTGAACGTGTCTCAGGATCAGACTGAAGAATGGAGAGATGACGGAATAAGACTTTCTTCACAAGGGAACTATGAGGGTGGAAAGTTAAGACAAGTTTCACCCTGTCAGAATTGGAAGTTCTATGCTGGTTAGAGAGAGCCTCCTGGCGAGAAATTTGCTGAACGCGCCGCATAGCAGAAGCAAGCACCTTATCCGGGTATAAGCGCTTACGAAAGAAATCCAGCATCTCGTGAGCTCTATCGAGAAAATCGTCGTCCTCGCTACAGAGGCGACGAAGGCGCAAGAGTTGAGAGAATGGTAAAGAATCACGACAAGCCTGGGAATGGGAAGAGGTATAAAGAAGAAAACTATGTGCATCAGTAGGCTTGTAGTATACCGATGTAGTGATGGTGGATAGGCTGATAGTGATAGTGATGTCAAGAAAGTTGACACAAGAGGTAGAGATGTGAGATGTAAACCGAATAGCCGGATTGAAGACATTAATGAAATTAATGAAGCGTGACAAATCGGCTTCAGGCATATCGGTAATGCCAATACAATCATCAATGTATCTATGATACACAGACTCTCTCTACACAGAAACTTGTCTTAACTTTCCACCCTCATAGTTCCCTTGTGAAGAAAGTCTTATTCCGTCATCTCTCCATTCTTCAGTCTGATCCTGAGACACGTTCAATCTTCCAACACTATCCTTTGGTGGCGTACAGACGGGACAGAAGCCTTAAGGATATGTTGGTTCACAGTCGCCTCAAGCCTAATATCCAGAGTCATTTTGGCACCATCCAGTGTGGCCGTCGGCACTGCAACACTTGTGCTTATGTAATACAGACCCGCACGGTGTCTTTTCCAAAAGCCACGTTCGTTGTTGAAGACAGTTTCACGTGCGAGTCCCGTAATATTATCTATGCCATTATCTGCAAGCGGTGCAACAAGGCCTATATTGGGAAACCGGCAGGAGACTCAGTGACCGATTCGCCCAACACTTGCGCGATATACGTCAATGCTCTGTGACCCATGTAGCTACCCATTTCAATGATACTGGCCATTCAGGAGCTTGCGATGTCCAGGTCACAGCCATCCGATCATGTTCCTCTGATGATCGTAGTCGATTTGCTCTGGAGAAACGGTTGATTTCTTTGTATGGTACCTTGCGACCACGCGGGCTCAACGTATTACATTCTTATGCTTCTTAGTACTTTCTCTTCCCATGCTTTGTAATCTATATGGGTATATGTTGCATGTATTCAAGTTATATATTTACTAGATGTTTCATTGTTTCTTTCCTTTCTATTTCTAGTTTTTATGTGTGTTTTTGTGTTACATTTATTTCGTTATTCGTTTTTATTCCAGATTTTCCTTAGATACGTTTGTATTTGGTCGTCCATTTGTGTTTCATTTAATTTGTCACTCCTGTTTGTTCGTTTGCTTGATAAAGGCCTTGTTGGTCGAAACGTTGCTGTTTATCGTCACTGTTTCTGTATTTTGTAAAACTATAGTACTTTGTTTGTACTTGTTTCGCTACATATGAGCAACCTATACACTAACTGTGCACACGTTAAGTTGAAAGTGCGGTAACTATGTAAGACATAAGTAAATGCACATTAAATTTGGAGGTATGTATCTACGTATGAGATAATTAAAGAGGCTAGAGACCCAACAAGAACAAGGGTTGCCTTTTATTAAAATTAGCAGAAAAAACTAACAAACATATCACCTTACAATTTGGCCACATGTTGTAAAGGACATTGTTTTTGATGATAAACAACGTTTATTGTATGCATTGAGATTTTTTGTTTTATATAGGTCAGCAAATGTCGTGTAGACTTATAGGTCAGCAAATGTCGTGTAGACATATTGGTAAAAACAAGTAGTCTAGACATTAGATAATAATAAGCATCATAATAAGTATGTATATACATTATATATCAATATACATCTGCAATTTAGACATTATCTATTGATAAACACATATAATGTAAACATTTTTTATTGATAAACACAAGTGCTGTATACATTAGCTATATGTAAACTTCTATGTGGAAGCAGGGTCGTGCGATATATTTTCTCAGTGTGATGCAAGTCTTCGAAATTCCGCCCTTAAATGATTTTTCCTTAAAATAACCTTCAATTGCAATTTTGATTTTGCTTCTTATTCCACCCCGCCCTCTTACGGTGCCGCTTGATGCGGCTGCCTCTCTGTGTCATAGAACGGCACGGCCCTGTGTGGAAAGACTGATGAAATGCGTAAACAATTCTCTGATTGAATAGAACATAAAAAGACATGTGGATTCTTTCGCATCGCTAAAATTTCTCAAGTGAGGAAAGAAATTAGCCCTCCTGGATACTTGACACTGAACATATAAAGGGACATGCACTCTACATTCTGAGGTCTGGAAAAAGACCTCATCATCATCACTATCATTCTGAGTAACAAGAGCAGTGTATTAATACTGTTGCTCATAATATCATCATCATCATTCTGAGTATCAACGTCAACAGTGTCTTCTTACTGTTGCTTCTACTAACAACATCATTCTGAGTATCAACACCAACAGTGCCTTCTTACTATTGCTCCTACTAACATCATCATTTTGAGCATCGACATCAACAGTGTCTTCTTATTGTTACTCTTAGAAACATCATCATTCTGTGTATTGTTATTGTTTTTGTATTTTGTAAAACTACAGTACTTTGCTTTTACATATTTCGTCATTGCTACATAGTTTTACTGCAGTCTTCCCCAATATCGATAATATCATTTTGAGTGTCAACATCAACAATGTTTTCATACTGTTGCACCAAATAATATCATCACCATCATTCTGAGTGTCAACATCAACAATATTCTCTTACTGTAACTCTCCCTAACATCATCACTATCTGTTAAAGTAACAACAGCGACAACTGTGTCTCCTTACTGCAACTCTCCCTAACATCATCACTATCTGTTAAAGTATCAACAGCGACAACTGTGTCTCCTTACTGCTTACTGTAACTCTCCCTAACATCATCACCATCTGTTAAAGCGACAACTGCGTCTCCTTACTGTAACTCTCTCTCTAACATCATCATTATCAGACTAACTAACAACAGCCAACATTTTTATTTTCCTTAGCAATATCTCCTAAAAGCGCTCGCTCATCAATGAAATCTAGAATATGGGATAGTGGAGAAGACCCAGGTATATATGGCTATATAGTGATCTAAATACATTTGTATTTGTCTAAAAGTATTCTATTTGATAGTGGAAGTCAATATGAGAAATAATTCTGAAGTTACCCATGTGGTACCAGGGCCAGCAAGGGAAGCAAAGAATAGTACCACTGCGACCTACAAGACATGTCGTAAGAGGTGACTGATGTAGGAACTAGGAAGCTACGCCAGTAAATAAAAGCATCGTAGAAATCGAATGTTCTGGCCTACTTGTAGGCGCATAACTGGCACAACGTACAATCGGATCACATACAAATCCGCCCGAGTGATTACCGGGGCCCAAATTTGGGGTGTAAAGAATAGAACCACTGTTACCTGCCACGCATGTCGTAAGAGGCGACTAAGGAGGTTTGGCTGAAATCGGATGCATGTTTCCTAAACGTGTAGAAGTCTATGCGTTTAGTGGCCTAACAAACCAATGTGCAACGTATACACGTTCTTGGAAAAGATCAAACCTGTCACAAAGAGTGATTAAAATTGGTTGTAAAGAACGAACGCAAAGAAGAAGAAGAAGAGGAGACATACAAATCACACAGAATGGTTAACAAGTGATCGACATGGAGAAGAAGATGAAGAAATTCTGAAATGATTTTTTCATTGTTTTAAATTCCACAATAAAATATTCAATATGGAACTGTACTTTATATAGTTCTAAACTAATGTCTCCAATGTTTATCAATCTCTAAATATGCCAAGGAGAGTTGGAAAATGACTTAAAACTACAGAAACAGACAAATAAATTGAATGCATTTGAATACAGACCTCCCGTGGATAAATAAGTAATATAAAATGAGATGAGTTCAGGATTAGTGATTAAATCCTAGAAATGTTGGCCAACCACTAGTAACAAATGATGCACGAATGAGAAAGTGGAGTACATTGGGTATAATCTGAGAAGAAATGATCAAAGCATAACAAAGCATAGATTGAAGTTAGATGGAAATGGATCAGGAAAGAAATGACGTCAATGGCATCCTTGAAACGAACTTTGCTGAGAGAGAAGAGAAATATGGAACTTAATTCCATAGAAGAGATTAAACAAGTTGATTATAAGAGAAAGATGTAAGGAAATATTTTGCAGGTCCTAAATCTTCTTTTCTTCGAACGCTCCACATCGAACCACTTGTCAACCACTCTGTGTGATTTGTATGTGATCTGAGCCTAAGAGCGATTGTACGTTGTGCCAGTTATGCGCCCACAAGTAGGCCAGCACATCCGATTTCTGCGCTGCTTTTTATTGACTAGAGTAGCATCCAAGGGCCTACATCAGTCGCCTCTTACGACATGCACAAGAAAGTCACAAGAAAGATATTGAAAGAAAAATGTGAATGAAATCTAATACACAAGAATCTGACCATTTATATTGTCCAGTAATATAATAATAATTCCTCTCGTACCGTTATACGTTACATAGGGCCTGCAAGTAATTTCTCCATACCGCTCCATACTGGGCAACTCGCTCAATCTCCTCCATGGAACTGAGAGAAATATTTCTTGCCTCTCGCAGCAAAGTTCGTTTCAGGGTCTCCTTAGGTCGTCCTTTCTTTCTTGAACCCTTTGCATCCCATTCCAATGCCTGCTTTGATATCCGTTGATCATTTCTCCTCAAGGTGTGTCCAACATATCTCCATCTTCACTTTCTTATAACAGTTGTCACTAGTGGTTGACCAAACATTTCTCTGATTTCATCACTTTTCCTGAATTCGTTCCATTTTATATTCATATATTATTGTCGAGTACACACCTTGAAAGATATATTTGCTTCTACAACACACTTATTGAAACTTTGTGCACTATATATTTTCTTATAGTGGCGTGTTGGGTCGCTGGACGCTGCTGGATTTCCTGAGGCGGAGATCGGAGCACCTATGGACATGTCCGGAGTGCTATGATGATAGTCCTCATAAAACTGATAACTGATATTTTCTTATATTTCTTCTTCGAATTTCTCAATGGCTGTTTTTATCAAACATATCAAGAAAATATATATTTTATTATATATATAAAATATTATATATTATCTATTATATATTATATATTATATATATTATTAGCAGTTAGAAGACAGAATTGATGCATTTGAGATGTGGATATATAGAAGAATAAGCAGAGTTTCATGGACAGAAAAACAGACAAATAAACAAGTTTTAGGAAAACTAGGCATGAAGAAACAATTATTAAGAGAAATAAAATTCAGACAAGCAAAGTATTTTGGGCACATAAAAAGGCATGACACCATGATAAAACATTTACTAGAGGGGAAAGTTGAGGGGAGAAGAGCAAGAGGAAGACCGAGAGATAAGTGGGAGGGAAACTTTAAGAAATGGACAGGTTACAGTCTGGCAGTGTGCAACACCAAGGCGAAAGACAGAGGATGCTGGAGATTCATTGCAGCCAACCTTCGATGTGGAGACGGCACCTGATGATGATGATGATGATATATTATATATTATATATATTAGATATAAATAAAATGCTCACTGATTAGTATAAATACATTATTTGTTTACAAAAACATTTGTTTTATTTAGATCATGAATTTTTATAGTTTTTAATGACTCATCATCAAATAGCTTGTATTGAGCAGAACTTTGCCACCCCAACAGTCCTAGGAATTTCTCTCTCCTCATAGACCAGATATTCTGCCTCTGCAACCGCCATGTTCAAACCATAAGTTACATCCGGAATCCATCTTATCCGTGGTCTTCCTCTTCTCCTCTTTGCCGGTATGCCTCCTTCCATGATGGTCTTCTCCAGCCCTTCATGTCTTTTTATATGTCCAAAATACCTCAATTTTATCTTTCTTATTTGTAGCATCAGCCAGTTTTCTTTGATTTTGAGTTCTTTCTAGATATAACTATTTGTTCTCTTCACTGTCCATGATATACGAAGGACTTTTCTGTAACATTTCAAATGTCCATATATGTTTTTCCACTGCCTTATTAAATGTCCATGCTTCACACCCATACGTTGTCACTTGGAATATGCATGCTCAGTGTATGCATTGAATGGCTACAATATTTAAAATTATTTTGTTAAGTTTTACTGTAAACATTAGCAATAATGAAAGTAATTATTCAGACTAAATTTGATAACATTTTGTGTTGCTAATGAAATAAACATGTGTGCCCATTTGAAATTAAACAATATTAAAATGATCTCTCTTGGGACAAACCACCTGAACGGAAAAAAAAGTATTAGCAATACTATAAGAAATAATGATCATCTTACACAAAATATTATACTTAATGTTTCTAGTACTTTGTGCAGCATTCAGTTATGTTCTTACACTTATTTCTCTTTGATAGATAACTTTGATGTTACTGCAAGAACTTTTTCACGAGGATCCATGTTTAGAAGTGACGGCAGGGCACCTAATGGTAATTGTTTACATATTTTCATACGAAAGCTGCATGAGAATAGAGTCTTCACTTTAGAAAAAAACAGTGTAAAGATTAGATATTCCTTTATTACCTAGCCTTTGAGCACTAAGGCTTGCACCTTTATTAGTTAAGCTGCATGAGAATAGAGACTGTCTAAAACTACACAAAAAATCAGTGTAGGATTAGGTATTCTCTGTGGCTAAGAGGTTAAGCCCTTTGCCATGTGACTCGAAGGTAGTGGGTTCGAGTCCGGACGGCGCCATTCTGTTCACGAGTGCAGTTTTTTCAGAGACCCTAGGATTCTTGATGGAGCTACGGAGTTCGGGCTTTGTGCAATACTTTCGGCAGGTGGCGTATGTCTTCTGCGGAGAGGGACCGAGCCGTATGGGGTAAAACCAGGTGCAATAAAGTCACTCCTTCGGCTTTTAAACCATTTTTTTAGGTATTCTGCTAGCAACTAGCCTTAGGGAATTACTTCTACTATCATTATTGCTACTACTACTATTTCTACTATTACAACTATCATTATTGCTACTACTACTATTTCTACTATTACTACTATCATTATTGCTACTACTACTATTACTACTATCATTATTGCTACTACTACTATTTCTACTATTACTACTATCATTATTGCTACTACTACTATTTCTACTATTACTACTATCATTATTGCTACTACTACTACTATTGTTACTATTGTTACTACTACTACTACTGTCACTATTGCTACTACTACTGCTGCTAATATTATTACTACTACTTCTAATATTGTTACTACTACTACTACAACTAATATTGCTACCACTATTAATACTACTTCTACTAATATTGCTACTACTACACCAACTGCTACTACTACTATTGCTGCAACTATTACTATTACTACTAATATTACTATTACTACTACTACTACTACTACTATTACTACTACTACTACTAATATTGCTGCTACTACTACTTCTACTACTTCTAATATTGTTACTACTACTACTACTACTACTACTACTAATATTGCTACTACTACTAATACTACTTCTACTACTACTATCTCTACTACTACACCAACTGCTACTACTAATATTGTTACTACTACTACTATTACTACTACTACTAATATTGTTACTACTACTACTATTACTACTACTACTAACATTGTTACTACTACTACTATTACTACTACTACTATTACTACTACTACTATTACTACTACTACTAACATTGTTACTACTACTACTATTACTACTACTACTAATATTGCTAACTACTACTACTATTACTACTACTACTAATATTGTTACTACTACTACTATTACTACTACTACTAACATTGTTACTACTACTACTATTACTACTACTACTAACATTGTTACTACTACTACTATTACTACTACTATTAATATTGTTACTACTACTACTATTACTACTACTATTAATATTGTTACTACTACTACTATTACTACTACTACTAACATTGTTACTACTACTACTATTACTACTACTATTAATATTGTTACTACTACTACTATTACTACTACTACTAACATTGTTACTACTACTACTATTACTACTACTACTAACATTGTTACTACTACTACTATTACTACTACTATTAATATTGTTACTACTACTACTATTACTACTACTATTAATATTGTTACTACTACTACTATTACTACTACTATTAATATTGCTACTACTACACCAACTACTACTCGTACTGTCAATTGTTATTAAAGTCACATAATAAATCTCCATGTTTCATCTAGTACATCACAAACGAATGAACAGAACTGAATCGCTGCTGAACGCTGGGACAAACTCAGGTAAGCTACCAACTTGTTATTGGAATATTACAGAACTCTGTGGTGTAGAGGTTGGGTGTTCGTCTCTCGTGCCAATGGTACCAGGTTCGCTCCCTCGTGTAGGCATCGAGATATTTTTCCAGAGATTCCTGATCTCATTGTAGATGAGATCGAGTTCCTAGTCTTATCGGAGACGGGCAATAAAAAGTAGGTCTCGTGTTTAATATGAGCACGTGAAAGAACCCTTGGTAGTTCAAAATCGATAAAAAACCAGCTGAGATCTTCCTGTGTAAGAAAGAGACCGAAGCACACATGGCTACTCACCAAACAGCAATGATAACGATCCTATCAATCAATCAATCAATAAAAAAAACAAGCTACATCACATATTGTCTTTGAACTAGTTTGGAACATGTTTTTAACGGAATCATTTTCTTTTTGTTTGTTCACGAACAGAACTCTAGATCGTCATTACACCTGTGTGGTGCCGGGGCCCGCAAGGGAAGCAAAGAATAGTACGACTGCAATCTTTAAGGCATGACTGATGAGATGTAAGAGGTGACTGATGTAGGACCAAGGGAATCTACCCTAGTAAATAAAAGCATCGCAGAAATCGGATGTGCTGGCCTGCTTTGCTTGTAGGCGCATAACTGGCACAACGTCAATCGCTCTTAGACTCAGATCACATATAAATCACACAGAGTGGTTAATAAGTGGTCAATATGGAGCGTTTGAAGAGGAAGAAGAAGATCGCCATTAGTTTTCTATTTAACGAGTACATTTAGTACACCACAGTTGAAACCCAGTAGCGTTTTAGTAACGTCATCTTGAACTCCACGTGTTTTACACACAAAGTGAACAAAAATGAAAATCATGGTATATCCTTTACAAGACGTCGCGATCAGCCAACAGTAAACTAGTCGATGATTTTCTAGGCACCACTTATACATTCAGTAGCTTTCCATTGCTTTCTGAACGGTGAGGTCAATTTTTATCATTCGTTAAAATTCAACGAACAAATTTGCTTCCAACTTGCCCGCCGCGGTGTTTGAACCGGGTACTCTTGAGTTGTGATCAAGCTTACTACGATATGCCACAGACGTCCACGCTCACAACAAAGTGACCCAACTAAATAGATCAATAATTTCTGAACCAGTGCTGCGGTCGAATTAATCTTTTCTCAATTTGTTATTCCACACCTTTGAATGTATACATTAATCTGTAGCTTTTTATTTCGCGAAAGTTTACAAACTACATATACCTGTCTCAATCAAATAAAATGTACGTCTTACAAACTAATATAATCAGAAATAATAACCTGTGGATTTAACTAGAAAGAACTCGGAATCAAGAAAAACTGTCTAATACTACCAGTAAGAATGAGAAAATTGAACTATTTTGGACATATAAAGATGCACGATTGACTGGAGAAGACCATCATAGAAGGAGACATCCAGGCAAAAAGGAGACGAGGAAGCTCACGGAGAGGATGGATTCAGGATGTAAATTATGGTTTGAACATGGCGGCTGTAGAGACAGGACATCTGGTCTACGAGAGAGAGATATTCCGAAGGTGGCAAAATTCTTTTCAGGGCAAGCTATTTGATGATGATAATCATGTTTTACTTCACAGCGTCAGTAGAAGACACGTTTTATAGAACGGGCTCTCGTGTGCATTACATACATTGTGTCATTGCCAGCCTCTGTTATTTCTGTAGTTCAATTTTTGTCTTGTACGACTTTTTGTGTTGTACACACTGTATCTGGGTAATATTGTCGCCCTGTCTCTTGGTATTGCTTACTGATGTATAACAATGAAATACAGAGCGTTTAAACGATTTATTTGTCCATAATTGGCTTAGAGAGAGATCTTATAATTTTCAAGGAAACATTAAGAGATGGATAAGACCTCATGGATTTGCGACTACATTGAATCAACGCATTACATTCCTATGCTTCTTAGTATTTTTTTATTCTCATGATCTATATGTATATGTTAAATGTGTATATACATCCTCTTCTTTCCACTTCTACATTTTGCATTAATTTTCGTTATTCGTTTTTAGTCACAGATTTTCATTTAACGGTCGTTAGGAATTTATTGTATGATTCTATATTTTCTCTGCTGTGTAAGAAGCGAATTCTTCACTTTTGTTGTATCCTTTGCTTGATAAAGGCCTTTTGGTCGAAACGTTGTTGTGTATCGTTATTGTTTTAGTATTTGGTAAAACTACAGTACTTTGTTTTCACGTGTTTCGAGATGGATTAGGAACAGTTTGGGAAAGTTCCACAGAAGATGAAGTATTGGAGATCCATAGCAATAAAATTGCAATTTGGAGATAGTGTTTACTCAGTCAATTTCCTAATCTTTGAATAATTTTAAGGTGTCAGTTATATTGTAACAATTATTATTATTACTTTTATTATTATTGATATAATTATCATCAAATAGTTTGTCCTGAGCAGAACTCACCTACCCACCTCCCAAATTGTCTTCCGGAATGTGCCTCTCTTATAGGCCAGATGTCCCATACATTCACACACACACACACATATCATATATATATATATATATATATATATATTTATTCATGTAAATGAAGTATTAAAAAAGTAAAGGATCACATTTTCATACCATCAAATATATTGAGGAATTTGTATTATCATTAGCCATGGGCACACGATGGGTAATGTGGTCAAAATCACCCAGACCGTTTTTATTTTCAAGTGCTTTTTTAGAACCCATCTGAGACTGAACAAATTCCACCTGTGGAATTAAACTTGGACCACGTGTCTAAGAAGTGTGTACAACTGACAACTACCCTAGCGGGACTTATCCATTATTCATATTGATTTCATAGTATACTTACAAACACAATCTTGATACACCCAGATCCATTTAGATCCGTATCTCGGAACACAGCAGTTTGGGGCTCACATCCAGAATCTGGTAAGTCCACAACAACATCATCATCCTCATTGGCTTTAGTTAATAGTGGCTTCATGACCAATATAGCAATCTATTGTCTATTGCCATTTCTCAGGTGGATGGTGGAATTGGTTGTCCACTCTTGCCATTAAGCGTAGTGGTGTGAGTTTTAATTTGCGTTCCAGGGCCAGTTATATCGGTGTTTATTTAGTGTGGTCGTAATATTGTCTATCCATCTTTTCTTGGTCTTCCTATGGCTCTAGTACCTGATCGCTTTCAATGTTTCTCTTTCACTGAATTAGGCAGTGACTACTGTATTTTTAAACATTTCACTATTTTAAATATTACAATTGTAAAGTCCCAAAGGTCTTATGAAAACCAATCCTAGAAGCATAAGAACTGCAGTCAAATCTACAATAAAATAAATTGGAATGATTGATTTATTGATTAATAGGACCCTAATCATTGCACTTCGGTGAGTAACCATGTGTGCTCCGATCTATTTCTTACGCAAGAAGACCTCAGCGACAGTGCACGAACTCCGTAGAACTGGCAAGGGTCCCCGATGTAATTTTGAAAATGGTGTAGATATTTATGTAAGAATTTTATTTCTAATCTTTTCTAATTAATTTTGAATGGGCAGCGGCTTTCCAGCATGCTCTTCTCGATTTTAAATTGCTAATTGTTCTTTTACGTGCTCAAATTGAACACGGGACCTATGTTGTATCGTCCGTCTCTGATAGAACAAGGAACTCCATCTCACCTACACTGAGATCAAAGATCTCTCATCTACACTGAGATCAAGGATCTCTCACCTACACTGAGATCAAGGATCTCTAGAGAAATATCCCAATGTCTCCACGAGGGACTCAACCGGTTACCTTTGGCTCTAGAGGCGAGCACCTTACCTCTACACTACAGAGATCCCGTTGAAAGAAATTGGAAAATAAGTAATACATGAAAGTTTACTGAGACCAGGAGACATCCCGTTGAAAGAAATTCGAAAATAAATAATACATGAAAGTTTACTGAGACCAGGAGAGATCCCGTTGAAAGAAATTCGAAAATAAGTAATACATGAAAGTTTACTGAGACCAGGAGACATCCCGTTGAAAGAAATTCGAAAATAAGTAATACATGAAGGTTTACTGAGACCAGGAGACATCCCGTTGAAAGAAATTCGAAAATAAGTAATACATGAAAGTTTACTGAGACCAGGAGAGATCCCGTTGAAAGAAATTCGAAAATAAGTAATGCATGAAAGTTTACTGAGACCAGGAGACATCCCGTTGAAAGAAATTCGAAAATAAGTAATACATGAAAGTTTACTGAGACCAGGAGACATCCCGTTGAAAGAAATTCGAAAATAAGTAATACATGAAAGTTTACTGAGACCAGGAGACATCCCGTTGAAAGAAATTCGAAAATAAGTGATACATGAAAGTTTACTGAGACCAGGAGACAAGAAAGTCACATTTTAATTTGAGATACTTCTACACTCACATACTTAATCCTTGCTAACTGTTCTTCTGATTTCAATCTAAGAGATGATATAATTTTTCTCAACCTCGTATCTTAACTGTATGTGATCTTCTAATATTTGTGTGTGTATTTAAGTGTTTCTCGTGAGATCATTGTTGAATGAACAATACCTGATTTGTAGCTATGAAGCTATATATAAACTACTTCTATGAATATATATTTATTTACTGTAACTATGAAGCTATATACAAACTATATCGATGAAGCTATATATAAACTACTTCTATGAATATATATTTATTTACTGTAACTATGAAGCTATATACAAACTACATCGATGAAGCTATATATAAACTACTTCTATGAATATATATTTATTTACTGTAACTATGAAGCTATATACAAACTACATCGATGAAGGTATATACAAACTACATCGATGAAGGTATATACAAACTACATCGATGAAGGTATATATGAAATGTAACTATGAATATGGTGGCGTCTGTGGTTTAGGGGATAGTGGTTTGGTCTATTAACCCCGACGTTCTCAGTTTTGAATCACGCTGCGGACAGTTTGGTTGAAAATTGTTTCGCGTGTATTTTTACAAAAGGACGATGACACCACCCGTTCAGAAATCAATGGAAAACTACTGAATGTATTAATGCCTAGAAAAAATAGCAGCTTTAAAAAAGCTGGGGTTAATTCGCAATATCCTGTAAAGGATATGCAATTAACATATTTTTAACTATGAAGATATATGTATGAACTGTAGCTTCCCAACTGTGTATATAAACTGTTGATATGAATCTATAAATGAGCTGCAGATATGAAGATATATATGAAGTGCAGCTATGAAGCTAAATATAGTCAAACGAAACAGGCGAACGGACGAAGAATGTGGCATTTAGTAGTTGATGAGTTAATGTTCTGTTGTCATGGTCGTTTTAGTCATCACCTATCGCCCGTGTGTTGCCGGAGCCCTTGACGGTAGCAAAGAATAGTAACACTGCTACCTACAAGGCATGTCGTAAGAGATGACTAAGGTAGGGGCCTAGGAAGCTACACTAGTAAAAAAGAAGCATCGCAGAAATAGGATGTGCTGGTCTACTTGTAGGTGCATAACTGACACAATGTACAATCGCTTTTAGGCTCAGATCACATACAAATTACAAAGAGTAGTTTAACAGGTGGTCGTTATGGAACGTTCGAAGAACAATAAATCATCACCGTAATAACAATAACAATAACAATAATAATAACAATAACTTTATTACTTATTACTTATCGTTTGTTATCGTTATTGTTATTCTCCTTTCGCTAGATTCGTCCAGGCAGAATAAATAATTATGTTATTTTCAGCGTTTGCCAGCAATCTCTCACCGAATACTGCGTGGAGAATGAACACAAATCCTGGTTTGTAATTTGTTCTGTTCTAATGTAAGGTAAAAGTAATCGGAAAACAAGAATGACCAAGAACATTTTCTAAATAACGAAGAGAAAATATAAAATGTGAAGTCTTGAATATCTCTGTTACTGCTTACAAGAGATGAAAACTAAATGAAGGAAATTTAAACACAAGAGCAAATAACTAGGAAATAAAACAATTAAAATCAGTCTGGAAAAGAACTGAAAAAATGTCAGAGTACTAAGAGTGTGTATATTACCTGTAGCAACATATAGGTGTGAAGCATGGACATGTAACAAGGCAGTGGAAGAACATATATGTGCTTGTGAATATCTGTGTTACAGAAGATTCCTCCGTATCTATTGGATAGAGAAGAGAACAAATAGATCTATCCAGAACGAACTCAAAATCAAAGAACTGGATGATGTTACAAAAAAAAATGAAAGAGAAAAATGGAAGTATTTTAGATATATAAAAAAGGCACGAAGGGTTGGGGGGCGACAATTATGAAAGAAGACATACCTGGAGGCGACAATTATGAAAGAAGACATACCTGGAGGCGACAATTATGAAAGAAGACATACCTGGAGGCGACAATTATGAAAGAAGACATACCTGGAGGCGACAATTATGAAAGAAGACATACCTGGAGGCAACAATTATGAAAGAAGACATACCTGGAGGCGACAATTATGAAAGAAGACATACCTGGAGGCAACAATTATGAAAGAAGACATACCTGGAGGCAACAATTATGAAAGAAGACATACCTGGAGGCGACAATTATGAAAGAAGACATACCTGGAGGCAACAATTATGAAAGAAGACATACCTGGAGGCAACAATTATGAAAGAAGACATACCTGGAGGCGACAATTATGAAAGAAGACATACCTGGAGGCAACAATTATGAAAGAAGACATACCTGGAGGCAACAATTATGAAAGAAGACATACCTGGAGGCGACAATTATGAAAGAAGACATACCTGGAGGCAACAATTATGAAAGAAGACATACCTGGAGGCAACAATTATGAAAGAAGACATACCTGGAGGCAACAATTATGAAAGAAGACATACCTGGAGGCGACAATTATGAAAGAAGACATACCTGGAGGCGACAATTATGAAAGAAGACATACCTGGAGGCAACAATTATGAAAGAAGACATACCTGGAGGCAACAATTATGAAAGAAGACATACCTGGAGGCAACAATTATGAAAGAAGACATACCTGGAGGCAACAATTATGAAAGAAGACATACCTGGAGGCAACAATTATGAAAGAAGACATACCTGGAGGCAACAATTATGAAAGAAGACATACCTGGAGGCAACAATTATGAAAGAAGACATACCTGGAGGCAACAATTATGAAAGAAGACATACCTGGAGGCGACAATTATGAAAGAAGACATACCTGGAGGCAACAATTATGAAAGAAGACATACCTGGAGGCGACAATTATGAAAGAAGACATACCTGGAGGCGACAATTATGAAAGAAGACATACCTGGAGGCAACAATTATGAAAGAAGACATACCTGGAGGCAACAATTATGAAAGAAGACATACCTGGAGGCAACAATTATGAAAGAAGACATACCTGGAGGCGACAATTATGAAAGAAGACATACCTGGAGGCAACAATTATGAAAGAAGACATACATGCAAAGAGGAAAAATGAAGACGACGAGGAAGATGGATTCAGAATATAACTGATGAACGGAAGATACTAAAAAGGAAATGATGCTACGAATCGTCAAATCAACATCAGCTTTTAACAATTTTAAATTAAAATATGGAACAAAATGAAAAAAAGTTGTCAAACTAATTTACCAATTTAAAATCCCAATGTTATTTAAATCGTAACATATGCCATTGAAAGTTGAAAAATTATTAAAGATATAGAAAGATAGATAGTAAGTTGATGCATTAAAAATATGTTTGTAAAAAAATGAACATAAATGAGACGAATTCAGAAGAGATGTAAACAGGGAAATGTCTGGTCAACCATTAGTAAGAACTGTTATACGAAAGAAAAGTAGCAGATATATTGAGCATACTCTGAGAAAATGGTAAAAAAAAATCACAAAGAAGGCATTGAAGTGGAAGGCAGGGAGTTAATGGAAGAAAGGGCACCCTTAGGAAATCCTAAACAAACTTTACGAAGCGAGACGAATAATATCGGGTTCAACTCCACAGAAAATATTAAACGAGCAGCTCAGGATGAAGCTGTAGGGAGAAATTTCTTGCTTGTCCTTTACAATATAGTAGTAAAAAGTCAAGGAACACTTTCATACCTCGTGGTATATGGGTCAATACAGTGTTAGGACTGTATTTTTCATTGACCGTCGGCACACGATGTGTGATGTGGTCAGCATCACGCCGGCCTCCTTTACTTCCCAGAGCATGTCTGGTACCCAGTTGAGGCTGGGTCGATCTGAGAAACCGTCGTGGTCGGAAAAATTCCACGCGGGAGCTGAACCCAGACCACCAGCCTTGCGAAGCGAGTTCACTAACAACTACGCTACAGCGGCTCTCCCTTTACAATATGCACGAGAAATATGATTGATGTGATTGATTGATTTATATGACCACCATCATTGCACTTCGGTGAGTAACCATGTGATCTCAAATCTTTTCATACACATGAAGATCTCAGCGGCAGTGCTCGAACTCCGCCGCACTGGCTTGGGTCCCCGATATAATTTAGAAGATGAATATACTAAATATATTACTCATGTCTCACGATTATTATTTTCCTTTCGTAATTGTTAACTTTTAGTGGACCAGGGTAAAAGCTATTATAGAGTAAAAATGCCACTTAGTGTGGCTCCTGGTACACAAGGAATTAATATTATCATCATTCACGATTATCAGTATTATTATCAGAACATTAATTCATTTTAATCTCTGCCAGAATCTGCAACCACAACAGCTAGCCCCTCAAGAAGTACGACACCTAGTCCAGAGACAGGAGGAACCACACCCACTCAATATAGCCAAACTAGAAGTAGTAGCAGCAAAGGCAGAATCAGTCGTGTTTCTTTTCAATCCTCTGCAGGAGATTATAGTCCGGAAATATCCGTAGACGAGTCATACCCTACGAGTGAGGAAATGTTTAGAAATTCCAGCCGAAACAATAATGCGTTTGATGGATCAATGCTCTTCCTGATGAACGGAAGAATCCATTCACAGTCACCAGTCAAGTTAGCAAAAGACTATCCAAAATGTGCAGGATCTTCCAATAAAGACTCGAAGCTGAGCTGCAATATCTCAGTAAAATCACCAAAATTTCAAATGGGTTATGATCGCTGTAGCCAGGAAGTTACTAAACAAAGACGTCAACCTGTACATTTGATGCCAGGTAACACAGATAGAGTTGCTATGACAATCAAATCAATGCCCAAATTAATATCTGTTAAAAGTAAGTGGCTAAAAGGGAACAGTTTACAAACAGATACGAAAAATGTGCTGTGCAGGAGCGACGGAGATATCCCACAACCTTTGAACCAACATTTACATAATGAGCAAGAAGATAATATATATATATTGAAAGATGATACTAATATCAGCAATAACGAGGATGCAAATGATAATTACCAAGTCCCGGAAACAGATGACAAATCAGTTGTTTCTAGGTCCAGAATTGGTACGAGATACAGCGTCGTGGGCAACGGTAAGATAAAGTGTGTAGGAGTACAAAACCCGTTGAAGCTTAACAATATCAGAGGCGGTGACTATAAGAAAATTGGCAAGAATGTCAGTGAAGAAAGTCTTATGATGTTGGGGCACGATGCAGAGGCGTCAGCTTTCAGAATATACAAACCAATTTGACAACATTTTATAAATGAAATTGGTTAACATGAAACGCTCGTATGGGATAATTTTAGGGCTGACTTTTATCTTCATAAATTTGCTATTAATAAACATGAGATTGAGTATCAATTAGTATGTACTTATAGATTTATAAATAGACTGACCATCTCTCTTTCTCTGTAGCATGTGATACCATTAGCGCTTAGGACAGCAACATATTTGTATAGATAGATTTATAAATATGTTGACAGTTACGTAGACAGATGCTATATAAATATATAGATAATATATGCATAGCCGAATAGATATATAGATTAGATTAGATTAATTAGATAGGATTAGATTAGATTAGAGATTTGATATGATTAGATTAGATTAGATTAGAGATTGTATGGGTTCGATTAGATTAGATTAGAGATTAGATAGGATTAGATTAGATGAGATTAAATTAGACTAGATTAGATTAGATTAGAGTAGATTAGATTAGAGATTAGATAGGATTAGATTATATTAAATTAATATTGGATTAAATTAGATTGGATTAAATTAGATTGGATTACTTAGATTAAATTAGATCATTGAATCTTGTTATACGTCATATTTAATATCATTGAATCTTGCTAGACCGTATATCTAAAGCCAGTGAACCTTGGCCATCGTAATATCAAATGTCTTTGAATGTCGTCCATTGGTATATTTGATATATGATATAATTGTTCCTGTATTTCTTAATGGTCGGTCATTAGACAGCTTAGAATGTAGTTACATCTATTTACTACTAATTATAATGGTGGTCTCATTAATCTTACCATCTCCACTCTTTACCATCACCCCATCTAACTGACTATATGTTTTATATTTCATAGATACAACACCTTTTGTCATTCCAACTACACAATTTAATATATATATATCATCACCATCAAGTAGCTTGTCCCTTCCGGAACTTGGCTCCCATAACAGCAGTCCTGAAAAACTTTCCGCTCTGTGACAGTTGACCGACTTCAGCAGCAGTCATTCTCAGATCGTCAATGACATCTTGCACCCATCGTCTTCTAGTCTTTCTCTCATTCTTCTTCCATGTACTATTCCCTTCAATATATATATATATAGGTTTCTTTCAAATCAGTTGTCTTAATATTTTGAAAGGTGTTTATATTCTAATTATCTATGGAATTTGTTCATCTGCTACCAGTTATTCAAAAATGTTTCTTGTTTTCTTGACTATCTAGATGTTAAGAGTAAACTTAAGTAATTGTTTCATATGTCATTTTGTCAATATTTCGGCCAAACTGTAGAAGTAGTAGTAGTTGTTGTTGTAGCAGAATTATTAGTAGTAGTTGTAGTTGTAGTAGTAGCAGTTGTATTACTAGTAGTAATAGTCATAGTAGTTGAAGTTGTAGTAGTAGCAGTTGTATTACTAGTAGTAATAGTCGTAGTAGTTGTAGTTGTAGTAGTAGCAGTTGTATTACTAGTAGTAATAGTCATAGTAGTTGTAGTTGTAGTAGGAATAGTTGTTGTAGTTGTAATACTAGTCGTAGTAGTAGTAGTGTAGTAGAAGTGGTAGTGGTTTTAGAAGTAGTATTAGTAATTGTAACTGTTCCAGCTTCACAAAACGTGCCAGTGAACACCACTAAAAATTCTCATTATTGTCTCTTGTGAACTCGTGAAGCAAACAGAGGTCCCAATAAAAACAAACAGCTTAGCACATGCATTACATTCACAAGGTAGCCGCCAGACTGCCAACAACACCAACTGCCACTTGAACTTGCGCTTACACGTCAAAGAAAACAGCCATTGGGACAAAACACAGCAGTCTTGTTTCATGTATCATCTAACAAAAACTTCATTGTTGGTGGAAGAAAGATTGATAAATGCTGGTCAACAAGATCATTTATTGAACGATCCATTCATTATTGATACAAACAAGAAATTACGCCACACATAAATATCATCAAGATTTTTTTTAAAATAATAAAACTTATCTCGTATTTTGATAAATTATTTTCATATGAATTTTAATTGTGTTATTTAGACATTAAGATAATTAAATGTGTTGATAATCAACAATAAACATTGCAGCAATGTTGATGCAAATAAATAAGATTAACTAAGATATTTATATGTCTTGAATTTTTTTGGATTTCTTTATTTATATTGTCACATTAAAAGTTCATTTAATAGAACATTAAATTCATTCATTGAGAATTATAGACATAATATCAATACGAAAGAGATCAATACGAGGTGTCTACGCAGAATCAAGAAGAGACCGGATTAGAAATGAAGACATCAGGGGAAAAAAAGTGTACATGATCAGTACTGAACTTTATCAAGAACAATAAATTAAATGGTTCGGTCACATCAACAGATTACAAAAGACAGTGTGGCTCTACGAGCAATGCTACTTTGATACCGTGGATATAAAGAAAAAGGATGTCCACGCAAAAGGTAGACCTCAGAGAGGACAGAGACGACGAAAAACACTGTTTATGAAGCGCACACAAAAGTCCGTTCTAGAAATCTCTTCTTTTTCTGACTCTGTGAGGCAAAACAGAATTAGAAACTGTTGAAATTTAACATTACAAACTTTGAAACATATTTTAAAACATATAAACTTGCTCTAATGTACACTAGTAGATAACATTTTTTAAACAAATAGTTTTATTTAAAAAAATATCAAAGAAGACTTAGATGCAATTTAATTAATAAAGTGCAGGCCTGCCAACGTAGGAGATCATGTCTCTACAATTCGCTCCCTCCCTGGTGTTGTTAATCAGTTCTGAGGCCGATCTCTTACATAACACGGTGTCAGACCATCCGGCATCTGTTCCCTATGCTTTCAACGCTCTCTCTCATTTCCTGCATTTTATCTGCTGTCTCCACGTATTCAAAACCTCCTCTTCGTATTATGTGCTCGAATAACATAGACTGCCTAATTATTATTGTTTTGATCAGGTCTCTTTGTATGCATGCTTCTTAAAAAAACTCATCAATTGTTTTTATCGCTGTCCATGGGATTATCATCATTCTTTGTAAAAACCAGATTCCGGGGGCTTTCAGTAAACTTATTACTTGATTGTTCATTGTCCATGATTCTCTGCCATACATACATCAATCAATCAATTGCCATGAGTGCCGGCGTAGGGGAATAATGTCTCTTCATAACTCTCCTTGGTGCAGTTAATCAGTCCTGACGTCGATCTTCTGTCAAACCATCCAACATTTTCCCCCTTTCTTCCCCGATCTCTCCTTTCCTGAATTTTACCTGTTTTCACCAAATGTTCTAAGCCTTCTCTTCGCATTATATGCCTGAAGAACCTTGATTGTCATACATAAATATCGGTACAATATATCAATATATTGTTCAAAATAGATGCACATATAAGTTTTAAATTGATAAAAATATGTACAGATCAATACTGTATGCAGTTACAGTATGACGGAATGTTGAATATATCGAAGGAAATTGGAGGATTCAAACTAAGATCAACAACAAGTAAGCTCATTGTGACTGTTCCTTGGAGACAGTGACCATTTGTTGAATATTCACCATAACTGTTGGGGGAAAAACCAGAATAAAACTTGTAGTAGGTAAATTACGTATTGCATTAATGAAATATGAATCGACGAAAGCTAATACACAAGTAGAGTAGATAAGATGGTAATCATCATCATCAATTAGCTTGTCCCTTCCGGAACTTGGCTCTCATGATAGCAGTCCTGAAAAACTTTCTGTTCTGTGCAAGTTGACCGGCGTCAGCAACAGTCCTTCTCAGATCTTCAATGATATCTTGCACCCATCGTCTTCTAGGTCTTCCTCTCATGCTTCTTCCAAACACCATTCCATCCAAAATAATCTTTTTCAAGCAATCATGTCGTTTGATGTGTACGAAATATTTAATTTTCCTTGATGTTATTCTCTTTAATAGCCAACTCTCCTTACTATCAAGCTGTTGCAGAACAAAAGCATATGTTCTATTCGCTGTCCGTGATATTATAAGTCCTTTTCTGTAGCAATTGCATTCACAGGCATTAATGATCTTCTCCGCCGCTGTGTTAATTGTTCATGTCTCACAACCATATGTTGCCAAGGAAAAAACGCAGACTCTTAAACACTTGATCTTTGTTCTTATGAAGATTGTAATAGATGTTCCAAATTTAATGAGAAAATTGAAGTATTTAGAAATAAATGAGACACGACGGGTTGAAGAAGACCATTATGGAAGGAGGTATCCCGGCAAAAAGGAGAAGAAAAATAACACAGAGAAGATGGATTCAGGATGTAACTGATGATTTGAGTAAGACGGATACAGAAGTGAGACATCTGACCTATGTGAGAGAGAGAGACAAATTGAGAAGGAATGTTAGGGTGTCAAAGTTCTACTCAAGACAAGCTATTTAATGATATGAATAGATGAACTAACTCTAATATAAGATTCTAACCGATGAACAAATATTAGTGTGTCAAAGTTCTACACAGGACAAGCTATTTAATGATATGAATAGATGAACTAATATAAGATTCTAACCGATGAACGAACGTTAATATCAGATGCTAACAGATAAGCGTGTGGGGCGGATTAACGTAATGCATAAAACGTTCGCTTATCGAATCGAACACAAGGTGACAATGGGTTCGGTCTCACACTCGACATTCCACACGTTAGAAAATGAGTTGGTCCTCCTGCCTCCTGCACACTAGGGCTTAGAAATGTTAATTTACAATCACTTCATACTATAAGGTCTGAAAATTCTACAAGATATTTTTTTTAAATAGATGAACAAATGCTGATATAGGATGGCAATAGTTGAATGAATATTAATATCATATAGTTAGTTAGTCTTTCCTCTTGGGCCTGTGGCGGCGCATAGGGCAGAGGTCATAGCTCTCCATGTCTCGCGGTTCGTTGCTATTTGTTTTAAGTCTTTAATGTTTACTAGGCCCATCGTTGAGCCTTCTCTGGTGATGGTTCTACGCAGAGTCTCTCTTGGTCTTCCTCGTTTTCTTTTTCCCTCTGGTGTCCATATGAGGGATTGGTAAGGGAGTCTTCTCTCATCCATTCTAAGTGTGTGGCCGATGTAGTTCCAGCGCGCTTTCTTATAAAATTTGATACATTTTCTTGCTTGGTCTCTTGTCTTATTTGTGTATTGGGTCTGAAATCTGACCATTTGAGGTTCAGTATTCTTCTAAGACATTTATTCTCAAAGTTATCTAATTTTCTTTCTAGAGCTTTTGTTGCTTTCCAACTCTCGCATCCATAAGTTAATACTGGAATCACACAAGAGTTAAAGATCTTTAATTTTAAGTGCTTGCTGAGTGAATTGGACTTCCATATATTTGACAATTTGTTAAAAGCACTTGATGCCAATGCGATTCTGTGTGGAATTTCTGGCGCTGTATTCCCCGTAGATGACATCATACTCCGTAGGTATGTAAAACTTTTGACTTTTTCAAGAGTGTAGTTTTTTTAGTTGAATATTTTCTGGACTGCTGGTAAGGTCAACAATTTTTGTTTTGTGGTGTTTATTTGGAGACCAATTTGTCCTGAGATATTTTGGAGAAGGTTTATTTTCATTTGAATATCTTGATGTGATGAACTCAACAGGGCTATATCGTCGGCAAAATCAAGGTCTTCTAAAATTTTATCAACCCACTTGATGCCCATATTTGCGTTATTGGTGCATTTTCGCATGACCCAGTCAATTGCTATTCCAAAGAGCATTGGCGATAAGACGCAGCCTTGTTTCACTCCTGTTTCCACTGGGAACCAGTCAGAGTTACCGAAATCTGTTCTTACACTGCAGCGCGATTCACTGTAGAAGGATTTTATGATGTTGATGAATTTAGTAGGAAACCATAGTTTTGAGTAGTTTCCAAAGCGTAGTACGGTGAATACTGTCAAACGCTTTCTGAAAATCAACAAAGTTGATGATTAAATTCGATTGAAATTCTACGAACTCTTCAATGATTACTCTTAGTGTGAAGATGTGATCTATGCATGCTCGTTTTGGTCTAAACCCTGCTTGTTCTTCTCTTAGCCTTTCATCTATAGACTTTTTCAGTCTCTCGAGTAACATGCTACAAAAAGTTTTCCTGGCACTGACAGTAGGGTGATCCCACGCCAGTTATTACAATCAGACAAATCTCCTTTTATTAGGTAATTTGAAAATAATATCATCTTTCCACTGTTGTGGTGGGGATTCATTTTGCCAGATTTCATTTATAAGTTGGAGTATATGTTGTAAGTTGTTATCATCTGCTGCTTTGAGCATTTCTCCAGAGATGTTATCATCACCAACCGCTTTGTTGTTTCTAAATTTTTTAATGGCAGATTTCAACTCTTCCAGTGTGAATGGCTCGCAGGAAGCTTCTAGTGTGGGCATGGTGATTTCTTCATCTAGGTTGGGAACAATCTCTGGTTGCAGTCTATTTAGTATTTCTTTAAAATGTTCTGCCCATCGTTGTTTTGTTGTTCTTCTGACAGCAGTATCCTACCTTGATTGTCTTTGATGGGTTTATTTGGTGTAGGAGTATGTTTGCATAGTTGCTTCATAATGTGGAATACGGTCTTGTTGTTCCCAGTTTTTGCAGCTGTTTCCGCATCGGTGGCTAGATTGTGAATAAAGTTTTGTTTATCTTTTCGTGTTCTTGACTTCACCTCTTTATCTAACATGGTGTATTTTTGTTTCTTGGTATCGTATGCAAGCTTGTCTTTCGTGGATAGAAGAGTTAGTTTTGCTTGTTTCCTTTCTTGAATTTTTGTCCAGGTGTTATCGCTTAGCCACTTTTTCTTCTGTCTTTGGACATACCCTACTGTGTTTTTGCAGCATTTATCAGCGTGTTTTTGAGAAAGTCCAAATTTTCTTCTATGTTGTTCTTTGTGTTCACATTTACCGTTTTGTTTTCTTTGTTCGTGTAGGTATTTCGTACCTCTGTGTTAAATGTGAGTTGTTGTTCTTTTACCAGTAGGGACTGTGAGTTTATTTTCTTGCTTCTAGGTGGTTTATATAGTGACTTGAGTTTTATTTTTATTTTGGCAATGCAGAGATTGTGATCGCTGCCAACATCTGCTCCTCTGTAGGCTCGGGCATTCATATGGTAATGCCAAAAAGAGCATTACAACAATATGGAAACATTAACTCATCAGCATCATCAGGTGCCGTGCCGGCTGGCGTAGGCGATCATGGATCTCCACTAATCTCTGTCGTTGGTGTTTGCTACCAACTCAGATGTTGACGCTGTTCCGTGCAATGAAGTCAGGCTATCCAACATTTTCTCTCTTTGTCTTTCTCTGTCTCGTCTACCCTCAATTTTACCGGTTGTCACAATGTGTTCTAATTCTACTCCAACAAATTAACTAGCGTTACAATTAAACGTTAATTTATTAACGACATTTTGGGAGTAGTAATAGTATTGATACCGGTCTTCGTCTTGTTCTTATTTTCTCTAATTTTGTATTACATCACAGTATCAGGATAAGAAGATATTTCTAGAACGGGCTCTTGTGTCTGCTTCGTGCATGATGTCAGAAATGTATGTGGTTCAGCTTTTTGTGATAGCTACCTTTTTCTTTGTAACCACTGATTCGAATTAGCATTGCTCTTTGATGTGCACTGTCTGTTGGTAATCTGTTTATGTGTCCGGCTATTAAATTTGTTGTTTCTTGATGAAATTCAGTACTGGTATTGTACCTACTCATTTCCTGATATCTTTATTTAGCAACCGGTCTCTTTTTGATTCTTCATCTCTGTCGTGACTAGTTTTATTCTATCGTCTGATGTCAACTTCCAGGTTTGGCACTGACAGCATAATGATGACACTGAGAGCTTTGGTAATTGTCATACTAAAGATTCTAATTACGATAATAATTGGTAAAGATTGTAATAATGGCTATCTTTTTCTGAAAAACAAAGTAATTCAACTTACGCGCAGAGGCCGTGTGGTATAAACTGATACATTGGAGGACTGTACTTGGAGAAATGAACAATCCTCTTTTGCTGCCCGTTTATGTTGACCAGGGTCTCATTTGCAGCATGATATCGTAGTCTGAGGACAGACAATGAAGAGATTGTAATCAAGATGTGATTACATGTGAGAACAAATGCTTCTGTTCTGCAACAGCTTGATATTAAAGAGAGTTGGCTATTAAAGAACATAAAATCAAGGAAAATGAAATATTTCGGACACTTCAAACGACATGAGTGACTAGAGAAGATCATTTTGGAGGGAATGATGCCTGGAAGAAGAATGAGAGGAAGACCTAGAAGACGATGGGTGCAAGATGTCCTTGACGTTCTGAGAATGATTGCTGCTGACACCCGTCATCCTGCACAGAACAGAAAGTTTTTCAGGACTGCTGTCACGGAAGCTAACTTCAGGAAGGGACAAGCTACTTGATGATGATTGTTAATCAAGATGTGAACAGCTGGTTTATTTAATTAGATGTAAGAGAATGTGTAATGTTTTGCAGCGTGAGGTCCTAATCTTAGAATAGACAATTGGCATGAGACAGCTATGATAGCCTCTCATACACTACAATCAGATCTCAAACCATACAATAATACAACTCATTATATGTATTGCTATTACTATATGATAAAAAGAAATTATTCTTCCAACTGGTAAAGATATTATTCTTCGAATTGTCAAAGCAACATCAGGTTTTAAAAGTCTTAATAATGTATTGAACTAAAAGTTATATAGTTTGGTAACTAAGTAAGGAATTTTCAATTCAAATATTGTAGCAATTCTAACAAAAGCCAGCGACTGTTGGAAAATCACTAAATACGAGGGGAAGTCAATAAGTAAGCCACAAATGGCTGTAGAAAAATAACTAAACATGATAACAACTTGAAACCAATTTATTTTTATATATACATTGTTCCTTTATTTCTCAACATAATTTCCACCAACATTGATGCACTTATCCCATCGTTTTATCAATCCTCCCAAACCGACTGCATAGAACTGCGGGCTCTGTTTTCTAAACCACATTTTCACTTCACATTCAACTTCGGCGTCATTCACGAAATGTCTCCCGCCAAGGTGGGTTTTCAGTGGACCAAAGAGGTGGAAATCGCTAGGGGCTAAGTCGGGACTGTAAGGTGGATGTTCCAGAACTTCCCACCTTAGTTGGTTAATTTTCTCCTGAGTTAATCAAGCCGTATGTGGTCTGGCATTGTCATGAACAAGCAACACTCCTCTAGTCAGCAGCCCTGGACGTTTTTTTTTCGAATTGCATCATGAAGCATCGATAGAACTTCACAGTACGATTCGGAATTCACATTGTCACCTTCATGAAATTGGTTAAAAGCACTCCCTGACAATCCCAGAACACCGTCAACATAACCTTCCCTGCTGATGGCGTAACCTTGAATTTTTGGACACAAGGCGAAGAAGGATGTTTCCACTGCATTGAAACACGCTTTGATTCGGGCTGGTAGTGATACACCCATGATTCATCCCCAGTAACAATCCTGTTCAGCATCTCTTCTCCTTCATCCTCGTATCGACAGAGATGATGCAAGGACAGTCCAAATCGGTTCATTTTGTGTTCCTCTTTCAATTGTCTGGGTACCCACCTTGAGCACACTTTCTTAAATTTCAATCGATCATGCATTATGCTGTATGCTGAACCATGTGAGCACCCTATTGCAGATACTACAGAGTCTATCGTTACTCGTCTGTCACCTCTAATCATCTCCTCCACCCGCTGCACTGATGCTTCTGATGCAATCTCAACAGGACGACCAGATCGGATTTCATCAACAATTTTAGAGCGTTCTTGAGAACATTTTTCTACCCAACTATGCACCGTTTTACGGAGCAAACATTTGTCAGCATAAACAGGAAGCAATTCCTTATGAATGTCCTTTGCATGCAGTCCTTTTGCCCACAAAAAACGCACAACAGCACGTTGCTCTTTGGTTGTACTCTCCGTAAGTACAGTCGACATTTTGTTTATGCGCTGCGCATAAACAGTGACACATAGCGCCACCTGGCGAACGGGAATATAAAGTTGGATGTTGCTGTCATCTAATGACTTTTAGAAAACACCAACTACATTTACCTACCATCTCACATAACTTTGTGGCTTACTTATTGACTTCCCCTCGTATAAATAAATTTGAACGTATTTCAAAAAACAAATCTGCGAAAAATAATGAACATAAAATAGGATGAATTCGGGAGAAGAGATGAAATTAGAGAAATATCTGGTCAACTACTATAATAACAACTGTTATAAGTAGGATATCATTGAAATATTGGACATAAACTAAGAATAAAGGATTAAAAAAAACACAAAACAGACATTGAAGTGAGATGCAGGGGGTTCAAGAAAGAAAGTATACAATAGCGAAACGCTAAAATAAACTTTACTGACAGAGGCTAGAAAAATCGAACACAATTAGAGGGGATTGAGCGAGTTTCCCAGGATAGATATGGAGAAATTTCTTGAGGGCTTTATGTAACGTATAACGGTATGAGAAAATGAATGTGGTACTATGAAGTTGGGCTATTTGTTTGTAAAGTCTTATCAGAAGATAATCTATACATGATTGTGTACTAATTAACAACTAGCAAACACTTGATATTGTTGAATAGAAAACAGAATTATGCTGACTAGACCGATGATAGAGAACAAATATGTACAACGTTTATCCCTGGCAAAGGATTGATTTTCTTGCATCGGGTTTTCCCTTATGGCTTCGTCCCAGTCGTCAGAAATGATGAGAGTGATGCACGAAGTACGAACTCCTTAGGATCATCAATAATCCTAGGGATTTGAACCTACAACCTTCAGAACAAAGGCAAACGTTTAAGGCACATCGCTATAGAAACCGACAAGACAAAATATATATACATAAACACGGGTGTTAATAACTAACATACTTACGCAGAACAGCATCCTTGAACGTACGTCATAGATCGCCATGTTCCAGGAACTAGCGACGGTAGAATACCCAGAACAATGGACTCAAGAGATGGATCAATAATCTCTTGTGTCTGATTATCAAACACAATAAGAACGTTTCTGGAGTTCGGTCCAGGTGGGGAGATCATACCTGGAAAGAAGAACATGTTTCGAATGTCAACATGAACCCAGACGACGAATTTTATGAAAGACATTACTTAGTAAATCTTTTTTAGTTTACAGCTAGCCGCTTGTATTCTTTAAAACGCTCATCTGTAGAGCTAGGCAATGTGTGCTGTAAGAAATAAGGGTTTGTGGTTCGAATTCTGTCTGGTAAAAAAAAAAAAATTTCGGGAACCCATAATACTTGTTCATTGTCTATTTATGGATCATGTTCATTTAGTCCGGTACTTCTCCCGGGGATCATGTTCATTTAGTCCGGTACTTCTCCCGGGGATCATGTTCATTTAGTCCGGTACTTCTCCAGGGGATCATGTTCATTTAGTCCGGTGCTTCTCCCTGGGATCATGTTCATTTAGTCCGGTGCTTCTCCCGGGTATCATGTTCATTTAGTCCGGTGCTTTTCCCGGGGATCATGTTCATTTAGTCCGGTGCTTCTCCTGGGAATCATGTTCATTTAGTCCGGTGCTTCTCCCGGGGATCATGTTCATTTAGTCCGGTGATTCTCCCGGGGTTTTAATTTGGGGTGTAAAGAATAGAACCACTGTTACATGCCACGCATGTTGTATGAGGCGCTAATGAGGTTTGGCTAAAATCGGAAGCACATGTCCTAAACGTATACAAGTCTATGTATTTGGGGGTCTACCAAACCAATGTGCAACGTATACACGTTCTTGGCAAAGATCAAACATATGACAAAGAGTGATTAAAATTGGTCGTAAAGAACGAATGCAAAGAAGAAGAAGAAGATCATAACAATGACTGTATGCCCATCTGATAACAGTGTCTCTCTTTCTCTTTCTTTCTCTCTCTCTTTCTCTCTCTTTCTCTCTAGCCTGTTACGCCCTTGGCGGTTAGGTTAAAAGCACATTCACGTTCTTCTTCTGTTTTACTTAGCCCTCGGTATTGTGCTCGAGTTGTGATTCTTTTCTTTCAGTTCTTGTTCTACTTTCTTCCTTAATGTTGTTTTAGATCTTCGCGTTTCTGTTAACCCTCTGGTATCCATCTCAGTGCAATTGTCGTGACAGAGTTAGTCTTCATGCACATCCTTAGTCCGATCGATCCAGCGTCTCTTTATGATGATGGTGCTAATACTTTTGCTGATACTGTGCAAGGAGTTCTTGGATAGAGATAATGTTTAACCAGAACACGTGTAATATCTTTCGCAGGTAAGTTGTAAGGAAGGTGGAAAGTTTGGACATATATTGTTCTGTCTTTCTCCTGCATTGTGATCAGTATAATAAAGTTGATATGAAAGAGCTGAGATATATACTAATCTTGGTTCTGATGCTGTATTGAGCTATATTTTCAGATCGTTATTAATATCAATGGATTATGCAAATTATCATTTAAGTAAGTAATAATAAATGTGGAGACGTTGAATGAGGACAATGCACATAGAAAGCTTATTATCAATATAAGAAAGAGACAATCATCATTTTTTAACATGTGGTGAGAAGATGAGGCTTAGAACATATTGTGACAGCAAGTAAAATCGAGGGGAGACGAAATAGAGGAAGACAGAGAGAGAACATGTGGACAGCCTGACTTCATGACATGGAAGAGCATCAATATCTGAGATGATAGCAAACACCAGAAACAGAGAATTCTGAAGATCCATGATCACCTATACCAGCCGACACGACACCTGATAATGATGATGATGATGATAATGTATTGATAACGATATTAAGAAAGACTGCAAAAAATATATGAACTAAATGAGAAATATCAAAATGCGAAGTAACGTAACTTTTCAAAGCATACAAATAAGTCGAAACGACTTTTCGATCGAAAGGTTTTGATCAACGCAAGGGTACACGTTGATGCCTTGTTTCTTCTTTTTCTGCGGTTAGTTTCTTATGCCCAGGGGTCTAAACAGCAAAATGAATTATCTCAATGGATCCAGTCTTCTACTATCAATTTTATATGCTCAGATTTTTTCAAGATAAGTTACCACCATGAATCCAGTTGTCAGCTGAAGATTCTCGTGGGTGAACCCACATTTTCTCCTAGAGATGTTTTTTCTCAACGCCAGGTTTAATATATCATGTCAATGAAGAGAGGTCAGGTTTGTAGAACGTGTTTAGCAATATGGGAACAGTCATAGCATATCCATTGTTCAGTTTGAGCAGTTTCCATTTTGTTGAGATGAGCTTGAAATGGGCTATGTCCTATGTGTACGGAGCATGAAGATGGTGGTTTGATGGTTTGTGACTAACGTAAGGTCATTTTATATTCCTTGTTGTCTTTCATTCTTTGCTTGATGAAGATATTTTGATCGCAATGTCGTTTTCTCTTGTTTGTATGCTTTATAAAACTACTTTTTATGTTTCTATTCAACATATAAATATCAGCGTCCCACAAAACTAGTTAAATTATCAGTATAAACAAAGCAGTGTACCTCTGTTTCTGATAAGTTCCTCCACGGACATGAAAGCAGTTTTGTAGTTTTGAGGTAAGCTCTGGAAGTCAATAATATCAAACTCGTCATTCCGATCATTAGGACGATTTATATATCGATCTTCAGTCCAGATTGGTGGACGCGGAGTGAAGGACTGGTTAGGAGGAGCCTGTGAGGGCCGAGAGCTACTTGGTTGTTGTCTGGGAGTGTAATTGTTATTCTGGCCCGAGTTCCGGAAAGACCAAGGATAGACAGTGTGAGCTGGCTGAGGTCTCGCTGTGTTGATGTAATTATTCGATCCAGGCACTGATGATGGAGACTGAGGACTATAAAAACAATATATTAACAATTTATTTTAAGTCTGTGTTAAAAAAGATGTGAAAAGTACTTTTATCTTCTTCTTCTGCGTTCTCACTAGATTGGGATTTCGGATTCACTAAAAAAGGCTGTCTGCCTCAGATTATCAGCCGCGCCATACAGTTTGTCTTGGACGCTAGTGTAAGTGGGCCACCTCTTTCTTCTCAAGTCTGCATACTGGGGCAGCTCTGTAGGATATAATTCCTATGATTTCTGCTTCCCCGTTTGCGCCGACCTCTTCCCACAGTAAGTTTTGGCCACCCTCGTGATGGTAGGTCTGACATTCTTACTGTGTGGCTAAATCTCGAGGCAGATTGGCGAACGTAGAATCCGTTATCCCATTCCACATTGTGAGGGGTCGTTGCACCATGCTATGCGCCTTGCGGACTGGTGCATCCGTTTTCTGCAAGCATTTGTTTCGGGTTAGCATTCCCTAGCGGACACGTGCATCCGATTTCAGCCAAACCTCCTTATTCGCCTCTTACGACATGCATGGCAGGTAACAGTGGTTCTATTCTTTACAACCCAAATTTGGGACCTGGTAACCACTCGAGCGAAAAGTACTAATATAAACAGAGAGCTTCACAAAGTAAGCAGTTCACAAGAGATCAATAAACCATAAAATAATAGAAACTTCTATTACTTAACAAAAATCAACATCACAATACTGTATGTAGTCATACATGTTCAGTCTATATCAGTAGATAGCGATGGTTATGCATGATATTAGCTCCTTTAGATAATCGTTTCCCAAAGTGGGCGGTACTGCCCCCCAGTGGGCGCTGAAGTGTTTAGGGATGGGGGCGATAGTGGGTTCAAAAGAATTTTGTGGGTGTTCAGGCGATTAAGGGTCGGTGGCTCTTAAAGAAGAAAATAATAATAAATATTTTAAAATAAATTATTTTCGTGATTTTGAGATTGAATAATCATTTAAGATGTGAATTCTGCATTTTAATTCATATTATGCCCGTCTTACACGGTCCATTTTTTCAACAATTTTCTATTTCATAGATATAATCATTTGAAAATGGACCATGTATTACAGAAATATATATCAAGTGTCTATGTCAAAGAGAAAACAGAGCATGTATATATGTGAGAGAGGGGCGTTGGCACACTGTTATAATGTGGAGGGGGCGTTACAAAGTTTATGTTGTGCCAAGTGGGGCCAAAAATTTTGGGAATCTATGCTTTAGATCGTTGGTTATACATAAGTCTCATACGTTCTAGTAGGTATCAGTGTCGTTTCATGTCTCATATGACGGCAATTTAAGTTTCAAACCTGCGTCCTCTTCCCATAGAGAAGCGTCTAGCCAAATGGATTAGAGCGCGGCTTCCATACGTTAGACCTGTGTTCAATTCACGGTAAGACTAAGAATTTTTTCTGCTGTAGACATAAATGAAAAATCCTAGCCTGAACGGCTTCGCTGCGACTGCACTAGCCATGCAGTTTGTACATTCCTCTCAGGCTCTCATTCCACTTGTGCTACACTGCCCTAAAAAGCTGTACTACAAGCAATAACGACAGGTTGTTTTTTTATTATCTTCTTTCTATACTTAGACATTGTGATGACATCGATACTTAGACATTGTGATGACATCGATACTTAGACATTGTGATGATATCGATACTTAGACATTGTGATGATATCGATGGTACTGGTGAGATTTCAGTCAGTCATCTCTATCTAAATTGAGTGTTTTAACTTCGGACGTCCATAGCGAAGTTGATAACACTCTGCGCTAGTGAGCAAGTGCAGGATACCTTCTGGGGTTCGATGCCAGTATGGTTAACAAAATTATAGATGTGAATACGATACGCGATTGGACTACAAGAGACCCTGACCCTTTACTTCGGGATTTAAATTACAAACACCTCTTAAGTTAGATTAAGGCTCGTCTGGTGAGAAATACTAGTGATAAGAAAAGCAAGTTTTCACGCAAAAATCAGTCAGGAGAGCCACATTAGGTGCCATGACTATGCCTGAGTTCATAGCGGGCGTATGGAAAAAAGTATTTCTAATATATGTACTATTTGAAACTTATAATGTGACTGGATGCGCGCACCCAGAACATTTGATCTATACAATACAGTGGAGACCGTACGAGACTACAAAGTTGTCATACATTTACACATTAGAGAACGCTCGCCTGCCCAGCGTGTTCTTAGCACGTTGGACGACGGGTGACAAGATCCCTCTGAGTGCTGGTTCAATTCCGCGGGCTGGCGAAAAGTCACAGGTTCTCCAGATTTACGGTGTTCGTGGCACCGAACCGAAGGGTTACGATGTCCATGGCACCGAGCCGTAGAGCTGAAAGCTCAAGTGCTTCTGGATCGGGAAAAAAGTAGAAATATAGGATTAAGATTCTATTCTTCGTGAAGTACAATTGACAGCAACATTTAATAATAGAACTTGAGTGTGGCAGGAATGTCTCTAACCACCATTTCTTTTTTTTTAACTGACTACTGTATTATGAAAACAATATTGAATGACAAAACTCAGTGGATTATCTCTGGCGGGAACACTGATAGCAAGGAAAGCAGGCCTTCTCGAAAAAAATCATTCACTTATCAGTAATCAGTTCTATGAGGACTATCATCATAGCACTCTAGACACGTCCATAGGTGCTCTGATCTCCGCCTCAGAAAATCCAGAGGCGTCCAGCAGCCTAACACGCCAGTTCGATGTTGATTAATCAATCTCTTAGCATATTTGGTCATTTAGAAGCGCCATACAAGGCGATCTAACAACGCATGAATGCATATCGGGCGAACGAAAGAAGACGAAGAAGAAGAAGAAGTGGATTATCTCGGGCCAGTTTTTGATTATCCTAATTTTGCTGATGGTCTAGTTGTTCTTTCACCATAACCTTTCGATACAAAATAAAATTAGCATTATAAAGAAAAGATCAAGGAAGAGAACTTGGACACATAAAAAGATAACATAAAAATTACGTGCATAAATGCAAAAAACTGGTAACCAGTTTACACTAGGTGACTTCGAGAAAAAAGCTTTACAGGTTGGGCATTCATATACATATCCCCATTTTCTTTTTATGATAAGTAATGGGTACATCCTGTTGCTTCCCGGAACAACTTCCTTGTTCAACCGGTCCACCGTGTTCTCATTTTGAGTAATGTTAGGGGAAATAGTCTACTCTGTTTACTAAAGATATGAAGATTTGGTATGAGCTTGTTGAGAACCTATGTCCTAATCAGGGATTAAATGGCATACAAGAAAGAAAAAGAGGGGGGAGAGAGCGAAAGAGTGTGAAAGAGAGAAAGATATTGAGAGAGAGATAAAGAGAGTGAGAGAGAGAGAGAGAAAGAAAGTGAGAGAGAGAAAGAGAGAGAAAGAAAATGAGAGAAAGAGAGTAAGAGAGACAGAAATAGAGTGAGAAAGAGAGGGACAGAGAAATATATTTATATACGAGATCACAATCACCGCTTAGGCTGGTGTACCAGATTTCCGCATAAATCTCATTCATGTGAAAATCTGATTCACGCAGCCTTAGAATGGGTGTGGTTCGTCACATCTTCAGCGCCATTTGGAGCTATTGTGCTTATCTTTCGGCGATGTGTCCGGTTTTAGCCAGCGTTTACTGGGTTCGTTCTCTGTCAGCCTTTGGTTGTCCCCAGCCGATCTGTAAGGCAGCAGGCTTTATATATATATATAGGTCTATCACCACCGTCATAATCATCTTCTTGTTTTAAAACTTTCCTCATGCATATAGGATTAACCAGTTATATATATATGAGCATCTGTACCTCAAGCGGTAGTGAACTCGATCACAAACCCATGCGTACCTGGTTCAAACCCCAGGGTGGCAAGTTTGGAAGCAAATTCGTTTCCGTGTGATTTTTACAGAAAGTAACAATAGACCTTAACGTTCAGAAAGCAATGGCAAACTACTGAACGTATAAGTGGTGCCAAGAAAATCAACAACTAGTTTACTGTGGTTGATGGCTACCTTCTGTAAAGGATACGCCACGATTTTCATTTTCATATAACAAATCAATGTAGGACAAATACCGAAACTTTATACACAATTACAAAAAACACTATGAACTGATGTACTGAAATACTTTCCAGGAACAAGGAAATAAATTCGTTTAAATGTATCAGAAAACAAGTGGCGTATCCTGGATTTTGACATAGGGCAATAAGTACTTATAACAAGTGGCGTATCCTGGATTTTGACATAGGGCAATAAGTACTTATAACAAGTGGCGTATCCTGGATTTTGACATAGGGCAATAAGTACTTATAACAAGTGGCGTATCCTGGATTTTGACATAGGGCAATAAGTACTTATAGCAAGTGGCTTATCCTGGATTTTGACATAGGGCAATAAGTACTTATAACAAGTGGCGTATCCTGGATTTTGACATAGGGCAATAAGTACTTATAACAAGTGGCGTATCCTGGATTTTGACATAGGGCAATAAGTACTTATAGCAAGTGGCTTATCCTGGATTTTGACATAGGGCAATATGTACTTATAACAAGTGGCGTATCCTGGATTTTGACATAGGCAATAAGTACTTATAGCAAGTGGCTTATCCTGGATTTTGACATAGGGCAATAAGTACTTATAACAAGTGGCGTATCCTGGATTTTGACATAGGGCAATAAGTACTTATAACAAGTGGCGTATCCTGGATTTTGACATAGGGCAATAAGTACTTATAACAAGTGGCGTATCCTGGATTTTGACATAGGGCAATAAGTACTTATAACAAGTGGCTTATCCTGGATTTTGACATAGGGCAATAAGTACTTATAACAAGTGGCTTATCCTGGATTTTGACATAGGGCAATAAGTACTTATAACAAGTGGCGTATCCTGGATTTTGACATAGGGAAATATGTACTTATAACAAGTGGCGTATCCTGGATTTTGACATAGGGCAATAAGTACTTATAACAAGTGGCTTATCCTGGATTTTGACATAGGGCAATAAGTACTTATAACAAGTGGCTTATCCTGATTTTGACATAGGGCAATAAGTACTTATAACAAGTGGCTTATCCTGGATTTTGACATAGGGCAATAAGTACTTATAACAAGTGGCGTATCCTGGATTTTGACATAGGGCAATAAGTACTTATAACAAGTGGCGTATCCTGGATTTTGACATAGGGCAATAAGTACTTATAACAAGTGGCGTAACCTGGATTTTGACATAAGGCAATAAGTACTTATAACAAGTGGCGTTTCCTGGATTTTGACATAGGGCAATAAGTACTTATAACAAGTGGCTTATCCTGGATTTTGACATAGGGCAATAAGTACTTATAACAAGTGGCTTATCCTGGATTTTGACATAGGGCAATAAGTACTTATAACAAGTGGCTTATCCTGGATTTTGACATAGGGCAATAAGTACTTATAACAAGTGGCGTATCCTGGATTTTGACATAGGGCAATAAGTACTTATAACAAGTGGCGTATCCTGGATTTTGACATAGGGCAATAAGTACTTATAACAAGTGGCGTATCCTGGATTTTGACATAGGCAATAAGTACTTATAACAAGTGGCGTATCCTGGATTTTGACATAGGGCAATACGTACTTATAACAAGTGGCGTATCCTGGATTTTGACATAGGGCAATAAGTACTTATAACAAGTGGCTTATCCTGGATTTTGACATAGGGCAATAAGTACTTATAACAAGTGGCTTATCCTGGATTTTGACATATGGCAATAAGTACTTATAGCAAGTGGCGTATCCTGGATTTTGACATAGGGCAATAAGTACTTATAACAAGTGGCGTATCCTGGATTTTGACATAGGGCAATAAGTACTTATAACAAGTGGCGTATCCTGGATTTTGACATAGGGCAATAAGTACTTATAACAAGTGGCTTATCCTGGATTTTGACATAGGGCAATAAGTACTTATAACAAGTGGCTTATCCTGGATTTTGACATAGGGCAATAAGTACTTATAACAAGTGGCTTATCCTGGATTTTGACATAGGCAATAAGTACTTATAACAAGTGGCGTATCCTGGATTTTGACATAGGCAATAAGTACTTATAACAAGTGGCGTATCCTGGATTTTGACATAGGCAATAAGTACTTATAACAAGTGGCGTATCCTGGATTTTGACATAGGGCAATAAGTACTTATAATGCAACATAAGAAAAAGTGAGTCTTATTAGTTAGACCCACTCCTTTTATATGTCTTCTTAGAAGAAATATCTCTCTCATGTGTTGTCGGGGCTCACAAGGGGAGCAAATAATAGTAACACTGCCACCTATAAGGCAGATGTAAGAGGCGACTGAGGTAGAAGCCTAGGGAAGATACCCTAGTAAGTAAAAAGCGTCGCAGAAATTGGATGTGCTGGCCTAATCGTGGGCGCATAACTGGCACAGCGTACAATCGCTCTTAGGCTCAGATCACATACAAATCACAAAGAGTAGTTAACAAGTGGTCGATGTGGAGCGTTGAAAGAAGAAGACATATCATTATATCATCAAATAGCTTGTCCTGAGCAGAACTTTGCCAACCCAACAGTCCTCCAGAACTTCTCTCTCTCATAGGCCAGATGTCCTGCCTCTGCAGCCGTCATGTTCAGACCATCAGTTACATCCTGAATCCATCGTCTCCGTGGTCTTCCTCTTCTTCTCTTTGCCGGTATGCCTCCTTCCATGACGGTCTTCTTCAGCCCTTCATGTCTTTTTATATGTCCAAAATAACTCAATTTTCTCTTTCTTATTTGTAGCATTAGCCAGTTTTCTTTGATTTTGAGTTCTTTCTGGATAGATCTATTTGTTCTCTTCTCTAGAAGACATAGAATCAATGTATATTTGATATTAGACGGTGTGCACTTTTAATTAGAGACAAGTTCTCGTAGCTATATGCTGTGTTTAGGAGAGAGAGAAACAGAGATAGTGATTGAGCAAGCGATAGAGACAAATGATATAAATAGTATTCTTATGAGAATATAAGGTTTAATCTTCTACTTCTTCGAACGCTCTCCCTATCGACTACTTGTTAAACCACTCTTTGGGATTTGTATGTGACCTGAGCCCAAGAGCGATTGTACGTTGGACCAGTTATGCACCTACAGTTAGGCCAGAATATCCGATTTCTGCGACGCTTTTTGATTACCAAGGTAGCTTCTATAGGACCCTACTTCAGTCGCCTCTTATGACATGCCTTGTAGGTAGCAGTGTTACTATTATTTGCTCCCCTTGCAGCCCCGGCAACACACGGGATAGGATGTGTTTAGAAGAGAGAGAAGAAAAGATAGTGAGTGCGCAGGAAAGAAAGAAAAAAACGAATGTTATAAACAGTATTAGTATATGATAAAACGAGAAAGCAATGGCAAACTGCTGAATGTATAAGTGGTGCAAAAAAATCACCTACTCCTTTACTATTGTTGATGGCAACGTCATGTGAAGGATCTGACACCATTCATGAGAATAAAGGGTCTAGAAATTACAGCAGCCTGGTTCAAAACCACTGAACCACAGCTGACGGAGGCTCATTCTCCAAGTGGTGTATATGGTAACAGCCTGTGCCACTCAGACTTTCTAAGCGAGTAGGGATCGAAGACTGAAGACAACCCTCTCAAAATAGTGTACTGTTGGGAAAGGGTGTGTCTTAACCTCTCTGCAAACTGTGACACATTGTATCAAGATTCTACAATGATTATATTCAAAACAGATGTTGAAGCAACCATCACGAGGGTGGTAAAATAGATGGCTCACTTACACCAGCGTCCAAGACAAACTGAATGGCGTGGTTGACAATCTGAGGCAGGCTCGGCTTTTATTAGAGAGTGGGAAATTCCAATCTAGTGAGAACGCAGAATAAGACAAATTTGATGGCGCTATAAGAGAATATGATGGAGCTATAACAGAATATGATGGAGCTATAACAGAATATGATGGAGCTATAACAAAATATGATGGAGCTATAATAAAATATGATGGAGCTATAACAAAATATGATGGAACTATAACAGAATTATTCTTACTTTCCATTTGTTCCAAAGATTGGATTATAGAAGTTGCCTTGGTTACCAGTCAATGGTGTTTTGTCACTGAAATAGCAAAGAAATTAAATTGTAAAATAAAGTCTTTATTGTGTCATGACACTTTGAAATATAACTTACGATTATATACAATAATTAGAACTCACACCTAATCTAATACAAGCTAGACATCTAAGGACCAAGGTCGCGTTAAAAACCGTCACCAATATTTTTTCAACCAGGATGCGTAAGCAACATACCTTGCCCAGAATACAGACCAGTACAAAACTGCATTGTGCAGTTGTCTGGCTGCTATCTATTTTATATGGGGATGTATGCGTAATCAATCTACCATACCCAGAATACAGACCAGTACAAAACTGCATTGTACAGTTGTCTGGCTGCTATCTATTTTAAATGGGGATGTATGAGTAATCAATCTACCATACCCAGAATACAGACCAATACAAAACTGCATTGTACAGTTGTCTGGCTGCTATTTATTTTAATGGGGATGTATGAGTAATCAATCTACCATACCCAGAATACAGACCAGTATACTGTTGTTGATGGCAAAGTCCTGTAAAAGATATGCCACGATGATGCCATCATTTCATAACACCAGTATATCACTTATATATTTCGTGTATAGCATTGGTATATCACTGGCAAAACATTGTTAAATCACTTGTATAGTACCTATTGTTGAATAAATGCAGTAAAAATAGATGACTGTGTGTTGAATAAAGATAACAAGTAGGGAACACTGAGTGTCCTATCAAGGAAGAAAGAAAAAGAGAACTGTAAGACAAGTAATTGATTGATTTATTGATTGATAGGACCATCATCAGTGCACTTCGGTGAGTGACCATGTGTGCTCCAATCTCTTTCTTAGGAAGATCGCAGGTGCCTCCGTAGCACCGGCGAGGGTTCCCGATTTAATTTACAAGATGGTAAAAATATTTTATAGGAACGTTTATTTTTAAATCTTGTTAATGAAATTTGCCCCGGGCAACGGCTTTCCAGCCTGCTCTTCTCGATTAGGAGTCTCTGTGGCATAGGGGTTAAATGCTTACTTCTCATTTCAAAGATACTTGGTTCGCTCCCTCGCGGAGCTATCGGGATTTTTTCCAGAGATTCCTGTTCTCAGTGAAGGTGAGATTGAGTCCCTATTCCATCGGAGACGGACGATAAAACGTATATCCCGTGTTGATGTTCAGCACGTAAAAGAACTCTTGGCAGTTCAAGACAAGTAAACTGTTATATAAATGTGTATATACAATGCCTGCTCGTAAAACAAACAACCAACTCATACGGCTGGCGGATTCAGGTAAAAATTCTTGGAAATAAAACTACAACCGTCACGTGACCTCCCATTCCAGTATTGTTGTATATAGACGAATTCCTTTTAAAATCAACACAACATGCTAAATCAAGGTTATATTATGCAACAAGTTAAGTTTAATAATAAGGAATATCAGTATTATGAATATTTTCATCAATAAATAACCATAGACTCATAGAATTGGGTAAAATTGCAAAAAAGCTTGCAGTATTCTTTCTATAAAACATATATAAAATTCAGCCCCCAACTCTAACTATGTCCGGGTTTTCCGGTCAGTTATGCGGTCTAATATTAGAGTTGACTGTGGGGGACTGCCTAGAGTAGTTGATAGTAGCTCGGCCTGCTAGCTGTGAGACGCCTCATAGCTCGGGTTCGAACCTACTGTCCGGCATTTGTTCGAGTCCCTGGTCTTACTCAGGACGATAACGTGAGTACCTCTGAAGTCGGAGAAAATCTGCCTGTAAGGCGAGGGAATACTAATTACGAGTGCATTGAGCAAACGGCTGCCAGTGTAAAGTAATTTACAATGTGCACGCTGCTGCCATTGTAAGAAATTGGAATAATGGATTTTCACGCAAAAATCAGTTTCAGAGATGAAACTTCGTCTGAGTTGAGAGCGAAAAAAAAAAAAAAAAAAAAGTTGACTGTGGCTTGGGTTGTGATCAAGCTTACTACCACTTAAGATACAGACGCTCACATATAAATAGTACCAGTTCCAAATAATACAAATACAAATCACCCAAAATTCCAATTTCTCGGGCCGTTATTATTATTGTTGTTGTTCCTGTAATCCTGGGATGTTGATATGGAGAAAATGAGGCTGACAATGAAGGTGGTACTCACAATCCAGTGGACACATTTTCTCTGTAACATCTAATTGAAAGAAATGAACATTTTATTGGTAAACGATTAATGTGACTTGGAGGAATAACTATTATTTTTTTATATATCTTCAAATCTTTACTACTCATAGGCTTTCACTGCATCAAAAAGGAATGTTGTGAAGGAAAACAGTGGTGGTTATGCCATGACTAGCCCGCCTGCCCAGCGTGTTCGTAGCGCATTGGACTGCGGGTGACTAGCCCTCTGTGTGTGCGGGTTCAATTCCGCGGGCTGGCAGAAAAGCTACAGGTTCCCAGATTTCCCAAAGCCACGGTGTTGGTGGCACCGAACCGAAGGGTTACGATGTCCATGGCACCGAGCCGAAGAGCTGAAAGCTCAAGTGTTTCTGGATAGGACAAAAAAATACCATGACTACAGGCGTTCTCAATAAGGAAATCATTTTTAAAAAAAAGTAAAGGAACCATTTCATACCTCGTGGTATATAGATCAATACCGTGTTAGGCCTGTATTTTCATTGACCGTCGGCACACGATGGGTGATGTGGTCAGCATCACGCCGGCCACCTTTACTTTCCCAGAGCATGTCTGGTACCCAGTTGAGGCTGGGTCGACCTGAGAGCCGTCGTGGTAGGGAAAAATTCCACGCGCATTGCGGAGCTGAACCCAGACCACCAGCCTTGCGAAGCGAGTTCACTAACAACTACGCTACAGCGACTCTCAATAAGGAAATCATGGCAGTAAATAAAGCGATGTTCTTAGTGAACTCACAAACTTTTATCCATGCATGTTTTCTCAGTGACTCAATGAGTATGCATGTTTTCTCAGTGACTCAATGAGTATGCATGTTTTCTCAGTGACTCAATGAGTATGCATGTTTTCTCAGTGACTCAATGAGCATGCATGTTTTCTCAGTGACTCAATGAGTATGATCATGAAGATTGAAACAGGCTGGGCTCGAAGACAATGTTTGGAATGGCTGAAGAGGTCTCCACTGACAAAAATAAGTTCCATTTTTTTGCCAGGGCATGTAAGGTGAAAATGTACTTGTTGATATGTTTGCATGTATGGCTGCTGTAAAAAGTTGGCGAGCAATGGACCAGGCTGACATTCTGAATTCTCTAAGGGATAGAGGTCGAGTAAATGATTCAAGTAATAGTGGTACATTTACAGTCCTAACCAGACTGCAAGAATTTCAAGTCAAACGTGGTGTGGCTAGACAAGAGCAGAATACTCATTGCTAAAGAAGAATAGTAAACAATAAATAACTGGTGTCGTTGGTTGCCACAAGCTGAGAAACAAACTGGTGAGGAGATTGGATCAGTTATGGACTAAATGGTTCAATGTGCAGTGATGATGATCCGACGACTAAACTAAACTAAACTGAGAAATATACTGAGGAGGAGATTTGAGCACTTATGGACTAAATTGTTCTATGTGCAGTGATGATGATCCGACGACTAAACTAAGCTAAACTGAGAAACACACTGAGGAGGAGATTTGAGCACTTATGGACTAAATTGTTCTATGTGCAGTGATGATGATCTGAGGACAAAACTAAACTGATCTGAGAGACACACTGAGGAGGAGATCGGAGCACTTATGGACTAAATTGTTCTATGTGCAGTGATGATGATCTGAGGACAAAACTAAACTAATCTGAGAGACATACTGTGGAGGAGATCGGAGCACTTATGGACTAAATGGTTTAATGTGCAGTGATGATGATCTGAGAACTAAAATATATCTTCTAATCTAAACCTGACACAAAAAACTTTCTTGTCTACAATGTAACTATTGTGTCCTCTATATTCTTCGAAAACAATTGTGCTTTCATTAGAACAAATACAATTTAAATGTACTATTAGTGAGCGCTTGTAGCGTAAGCAGTAGTGAGCTCGAGCACAACCCAAGCGTTCCTGGTTCAAACTCCGCGGCGGGCAAATTTGGAAGCAAATTAATTCACTTGGAGTTTTACAAACGGTAAAAGTAGACTTCACCGTTCAGAAAGCAATGACAAACTACTGAACGTATAAGTGGTGCCTAGAAAATCGACGATTCATTTACTGTTGTTGATGGCTACGTCCTGTAAAGGATATGCCATGATTTTCATTATTTATTAGTTTGCTGGGCTGGTAAAAGTCTCTGTGGTTATGTGGTAGGTCATTAATCTTTTATTCTCAAGTTCATAGGTTTGAATGGACTGAGTTAACCTTAAATTATAAATATGATATACGCATAAAACTGGTGTTTAAATACGCATAAACACAGATAACACTGGTCATATAATCGCATTTAACTTATTCGCTAGGAACTAAAATCAAATTAAGAAAAACTATTATTTGAACAAACAACAATTAAATCATATTTTAATACTTACTCTGACTGCCTTTATTCTACTCTCGTGGACAATTTCCACAAATGTCTTTTCCCCTGTTGTCTTGAAAAAAAACTCAATTAAATGATACTTATCGAAGAAGAAGTACGCCAGATGTATGATTGAACTCTCCCAGTAGATAAATCCTGGATCATGGGTTTACCCACCTGTCTAGCTAAATTAAGGTACAGGTATATTTCTGGTGCAAAATTCATTATAATCAGCAAAGTAACGTCAAATTTCCCAAATGTTTCTTGAATACAAATAAGTTTAAAGCAAACAGAATTTGGGTTTTTCTGTTTATTTTTAACAGAAACGTGACCTTTAAATCCAGTTTAATCTGTGACATGTCTCTCGTGACATGACATGTGATCTAAGACAGGCATGCTAATAGCGCAGGATTTAAATTTAGTAAGGCCTTAGGCTATATTATGGACAGAGAAAAGAACAAATGCTTCTGTTCTGCAACAACTTGATATTAGAGGGAGATGGCTATTAAAGAGCATACCATCAAGGAAAATTAAATATTTTGAACACATCAAACGACATAAGTGCCTAGAGAAGATAATTTTGGAGGGAATGGTGCCTGGAAGAAGAATGAGAGGAAGACCTAGAAGACGATGGGTTCAATATGTTATTGTCGATCTGGAAATGACTGCGGCTGAGGCTGATCAACTTGCACAGAACAGAGAGTTATTTAGGACTGATGTCATGTGAGCCAAGTTGCGAAAGAGACAAGCTACTTGATAATGATGATGAAGGTCTTAAGCTATAAAATATTTGCAGATCCCTAGTTGAAACAAAAAATAACTGCAGAATATCTATTTTAAAAATTTAAAATATTCGTGTAAAAAATGTGAAGCTCTGAAATTCTGAGACTCAAAGTTGTATCTTATTTAGCTTGTATGTAAATCCGGTCCTGTAAGCAAATATTAGTATTAGTCAGGTGTTGCAATCTAGAACTTTATACAATTGTGACCATTTTGTGAAGTGGAGTGTATCACATTCGAGGAGATCCGGGTTCAATTCCCGTTAAGGCAACGGAGTTTGTGTGTGTGTAGAGGACATAAATAAAAAATCATAACCTGAATAGTTTTCCTGTGACTGCACTAGCCATGAGACCAGTAAATTCCCCAGGCATATGTCCCTGTGTCCTTCTTCTTCTTCTTTCAACGCTCCATATCGACTACTTATTACGCCTGAATGGTTACCGGGGCCCAAATTTGGGGTGTAAAGAATAGAACCACTGTTACCTGCCACGCATGTCGTAAGAGGCGACTAAGGAGGTATGGCTGAAGTCGGATGCACGTGTCCTAAACCCCTATGCGTTTAGGGGCCTACCAAACCAATGTGCAACGTATACACGTTCTTGGCAAAGATCAAACATATCACAAAGAATGATTAAAATTGGTCGTAAAGAACGAACGCAAAGAAGAAGAAGAAGAAGAGCACTATTTGTGATTTGTATGTGATCCTAATCTAAGAGAAATTATGCGTTGTGCCCATTATTACGCCTACAAAAGTAGATCAGCACATTTTTACGCCTACAAGTAGGTCAGCACATTCGATTTATGCAATGCTTTTTATTAACTAGGGTAGCTTCCCTAGATCTCTACCTAAGTCGCCTCCTACAGCATGTCTTGTAGGTGGCACTGTTGTTTTCTTTGCTCCTCTTGCGGGCTCCGACAACACAGGGGCGTAGTGGAGATCTCTCTGCGCGCGATCCGCCCAGACCGATGTACCAGATCTCCCCATAAATTCTAATCATGTGGAAATCTGATTCATGCAGCCCTAGCATTTGTGTATTTTACGTCACATCTTCAGCACCACTTGGAGCTCTGGTGCTTATCCTTCGCTGATGTGTTCGGTTTCATCCAGCGTTTACTCGGTTCGCTCTCCGTTCTGTAGCGATCTAGTATTTTTTACGGTGTATGGTAGGTAGCCCCACGCACAACCTCCTTAGTCGTCTCTTAGGACATGCGTGGCAGGTAACAGTGGTTCTATTCTTTACACCCCAATTTGGGCCCGGTAACCACTCGGACGAGTGGGGATCAAGTTAAAAGTTCTATCACATATGGACGACAGAAGACAGATCCAGTGTTGAAGTTAAGCAACAAATGAATCATTGGAGTCTGAAAATCGATAAGAGTAGACAGCAAAACCGCTGCCGCTCAAAATTTATTTAAAGATTAAAACTTTAAGACAATATTTTTCACTACCTTCAAAGTTACATCAGGAACCTTCGAGCTACTACAGACTTTGTGCCCTGTCGCCGAAATCTTAATGTGCAAGACAGAGATCGGAGCACAATTGGTTATTCACCGAAGTGCACTGATGATGGCATCATGATGGTTCTATCCAGTGGCGGCTCGTGATCATTTTTATTGGTGGGGCCAGACAAATATATTTTTCAGAAATGTCATGGTTTTGGGTTACATTTTAGTATTTACTATTATTTGTATATTCCGGAAAGATATTCAACTTTCAAAGCTAATCAATATTACGTTAAAAGTAACAATTATGAAATAATAAATACACGTTACACACAATTTTTGATGGGGCCTGGCTTCACTGGCCCTTAATGACGAGCCGCCACTGGTTCTATCAACAAATCAATCATTATTTTACTAAAAATCGTAGCTGACATTATGATGTGTGCATGCATCGGTGTGTGCTGCTGTGTTTACCGATGACATCAGGTACGAACAAACAGTGGGACGTGACAAGCAACTGTAAATAAAAAACCATATTTGAATTACTGTACTTACATAGATAATCTGCGGATAGGGGAGATAAACAGATACATTCTAATTGACGGTGGAGTTATTGCCCAATTTTTTTTAGTGAGGAAGAAAAACGTAATCATTAGACTATTTCACCTCAATTCGATATTAGTACGTGTTAACGCTGTAACAATTCAGTGTGTCGTAGGGGAAAACTTCGAATGTTTCTACATAAGTAAAGAAGAAGTAGAATGAGAAGCTACAACAGCGTCAAAAATAACCACATGACAGAATTGCTTCTTCTTCTACTACTTCTTCTTCTCTCGTTCTTTCTCTCTCTCTCTCTCTCTCTCTCTCTCTCTCTCTCTCCTCTCTCTCGTTATCGTTCTTTTCTGCCATGTTTATCATTCTAATTGTGATATATTCAAAAAATAGATGAGACTGCAGTAAAACTATTTGATTGGCAAAACACGTAATCAAAAAGTACTGTAGTTTTACAAATTACAAAAACAATGACAAAATACAGCAACGTTTCGACCAACAAGGCCGTTATCAAGCAAACGAACAACAGGAGTGACAAATTTAAAAAAACAAATGGACGACCAAAACAAACGTTTCTATTGAAAATTTGGGAATAAAAACATACACCATACATATAACTACTAAAACTTACCTAATACGTCACAACGAAGAGTTGCAGAAAAAATGTCGAAATTTTCAAAAAATAGATGAGACTGCAGTAAAACTATTTGATTGGCTATATAATTATAATTATAATTGTGATATATACGCAGCCTTTGCCAAGAACGCAATTTTACGTCACAACGTTCAGTAATAAATAATAATAGCCGTCCATCGCAAGCGATGATGACAACAATCTCAGACCTGTACTGTTGCACCTCTCTGGTGTGTGCGGAGGTGACTGTAGAGTCCAAATTAGAACGGAATCCCCGACCACAGGTGGGGCATACATGATCAAGGTTAGACATGTGCGTGTTGTGTGCTCTGTCTTTTCGCGCTGCTCGTTTTCTCTGTGACTCAACAATACGATGATTCTCAGCTATTCGGTTCCTCTTTTGTTGTTACAGCGCCACATTTGGCGATCTTGCGCAAGGGATTCCCAGCACGTATTGTCTATATCGAAGCATTTCAGAGACACTTTAAGAGTGTCTTTAAAGCGTTTTTCTGTCCACCAGCTAAACGTCTGCCCCCTTCAAGCTCGCCATACATCAACTGTTTTGGGATGCGTTTATCAGGCATTCGAGCAACGTGACCGACCCATCTCAGTTGGGCTCAACGTTCAGTACCGTTTGGAGCTCTAGTGCTTATCCTTCGGTGAAGTGTCCGATTTCAACCAGCGTTTACTGGATTCGCTCTCCGTTAGCCATTTACTGTCCCCAACCAACCTACAAGGCAGCAGGTTGCTATTTTCTTTAGGGTAGCGACCCTTAGACGACCTACCCTCCCGGGCTGATGAGCGTCATCTGCCCAGGTTACCTGTCTTTTTCTGAACTACTTGGTTCAGTTTGTATCTTCCAGTTTTGTGTACGGCTTACCCCGCTAGCCTTGATTGTCCCCAATCAAATTACAAGGCAGCAGTACTTCTTCTTCAATGATCTAGTGACGGTTGAGCTCTTCTCTTTCGGATCAATACAATGTAGTGGTATATGTATGTGTTTTTAAGTTGCTCCTTCGTTCCATAAAATATGTTCATTTATCTGGCCTTGGAGGAAGAAATATCTTCATGGCTTCATCCGACGATTGTTACCTGATGATGTGTTGGTCAACTGTTTCATGATGATGTGCACACAGCAGGCACTGGAGGAGTGTGTTGTGGTTGAATTTTCTTCATGCTACTGTATGCCTGAGTGGCAGAGTGACGAGTGTGTTTAACCAGCAAAAAACAGAAACCATAGGAATGCATATATTTCGATATCTTATGGGGCGAGACTGAACATCTATGTCTTTTCCCGTAGTTCTATGACATCGCTTTATTAACCAATAATTTAATGTAGAGAAAGCATTGTTTCGTACACAACAAACGTCGCGCAAATCTTGCGACTTATTGTGACTTTTACAATAATGCGCTCCGTCACTTCCTGTGTTATGAAATAAAAACATAATTTATCTTGACGGATGCAGCTGAATAGTAATGCCACAAACATCATTTTCTTCCTGCTAGACATTCTGTTAGCTCTAACACACAGAAAGGTTCGTGTGACCACGTTCCAAACTCCAGAACAACAATCCGCTTGCGAGGAGCTTGCCAGATGGAGGTATCCACAATGGATGTAGTTCATATCATCATCATCATCATCAGGTGCCGTCTCCACATCGAAGGTTGGCTGCAATGAATCTCCAGCATCCTCTGTCTTTCGCCTTGGTGTTGCACACTGCCAGACTGTAACCTGTCCATTTCTTAAAGTTTCCCTCCCACTTATCTCTCGGTCTTCCTCTTGCTCTTCTCCCTCAACTTTCCCCTCTAGTAAATGTTTTATCATGGTGTCATGCCTTTTATGTGCCCAAAATACTTTACTTGTCTGAATTTTATTTCTCTTAATAATTGTTTCTTCATGCCTAGTTTTCCTAAAACTTGTTTATTTGTCTGTTTTTCTGTCCATGAAACTCTGCTTATTCTTCTATATATCCACATCTCAAATGCATCAATTCTGTCTTCTAACTGCTTGTTCATTGTCCATGTTTCCGAGCCATACATTAATATAGGATATATATAGCATTTGATCATTCTAATTTTTAGCCTGTTTGTGATTTGTTTGGATGTCAGTAACTTTCTCATACTATTGAAATTATCCTTGGCCATTCCTATTCTCTTTTTAATTTCAGTTATACATCTGCCATCATCTGTTATCATCTGACCGAGATAGGAGTAGCTTTTTACTTGATGTAGTAATTCTCCATGTATTTTTATATCCATGTAGTTCATATAGTCTGTTATTATTATTATATGTTTCTATCTTTCTACTTTCTGACTGTTTATCAATCTTCATATCCATATATAAATCGGTTTTGTAAAAAGTAGAAGTAAAGGAACCCTTTTATACCTCGTGGTATATAGAGTAATAAGGTGTTAGTCCTGTATTTTCAATTGACCGTCGACACACGATGCGTGATGTAGTCAACATCATTGCGACCGCCTGGTGCCTAATTGAGGCTGGGTCGACCTGAGAGCAGTTACGGTTGGAAAAAAATGTCTAGTCCACTGTGGAATTGAACCCAGACAGGTAGCCCAAGAAGCGAATTAGCTATCAACTACAATACTGCTGCTCTCCCATATAAAACTAATTTTTGCTCTTCATGCAGTGTCTTATGATTTGAGTTTCAATACATCTGACTGTTCTTCAACATTGGTCACAAAACGTTTTAAGCCAAAAATTTGTCTAATAAGAACAAACTGTTAAACAGTGATTGTTAATGTAAATGCACCACTTGCTATATCCAAGATTGTTGAAACTATAACAGATGCAAATATTGTGACAATTTTCAATGGATGCTTTGACCCGACAATTTGTTTAAACTTTACTTTTCACGATTCGATACTACGTTCCTGGCCAGGGAGTACAAATTAAATTTATTCTCTTATATTTTTAGTAAACCCTGATGAAAAAATTGTCCACTATCTTGTGGAGAGCCCAGGATATATAAAGACTTGGGAAGTAAACCCTGGTGAAAAAAAGTCACACTGGTTTTTTTTTGAGATCCCTGAAGAGCTAAAGACTGTGGAAGTAAACCCTGATGACAAAAAGTCCCATTGTCTTGGGGAGAGCCCTGAAGAGCTAAAGACTGTGGAAGTAAACCGTGATGACAAAAAGTCCCATTGTCTTGGGGAGAGCCCTGAAGAGCTAAAGGCTAGAGGAGTAAACCCGTATAATAAAACAATTCCCACTGTCTTGTGGGTAAGCACGGTTAGTCATACTGCTAGAGGGGTAGACATTGACCACAAATCTGAACGGAGGGACCCTTAACCAGGTGATGGTTAGGTATATTTCCTACTACCTTCTAGCATCCTCTGCAGACCCTGCTTAATTCTAAACCTATCAACTTTCTTTCCTTTGGATGAAAACAGTAGAGTTGAGAAGAGGGTTGGGGCAAAATGGGCAAGGCATACTAACATATTGCTGCCCAGGCTAGGCAAGAAACAACACATTTGTCAAATAATCGTTTGTAAAGATGAAAAAGACCATACATGTCATTAATGATATATTTTTGTGTTTTCTTCTCTTCCACCATTTACTACTTTATAGAAGTGAGGGTAGGGGGGATGTAGTGATCGTGATAGTGTTTGTTCTAATGAACTTTGTAAGCTGTTATTAATTTTATTAAAGCTGTTCTTGATGCCATTGCTCCATCGTTTTCATGGTCGTCCTCTTGCGCTGTACTCGATATACTTTTTCTATGTAGTTCTATGTGGTAGGCAATACCAGGGCTTTCTTGTAAAGTGTCCAAACCATTTAATCTGTTGTTCTTTTATGAATTGCAGGATTGATTTCACATCCAGTCTTCCTCTGATTTCTTCATTTCTAATTTTGCCTCTAATGACAACTCGTGTGACAATTTCTGCAGCTCTTCTAATGCACATAATCGTTATAATTTTCCACTATCTTGGATACTGTTATTGACCATGTTTAGCACTGGTAACATAGTTTCACCAGAAAATATTGTGTCTGTTATTTATTTATTATAGCTTTCTTACATGCTAGTTGCGTACTTTATTGATAACATTATTCAAATAGTATTTTTTTTTTACTTTCTACATAAGATCAATACAGATTCGTTGCTAGCATCTACACCAGCATGGGAATATCAAGACATCGTGATGCTGCAAAACCCATTTAATGATGCTCAACCTCTGCAAACATTAGTACAGTGTTCAGGAGCTTCAGAGATCAACAAATCTACAGAAGTTACTATAGAACCATCAAACGAAGTCAAGAGTTCAGCTGATGAGATTGAAGTTGCCTCCTGTCGATGCTCAGAGGAAGTGAAAGGCTTACATGACGTTAGTTTTTCAGGTGATCATGTTCAGGATTCAGCTCACTCCTTGAGCCGTAGTCTCAGCGAGAAAAACTGTTGCAGGATATGCCAGGAAGATGACACCGATGAAAAATTGATATCTCCTTGTTTCTGCATGGGTTCTGTGGGATTCATGCATTTTTCCTGCCTGGAACGATGGCTTCAAACGAATTGTAGAACCAGCTGTGAGCTATGTTCTTACCCTTTCCCCGTGGAGAGAGAGATGCCTTCTATTCTCACATTTTTTAGTCATCCTACTCAAAACATGGACATGCCCAGCTTCCTTTGTGATATATCTTGCTTTTTCATGCTGACTCCCCTACTTATAGCCAGCACGTATTTATGTAGCATTGGAGTGACGCATTATCAAGGAACAGGCAAATCAGAGTCTGTATTTGCAGTGACCACTTTGATGATTTCATTAATAACCGTTTACTTTGCCTGGGCAACGTTAGCGGTTTTGTACCATCGACGAGTGTGGCTAACTTGGCGTGAGAAGAATGCAAACATCCGTATGCTGACAGACACAAATAGGGCACTACTTCCAGTAACAAATCTTAAGGAAACGTGTCTAGAAAGTGATTCGGTCGCAAGCGATTCTTGTAAAATCTCTTCACATCAAGATAGCACGTCCATCCTTCTGAGACCGATAGTGATGCTTACCAAAGGAAAAACACTAAAAGTGCATTCATCCGTTGCTAGTCTGAAAATTATGGAACCTTCTCGTACTTAAAAAAATAATTGCTGTAGTGAAGTCTATTTTCTTATAGCGATTCTTCACTTGCAACTTATATAATTTCCTTGAATAATATAATTGAGAATAGTGTAAAGAAAGTCAACTTTACCACAATATTGAAAGTGAACGTACTATTTCTAGTTAGAGAATTTCGTAATCGCTGAATGCTATTTATAATTATCACTGTTAACTTTTTCTTATTCTTCTTCTTCTTCAAACGCCACATATCCACCACTTGTTAACCACTCTCTGTGATTTGTTTGTGATCTGAGGCTAAGAGCGGTTGTACGTTGTGCCAGTTATGCGCCTACAAGTAGGCAAGAACATGAAACTGTCCTTCACGAAATTGTTTCACTTCGTATATTTTACTTCTTCGATCGGTCTTTTCCACCATTTTGATCATTCTTGTTGTGATATATAAACAGCCTATGCCAAGAAAGGATTTTTACGTCACATCATTTAGCGCCATTTGGAGCTCTGGTGCTTATCTTTTGCCGACGTGTCCGGTTTCAGCCAGCGTTTACTGGGTTCGCTCTCCGTCAGCCTTTGGCTGTCCCCAACCGACCTGCAAGGCGGCACGTTGCTATTTTCTTTTAGGGCAGCTACCCTTAGACAACCTTCCCTCCCGGGTTGTTGAAAGTCATCTGCCCAGGTTACCTGTGGTTTTTTTGGACTACTTGGTTTGCCTACCGTCCAGTTTTGTGTACGGTTTGCTCCGCTAGCCTTTGATTGTCCTCCCAATCTAACTACAAGGCAGTAGTAGTTCCCTGCGAGCGGAAACGCGCACTGGATTCAAGCCTCTGCTGGGCTTTCCAGTTTTCTGCACATTTGGGTTGTCCGCTAACCCTTACGCCTGCCACGCCCCTTCGTCGCTCCACCATCAGCGCCGTGCACACCTACCCCACCGGTGCATCGTCCACATGCATGTTCGCTCTGCTTTAGTGTCTTCTCACCGTGTCTATTAGTTCTCACCGTGCACACATTCACCATGCATCAAGACTGTCCGGACACGGAGCTCAACTCGGCCCCCATCTCAGGGCTTTGAGTTTCGCCCTATGTGGGCCCATGTGCAACTCAACTCGGGCCCCCACCTCTGGGCCTGAGTTTCGCCCCACGTAGGCCCACGTCTCTTATCTGGATGCACCCCTCATCCCCTTAGGTTTATCTTTTCAGCTTTTCCCATCGGCCGGGAGAGATGTGCATTAATAGTTACTCTGGGATTCCGTTCGTCTGTGTTGCGAGCGGATCTCATCCAACGTGACTACGTCTGCTTCATTACTTATACCAGAGTAGCTCTCCCTCGATCCCTACCCGCTTAGCTAGACATGAACCATTGTTCATTTCCAGGGTCACCACGTGGAGGTGGGGTAGGATCTTGATTAGTGCCAGCTCACAAATCCTGGCTCTGCGTTGTCCCTTTGCGCCTCTGACCCCACTTCGTATATCGTTTGTCCTTATTTGCCTTTTTGCCACTAGGCGTAGCAGGTTTAACTGATGATCGGTTTCAGAGATAATGCACGCTCGGTCGCTTGATATGCTGTGGTATTGTGGAGTTTTAAGATGTCTGTAACTCCATCAACCCATCTTTTCTTGGTCTGTCCCTTCCTCTTGATGATTTCATTTTCAGGTTGAACGCTCTTGCAACTGGTGTATTCGGGTTCATTCTGACCAAGTGACCAAACCATTTGAGTCTCTGTTTTCAATAAATCTAATAGCAGGTGTTGTTCCGACTGTTCTTCTAATTTCCTCATTTCTTATAATTTCCTCATTTCTTATAATTTCCTCATTTCTTAAATGCTCTCTTCTGGTATTATTTACTGCTTTTCTCATGCATCTCATTTCAGATGTGTATTTATGAAGTATTTATATACCTCGTATACAAATATATATATATATGTATGTGTGTGTGTGTGACAGAATGTATGCGATATATATACATATATGCTTGCTTATCTTTCTCCGTTTTTCGTAGAGCATGTGGGCCTCAATAGTTGTCCTCTACTTTTTCCGATATCTGACAGTTTTCTTTATGGCTGCCCAAGAAAATCGGGCAACATTCAGTTCCTCAAGAAGATTCCATCGCCAGGTCTGTTTGGGAAGTCCACTTTACCATTTCTCTTGCGGGTTCTATTCAAATGCTTGTCTGGTGACACTCGACTGTGTCTTCCGCAGGGCCTGTCGGACCTACTTTGTTTTTCTTCTCTTGACATTCATCATCATGGGATCGTGCCCTTCCCTTATACACAGGTCTATGTTCTACACTCTGTCTTAGTCCGAGAATCTTCCGATGAAATTCGTTTATACAGATCTTAATCCTATATTTCTATATTTTTTTCCCCCGATCCAGAAGCACGAGCTAAGCTCTTCGGCTCGGTGCCATGGACATCGTAACCCTTCGGTTCGGTGCTGCGAACACCGTAAATCTGGAGAACCTGTGGCTTTTCTCCCAGTACGCGGCATTGAGCAGCACTCACAGGAGGCTTATATTTCTATTTAATTTGGTGACTCGCCACCTTTTTTTTCCAGCCTTACAGCAACACGAATTTCATATTAGAACTGAATATCATGTGCTCTGTTTTAGAGGAGATGACAGTAGATTTCTACAACGCGCGCAGGAGAACAAAGGCTTGTCGGGTTATCCTGACGTTAGTGTCTTCATCTGTACCTCCTGATTTGATTATCTTACAGCAAAGTAGACAAACACCAATATCTACTAAAGCCTTACGTCAATCGATACAAGATCTTCCTGTATATTGTTTCCTCGCAGTTGCGCTGATTTTAATTGGATGATTTAAGAAACATACTCGTTGCGATGTTTCTGCCAGAGCATCTATTTTTTTAATTGCAAATTGACAAACACAAATGTCTGTTTATTCTACCCCGCACTATATCTATAAACTTATGATGCAGGGATTCTGCTAAAAAACTTGATAAAAAAGTAAATGTTTAAAGTGTGTCTCAGTTCATCGTTACGAGAAATATTATACGTAGAAGGAGATTCACAATAAATATTTATATCTCAGCTTATTACTTTCGTTGTTTTCTATTATAATTTGACATGTTATGTGAGCGTCTGTAGCTTAAGCAGTTGTGAGCTCGATCACAGCCCAAGCATACCTTGTTCAAACTCCGCGGCTGGCAAGTTTGGAAGAAAATTAGTTCCCTTGGATTTTTACGAACTGTAAAAATAGACCTCACCGTTCAAAAGCAAGGGAAACTACTGAACGTATAAGATCTTCTTCTTCTTCTCTTTTTGTCTTCACACTGCTACCGGGTTGTTGCCCAGTGTCTTGGTTTTCTGTTTTTGTTTTGCGCTGTTCTGGTGGCTTTGGGGATTTTTTTTTTTGCTCTTTCACAGGATTCTGCTATGCCATCCAACCATCTTTTCCGTGGTCTTCCTCTTGCCTTCTTTCCCGATGTTCTGTTTTATAAGACTCTGTATACTGTGGAGTTTGGATGAATTATCATTAAGTGGCCAAACCACTTCATTCTTTGTTTCTCAATGTAATTCAAGCAAGGTTCTGTGCCAACTTTCTTTCTTATGCTAATGTTGGTGACTCTGTCTTTCTGGTGTTGTTGGTAACTTATAAAATGTGCCTATAAAACCGACAACTCGTTTACTGTTATTGATGGCTACGTTCTGTAAAGGATATGCCACGATTTTTCACATGTTATCAGAATACAAAAGTTACAGAAGAAACAGAAATACTGCCACTGAGAAATATCCACACTAAAACAATACACAACTAAATACTCACACAGGTAAATATTCACACAACTAAATATTCACACAACTAAATATTCACACAACTATATATTCACACAGCTAAATATTCACACAACTAAATATTCACACAACTAAATATTCACACAGCTAAATATACACACAGCTAAATACTAACACAGCTAAATCTTCTTTCTTTCTTTCTTTCTTTTGTCCTTCTCTGCTTTTTGCCGCTAGGCGTAGCAGGTTTAACTGATGATCGATTTCCGAGATAATGCACGCTCGGTCGCTTGATATGGTGTGGTATTGTGGAGTTTTAAGATGTCTGTAACTCCATCAACCCATCTTTTTCTTGGTCTGCCCTTTCCTCTTGATGATTCCATTTTCAGGTTGTACGCTCTTGCAACTGGTGTATTCGGGTTCATTCTGACCAAGTGGCCAAACCATTTGAGTCTCTGTTTTTCAATAAATCTAATAGCAGGTGTTTTTCCAACTGTTCTTCTAATTTCCTCATTTCTTATATGGTCTCTTCTTGTTTTATTTACTGCTTTCCTCAGGCATCTCATTTCGCATGTGGTAATTTTCCTTTCTTGTTCTTTTGTCAGTGCCCATGTTTGGCTCTGGTATGTATTTTTTAACCATTACACCATTAAATACTCACAACAATTGTAGTATCCCAAAGGATATTCTATATGGTCAACTCGCAACAGGTACTAGACAGAATAACAGAGCATTACCACGCTTCATTGACACATGCAAGCGTGATCTAACTTCATGCAGCATAGACAAAATAAATTGGGAGCGGTTGACCAAGAACAAGCAAGCAAGGTGAGCGGCAGTGAGGGTGGCTCAAAAGAAAAGAAGAAAACATCTTCATATATGGAGGCAATATAGAATACAGAGCCAGAAAGAACATCCTATGCGTCAGTTCCAGTCTCCTGTTCACCTGCAGCAACTGTGGCAAGAATTGCCACTCCAGAATAGGCCATCACAGTCACAAGAGACGTTGTGATGTAACACAGAACAAACTGTGGGACGCAAAATGTATTCTCTCCTGAGACAAAGAGACCAGTTATGATAAATATACGGATAAATACTCACACAGATACATACTCACACAGATAAATACTCACACAGATAAATACTCAAAAAGATAAATACTCACACAGAAAATACACAAACAGAGAAATACTCACACAGATAAATACTCAAAAAGATAAATACTCACACAGATAATACTAAAACGGATAAATACTCACCCTGAAAAATATTCATATGGATAAATATTTAGGAATACATACTCTGCTTTATAAATACAGACGCCCGCGTGCCCAGCGTATTCGTAGCGCGTTGGACTACGGGTGACTAGTCCTCTGTAAGTGCGGGTTCAACTTCGCGGACTGGCAGAAAAGCTACAGGTTCCCCAGATTTACGGTGTTCGTGGCACCGAGCCGAAGGGTTACGATGTCCATGGCACTGAGCCGAAGAGCTTTCAGCTCAAGTGCTTCTGGATCGGAAAAAAAAAAAAAAATACAGACACAGACTCACACAGATAAATATTCACATGGATAAACTCACAATGAAAATACATTGGGAACTTTTACTTATAAAAGCGCTTTGCTCTTCAAGTATGGAGGGGCAGAAAGGTTCTCTAACTTTTGGAATTTTTAGTGAGTACAATAATAAACAACAGGTCACTGTCAATTGAGGCCAGAATGAGAGTTATTAAGTGCTACATAGAGCCAATACTGACATGTGGATGCGAGTCACGAACGGTAAACAAACATAGAAAAATCAATGGCGGCCACAAAAATGTGGCTTTACCGAAGAATAATGAGAATCCAATGAACTACTAAATGTCATTGTTCACCTGATAATGATGATAATAATAAATGAAACTGCACCGACTTACATTGGTCCAGATCTAGCAGTCTTTCAATTATAACCATCCTCATTAAATACATTTAAAATAGCTACAAATAATGCTAAAAGACTGTACATCTGACAAGGTATAAGCTATATAATATAATGTTTTATTTGGTATGACGGTAATGACATGATATAGAGCACTTTGAGTTAATTGAATATGGAAAATTAATTTGGCTTTTTTCTGGTTAATGTTTCTGGCTTTAAATCGAAATTTTAGTCTGACTGGCAAATCCCTTTTCAATTTCCCAAGCGGTGAAAACGTGAACTTCTATAACAACGAAGGTAAATGTGTTCTTGGATAAGTTTTATATATATCAAAACTTTACATCTAACGTACTAATATAAATTATATTGTATTGCAATGTAACTGTTTTGTTTTCTTTGCTTTTTGGGGTGTAATGGTTAAAAAGTACATACTATTTTGCAATTCTGTTGATAATGTTGTGTGACGTGGCGATTGTGATCACAAGTCAATGTGGTGTTGTCTGCTAGTAAATTATTCGACGTACTACCGTGTGTTTTTCATTTATGTCTCTTCACATACTTATACTATTCACAAACATGCTTTATCACCGAACATATGATATTCTACATGTAAAACGTTAGTGCACAGTAATGTAAAGTATAAATAAAATAACCAATTATCAAAGACTAAGACTAATCGATTATTTATGAGCTCAGCATGCTGCACCGTGTCAGACTCATGAGATTGAGTGAGACTGAGAGTGCCACGCGTTTAGTATATTATTATAATATACTAAACGTATATATACTCAACTGTATAATTAGTAAATATCAAATAAATGTATAACTCCTATTGTATATTCGTCAGATGAAATTGTGGATAACAGCTCTCATTTTGACATTTGGTTGCTTCTTGCCATCTTTTGGGGAGGAAGAATCAGAAGCCAGACTTGTGATCTCCAAAAATATTCTCAATCAGTATCTTGTTGAGGGAAAAGACGTGACAGTAGAATACAAACTTTACAATGTTGGCGACAGGTACTCAATAACTGGGATGTCAGTCTTTTATTCAGTGAAGCCTGTTTGTAATTTTTATTTCCGTTGTTATTTTTTTTTTTTACAGAAGACTAATGCTGTAAGTAATTTGTCAATATAAATCATATCACATTTTGGTTATGCTTTGCCCACTTTGCTTTATAATTGATGATCCAAAATGTGTTATATGGATCTTAATATATCATCAATATATAAGTACACATATCAGGTTATAGTGCATATCCCTACCTTACTTTTTGTTTCTTTATTCTATCAGCCATTATATCACAGCACCAATAGCTTCAATGAATTGTACATCTTCTATTCAGTTCTGATTGGCATTTTGTATATTGGGCAAATCCATTGGTGCTCCATCATCCATTGCTGTAGTCATTTCAATGTTTCCATGCTCACTGTACCCAGGTGATGTTGGTTGGCATATCTTCTCTCTCTACTATGCAGACAGCACTGACATACATGTCCACATTTAACCCCCATTTGTTCAGACAGCTCATTGTTTCTGTTTCCTCATATGTGGAACAGACTATTTATGATGTCTCATTTGCAATTTATCAACCCATTAATTTCCTTTTACCCCTGCTTTTCCAAGCATGTAAAACCAATACAGTTTCTTGAGGCAGGAGTGCTGAATGCTGTTAACCATTCAGTGCAAATCTTGCCTACATCAATCCTTTTAATCATAGTCCTTGAGACTTTTATCATCGTTTCTGTTCTGGCAGCCAAAAAATCACCCCAATGATGTAGCTATCTGCATTGTCATGCTTGAAGTTGTTGCATTGTATGTACAGCGTTTCTCTTATTCTGTCCTTCTGTGTATCTGCACTGTATAAGCTCGTTCAGATCGCACTTCGCAGATAACCAAACCATCCATACAGATGACAGTCACCTTAGCAGATGTACCTATCAGTTAGGTTTCTTATTTCTGCATTTATACATGTCGGAAACCTTTACAGTAAAAGGCCAAGAGAACTGTCATCTATGTCACAGAATGTATATCTTCATCCAGGATACATTACAGCCATGAAAGACTTAGGGAAGAAACAGAATAAGAGAGATGACTGTCTCAAAGCAAAATATGCAATACTTTCACCAGCCATTAAGAAACACCATACTGCTCACTTGCAGTACAAACATAGTCATAGGCTATTAGTGGCCTTCATTATGTGATGTATAAAGTATAGAGATTACATAGACAATAAGCCAAATTTAATTTTGTCGGCACTCAATCATTTCATATTGGTAAAAGCAGGAGGATGTGTAACGGCATCAAGAAAATCATATACTCAGGATGAACTAGAGTGACAGAGTAAAAATAGCAAGGTGCTGGAATTTTGCATTTGCACACTCTTCTCTGCCAATGCCATGTAACATGGCTGGTCATTTGGGCCTGATCGGGATGGCTGGATCCCTAAGGATATCTAGTACCAAGAGTTAGCTTCTGGAAAAGATAGCTAAGAGTCGATCACCAATGCCGGAGACAGGGAATTGTGGAGATGATTGTCAGTATGCACTGAACTTGATAATGATGATTTAGAACATGACAGCATACATATTTTCATCAAACACTGACGACTCATGTAGTAGCTCATTAATCTTTACATAAACGAATATCTTACTTTACTTTAATTGGAACAAGAATTATCTGCAAATAAAATGAAGCACATTTTTAAGGACATTATATTACAGTCCAATAAAAATTTATTTTTTGTGCTGACAATTTTGTTTTATTATTTTCAGAGTGGCATTTAATGTGATGTTAAATGAGAATGGTTTTCCACAAACTACTTTTAGCACCATCAGTGGCGGTCTCAGAGTAACATGGGAAAGAATAGCCCCGTATCCTTTATTATTGTAAACTACAGGCATATATTATGAAGCAAAATAAACTTAAAGAATAAAGTCAGTGATAGCGAAGTTTATAACATGCTGTGCTAGCGAGCACATACTATGGAAATTCCAGGGCTTAAGGCCAGCCTGGTTATAAATTCATGGTGTTTACACATTACACGTAGACTATAGGAAACTCTAACACTGGGATTCATACTAAAGTGGCATTGATTCTTTTACATCCCATAATTGTTTAAAATCTTATTTATGTATATTAAGTATCATCTACAGATTGCCAAACATGGACATTGAGCAAAGCGCAGTCACAAAAATAACTACATGTGAAATGCGTTGCCTGCGAAAAGTTACCAACAACACAAGAAAAGACAGAATCACCAACATCAGCATAAGAAAGAAAGTTGGCACAAAACCGTGCTTGAATTATATAGATAAACAAAGAATGAAGTGGTTTGGCCACTTAATAAGAATGCATCCAAACTCCACAGTATACAGAGTCTTCTACAACAGAACATCGGGAAAGAAGGCAAGAGGAAGACCACGGAAAAGATGGTTAGATGGCTGGGCAGCATCCTGTGAAAGAGCAAAGATAACAATCACACAAGCCACCAGAACAGCGCAAGACAAAAACAGAAAACCACGACACTGGGCAACAACCCGGTAGCAGTGTGACGACAAAAGAAGAAGAAGTATCATCTACTAGATGAAATGGACTTAAGAATATTTAAATATAATGGATGTACCGTTAGACTGATATTACAGGTTCGATAGATTTTATATTTGTCTGCAATGTTAATTTTGTGTTGTTCCACGCTGTCTTTGATAGTATGCCGAATGTTGTAGCTGCACTTCCTATTAAAGAGTTGATTTCTTTGTCAAGAAAAGGACTGGGAGTGATTATGCACCTAAGATGGCAAAATTTCTGAATTTCTGTTAGATGGTTACCATTTAAAGTGATATTTGTTGGTGTGTTACTTCCTTGACATAAAACCACTGTCTTGGTGACACTTGTACTCTGAGAAATTAGGTGTATTAAATACATAAATACAGGCAGCTTTCTAACATTGCAGAGACATCAGGGATTACATGTTTAATATGAGACACATCCTCAGAAAATGTGAAAATACAATGTGAACCTTCATATATTATATGCATACTATGAGAAAACATTATCAAAGAATCATAAAGCGGTCACTGAAGTTGGAGACAAAGGATTCAAGAAAGAAAGGACACCCCAAGGAAACCTTGAAACGAACTTAGCTGAGAGAGGCAAGAAATATCGGATGCAATTCCATAGAAGAGATTGAACAAGTTTCCCACCATAGAGCTGTATGGAAAAATTTCATGCTGACCCTGTGTAACATATAACGGTATGAAGGGATATCATAGAAAAATAAAAACTGATATTCTTGTTGTGTCAATTTCATTTGATCTGTAAAAATGATTTAAAAATCTTCCCATGGCACTATATAAACGCTTCAAAATTAAGATCGTGGTTATCAGGACTGTTGAGTTGTATAAAAGAAACAATATTTATGATTCATTAACCAAATGCACAGTCATTCAAATGTAACCCATGCTGTGATTGTGAGACCATTAAAATCTGGTTTTCATAACTTCACCTCAGCCGAAATCAGTTATTCTCAAACAGAGACCAATGACATAAAAATAGTAAGTGACTTGTGAAAGAGTTTGCTAAAGTGAACATGCAGCTTTAGAGATCTGCGTATTGAGTGATATTCTGCTGTTAATATACAGTTGTCAACAGTTTTCAGCATTATGGAGAAACATTTTCAATTTTGTTGTTTTCTCATCTATCTACTATCTGAATACTTTCCGTCCAGGTGTAAAAATAGACACCCAGGCGAGCCTCTTTATATGCTTTGTATGAGATGAAATTTAGTGTCTCTGATATTATGTTGATCCATCATTTACGTGGTTGTGATGCTGTTATATCTGAGTGCTAGTGCTTTTTTGTTAGAGACTGCTTTGTGGTAACTATAATGTATGTCTGAACCATTTGAGCAGTTATTTCTTAATATATTTTAGCACCGGCAAGGATCCACTTTGATTTTTGTCGTTTCTGAATTCAAGATGGCGACGATAAGACGTGCAGTCGGATAGTGTGTGCTGGATTGTGGTTTATTTCTTGGTTTTTCAGTGGATTTGATGTTTATTTCGGAAGAAAGGATATTTAGTTCGTCTAGCTTTCATGTAATTTTTCATTTGAAAACATTCACCACATCGGGTCAACGGGATCTCTCAAGAAATGGACACATTTATCAGTTCGAGCGACACGACAACACGGTGTTCTCCCGGTAACTTGTGAACTAGGTCAACTGAAGCCATGGAAGCAGGTGGCGAATGGAATGTGAGAGCAGCTGACAATTAATGTCAGTTATGGTCTCTATTCCTAGATGGTAGGCAGATGATCTCAGTTAGAGACAATGGCTACGATCCCCGGCTAGTATAGTCACTGCCCGACGGAAAGCAAGAGGGAACCTACCGTCATAATTATCCCTAGTAAATTCATGTCTCAACACAACCGTACGTAACAAACTAAATGAAACCAGACCAACAAAACAACACCGATGAAAACAACTCTTAAATATCGGAACATGGAACGCTTCGAACTCTAGCAAATGTGGCAAACTAGAAAACATCAAGCAAGAAATGACAAGAACAGGACTTAACATATTAGGAATAAGTGAAATGAGATGGATAGGTGCAGGAGAAATGTATTCAGACAACTTTAGAATAATATATTCAGGAGGAAACAATCACACAAAAGGAGTAGGCATAATATTAGACGCTGAGAGAGCAAAAATGGTGAAAGGATTCTGGACAATATCAGAGAGAGTAATGCTATTAAAACTACAGGGTACACCAGTAGATATCAACATCATACAGATATACGCACCAACAACAGATAGTACAGAAGAAGAACTAGATGATTTCTACAACCAGTTACAAATAGCTATGAAACAGTGCAAGGCTCATGAAGTGACAATTGTAATGGATGACTTCAATGCTAAGGTAGGCTCTGAAAAGGTAGACAACTGGAGGATGTGGCCTAGGAGAGAAAAACGATAGGGGGAACACACTTATAGAATGGGCAACAATAAACAACATGATAATTGGCAACACTTGTTTTAAACATCATCCGAGAAGACTATGGACATGGAGAAGTCCAGATAACAACACACAAAATCAAATTGACTATATTATGATAAATAAACGATTTCGAAATGGACTGCTAAATATAAAAACAAGACAGGTAGATTCGACAGTGACCATACACTACTGATAGGAAAAGTAAGAATAAAACTGAAGAAGATAAAGAGGAGAAACATCATATCGAACTCCTCAACACTCAAGACTGACACAAAAGTGAAAGACTCATTTAAATGCATTATACAAAACAGATATAACGCTATGGAAAAATAGAAACAATAGAAGAACAATGGCAGATGCTTAAAGAATCAATCCAACAAACGTCAAAGGAACTAACCCACACAACATGTCAACGGATCAAAAGAAATGGATGACGGAAGACATTTTGGAATTAATGGAAAATAGAAGGAAAAACAAACATAATAAAGAAGAATACGATCAAATCAATAAAGAGATAAGACAAAAATGTAAAACAGCAAAAGAAGAGTGGCTAAATGAAAATGCAAACAGATCGAAACAGAACACAAAGAAAACCCAAATCAATATACGTAAATAGACAACTTACTTGGCAGACGTAAACGTCAACTACTGGATGTTTAAAATCAAAGCATGGAGATATCCTGATGGAAACAGACAAGAAAATAGAAAGATGGACAGAGTACATTAAGGACTTATACAGTGATAACAGACAAGAAATAACATTAATTACAACCATGAAGGACAACAAATACTTCCATCAGAAGTTATCAATGCCATAAGACACACGAAAAGGAAGAACCCAGGACCAGACAACATAACAACAGAAGAAATAGAAGCAACAGGCGAATTGGGCATAGGCGTTTTAACAAAATTATTCAATGACATCTACAACACTGGATATGTACCCAAAGATTTACAACAATCCATTTTTATAGCACTACCAAAGAAAGCAGGAACGATAGAATGCGAAGAACACAGCACAATCAGCCTCATGAGTCACGTAACAAAACTACTTTTCAGCATTATTATGAGAAGGGTAAGAAACAAAATAAGACCAGAAGTTAAGGAAGAACAATGTGGCTTTGTTGAACGCAGAGGAACAAACAACGCAATATATACAATAAGAACAATAATGGAAAGATCAATAGAAATGAAGTTGGACTTATACCTATGTTTCATGACTACGAAAGCTTTGATAAAGTAAAACATGGAGAAATAATCAGCATGTTAGAAAGTATAAATATTGATGGTAAAGATCTTAGACTGATCAAGAATTTGTACTGGCAACAAACCGCAGCCATTAGACTAGAAAGATTGGAATCTATCAGGCGATACAGTTAGGAGTACGACAAGGCGCGTATCTCACCAGACCTATTCAACTATATAGTGAAACATCATGAGATCTATAGAAGAAAAGACAGGAATAGCAGTAGGTGGACAAAATATAAACAACCTAAGGTACGCTGATGACACAATTCTCATGGCTACAAATGAACACGATCTGCAAGACTTGATAGACATACTAGTGAGAGAAAGTGAAAGAAAGGATTAAGCATGAATATAAAGAAAACAGAGGTTATGGTTGTCTCCAAGAAACAAGAAACACCAACATGCAATATCAAAATAAATAACACAACACTGAAACAAGTCCATCGATTCAAGTATCTAGGAACATTCTTAACACAAGATGGAAGATGTACAACAGAGATTAGGAGTAGAATAGCTCAAACGAAAGCAGCTTTTATGAAAATGAAGAACACACTATGCGTGAACTCACTACCAATGACACTGCAAAAACGAGTACTCCAATGCTATATTGAACCAATTCTTATGTATGGCAGCGAATCATGGACACTGAACAAACAATCAATACGATCATTGGAAGCCACAGAGATGTGGTTTTACAGAAGAATGTTGAGAATTCCATGGACAGCAAAGAAAACAAACGTGGAGGTTTTAAATCAGGCCTGCACACAAAGAAACCTTATCAAAAGAATAAGAATCCACCAATCAAGGTTCTTCGGCATATAATGCGAAGAGAAGGTTTAGAACATTTGGTGACTACAGGTAAAATTCAGGAAGGAGAGATCGTGGAAGACAGAGGGAGAAGATGTTGGATGGCCTGACATCATGGTTCGACAAAATATCGACGCCAGAACTGATTACATGCACCAAGCAAAGAGAGTTGTGGAGAGACATGATCGCCACGCCGGCAGGCATGGCACTGATTGATTGATCTTATCTCTACTTGTTACATTCAGAATTCATCTTCAACACTTTATTCTGTCGCTTGGATTCTTCTTTCTATTTGTTGTCAGTGTTCAATCATCATCAATAGCTTGTCCTGGGCAGAACTTTGATACCCTAACAGTTCTTCTGAATTTCTCTCTCTCATAGGCCAGATGTCTCGCCTCTGCAACCGTCATACTGAAATCATGAGTTACATCCTGAATCCATCTTCTCCTAGGTCTTCCTCTTCTCTGTTTTCTGCTGTTGTTATTTCTAGAATGCACTGGTAACTACATTTTTGTTTCATACAGTGCATGTTTAAGTCTACTAATATAAATAGATATATATATCATCATCATCAAGTAGCTTGTCCCTTCTGGAACTTGGCTCCATGGCAGCAGCCCTGAAAACTCTCTATTCTGGTACAAGATGCCTGACGCAGCTGGGAGTAATTTTCAGCTCGTCATTGACATTCTGCACCCATCTACTAGGTCTGCTTCTCACCCTTCTTCCAATCACCGTTCCTTCTAGAATTATCTTCTCCAGGCACTTATATCATTTAATTTGTCAGAAATATTTAAGTTTCCTTGTTTTTATGTTCTTTAATAACCAGCTCTCTTTAATATCAAGCTGTAACAGAACAGAAGCATTTGTTTTTCTCTCTGTCCAGGATATTCTAAGTACTCTAGTGTAACATTTGCATTCAAAGGCATTGATGAGCTTCTCTGCCACCTTGTAAATGGTCCATGATATATACTCTTATCAATTTTCAACTGCCAATGGTTATTTTATGTGCTCAGCTTGAATATGGAACCTATATTTTATCACCTGTATTCAGTAGCACTACAAACTTGATCTCAGCTTCACTTAATAAATAGCTTGATTGTTCTATCAGGATATAGTCAGTCACTTTGAAGCAGAAGCAAGCAATTTTTGTATGTCTTGATGTTTCTCTCCCACTTGTATCTCAGTCTTCTTCTTGCTCACTACTTTTCAACTTTTTTCTCCAATAAGGTCTTGATCAAGGTAATTTCATTTTTTTTGGTTAGCAAAAACATCTCCTAGTGTGGGTCTTTCGTAACAGCGATGTGACACAAAGTGTAGGATATGTGTTTTGTTTATGAAATAATCACACCGTGTTGTTAACTGACTTCTTATTTAACCATTCTGGCCGAATGGATTAGAGCGCAGGCTCCCAATCGGGAGACCCAGGTTCGATCCTCAGTAAGGCCAATGAATTTTCTTTCTGGGGCATAAAGAAAATACTCACCTGAGCAGTTTCGTGGTGACTTCACTAGCCATGCCACCATTAAATTCCTCAGGCTCATGTCCCCCGTGTCCTACACCACCCTAAAAATCGGTAACACTGGCAGTAAAGACAGTTTTTTTTTTCAATCAGCTGTGTTTTTATTTAGTATTTCAGTTGTACTAACATCATGTTTGCTGTTCTATGTTAGTTATAATTATTGCTGTTGTTTCCCTTGGCAGATTGGATACTCAAGCTTTCCTGGTGAAGGAGGTATTGTTCCACAAAAAGAGTTTGAGCGTAGATTCTCACCACGTGTGGTAAGAGCTTTTATTTCATCTTCCGCCTGTGGAATGTCTGGACCCAAGGAAACAAAGAATAGTACCACTGAGACCTACAATGCATGTCGTAATAGGCAACTGATGTAGGCCCTAAGGAAGCTACCCTAGTAAATAAAAAGCATCACAGAAATTGGATGTGCTGGCCTACTTGTAGGCATATAACTGGCACAATGTGCAGTCGTTCTTAGGCTCAGATCCCATACAATTCACACAGTGTGGTTAAAAAGTGGTCGATATGGAGCGTTCGAAGCAGAGGAATTTCTTCTTCATTTGCTTTCATAGTTCCAGGATTGTGGTTCACAAATGTAGCCATCAGCTCTAGACTCCTAATGTTTACACAGAAATGATTGGTTTATTAATAGAAGTTTCAGGGTTGTGAATCCCACCCGCTGACCAGATTGAGAGAGATGGTTGTCAATATTAGTGCAGTGCAAAAAAGAACGACATACCAAATATGCAAATAGATTGATTAATCAACATTGAGCTGGCGTGTTGAGCCGCAGGATGCTGTTAGATTTGTTGAGGCGGAGATCGGAGCACCTCAGAGATGGATGTGTCCAGGGTGCAATGATGATAATCCTGAGATAACTGATAGGATCATCATCATTGCACCTCATTGAAATAATAGATGTGCACTGAACTATTTCAAGACACTGATGTCTTATTGCCAGAGTAAATCAGAAGTTCGAATTGAGGGAACTAAACTTTTCTTTGTTTTATATGCCCATATGTGCAACGAGGACTGATGATTACCAAATGGTATATCACCCAAGTGGTTACCGAGCCTAAATTTGGGATGTAAAAAATAGAACCACTGTTACCTGCGTTGCATGTTGTAAGAGGCGACTAAGGAGGTTTGGCTGAAATCGGATGCATGTGTCCTAAACGTGTAGAAGTCTATGCGTTTAGGGGCCTACCAAACCAATGTGCAACATATACACGTTCTTGGCAAAGATCAAACATATCACAAGAGTGATTAAAATTGATCGTAAAGAACGAACGAAAAGAAGAAGAAGAAGACCAAATGTTATTTTCTAGTTTTTATATGTTATAAGTTAGTAGGAGCTTTGGCCAAGGGATGGGAAAAGAAGGTGTGGATGTCCAAAGAAAACTGCAGAACTGTGAAAAAAGAGTTCAAAGATTCTGGTATGAGAAACTATTAGTAAAAAGCCAGCAGGACGGCAGCAATTTAAATCTCTTGTGAAATTCTTATGTGTCTAAATCGCCCTTGTGGTGCCGGGTCCTGCAAGGTAAGCAAAGAATAATACTACTGCTACTTACAAGGCATGTCGTAAGAGGTAACTGATGTAGGACCTAAGGAAGCTACCCTAGTAAATAAAAGCATAGCAGAAATTGGATGTGTTGGCCTACTTGAAGATGTGTAACTGGCACAATGTACAATCACTCTTAGGCTTAGATCACATACAAATCACAAAGAGTGGTTTAACAAGTGGTCGATAGGGTAGGGGGAGTTAGAAGAAGAAGTAGGAGCATTTGCTGGGACAGCTCTCCGGCGGACAACGGATGGGAAAAGAAGGTGTGGATGTCCACATGAAATAGAGATAAACTGCAGAAAACAATTGTGGCCTGGCATGGCTAACAATTAGTAGAAAAGTGGCAGAACTGCAACAATTTAAATCTTCTGGAATTCTTATGACTAAACGGCTGTGTGGTGCCGGGGCCTGCATGGGAAGCAATGAATAGTACCACTGCGACCTACAAGGCATGTTGTAAGAGATGATTGATGTAGGACCTAGGAAACTACCTAGTAAGTAAAAGGCGCCAGAAATTGGATGTTTTGGCCTACTTGTAGATGCATAACTGGCACAACGTACAATCGCTCTTATGTTCAGATCACATACAAATCACACAGAGTGGTTTAACAAGGGGCCGATATGGAGCTTTGAAAGAAGAAGTAGGAGCATTGGCTAGGACAGCTCTCTGATGGACAACGGATGGGAAAAGAAGGTGTGGACGTCCAAAGGAAACACAGACGGAATGCGGAAATAGAGTTCAAAGATTGTGGCCTGGCATGGGAAACAATTGGCAGAAAAGTGGCAGAACTGCAGCAATTTAAATCCACTGTGGAATTCTTATGTGTCTAAACGGGATACAGAGAGGATATAGATAATAAGAGTTCTGAAAAGTAGTGAAAATATATTATCTACTTGAATCAATAATAGTTTTGATCATAACAACACCCCCGTGGTACTGGGGCCTGCTAGGGAAGCAAAGAACAGTACCACTGTGACCTACAATGCATGTCATAAGACGCAACTAATATAGGCTCTAGGGATGCTACCCTAGTAAATAAAAAGCAGCACAGAAATCAGATTTGCTGGCACAACGACAATCGTTTTAGGCTCAGGTCACATACAAATCACACAGAGTGGTTGACAAGTGGTCGATATGATGCGTTTGAAGAAGAAGAAGTTGATCATAATAAAATTTCCAATTGCATGTATACAGATTTTACCTAGTATACTGATATTTTAATACAAATATTATATTTTTCAGCTTGATTGGTTAGTATTTGCCGTCATGTCATTGCCCTCTCTTGGAATTCCCTTTGTTCTATGGTACGGATCAAAGAACAGATATGACCAACCACATGACAAGAGTAGTTAATTGTTTTATGCGCTTCCTCTCAAAATCATAATTTGTTTCTTCCTTAGCATAAATTGTTGTCACTTGTATCATCAACATCAAATAGCTTGTCCTGAGCCGAACTTTACCACCCCAATAGTCCTCCAGAATTTCTCTCTCATTGACCAGGTGTCCTGCCTCTGCAGCCGTCATGTTCAAACCATCAGTTACATCCTGAATCCATCTTCTTAGTGGTCATTCTCTTTGCCGGTATGCCTCCTTCCATGATGGTCTTCTCCAGCCCTTCATGTCTTTTTATATGCCCAAAACATCTCATTTTTCTCTTTCTTATTTGTAGCATCAGCTCTATCTCCCATTTCCTGTTTCCTCTGCAACTTCTACTATTGACCACATTATAATACCGAGGAATCTCTTTACCTGTGTTCTTTCTATCATTGACCTTCTTCTTCGTATGCTTCGATTAGACCACAAGTATACATGATTGCAATAGTTATTTTTTATCATCACAAATTAAATGTTTCCCTACATGTTTGTTGTTAGTGAAAACAGTCTGAAAAATGTTAGAATATGTTAAATTTACTTCCATCGCTAACATAACAGTTTTATGTGTTTTCAAATATTGAACACTTCCAATCAAGTGAAAGAAAAAAATATTGACAGCTTGTTTTAAGACACTTGTCAGTCTCAATAACCGAAAATTAATCTCAACTTTATTAATTGGGAATTAATGTGTTACAACATTTAATAAGTTATGTTTTCAAATAGAAGATGAAATAGGGAAGCACAAAGTAAGAAATGACACAAAAACTAGTCATAGCTACACTTCAATCAAAAGACTTTTATTAAACAAAGGGTACAAGAAAAAAACATAGTATACATGACAATTGCACTATATGAAACGCCGCATAGACTCAGCGGAAAAAATGGCGGAATTCCTAACTGCACTAGGTAGTGAAAATATATGACGAAAAACAAAATAACTGTGGAAAACTAGAAATGGAATATAGATATATATTCCTCTCGTACTGTATACGAAGCATAGGACCTGCAAGCAATTTCTCTATACAGCTCTATCCTGGACAACTCTCTCAATCTTTTCCATGGAATTGTCCGATAATTCTGAACTTTCTATGCAAAGTTATTGTTATAGTATCCCTAGGCAGCTTCTCTCTCTTGACTTTTTCTTGAACCATTTATTTATATATATATATATATATATATATAATATATCTGCACAAATATTAGGCAGAATGATAAAAGTTGGTATCAAGAATTCTTGAAAGTATTGAGGCAGCAAGATACCATATAGAAATATGAAACAATTTTCAAGGGTATATCAACTCTGAACATCAGAAGAACCTTTAGTAAAACAGTGTCAACACTTCTGATGAAAACAAAAAATCTAACTTAGTGCATAATGCATTACTGGTGCCTTAAGTGTGGTCAGAAGATTTACAGGTGTGTGTGTGTGTTTTATGGAACCTTGTATGATGGAAATTGTTTACTGTTTAAAATTGCTTCCACATTCTTCTTTTAAGTTTAATGTCAATGTCAGTGTATTTATTTTTTTGACTTGAACTGTACTTACCATCTTTACTAGACACTTTTTTCATCTTGACAGATTGTCATCATTTTTGGTCAGTTTATCATCTTATATTGACAGACTATCATCATTACTTGATTGGTTGTTTTCTGTACTTGACAGGCTGTCTTCCTTACTTGACCTTATAACATATATATATACTTGACAGGTTGTCATCTTTTCTTGTGAGATTAACATTACCTGACAGGCTGTCTTCACTACTGGACCTTATAATATATATGTACTTGACAGGTTGTCATCTTTTCTTGACCGATGTGCTGAATGTATCTCATACTTATATCTGACAGTGAACTATTATAATGAGCGCTTCCTTTCATAATCATAATTTGTTTCAGCCTCGGTATAAATTGTTGTCTCTTGTGTACATGATTGCAATAGTTATTTTATCATCATAAATTCAATGTTTCCCTACACTTGTGTTATTAATGAAAACAGTCTGAGTAATGTTAGGATATGTTAACTGTACTTTCATCACTAATCTATATGACAATAAAATGTCTTCATTTCATTGTTTTATTTGTCTTATTTAACCCTCCGAGAGTTAAGCCAATATATCGGCTTATGACTATTTATAGAAGGTTACTTAGATGTTCATCCAGTATAGTTCTAGATCTAGAACTTCAAAGAGGGGGAAGAGATAGATCTAAAGGTTACCACTACCCCTCCTTTGAAAGTTCTATGGCTAACACGTAAAAACAAAGTACTATAGTTTTGCAAAATACAGAAACAGTGACGATAAACAGCAACGTTTTGACCAAAAGGCCTTTATCAAGCAAACAATACAAGAATGACGAATTTTGAGGAACACTACAAATGGACGATTACATGTAGAAACATTCAAACCTATCTAATGGAAGTTCTACATCTACAACTGTACTTAGTAAATGTAGTGATTAGAGAAGTTTTTTTTTCAAATAGTAAATAAACAGTATATATATATATTGCTTTTAGTATACCCATTTATATGCATATGATAGTTGTGTATAGTGTACATCTTTGTAGGGTTAATGTGTGGTCCTGGAATCAAATTTCACAGTAGAATTGTTTTTTTCCCCAACCATAACAGCTCTCAGATCATCAACCCATCCTCACTTAGCTACAAGAGAAACACTTGGTAGTAAAAGCAGCAGATATGATGTTGTCTGCATTACTCATTGTGAAGGCTGGAGTCGCTGAGGAGGTCTAGGCTGACATAAATCAGTTTTATTTTTGTTCTAGACCATACAGGTGTACTGGGAAATGAACACGCTGATAAACATGCAGGTAACAACTGCTGTTTAAAGTGGGCAAGCAATGGACTAGGCTGATATTCTAAATTCCCTAAGGGAGAGAGGATGTGTAAATGATTCAAGTAATAGTGGTGAATCTACAACCCTAGCCATACTGCAAGAATAACAAGTCAAATGTGGTGTAGCTAGACTGAACGCTATGCTGGTAGACAAAGAGAAATAGTAAACTAACAAAGAACCAATGTCATTAGTCACCACACGATAAGAGACATACTGAGGAGGAGATCGGAGTACTTATGAACTAATTGATTCGATGTGCAGTGATGATGATCCGATGACTAAACTCATTGTGGGCTGTTGATCAAAGAAAAGTACAGGCCTAACACTGTGGTCCCCAATTCATCTCATGGTATAAAGAAAGGGATCTTAACTTCTTTTTACACTTGAATGCACATTGTGTATGACTGAGTGATTCTTCACCACCAATTATGAATGCACATTGTGTATGACTGAGTGATTCTTCACCACCAATTATGAATGCACATTGTGTTTGACTGAGTGATTCTTCACCACCAATTATGAATGCACATTGTGTTTGACTGAGTGATTCTTCACCACCAATTATGAATGCACATTGTGTTTGACTGAGTGATTCTTCACCACCAATTATGAATGCACATTGTGTTTGACTGAGTGATTCTTCACCACCAATTATGAATGCACATTGTGTTTGACTGAGTGATTCTTCACCACCAATTATGAATGCACATTGTGTTTGACTGAGTGATTCTTCACCACCAATTATGAATGCACATTGTGTATGACTGAGTGATTCTTCACCACCCATTATGAATGCACATTGTGTTTGACTGAGTGATTCTTCACCACCAATTATGAATGCACATTGTGTTTGACTGAGTGATTCTTCACCACCAATTATGAATGCACATTGTGTTTGACTGAGTGATTCTTCACCACCAATTATGAATGCACATTGTGTTTGACTGAGTGATTCTTCACCACCAATTATGAATGCACATTGTGTTTGACTGAGTGATTCTTCACCACCAATTATGAATGCACATTGTGTTTGACTGAGTGATTCTTCACCACCAATTATGAATGCACATTGTGTATGACTGAGTGATTCTTCACCACCAATTATGAATGCACATTGTGTATGACTGAGTGATTCTTCACCACCAATTATGAATGCACATTGTGTATGACTGAGTGATTCTTCACCACCAATTATGAATGCACATTGTGTATGACTGAGTGATTCTTCACCACCAATTATGAATGCACAAACTTCACAAATATATGTAACCATCACTACCAAATATGACTTAAGAAAGAAAGTTGGGACAGAACTTTGCTTGAATTGCATTGAAGGAGATTTGGCTGAAATCGGATGCACGTGTCCGCTAGGGAATGCTAACCAAAAACAAATGCTTGCAGAAAACGGATGCAATGATACCTCACAATGGGGAATGGGATAACGGATTCTACGGTCGCCGATCTGCCTCAGAGATTTAGTCATGCAGTAAGAATGTCAGACTTACCATCACAAGGGTAGCCATAACTTACTGCGGGAAGAGGTCGGCACAAACCGGGAAGCAGAAATCATAGGAATTATATCCTACAGAACTACCCCAGTATGCAGACTTGAGAAGAAAGAGGTGGCCCACTTACACCAGCGTCCAAGATAAAATGTATGGCGTGGCTGATAATCTGACGCAGATGGCTGCCTTTATTAGAGAATCCGAAATCCCAATCTAGTGAGAAACAAAGAATGAAGTGGTTCAGCCACTTAATAAGAATGGAACCAAACTTCACTGTATACAAAGTCTTCTATAATAGAACATCAGGAGAGAAGGTGAGAGGAAGACCACGAAAAATATGGCTAGATGACAGCAGAATCCTGTCAAAAAGCAAAAATAACTATCACCCAAGTCACAAGAGCAGTGCAAGATAAACACAGAAAACCACTACACTGAGCAACAACCTAGTATTGCCAGTGTGACAACAAAAGAAGAAGACTACCAAATATATGTTATCTTAACATAATGAAATATGTGCTAAATTCATCACATAATAAATGGTGTTATAAATTAATTATTCCAAAATCAACATAAGCTTAAATAATTATGTAAAATATATTGTATACACACCTTGGGCACAATTACATTCCTTGAAGTTAGCTCCCTTTATCTGTTTCCTCGGCAACTTCCACTATTGACCACATTATAATATTGAAGGATCTCTTGACCTGTTTCCTCGGCAACTTCCACTATTGACCACATAATATTCAAGGATCTCTTGACCTGTTTCCTCGGCAACGTCCATTATTGACCACATTATAATATTGAAGGATCTCTTGACCTGTTTCCTCGGCAACTTCCACTATTGACCACATTATAATATTCAAGGATCTCTTGACCTGTTTCCTCGGCAACTTCCACTATTGACCACATTATAATATTCAAGGATCTCTTGACCTGTTTCCTCGGCAACTTCCACTATTGACCACATTATAATATTCAAGGATCTCTTGACCTGTTTCCTCGGCAACTTCCACTATTGACCACATTATAATATTCAAGGATCTCTTGACCTGTTTCCTCGGCAACTTCCACTATTGACCACATTATAATATTCAAGGATCTCTTGACCTGTTTCCTCGGCAACTTCCACTATTGACCACATTATAATATTCAAGGATCTCTTGACCTGTTTTTTGGAGTATTTCATATATAAAATCATAGTTTTGGGAGTATTTACTATTATTTGTCTATTCCGGGAAATGATTCTCCCTTTCGATTATTGGTGGGGCCGGGCCCCACTGGCCCTCAATGACGCGCCGCCCCTGGTCTTTATTATATATTATGTATTATCCGTCATCGTCTAAAACATGCGTGAGTATCAACAAACAGACATCTTTAAAAATATCCAGAAATTACTTTTACACCCTACTGGTTAATCTGGCAGGGGCTTCATTGCGCTCCGTACATGTTCATAGTTGCTCCGATCTCCTTCGCAATAACTCTTAACAGTGTCCAGCGACTGACCGTATCAGTTCGATTTTGATTGATGAACCTACTCATACACCTGTTATGCTGTTCTTTTCTTGCTACTCCAATCTTCAAACCCAACTCCTGCAATCTAGTAGTTGACGTGGATTGGTTTAAATGAAAATCTTCTTTGCGGCCACACTCTATGAAGGCGTTCAAAATATCAGCTCTATCCATTGGCTGACCCTCTGATATTGTGGCACAGCCAGTCTGTCTGCTCTCTCATTGCCAATGACACCCATGTGCCCCGGAGCGAAGATAAGTGGGATTCTGCAAATTGTTGACGCTTGTAGTGATTCAGTCCAATGCCTGCGCACCGAACCAGCCTCCACCTTTCGGAGCATACCCAATGAATCACTCAGAATGCACGCATGAGTGTAGTATTGTGACTCCAGCAAGAGTAGTGCATTAGCCACCGCCAGTATCTCCATTGTCATGTTGCTTGTTGTCATATGAAATTTATAGCCTGTCTATTTATAGACCACTACGAACTAGGCATTGGATCTAACTTTAATAGCAGACTGAGTAAGACACGCAATGTACTCATGACCTTTCAGAAAGTCTGGAAGTCAGCCAAATACAGCATCAGAACCAGTATATCGCGACTGGGTGCTATCTATTTGATTATGGGGATCAGAATGCTGGAGAATGACAAAACAAGATATGTTCAAACTCTCCATTTTCTATACCTACGTTTTATAGATTGAGGCGCATATGGTTAATGACTGATGAGGTGCGGGCGTTGTGTGACAATTGCATTAATAATACTAACATTAATAATAATGTAATATTAATAACAACGTTAGTAAAGATAATAAAACTAACAATGATTATTCATTTGTTTGCTTATGTGATATCATACATACGTGTCTTTGTTCTGAAACGTCAATTTATTAAGGCGGGAGACTCACCCAGAACAAGGGTTGTATTTTTTTAAAATTCACAGAAAAAAAATAACAAACGTATTGCCATACAATTTGCACCAGTTGCTAAAGACATTGTTTTCGATGATAAACAACATGTAGTGTATGCACTGTAGTTAGTTATTAAAAAAATAATTAATTTTCTTGAAAATATTTTGTAAAAACCCCTGTATGGGGAGAGGATTTCACAAATATAGAAGTGCAAAGAACGCCAAACTGGCATATGATGTACATATCACCCATAGTTATAGCGTGAACTTCCACTTTTTGTCTAAACTTTATATAAGCAGAGATATTGCTTTTCTAATTTGAAATTTTGTTTTAATTTGGAAGGGTTACATTGCAAAAACCATATCTACAAAACCAATTGAGTTAGACATTTTTGGAGGTTCACGCTATAGCTATGGGTGATATGTACATTATATGCCAGTTTGGCCTTCTTTGCACTTCTTATGTTTATGAAATCCTCTCCCCGATGTAGGAATGGGGGTTACAATATATTTTCAAGAAAATTAATTATTTTTAAATAACTAATTAGAGTACATACACTAAACATTGTTTATCATCGAAAACTATACCTTTTGCAACAGGTAGCCAAATTGTATGACAATATGTTTTTGTTGTTTTTTCTGTGAATTTTTTAAAATACAACCCTATTTCTGGGTGGGTCTCCGCCTTAAGTATCATTGCAGCCTCCTGTCGGGTTTCTCCGCTCTGACCACTTCAGATTTGTAGGTTTTCGTAAAGATAATACAACTAAAGTTAAAGGAGATGAAAAGTTTTCAAAATAACAAATTAGACATTCAAGTTGGATGCAAAGGGTTAAGTAAGAGAGGTCGACCTAAGGAGACCCTGAAATGAACTTTGCTGAGAGAGGCAAGAAATATCGGTCTCAGTTTCATGGATGAGATTGAGCGAGTTGACCAGGATAGAGCGGTATGGAGAAATTACTTGCAGGCCCTATGTAAAGTATAACGGTACGAGCGGAATTATTATTATAATGTTATTTAGAAATAATTTTTTTCTTGAAAATCTGAATAGTGCTATAGATGGCGGAGTAACATAGGTCGCCATGGATCTATCATACATGCATCCACAGGCACCGAGTTATACATTGCTGTTCTATACAATTTGTCTGAGAAAGATCTTACATGTGCTCTGGTCAAAATGTATCTATATTCAAGAACTGCTTACACAGTGTTAGCAAAAGAATATGAACACCATATCCAAAAGAGATGTTGGAGATGGATTGGACGTGTGCTACGCATGGAGACTGGCAAAACGTCTCTTTGTACTTTGTTTTATCTTCTTTTGTCGTTACACTGCTACCGTGTTGTTGCCCAGTTTGTGGTTTTCTGTTTTTGTCTTGCGATGTTCTGGTGGCTTGGGTGATAGTTATAGTTATTTATAGTTATCTTTAAACCTGGCCAGCAATGGCGGAATGCGGGAAGGCCATTCAGAGTCAGAACTGTTTGATTCTGAACACGACTTTGCTAGTGCATTTCCGACATGTTTGGTCGAGTATTTTCCGGTTTCGTTTGCCGAGCTACTGAGTTAGTGCTTGGGCAACGCTGTGAGCTATGAATGTTACATGGAATGCTTTTGCTGTGTCAACCGTGCGTTTGTTGTGTGTTAGTGTGTATTCAGAAAATGGCGGACAGCGGTTATGACGAACAAGCTCAATCTGCCGTATGCAGTTATATTGCGAGTGCAGAAAGCTGGATTTTGTCATGATTGATGTTCCCTTCGACAAGAATTGCAATTCAAGTGATGAACAGTTTGGTGTTGCTACATTAGCGACGGCCATATGCATTTTATGCGGAGCAGGTTGCTTTTTGTGGTGGTACGCGGCTGTTTCATTATGGAATTAGTTCACACAGGAAACATTTCACAGTTGTTAGCATTTCGTGTGATTTTCATTTGCACAGGAACGGAGCAATTATGGGGTGACCCGTTGCAGTGAAGTTGGAACCGTACTTATGAACTATGAACTATGAACTATAGTTATTTTTGCTCTTTGACAAGATTCTTCTATACCATCAAGCCATCTTTTTCGTAGTTTTCCTCTCACATTCTTTTCTGAGGTTATATTATAGAAGACTATGTATACTATGACTATGTGGAGTTTGGAAGCATTCTTATTAGGTGGACAAACCACTTCATTCTGTGTTTCTCAAATGTAATTCAGGCCATTTTATGTCCCAACTTTCTTTCTTATGCTGATGTTGGTGACTGTCTTTTCTTTACTTTGTTTTATGAGAAATTAAGTCTGATGAATGGGATTTCAATCCAAGAACAGGTCTTGTTTTGTTAACATCACCATGTGTTGGGCAAACAAGCAGGGAAAAACAAGGATTAACTCTTTGCGGAGAATTCAGTTCCAATATTTGAACTTTGTGATCTACTTATATTGTAAACTAACATCTTTTCGGAGTTTGATAATCTTCATGATTTCTGTCTTGATGATGTCTATCTTTTTATTGGTTAGAGAAATTAGAGGAAGACAATGGAGACTTTTTTTTGTGTACACGTTGTGAGGAGAAATAGACTTCTGGTTTAACATGGCGACTGGCTGCTTGTGTTATTTCTTAAATCCAACAATTTTTCGTGACGGATGGAATAATTTCATCGCTGTCATGTAGATAGCCGTACCAGATCATTGACTACGGATTCAAGTTTTACTAGATCTTCGCAGGTGCTACGCAGTTAGTGCATCAGTGTTGAAATCGTTTTTAATGTTGTTATCAGCTTGGGGTGACGCGTAGTTTTGGTTTGTTTATTTTCAACATGGCGGGACAATACGGGTGCAACGATCGGGCGGCGATAACAACAAAAAAAGCGACGATGAAGAAAGAGAGGGAACGCATGCAAGAACGAGGAAAACACGGCTCAAATATGCCCTGTTATGCCTCAATAATGTTTGCATTATATATTGGAACTGCGCGAGCTTTAGTCAAACGGGCTCATTGTCGAAACTCTTGTATACATTGCAGACATTGTAGCTCTCTAGAAGATTCGGTGATAGTTTGACTGTACCGGATAAAAACACACAAAGATATCATAAATATAAATAACCGACAAATGAATATCTTTGCTTTTTGCGTGGCTTTTTTCTAATGTTGTATAACATTAGACACTTTAAGACTATCATGACTTGTGCGAACATCAGGAAAGAAGGCGAGAGGAAGACCATAACATAGATGGTTAGATAATATAGCAGAATCCTGTCAAAAACAAAAAATTAAATCACACAAGCAACTAGAGCAACAAGACAGAAACAGTAAACCACGACACTAGGCAACAATCCGGTAGTAATGTGACGACACAAGAAGAAGTAATGTGCTTTGTCGCGTCGGAAGTAGTCTTGTCCTGATGTGAGACATGACGGTGTCGCAATGCAACTGTAGAACTTCAGTTTGTACTGGTTAATGTATATATCTGTAATGTGAAAGTATTTCTTCTTAGAGATCGAGGATAGATATTGAGACAGTAACTGTCGCCCTCAAATTACTCTCTGCTACTACACCCAGTTATGGTATCCAACTTTATCAAAGATTCAGCATTTACAAGAGGACCAGTTTCGTTATCTTTTTCTTCAACTCCCAACGGAGCAACGATCTTCAACAAACTTTTTCCAGTTCTTCCTCTCTCTTGTCATCCCTTCCAATTCTTTCCATGTCTTGTCTATCCTTTTAATATCAGCCTCCAGCTCTCTTTCCCATATATTTCTAGGCCATCTCCTTCTCCTCTTTCTCTGCGGGTTCCAAAACAGTGCTTGTCTTGCAATACTTCCGGTCGGTTTTCCTAATATCTGTCCTATCCATCGCCAGCGTCTCTTCCTTAGCTCTTTCTCCACTGGTATCTGCTCTGTTCTTTATCTGAGTTCCTCGTTCCTAATCTTATCATACCATCTCAGTCCCCCTTTCTCCACTGGTATCTGCCTAGTTCTTTCTCTAAGTTCCTCGTTCGTAATCTTTTCATACCATCTCAGTCCTTCTATTCAACGTTAACATCCATTTACGAAGGTGTGTAGTTTCCTTGTGGTTTTTTGTTGTTGTCCTCCATGTTTCCGAGCCATACAACAATACTGCGTTTACATTTGATTGACAGATTCTCCGCTTTGCGTTTGTTTTGATCTCCTTTGATTTCCATATAGCTTCATATAGAACCACTTGTCATTGTAAGAGTTCTAAATTGATACAGCGACACTACGAACTTTGCCATTCGGCCTAATTCCGTATAGTATTTATGTTAACTTGAAATTTCCTAGACTATTTTCGGTTGAATAATCAATACCTACTTTGTTATAACTGTGCTAAAGTTTACTGAAGTCTTTCAGAGTTCTCGCAAAGATATTCATTTCTCGGTTAACATATATTTAAGTTATCTTTATGTGTCTTTATCCGGTAAAGTCAAAACTGTGTCACGTACTTATCGGCTCATTGTCTGGAGATTTTCGACACTCGTGTCTTCAGAAATCGTATATAAAAGTACATACTTGTAAAGCTATTACAAGAAAGGTATATGTAATGTGATAATATTGCATGTATGATAACTAATGTTCACGAATGTATCACATTTCAGTCGCATGAACATCAACAACTAGGCCAAGCAAGGACATACTAGACCAACTTTAAGTGTTTCTTTTTATTCTAGGTCGTCATTGTTTGACCTGTTCAATTTGTGTTATAGCTTGTTTTATGTGTCAAGTCTTACAAAAACATTATCAGAACTCCACTTAGATAACTGGATAATTAACATATTTCGTTTCTTATCAGTTGCTGTTGTTAATGTTTCACATTTTTGTAGATCGTGACCTAATTAGCCCTTGTATTGTAAGTGTGATGATAATCACACCCTGATAGTCTTGAAAGACAATAGATATAGCTCTGCCCATGGTGGATTTTATTTCTGCTTTCTCCTGGCATGTTTTATATCAGCAAATTGTCTGCGTCTGGTTTCGTCAGTTCGTTCTTAGACCCATTTGCAAAGCGTGTTTTCCATTTAAACATTTCCCTGATCAGCTTCTCCCAGTCTTGTGCATTCTTGTCAAGCTCCTTCATGTCAAGCTTTGTAACGAAGACAGCATCGTCCTACAACTCTTTTGCCATAAAACAGCTATCTTAATTGAACATCCTTTATGATCTGGTCGTCCTTCATCACGGTCAGGTGACACAAACGTATTAACTCCTTGTGGACCAAACTCTCAGGGCCGGCGCCAGAGTATTTGGCACCCTAGGCGAACCTGTCGCACTGCGCGCCCCCCCCCCCCCCCCCGCGGCAACTAAGATTGAATTAATATGAACTTTCACAAAGGAATGCTATGGTGCCTTTTGTTTTAATTCGTATTTGCATTCAATAGAAAGAAGAATAGAATAGAACATGTATAATCTATATAATGGTATATTCGTTTATACCGGTAATGTAATTTCAAAACTTTATTTTTCGCGCTTTTGCTTTAGCAAATGTAGAAACGAGTTCCATCAGTTCAATGTCTTTGGCAATGTCATGTTCAATTGACAGAGTAGCTAGTCCAACAAGTCTTTCTTGTAGCATGGACGTTCGCAAATATGTTTTTATCAGTTTGAGCTTAGAGAAGCTTCACTAGCCACAGAAACTGGAAGTGTCAAGAGAATTCGCAGAGCTATAACAGTGTTGGGGACACTATCTGTTAGATTATTTTTCAATATAAAGTTTAGTACATCATGTGGCGATGCACACCTTGCAACTCGTCTTGAAATGGCTTTCAGTTCACTGCTTAGATCAACTGCATCAATATCTTTGGAGTCTCCATGTTGCAAAGCTTTTCAAGATTCAAGCAATGTTCCATAACTTCCTTACTAGTTTTGTTCTGCAAACTGTGAACATCATAGAGGAAACCAAACACAGAACTAATTTTTGACATCAGAGTGAATCTTTTATCAACCGATTGTATTGCCGTGTCAAGAACAGCGAAGTAAAAGTTTACTTTGAATTTGTCTTTTGGATCCCGAATAGGTTCGTCGTCATCTCCTTCGTATGCAAATTGTTTCTTCTTTCTTCTGATACGGGTTGGTTCGGGTTCGAAAAGTGCTGGTATCTCTAAATTTACTGCAATTTCAACTGCATCTACCAATGTTTTCTTAAACTCCGTGTCATTTATGTGGTTTACGAGAAACTTCTTTGTTTCATCCAGATGATTCATGGCGCCACGTATATCTAATTCTTTTGCCTGAAGTTGTTTACTAGTCATGTTGATCTCAAACAAAACGTCATACCACGCAACCAGAGAAACGACAAACTTAAAACTAGAAATGGCTTTTGCAATAACCCGTGCATCTGTCCGTGATGTATTACCAGATGCTCCTGTTAAATTTGTGTCATCCCCAATCTCTGCCAGAGCATCGTAGATATCACCAAGCTGATAACGAAGAGGTTTCAAAGCATCAATTCGACTTTCCCATCTTGTTTCACTAAGTGGTTTAACAGTGAGATTAGAAACATGTCGATTTAAAACTTCCCAACGACGAGTTGATGCAGAAAAGAATACATAAACACGTTGCACTAAATCAAAGAAAGCTGTTGCTTCTAAGCAACATTTTGCCGCATCATTAACAGCCAAATTCAAGGTATGCGCACAGCAAGGAACAAACAATGCTCGGGGATTGACATCTAAAATTCTTCGCTGGACACCAGTGTCTTTTCCCTTCATATTGCTGCCATTGTCATATCCTTGACCGCTTAAATTTTCGATAGATAAAGACATCTCTTCTAACTGCCGAAGAATAGTTTCAGTCATACCAGCACCAGTTGTCTCCTTTAGAGGCACAAAACCCAAAAAAATGTTCCTTTATAGATGCTGCTGCTGCAATCTCATTTTCTGGATTTGAAATCACATCCACAAAACGAATGATCATGGCCATTTGTTCAACATGACCAGCATCTGGTGTGCAATCTAGAATTATTGAAAAGTACTTAGCTTCACGAGCAGATGCTAGAATTTTGTGTTTGATTGCATTGGATAAAAGCTGAATCAGTTCATTTTGTATGTCTTTGCCTAGATAATGTACACGTGTCTCATTGTCTTTAATCTTTCGAAGATACTCATCCATAAGTGGGTCAAACAAAGCTAGAAATTCCACAAATTTCAGGAAGTTCCCGATATTAGAAGTGTTCAGTTGCTCATGTGTTCCACGAAAAGCAAGATTTTGCATGCCAAGAACTCGAACTAAAGCAATCAGCCGTTTCAAGATTTGCTGCCAATACTGTTCTTCTTTTTTTTATGAGACGCAAATGTTCGGCATCAATTGTTTTCGTGTGTTGCAGTCGCAGCTCAAGTTCCTTCCATGACTGAAAATTCACTAGATGTTCACTGCTTTTCTCGTGTCCTGATAGAATTGCGGACATGTTTTTCCAATCATGTGAACCTTTATCAGAAAGAGATGGTGCACCTATTGTGCTACTGGTAAACAGCTTGCAGCAGAAGCAATAAACAGAGTCATTACTTACAGAGTACTGCAGACAATGTCTGCGAATGTTTTCTCCATTGACAAGCCTGCGGTTGTAATGAATTTTGGAGAATTTTCTTTGCATACTGTCTTTAGGAAAATCAAACTGCTCGACTTGTTCTGGTCCATGTTCTATCAAAATTTGTCGCATATGATCATCAAATTTGGTCCAAGTAGCAGGATCGCCATAGTTATAGTTATAACATATAAACCAGTGAAATTATCGATTTTATGCACTTCAGATTTTGATTCTTGGTGAGTACCGTGCATTTCATTTTGTGGTTCAAACTCTTCTGATACTGTCATTTCATCGGATTTCTCCGCTTCCTTGTCTGCTTCGGCTTGATTGTTTAACTCCTCTGGACTACCTTCGTCTCTGTGCGGTGTACATAGATACTTTAACAACGAGCCCCCTTGTTTTGTTACGTCTTTTTCATTTTCAGCCCGTCGTTTACGATACTGTGCACCAGACAATCGTTTTCTCTCTGCCATGGGGGACTGAAATAACGACGGAAACTGCAAAATAAAATTTTATTATGATTTAGCTACTATTTTTCTATATTTTTAATTCATTTTTGTAAAATAAATAAAATATAAATAAAATAATTACAATTTACATATACAAATTTAAATACTTAAATCAAATGATTTTAAATATAACGTTGTACAAAAGTAAAACTAAATATCTTACCTAAAGTATTTAAGTAGCCAGTCGACAACAATCGAATTTCAAATATTTAATTTATTTTCAATATTTATATTATATTTACACGCCAGATTTTGATTTCGAAATGCTTCCTCTTAGACATGACTCTTCAACTGACTATCTAACTTTCCGTCCTATCTGAACATTTTCTCACCAGATTTTTATCAACTGGAATTTCACTTTCATTTTCACTTTCTGCTCCTCCCTTCTCTCCTTCCATCCCCCGTCCTGCCCAAACCATACTTTACTTCTAATTGGGTGTTCTGGCTATAAAATTCTCGTACCTGTAATAAAAATACAGTACCCAGAGCTTCTACGATGTAACCGAATCCTGGAAACGACGAATTTACTTCCGACAGATCTGCTATCGCACCTTCCGGGGACGCATTAATCTTTTCCCCGCTGTCCGAAAATGCTTTGTGTACATATTAATGTCTCCACCTATCCACAGCCAGGCTATGACCTATCTCGCCGTCTATCTCAAACTCAAGGGCATCCCACAGGTAAATGAAACTGTTAGTGTTACCTTTCCGATCACTAACAATGAAAGGCTTTTAAGGTGACAACAAACATTGTGAAGCTTTGGAAGTTCGGGTTAAATGAGATAAAATTGGCGGAGGGACTAAAATACAGTTCGTGATTCGTGGTACACAGAAATTCGTGTTATTTACTGATAAGAAATAGACATTTATGACGGGACCACATTTTTGTTCTTGTTAACCGGGTGTTCGTGATAAGCGAGTTCGTGTTAACGAGGGTTTACTGTATATTGCAATAAAACTTTAAATATTAATATAAATTAACTAAAAATTAAAAACTAACAATTCCATGTTTAAAGGTCGGCGTCACTCCACTAAAAACAAAAATATTCAATCCATTTATTACTAAAAGGTGACCATTTTTTTAATATTTCTATTTTACGTTGCTTTTAGTGCCGCCCCAGATATTTGCAGCCCTAGGCGGCCGCCTAGTTCGCCTAGTGGTTAAACCGGGCCTGCAAACTCTACACTAAGTGGCATTTTTATAGTAAAACACATGGCCTGGTCCACTAGGAGTTATGTGGTGCTGGCGGATAATGGTAACGGTGCTAGGAATCTTAGAATATTTCAACACCTTAAACGCAAATCCCCGAAATAGCGTGCAATAAAGAATGAAGTTAAATCAACAGTGGTGGGTATTTAATATAAATTTGTTTAGGACGTATTTTGAATAACATGTTGAGAATAGTCACTTTTTGATTGAACTTCCTATATATGTATATTTTTAGCTATCTGTTAGGAAGGCTTGGCATGAATTGGTTGAGAACCTATAGTAGCACAGGGGTTTAAAAAGTGCAAGAAAGATAGATAAACTATGTATGTATAAAATAGGAGCAGGGAGTCTCCGTGGTTAAGTAGTTTACCTTGCGTGCGTTCTGAAGGTTGCATGTTCGAATTTTTGTCCATCTTTTCAAGTACATTTGCTTTCGAAGATCTCTAAGGATTGTTGTTACAGATTTCGTGTCTTATGTCATGCTTCCCGCAGGTGGCGTACGATATCTGCTGAGAGTTATCGAACCAAATGGAGGAACCCGGTGTAATGAAGCCATTCTGTTGGTTTTTAATCTAACATATAAAGCCCTTTGTCATGCGTCAAATTATCGCAATCTTAACATTCTGAAAGAACATGGCAACAGCGGTGACGTGGAGCAAATAACATAAGTCTACCAAGTGACAATATTTTGGTGATGTTCTTGTTCTATGACAGCATTTCGATTTCAACCTGACTTACTTCACTTATTCCTCTCCGCTGCTCGTGGAGTATAAGACCCCAACAATTGTTCGCCCCTTTCCCCAGTCTCTGGCTGTTTTCTTTGTAGTTTCCCAGGATAATCGAGCAGCCTTCAGTTCCTCAAGAAGGCTTCGTCTCCGGGTCTTTTAGGGCGTCTTATTTTCCGTTTTCCTTGCGGGTTTCACTCAATTGCTTGTCTAGGGACACTCGACTGTATCTTCCGTAATGTATGCCCCACCCATCGCCATTTTCTCCTCCTAACCTGAATCATCATGGGTTCCTGACCTGTTCTTATCCACAGATCTGTGTTTGCAACTATGTTAGCATATTCTATTTTAATTACAAGACCATGATTATATCAATGATAAAGTACTGTGACTGCATTGTCAGTTTCCTTCCATATTATAATTTGATGATACTCTTGTTCCGTGCCCTGGACCGTTTGACCGAAGAGGTTAGAGCGCGGGTTCACATTAATGAGACCCAGGTTCGATCCCCGGTAAGGTCAGGTGCTGTTTTTTATTTCGGGGGCATAAAAATCTTAACTTGAACTGTTTTACCGTGACTGCACTAACCATTAAATTCCTCAAGCTCATGTTCCCCCATGTCCCACACCGCCCTAAAAAGCGGTATTACACATACAATCAGTTTCGTACATAAGTAACGTATCTGAGACTAGTTACTTGCACACGCCAAACCAACATGACAATATAGGACATACACGTTTATTGAAGTAAACAAACAAAACAACATTTGTTTTTCTACAGATTATCAATGTCTAGGTCAAGTTATTGACGAGTAGTGACAAAATATCCCTTTTATCTAAAAACCATCTCTAAAGAAACTTGTACTTATAGTCTGTCCATTAATTCGTGAGCACGTTTGAAATTGATTTTCTTATAGCAACGGTTCTCAGCTCTATTGAAAAGTTATCAATGCGGTCATACTTGCTTCGTTTTATTTTTGACCAGGGTTTACATGGTTCTTGTCCGTGTGTTGTCTCGCCCGGGGCTCCCAAGGGAGCAAATAATAGTAACACTGCGACCTACAAGGCATGTCGTAAGAGACGAGTGATGTATGGGCCTAGGGATGCTACCCTAGTAAAAAAAAAGGCGTCGCAGAAATCGGATGTGCAAGCATAAGAGTAGTCACCTAACTAGCACAACGTATCTCTTAGGCTTAGATCACATACAAATCACAAAGAGTGGTTAGCTCGTGGTTGATATGGAGCATTCGACTATGAAGAAGACTTTGTTGTCTGTTTTGAAAGAAAAAGCAAAAGACAACAGATGTAGCCGTCAAGATCTGGCTACTGTAATCCTGTGTTCTATCCTTGGGTCAACGGCAACATTTATGTAATAGTCTAACTTGGCTACTTTTCGAATTCTGGTTCACAGGCGCCATTTATGTAATAGTATGAGCTGCTGGACTATCCTATGTCACGGTACCATTTATGTAATAGTATGATCTGAGTTACTGCTTCTGGTCTGACCTATTATCGTTTATCTTTCGTCACTGCAACATAAACACTACTAACTCGACAACTATCACACTCTAACATAGAATATAATACAATTTAAAACGACCGTCAAAGATATTATACCTCTATGTGAGAATCAATCTGATTCTCAACTTTTATTTATTCATTTGCTTATTTCAATACAAAAATATACATTCATATATATAAACATGCAAATCAGTTGATTATTTATGGTTCTGTTTAGCATTTGTCAATTTCTCCATATCTAAATTTAAAACAACCAATCTTCCTGAAAAAAATATATATAAAGTATATTACCTCATCATATTAAGACACCTCTATATCCAAAAAATACAACCGTAAATATAATCGTATTAAATATTATGGTCTACTTATCTCTTCTGCCAAAAATATGAACATGAATGTTTCTGTTCAGAAGTCCTTGAGTATGTCCCTTTTATTTGAAATGTCTCCTTTTCGATCGAACCGCCTTGAATATTTCTTGTTTGTGTCTTTTTTTCTATTTTGTTGCAACTGTCTCTCTATTTAGGTCAAAGTCAACCCCCTCAGGGCTGTCTAGTTGATAATACTAAGTTCTGGCGTGGTCACCAACTGTAGACTACCAAGCACTGGTTAGCTTGAAGGATGTCACTATCTGTAGACTACCAAGCACTGGTTAGCTTGAATGCTGTCACCAACTGTAGACTACCAAGCACTGGTTAGCTTGAATGATGTCACCAACTGTAGACTACCAAGCACTGGTTAGCTTGAATGATGTCACCAACTGTAGACTACCAAGCACTGGTTAGCTTGAATGATGTCCCTATCTGTAGACTACCAAGCACTGGTTAATCTTTCCTCCTATCAATTAACTGTCTGTTACTGTCTCGGGACTACCTAACTGCCTGTTCCTGGGTACCTCTCTGCCCCTCCGTCTCTGTGAATGTGTGTGCAGAAGTCTCTCATAATCTACAAAAGCCTTCTATTTAACCACTGGCAATTTTCTTTGTATCCAAATCAGTCATTGTCCTAGAATATAATTCTCAGGTCAAATCTAGTTGCTGGTTGGGAAAATCCCAGCTAATTTGATATTTGTGACCTATGGAATTTCTAGAAAAACAAGAATACAATTAACCCTAAGTTGACTGCAGGAGAAAGAAAGGCAGGGCATAAGTTCAAACCTAGTTAAGGAAAAACCCACCAAATTTATATTTGTGGCCGGACACTCACCCAGACGTTCAAAAAAAAAGAATACAATTAACCTCAACTTAGCTGCATGAGAAAGAAAACAGGGGCATAAATCTTCTAGTTAAGAAGAAGTCTCATTGCTAACATATCTGGTCTGTAATGATATGTTCCACCGCCCAGGTATATTGTTACCCCTTTGGTTAATTGAAAAGGAGCAAGGGGAAAACATGGTGTCATATTCCCTGCTACACAGATCATCTAAAAATTGATACATTCATTGTAGTTTGACATGAATTGTCAAAAGCAATAACAGCTTTTAAAGGCTAATTGAAATATGGAACCAAGTTACATTGGCTTATTTACTTCTTTTCTTTGATTTTTTTCGCCCGATCCAGAAGCACTTGAGTTTTCAGCTCTTCGGCTCGGTGCCATGGACATCGTAACCCTTCGGTTCGGTGCCACGAACACCGTAAATCTGGGGAACCTGTGGCTTTTCTGCCAGCCCGCGGAATTGAACCCGCACACACATAGGGCTAGTCACCCGTAGTCCAACGCGCTACGAACACGCTGGGCAGGCGGGTGCTCTTCTATGATAGGGCATGTACTGAATGATATTCACTTATCTATCAGCAAAGTGTTATGTTCTCAACAAAACTTTTAGTTTTAAAACTAAATTACGAATTTTACATTTCAATGTTGTAACACTTCTAAAATATATCACAGAGAGTTGGACAATGACTAAAGATATAGAAAGTAAGATGGATATGTTTGAAAAGGAATTTCTGCGAAAAATAATGAACATAAAATGGACCAATTCAGGACAAGTGATGAAATCAGAGAAAGTCGCCACTAGTAGCAACTGTTAAAAGAAAAGAGAGAATGGCGATATATTGGGCGTGCTCTGAAAATAAATGATCAAAGAGTCACAAAGCAGGCAGTGTAGGGCAGAGATTAAAGAAAGAAATAACAATCTAGCAAAGCCCTGAAACGAACTTTATTGAGAGGGTCTTCAAATATCTAACCTTCCTCTTCTGCTTCTGCGATCAACTTCTGCTAAGTGACTTCTCTGGTTTGTGTCATAAACAGGGCGGTGCGCTTGAGGTCTCCACCGGTCCCCCATAATTTGTTTTGCAGGGTTGACTCTGTTGGCCAGATTTCCATTCTAACACTGCTCAGGATGGGGCAGTCTTGGGGAAGTATAATCAGTTGTAAAACAGAATTCTCTAGTCACATTCACAACCGTTTTTATTGTGGTTGTTAACGTTTTTCGTGCTCGGTTTTGCTGTTCGTATCGGTCGTGCAAAACAACGGAGATAAAGGTGGTTACAGAGGCGGTGACGTGGTTGGAATCTCATAATTACTCTCGTGTTTTTCTACTCAGTGATACCATGAGTATGATTCGTAAAGTCGAAAAAGGAATGGCGAGACTAAAGTGTGTGGAAGTACTGGTACAGACAATGATCAGAGAAATCACCTTCATTTTGTTTCTGAGCACGCAAAAGTCATGTGTAATGAACACATTGATAGATTCGAGGGCATTGCTACGATATTAGAAGGAGCTGCAATGCTTCGAAATGACACTATTTACGCTTTGAGGGAGTCTTTCCAAAGAAAAGTAGCTTCAGGGTTGTGATTCCCAGTCGCTGACCAGATTGATAGATATGAGTGTAGATCGACGACACTGGTATAGAACGACAAAAAGAACGACATACTAAATATGCAAAAATATTGATTAATCAACATATAATTGTTGTTGGGTTGCTGGATTTGTTGATGTGGAGATCGGAGCACATATAGACATATCAGAAGTGCTACGATGATAACCCACATATAAATGATAACGTGTAAAACTCTCAGATAACCCGATACTAAACCTCGCTGTACCATTTGTTAAAACTATCTAGCTCTTAGACATGTCATGGAGAAGATGTATTGTCCTACAATGACCTCGATAACTGTATCAGAGAAAGTAAAAATATATAACACCTTCTATGTCTACGCCATGGATTAAATTTCACATAACATGAAACACAAATAATTGTTACGCTAAGTTCAACAGTACTTGTTGCCTTCAAACAGGAGTTGTTACCAAGGTTGTAACATTATTATAGCAATAACAACAACAACAAAGAGAAGAACAAACTAAACATAAAAACCGCAAGAACAAAGGGTGTCCCAAAAAATGACAGCAGGAACCAATGACCGGAACATTGTCCAGATAGATAGCATGTATTTATTATCTCTTTGTTGCAGTTTTCTTGCCAGATGTAATCTAAGACTTATTTACTTCTCTTCTTTGATATGGCGCGCATCGAAAGATGTTCACTTGTCAATAAAGTGTTTTATTCTCCACCAATGTTAGTTGACATACAATAGTTTACAATGTGTAAGATGGGCTCAATCCCATACTCAAAGTTCCGCACGTGAGAAAAGGAATTGCCCTTCTACCTCCCGCATACTGGGACCTTGAAATTTGGAGTGACAAGCACTTCATACTACCCTAAGGTCTGAAAAAGCTGTGGAATTAAAAAAAATTAAGATGAATACGTTTTCATACCATGTGGTATAGTAAAGAATTAGGTGTTAGGTCTGTATTTTTCTTGTATCGTTTGTATGCGATGAGTGATGTGATCAACATCTCGATGATCTCTTTTATTTCCCAGCATTTTCTTGGTATCCAATATAGGTTGTGACAGTCTTAGAGCTGCCGCGGTCGGAAAGCAGATGCACTGTTACTGAGAAATAGTATCGTGGTACCATGAGTCTATGAAACATGGCCGCTAGTGGCTACGTTATCTCATCTCTCATATAAAAAGAATAAAGGAATCCTTGTATACTATAGGTATACTGGATGATACGGTGTTAGGTCAGTAATTTTCATTGACCGTCAGCACACGATGGGTGATGTGGTCAACATCACGCCGGTCGGCTTTACTTCCCAGTGCTTTTCCTGGTACCCAATTGAGGCTGGATCAATCTGAGAGCCGTTACGGTTATATTCCACGCCCACTGTGGAATTGTACCCGACCACTAGCCTAAGAAGTGAGTTCACTAACAACAACGCTACTGAGGTTCTCATTTCTCTTGTATAACCAGGGACGGCTGGTCATTAAGGGCCAGTGGGGCCCGGCCCCACCAATAATCGTTTTGGGAATAACTTTCCAGAATAGTAGATGCTAAAAAAAATCCATGATTTTTCCCAAAATTTGTGTCCAGCCCCACCAAGAAAAATGACCACGAGCCGCCGCTGTGTATAACGTACACAATCTGTACGTTGTGACAAGAACAGAACAGTGCGACAGGTATACGAGTAGGCTCATCAATCAAGTTCGAACTGGTACGGTCAGTCGCTGGACGCTGTCGGAGATATTGCGAAGGAGATCGGAGCACATATGGATATGTCTGGAGTGCAATGAAGATATTCCAAACTGAAACTGAAACGTACAAAATCTGTAAAAAGTGCCAAAGTTGAAGCTTGGGATCACAAATACGTTCTACAACTTAAACAGTATACTTTACTATTTTATACATGTGTCCACAGGAGCACGCCCAAACACTATATCGTGGTCATACACTTCTTCAATGATCCAATAAAACTAAACTTCTTGCCCTTCCGTCCAATATGAATGTAATTGATGGTATATTGTTATATATACGCAGAGCCGGATTAGACCAGCGCGGGGCCCGTAGCAAATTTTAGCGCGGGCCCTAAGTTTTGTATGATAATAAATAATAAAACATAAATTTTACAAACAAACTTGTCTCGATTTAATGTGAGCAAATTTAGAGATAATACTAGACAAATCAATTTCTCTAAGTAAATTACATTCAATGTTCATTAAGGTGAGGTTATTTAGACGATCTTGTCCCATCATGTTTCTTAACTCACTTTTTATACGCTTTAATGTTGAAAAAGAACGTTCTCCGCTGCAGTTAGTAATCATTAAAGACAAGTAAATTCGTAAGACTATTTCTACATTTGGGAAACACGACTCTAATGAATTTTCCATTATAAGTTTATAAAATTGAAGTTCAAGGGCCTCATTCTTTTCGTTGCTAATAGCAGCAGCTACATTAGTTTTAAGACGTTCAGCGAACTGCACAAGTTCGTCGCCTAGGCTTTCTTCCAAATCCTCTTGGTAAGAGCTGACAATATTTGGAGTTCTTTTCAAGATCTCTTCTGCTGTAAGAGATTTTAACTGCCGAAATGTTCCAAATACATCAGTCACTCTATGGTACGCTTCCATGCGTTTAGCTAAGGCAGAGAGTACATTATCAATTATGACAATAAACACCTGACTTTCAAATTTTTGTTTGGGTGTTTGATTTTCTACAACTTCATCGAGCGTAGTAGAGCCACTAAAATCGTCGTACTTAGTATTTCGCTTGCGTCGTCGTGAAGTTTGTTGCTGATATTCTTGACAGTGAGTCAGGATTTTGGCTTTGGCCTCAATATCTGAAAATGTAGGCCGCATTGCTTGAACGTACCCGTGTAACGATTCATAAAGAGCATATCCCGTGTTAAGGTCTTGATCAGGTGACTGTAATGAAGTGCTAGACGCTTGCAAGCGTTCTAGAATTCCGTTCCATAAAATGCTAACTATTCCCGTTTCCAACTTACTCATCTCCAAAACTAGCCCATACGCTTGATTACGACACTCTACCTTTTGATCCATGTTATTTGAGATGTCATCCAAAACTTGTTTGATAATGGTAAAACCACATAAAAGTGCTTTTGTCGCATCAGCTCGGGAAGACCACCTGGTGTCCGACAGTCTCTTCAAAGTCGGGAGTTTTGAACCTGTATCTTCCAGTGCTTTTGTAAGAATGCCCCATCGATAGGTAGAAGCGGAAAAGAATGTATAGAGACTTTCAACAAAATCGAAAAAATTTAACCACTTAACATGACTATAACTCTGATTTAAAACATTTGAATTCATTGAAAACGAAAATGATAGAAACTATTTTTAAAAATTAATTTCTCACTGAAACATAAAATTAGCTATGTAAAATAAAATAATAATAAAATAACAAGATGGGAGGATTTAAATACATTCAAAGTTAGCAGAACAAATAAAAATTACTCTCTGTGTCCGTTTGTGTGCTTCTCTGTAAAATTATGCAGCTCTGTGTTGCGGCTTCTTGTTGCGGCTCCTTCAAGTGTGTCCAAGTTTTCTGTTTAATCATTTGGCCCTCCCTCGCATTATTTTCTGGGACATCTAGTCGAGTGCAAAACAGTTTCTCACAAAAACGTGAATGACATGAAATTTATTTAGGAGTGCCCAGATCTGCTCATGCCTTAGAACAATATTTCATACGCCCACTTGCATTTATTTTAAACTAAGTTTCGCGCGCAAAAACTACTGAACGAACAGAGACTTGAACTGGGTTATGAGTCAAATTTAATTGTTCTTTTGTTCAAGCTTTCAAGTTTTCGTTTATTAGAAGCGTGTGCACACAAGAGACACTCCTATACAAACAAGTAAAAAAACTGTTACGTTGTTAATGAGCTCAGTGTGACCGCCCAATTAAGTCCGAAATTGAGTAAACATGACATTGGCCCTAACCTCAATTAAAAAAAATGAAAGGGGAAATTATTACCCACCTCCCAAACTTGGTTCCTTGTTTATGACTAGTGACAACTTAGCTCCAGAGGCGCGGGCCCCCTCCCAAAGCGCGGGGCCCGTAGCATTTGCTACTTCTGCTACTATGCTAATCCGGCTCTGTATATACGTGTTTGTAAGTTGTTGCTTTGTCCAAACAATATTTAATTTTGTGGCAAACTAACGATCCATCCGTAAGTTACATCGTACGTTTTAATTTTTTTAATTTTCCCACAGCCTTTTTAGACCTAGGATTTTTAATTGTCATTTTGCATTTCTATACCTTAGTGTTCAGGAAGTAGGATGGTCATTTCCTTTCTTTACACGTGGAATGACGTCGACTGTGGGCTTGAACTCACAACCCTCTTGTGTCCGAGTATATATGCGAACTCTTATTAATTGCAATAATTCATCACACAGTATTTATAAACTCACGTAAAATCTGTCGTATATTTCAATCACATTAAACATAAATAGCCACATTACTTATTTTCCCTGGCGGTAGATTACAAGAAGATCATATTTCTGTATCCTGGAACTTATCTAGAACAAAGCATTCCTAATTGTCAGCGTGGTTTCATCTTTTCTATATCTAAGGTTCATGTTCTGGAATGTCATTACCTTGGACTAATTTGTCTACAGCACGTGATGCTCCGCTATTTTTCATGTTCACCATCATACCCGTTTTTGTATATTGACACTTCTTGTTGCCCCTTTATTGCACGTGATGTTCCGCTGTTTCTCATGGTCATCGCCATACACTTTGTGGTGACACTTTTTGTTGCCTCTCGATTGCACGTGATGTTCAGCTGTATCTCACGGTCATCGCCATACACATTGTTGTGTGTTGACCCCTCTTGCTGCCCTTCCAGTATTCCTTTCGGTTCCCTATCTGCTCAAATCTACTTGACACAATCTATCACGACACTCCACTTTAGATTCCCCTAGTCATCATCAAATAGCTTGTTCTTAGCGGCACTTTGCAAACCCAGCAGTTTTTCGGAATTTCTCTTCTCACGGGCTATGTGTCACGCCTCTGAGCCGTTATTCTCAAATCATCAGTTACTGATCTAGATTCAGTTAGCTTCCATTCTTTCTTTCTTCCTTTGCCTACAATTCAGTTCATGTGTTGTTATTCTTTGATCATTTCTTTTGCGAGTATGACTACAATATCGCATATTTGTTCCCAATAACAGTTGTTACTAATGGTTTAGCAAAAAATATTCTGATTTCATAATTTTTCCTGAATTCATCACATTTTATATTCATTATTTTTCGCTGAAATCTTTTTTTTTTTTTCGATCCAGAAGCACTTGAGCTTTTCAGCTCTTCGGCTCGGTGCCATGAACATCGTAAATCTGGGGAATCTGTGGCTTTTTCTGCCATCCCGCGGAATTGAATCCGCACACACAAAGGGATAGTCAGTCACCCGTAGTCCCAAAGCGCTACGAACACGCTGGGCAGAAGGGCGAAATCTGTTTTCAAATGCATTTTAACTTGCTTTCTATATCTTTAGTAATTTTCCAACTCTTGCCGGCATATGTTACGATTGATACTACATTGAAATTGAAAATCCACAAATTAATTTAAAAACAAAAATGTTTGGCTTGGAGTTCTATATTTAATTGAGATATTTGAAAGCTGATGTTTCTTTGATAGTTCGTAGCATAATTTCTTTTCTAATTTCTCATGTGTAGTCAAAATTGCTGCCCAATTAGGTGAACTGCACTGTTGTTTTTATCCTTTTAGATTCCAGCATGATATCTGCATTACTTGCCATAGGTGTCTTCAATATATTTATATTTTAATAGCCTATCTACAATTCAATTTTTGATGCCATGAATTATTATTTTTTTGTGTGCATATCTTGGCTGATGTTACTTAACAAGGCAATATCATCTGCAAAATCCAAATCTTCTCTACCCAATCGATGACAGTTTCGCCCCTGAAACACTTTCTCATCAATCAGTCAATAGCCACTAGAAACAATAGAGAAGATACAATACAACCTACGGTTGTGAAAGCTGGAAATCAACAAAGAAAATTGATAAGAAACTGGACAGCTTTGAGAATAAATGTCTCCGAAAATTATTAAAAGTGAAATGGGGTAATTTCGTTTCTAACAACACAGTGAGAGATAGAACACAACAACAACCCGTATCAAATATTATAAGGAAACAAAGGTGGAAATATTTAGGTCATGTTCTTAGATCAGACGAAAAGAGACTAAATCGACAAGTCCTTATGTGGCCACCAGTTGGGAAAAGAAAACGTGGAAGACCTAAGACCACTCTTAGAAGAACAATCCTACAAGAAAGTAAACTATTGGGATGTAAAACAATACAAGATATCCAACTGCTAGCAACGAACCACATCGCATGGAGATCTAAAACCTCTGCCCTATGTGTCGCCTTTGGCACGAAAGGAACAAACTAACTAACTAATACAAGCCTAATACAAATAGTAATATAGGTACATTAAAATGTACATAGTTACAGACATTCATCAATAGATGCCTGCACAGAGTAGTCTATCTGCGATAGTATGACAGGACTACAAACAGGGAACTGGGATAGAACATGACAACGACAGGTGGAACAAGAGATAAAGAGCAGAAGGTGGCGATGGATAGGGCACACACTGAGGAAACCCCTAACAGCATCACAAGACAGGCTCTCCGATGGAACCCCAGGGCAATAGAGGTAGGGTAAGACCCAGAAACACCTGGAGACGGGAGTTGGAGATGGGAATTGGAGACGGAAGTTGGAGACGTAATGCGAGAAAATGGGGAGAGAGTAGAGAGATCTGGAAAGGATGGTCTTGGATAGGCGAGCTTGGAAGGCCTTGGTTGTGAACCTATGCTTCCCTAGGAGCGAAGGGTGAAGAAAGAAAATGTACATATGCTGTGAAAGTCATTCAGAAACACTGATTTCATAGAGTATTACATTCTCAAATAGTAGAACACCATGTATCAAGGTCCAAGGATCGACCCTGAATACAACATACATGAAATCTTCACTGTCTTTTTGTAGTTCACTCAGAGGTTCGTGTCGTTTTTGTCAAGTGTAGTTTTCTGTCGAGTGCTGCTTTGTTAGGCCAGTGAGTTTGCCTCAGTATATAATATTCGGGGCATTCTTGATGTATGTGCTTTGCAATCTGATGTGCCTGTACACATGTACACATGGCTGAATTGTCAATCTTGAATTTTGTATACATGTGGCTGCGGAGTCGATTGTGTTCTGTTCTAAGGCGCAGAATGACAACTTGTTCCAATCTGCTGATATTATAATAATCGTCGTGTGTTGTTATTTGTGGCTTTCTAATTGATTTAAGCATCTTTTTCTTTTGGTGGTAGGTAACTGGCACATCCGGTTGCTTCCTGTATCACCTTGCTTGGCCAGTCGGTCTGCTGTATCATTTCCTGGTATTCCACAGTGAGAGGGTATCCACTGCAAGACGACATTGTGCTGCTTGGACAGTTTAGACAGTAGGGTCTGTAAACCTGGCAATTGTCTGGAATGGAGTGCTTGGAGTGCTGATTTTGCATATGTCATCTTTCTTACATAATTTTCGTTCTCTTGAGTCTACTACCGTTATGAATGCTTTGTATTCTCTGTTATATTGGGTGATAAGTTGGTGTTGTGAATTTTGCAAACTGTTCATTGAATGCAAATGTATTTAATGGTATTGATTGATTGATTGATTGATAGGACCATCATCATTATACTTCGGAACTTAATGCTATGTAACTCAGACGGGTTGTAACTTAATGCTATGTAACTAAGACGGGTTGTAACTTAATGCTATGTAACTAAGACGGGTTGTAACTTAATGCTATGTAACTAAGATGAGTTGGTATTTAATGCTATGTAACTAAGACGGGTTGGAACTTAATGCTATGTAACTAAGACGGGTTGTAACTTAAAGCTATATAACTAAGACGAGTTGGTATTTAATGCTATGTAACTAAGACGGGTTGTAACTTAAAGCTACATAATTAAGACGAGTTGGTATTTAATGCTATGTAACTAAGACAGGTCGTAACTTAATGCTATGTAACTAAGCCATGTTGGAACTTAATGCTATGTAACTAAGACGGGTTGTAACTTAAAGCTATATAACTAAGACGAGTTGGTATTTAATGCTATGTAACCAAGACAGGTTGTAACTTAATGCTATGTAACTAAGACGGGTTGTAACTTAATGCTATGTAACTAAGATGAGTTGGTATTTAATGCTATGTAACTAAGACGGGTTGTAACTTAATGCTATGTAACTAAGACGGGTTGGAACTTAATGCTATGTAACTAAGACGGGTTGTAACTTAAAGCTATATAACTAAGACGAGTTGGTATTTAATGCTATGTAACTAAGACAGATTGTAACTTAATGCTATGTAACTAAGCCGGGTTGTAACTTAATGCTATGTAACTTAGACGAGTTGTAACTTAATGCTATGTAACTAAGACGAGTTGTAACTTAATGCTATATAACTAAAACGGGTTGTAACTTAATGCTATATAACTAAGACGGGTTGTAACTTAATGCTATGTAACTAAGACGAGTTGTAACTTAATGCTATGTAACTAAGACGAGTTGTAACTTAATGCTATGTAACTAAGACGAGTTGTAACTTAATGCTATATAACTAAGACGGGTTGTAACTTAATGCTATATAACTAAGACGGGTTGTAACTTAATGCTATGTAACTAAGACGAGTTGTAACTTAATGCTATATAACTAAGACGGGTTGTAACTTAATGCTATATAACTAAGACGGGTTGTAACTTAATGCTATATAACTAAGACGAGTTGGTATTTAATGCTATGTAACTAAGACGGGTTGTAACTTAAAGCTATATAATTAAGACGAGTTGGTATTTAATGCTATGCAACTAATACGGGTTGGTATTTAATGCTATGTAACTAAGACGGGTTGAGACTTAATGCTATGTAACTAAGACAGGTTGGAACTTAATGCTATGTAACTAATACAGGTTGTAACTTAATGCTATGTAACTAAGACGAGTTGTTATTTAATGCTATGTAACTAAGACGAGTAGGTATTTAATGCTATGTAACTAAGACGGGTTGTAACTTAAAGCTATATAATTAAGACGAGTTGGTATTTAATGCTATGTAACTAAGACAGGTCGTAACTTAATGCTATATAACTAAAACGGGTTGTAACTTAATGCTATATAACTAAGACGAGTTGGTATTTAATGCTATGTAACTAAGACGGGTTGTAACTTAAAGCTATATAATTAAGACGAGTTGGTATTTAATGCTATGCAACTAATACGGGTTGGTATTTAATGCTATGTAACTAAGACGGGTTGAGACTTAATGCTATGTAACTAAGACAGGTTGGAACTTAATGCTATGTAACTAATACAGGTTGTAACTTAATGCTATGTAACTAAGACGGGTTGTAACTTAAAGCTATATAACTAAGACGAGTTGGTATTTAATGCTATGTAACTAAGACAGGTTGTAACTTAATGCTATGTAACTAAGACGGGTTGTAACTTAATGCTATGTAACTAAGATGAGTTGGTATTTAATGCTATGTAACTAAGACGGGTTGTAATTTAATGCTATGTAACTAAGACGGGTTGGAACTTAATGCTATGTAACTAAGACGGGTTGTAACTTAAAGCTATATAACTAAGACGAGTTGGTATTTAATGCTATGTAACTAAGACAGGTTGTAACTTAATGCTATGTAACTAAGACGGGTTGGAACTTAATGCTATGTAACTAAGACGGGTTGTAACTTAAAGCTATATAACTAAGACGAGTTGGTATTTAATGCTATGTAACTAAGACAGGTTGTAACTTAATGCTATGTAACTAAGACGGGTTGTAACTTAATGCTATGTAACTTAGACGAGTTGTAACTTAATGCTATGTAACTAAGACGAGTTGTAACTTAATGCTATATAACTAAGACGGGTTGTAACTTAATGCTATATAACTAAGACGGGTTGTAACTTAATGCTATGTAACTAATACAGGTTGTAACTTAATGCTATGTAACTAAGACGAGTTGTTATTTAATGCTATGTAACTAAGACGAGTTGGTATTTAATGCTATGTAACTAAGACGGGTTGTAACTTAAAGCTATATAATTAAGACGAGTTGGTATTTAATGCTATGTAACTAAGACAGGTCGTAACTTAATGCTATATAACTAAAACGGGTTGTAACTTAATGCTATGTAACTAAGACGGGTTGTAACTTAATGCTATGTAACTAAAACGGGTTGTAACTTAATGCTATGTAACTAAGACGAGTTGGTATTTAATGCTATGTAACTAAGACGGGTTGTAACTTAATGCTATGTAACTAAGATGAGTTGGTATTTAATGCTATGTAACTAAGACGGGTTGAAACTTAATGTTATGTAACTAAGACGAGTTGTTATTTAATGCTATGTAACTAAAACGGGTTGTAACTTAATGCTATGTAACTAAGACGGGTTGTAACTTAATGCTATGTAACTAAAACGTGTTGTAACTTAAAGCTATATAACTAAGACGAGTTGGTATTTAATGCTATGTAACTAAGACAGGTTGTAACTTAATGCTATATAACTAAGACGGGTTGTAACTTAATGCTATGTAACTAAGACGGGTTGTAACTTAATGCTATGTAACTAAAACGTATCGGAATTTAATGTTATGTAACTAATTAGTTTTCGGAGAAAAACAATGTACTTTTTTAATGATAAAGTTTTGTTTCAGTTCCTTTCACATGTCACGTTTTATTTCAGCTAGTTGCCTTAGTCTGTCTTGACCAGATACCAGACATCAGTGTTCAGATCCTTCTTCCAGCTTGACCTGTCCTTGGCATGCTCTACAAAATGTAACATATTCATGTTAGACGCCTTTAAGTGGTGTGTGTCCTTGAAATGAGTATATTGACTGACACATCTACGCATAACTTTCTTTAAAGTTCATGGTCAATCGGTAATATAATATTCTGTAGTAGGTAGATAGTCTGCATAACTGCGCAATTATTCAGATTCTACCATACGGTATGGACCACTTTAGGTGCGTTCAAACTCGAGTTTTTTTGTTTTGTTTTTTGTGTAGTTTTTAAAAATTCAAGCCAACATACGATTCAATGAAACGCCGGATATGATTTGGCAGTGTCAGCAGAAAGTAAAATCTGGGATTAGTTAGACTAACAACGTCTGTTGATTGCATTCGATATATATATATTGACTATGTTATCAGGTTTTAACAAAATGAAACAACACGTACACCACTGTACTGTATTTGTGTTAAATACATTCACAACAATTATCAAAGTAGGCGTTAGTGGGAGTTACTTTAAGGGGCATGGGTAATTACTTCCTCCATCTTGCTTACCGATGTGTTTATCAAGGGTCCGAGCAACTTGACCAGCAAAGATATTGAAGAATAAGACAAACTAGTTATTAGAGAATAAGACAAACTCTAGTTATTGGAGAATAAGACAAACTCTAGTTATTGTAGAATAAGACTAAATCTAGTTATTGGAGAACAAGACAAACTCTAGTTATTAGAGAATAAGACTAAATCTAGTCACTGGAGAATAAGACAAACTTTAGTTATTGGAGAATAAGACAAACTTTAGTTATTGGAGAACAAGACAAACTCTAGTTATTAGAGAATAAGACTAAGTCTAGTTATTGGAGAATAAGATAAACTTCAGTTATTAGAGAAGACTAAATCTAGTTATTAAAGAATAAGACTAACTCTAGTTATTGGAGAACAAGACTAAATCTAGTTATTGGAGAATAAGACAAACTCTAGTTATTAGAGAATTCGACAAACTCTAGTTATTAGAGAATTCGACAAACTAGTTATTGGAGAGTACGATGTCTGTGTGTTGTCGGGGCTTGCAAGGGGAGCAAAGAATAGTAACACTGCGACCTACATGGCATGTCGTAATAGGCGAATGAGGTAGATGCTTAGGGAAGCTACTCTAGTTTTTTTAAAAAGCATCGGATGTACGTGTAGACGAACAACTGGCACAACGTACAAGCGCTCTTAGACTCACGTAGATATCACAAATGGTGGTTTAACAAGCGATCGATATGGATCATAAGAAGAAGAAGAAGAAGAAGAAGAAGAAGGAGAGTAAGATTATCAACTATATTTTCATAAATTCCAGAAAAATGTCCTTACGTATTTACAAACATCTTTGTTTTCTTTATTTGTTTCGTGTGGCACAGCACTTTTAAAAAAAACAAAATCAACGCAACCGAATGTTTTTTATTGTCTGGATTGTTCCCAAAGTATGCGATATATACGCATATGCGCGTGCGTGACATGCGTAACTAAGCATACCATCTGTATGAGAAGAGGATTGTAACTGTATGTTAAGAAAGGTATGTAAACAAACACATGCAACTCATTCGTCATTACGTATTGCGTTTGTTTCTTGGCAAGAACGTTCTACTTGTGGTTTTCAAACTTGGTGACTCAGTGTGTAAGAAGTGTTAATCCGTTGTGTGTGTGTGTGTGTGTGTGTGCGTGCGTGCGTGCGCGTGTGTGTGTGCTTGAGTTCTTTCATTTATTTATTTTCATCCGATTACAATAACCAGTCATCTGCCTGCCACTCATTCCTCTCTTTCTCTCCTGTTCTCTCCGATTCTCTGCATTACTATTTATCCATCTGCCTCTAATATTTTCTGGTTATCTATCTTACATTAATCAACTCATTTTGCTCGCTCTCTCTCTCCCCGCCCTCTCTCTCCGCTGTTCGTTTGTTATCTTGACTACTCGTCTGTCACAATAGTTTTTCTGTTTACCTGTCTAGAATGATAGATTGATTGATAGGACCATCATCATTGCACTTCGGTAAGTAACCTTGTGTGCTCCGATCTCTTTCTTAAACATGACGATCTCAGCTGCAGTACATGAACTCCGTAGCACCGGCAAGGGTCCCCGGTGTAATTTTGAAGATGGCGAAGGTATTTTTGTAGGAATTTCTATTTACAATCTTTTATAATGAATTTTGCCCGGGCAGTGGCGTTCCAGCCTGCACTTCTCGATTTTGAACTGCCAAGGGTTCATTTACATGCTCAAATTGAACCCGGGACCTACGTTTTATCGTCTGTCTCCGATAGGGCTAGGAACTCGATCTCACCTACACCTAACCACTACGCTACAGAGACCACTTTACTGTATAACCGTCTGCCAACTCATGTCTATCACACTTTTACTGTATCTTTCTGTTTTTCGCCTGCACTATTCCCATGTATATCCTTTAATATTCGCCTGTTTATGCGTCTGTCTATTGTATCTTCTCATATCGTCTATGGGAAGCTCAGAGATTACTTGTATTCTGTGAGGTTTTCGTGAACTCTTACCATAAACATCTGCAAATTTTAGAACTATCCAATACTCGTGATGACAAGGAATCACTTGTGAAGCCAACAATTTAGTAATTCGGACGGATACATAGATGATCACGTAGCTGGGCCATTTGTCAAAATGTATGGTGTCTGATGCTTCCTATGTCTCCCTACTTTTTCACACTATTTATTCTGTCCAGTAGGTTCCTCGTCCTGTCGTCTCAATGTTTGATTATAAATTCATTTAATCGCAATATATAAATAAAATAAAACTGTCCCGTAGTATTTTCAGACTTCAGTGTATGAACTGCTTGTCATTTAACATTTATATGTGACAAAGGAGGTAGGACGGCCAATTCCGTTCTTCCCGCGTGGAACGACGTGGTACTACTGAACTCAGAACCCACTCGTCTCCGATTTGACACCTACCTACAGCATACTTGGTGATAGAAATATGAAAGGACAGACACTTCGTACCTTACGGTCTGCAAAGTCTACGGGATGTTTACATTTTCATGACAGACGTAGTTGTATCATGTATGCTTTACAATTTTCAGCTTCTGTATTAACTTCTTCTGTACGTGAACCAAACATCTGTTCCAATGACAGATGTAGTTGTATCATGTATGCTTTACAATTTTCAGTTTCTGTATTAACTTCTTCTGTACGTGAACCAAACATCTGTTCCAATGACAGACGTAGTTGTATCATGTATGCTTTACAATTTTCAGCTTCTGTATTAACTTCTTCTGTACGTGAACCAAACATCTGTTTCAAGTGAATTGATTTTCTAGATTTATAATAACAAGTCACTATACACGTGACAAAGACCAAAGTGAACACATAAATTAACAGTTTTTCCTTGAGAAAATTACAAAGTCGGAGGGATTAGCGTAATATATTAGCATTCGCATATCGATTGGGTCACACCATTTTGAGGGTTTAATTCGATACTCGACGCTCTACACGTGAGAACACGAATTTCCCACCCCATCCCCTGAACTCATGTACACTAAGAACAGATTCGCGTAATGCGTAAGCTTTTGTTTATCGACTCGGACACAATATTTCAAGGGTTTAGTCCAATACTCGACCTCTATACGTGAGGAAAGGAATTCCTCTGCCCTACCTCCTGCACACTAAGATCTAGAAATAGGAAGTGACAAGCATTTGATACCCTAAGGACTGGAAAAGTAAACGGGACATTTTATATTATAACATTACCAAATCATGTTTTACAGTGTATGGTGTTTTCATCTGATGCAAACTTGTTTTATTTCTTCTTCTTTACATTTCAACTCCCAACGGAGAACAAACTTCTTCCAGCCCTTCCTTTTTCTCTTGTCATCCCTTCCAATTCTTTCAAGGTCTTGCATATCTCTTTAATAGCAGTTTTCAGCTCTCTTCTCCGGGTATTTCTAGGCGTTCCCCTACTTCTACTTCCATGCTGGTTCCAAAACAATGCCTGTCTCGCGATGCTTCCTGTCGGTCTTCTCATTGTATGTCCTATCCATCGCCAGCTTCTCTTCCTTATCTCTTTTTCCATTAGTTCTTTCTCCAAGTTCATCGTTGGTAATCATACCGTCTCAGTAGCAAACTTTTTTTTACCATATATTTGTTGATGAATATGAGACGGGTGGCTTGGCTGTGAATTAAACTAACTGATTTGTGAAAGATATGATCAGAGTAGGGATGAGATAGACTAACGATATCAGCTGATTATTAGATACTTAAACACTGTGTTATAATATTTAATACTTTCAGAGGATCTAAAGAGGGTCTAACGACCAAAGACTGACTTCAGTAACGCTTGTTTCTCTAAAATAGATTTATCCCTCTCTGCAGAATTGAAACGCCCCATGCCGAGGGTATTGCACAAAGAACGAATTCGGTAGTTACAGACACAATCTTGGGTTCTCCAGAAAAAAACACTCGTCAACAGAACGACGAGGACCGGATTCGAACCCAGATTCTATGGAACGCAAGGTAACGGCTTAACCGTGTAGCCATAGAGACCCCAGAATATCCTTACACACATGAAAGCTACAGAGCAGATGGTCGAAAGGCATGAGTGCGTTCCAAGTTATATCCCTCAGTGAGGTCAAGCGTTGTTTTTTTTCTGTTTTATGGCGAAAATAAAACCGATGTCCTGCACATACGTGACGACAGATTTGACAAGCTGAAGTAATTTCTCTGTCCCTATCTGCAATCCCGAAGCCCCCTGTGAGTGCGGTTCAATTTCGCTGACTGACAGAAAAGCCACAGGATCTACAGATTTACGGTGTTCGTGGCACCGAACCGAAGGGATACGATATCCATGGCACCGAGCCAAAGAGCTGAAAGCTCAAGTGCTTCTGGATCGGAAAAAATTTGCAATCCTAGCGTCATTTCAAATAATTATTTTTCCGCTAGCTATGAATTCATGTCGCCTAGCATAACACTTCTAACTGATTTTTGCGTGAAGGCTTACTTTTTTGCATTTCTTATCATCAGGAGTCTTCAAAACTCACTACACTGTACTCTACATCATTAGCTTTAGTCTTTTAGGAATACGAAAAGTACCAGATAAACACTTCTCCAGCTCTACATGAGAGATACAAATGGGAAGTGAAAATTTGTACGGACTTTCGAAATAAACAAACTCTTACAAGGACGTGGTCTATTCACATTCAACATACAATTTTCTTTCTGTTTTGCAGCACCATATTTGAAAATTTTTGCGCGAGACATTCCCACTAAAAATGTCCACTAAATTATGAAATGCTATTCAATAAACATTTATAACCCAGAATGTAATCTTAACAAGTCAAGTGGTAATTACATCGTTTAATTATATCTGTTTTATCTAGTCAGACCAACTATGGCCTAATACTGTATCTCAGTCACAAAGAACAAATGCCACATTTGTAACTCTTCACGTTTATCAATCAATCAGGTGCCGTGCCTGCCAGCGTAGGCGATCATGTCTCTCCACAACTCTCTTTGCTTGGTGCATGTAATCACTTCTGACGTCGATCTTTTGTCGAACCACAATGTCAGACCATCCAACATTTTCTCCCTTTGTCTTCCACGATCTCTCCTCCCTGAATTTTACCTGCAGTCAACAAATGTTCTTCTTCTTCTTTGCATTCGTTTTTTACGACCAATTTTAATCACCCTTTGTGATACGAGTAGGTTTGATCTTTGCCAAGAACGTGTATAAGTTGCACATTGGTTTGGTAGGCCCCTAAACGCATAGACTTCTACACGTTTAGGACACATGCATCCGATTTCAACCAAACCTCCTTAGTCGCCTCTTACGACATGCGTGGCAGGTAAAAGTGATTCTATTCTTTACACCCAAATTTGGGCCCCGGTAACCACTCGGGCGCCCAAATGTTCTAAACCTTATCTTCGCATTATATGCCCGAAGAATCTTTACTGTCTGAGTCTTATTCTTTTGATAAAGTTTCTTTGTGTGCAGGCCTGATTAAAAACCTCCTCATTTGTTTTCTTCGCTGTCCATGGAATGTTCAACATTCTTCTGTAAACCACATCTCTGTGGCTTCCAGTGCTCTTATTTATTGTTTGTTCATTGTCCACGATTCGCTGTCGTACATAAGTATTGATTCACGTTTATATCTTATACAATTTTCTTCTTTGGTTTCTCGCTGACTACCTGTTGTCGAATGGAGATATAAAAATTGATGTTTAATTTATCCAGCGATTTAAAGAGTTTGGAATTACGCGTTGTACAAGCCGAACTGGGGAGCTTGAGGAGCAGAGTGAAGAATGTAGCTAGCAAGCAACAATATAGATATTTTACATATACTTTTATCTTACATATCAGATATGAGACAAATAGGGTTATCGCTGGATCTACACAGATTTTACATTGTGCAATAATCTCGTCAGGTGACGTGCCGTTTCTGCGGAGAACTGAACCATATGAGAAAACCTGGACAATGAAGAAGTTAATTCATCTTTAGACTGTTAGACTCAACAGAAGAGCTTCAGAGATACATATTCACTTCACGGCAGAAGAGCTTGACAGTTTCACTTCATAACAGACAATCTTGACATTTTCACTTCACAACAGAAGAGCTTAACATTTTCACTTCACAACAGAAGAGCTTGACAGTTTCACTTCGTAACAGAAGATCTTGACAGTTTAATTTCACAACAGAAGAGCTTGACCCTTTCATTTCACAACAGAAGAGCGGGATAGTTTCACTTAACAGCAGAAGAACGTGACAGTTTCACTTCACAGCAGAAGAGCTTAACAGTTTCACTTCGTAACAGAAGAGCTTTGAGAGTTTCACTTCACAAATCAATCAATCAATCAACAGAAGAGCTTGACAACTTCACTTCGTAACAGAATACTTAAACAGAAACAGCTTCACTTCATAATTGAAGAGCTTGAGAGAATATCTACATATAATAAGGACGGGACAATCAAAATATGATGAGAACCGTTGTAGTCTGCCATTTAAACAAGCGTCGACAGACTTTCAACCAGGTCTGACATAATTATTCTAACCATACAGCTCATATGGAGTCACTACCACAGCACATGATCATGTCTAGTTTCAACCAACCGACACACTCTTTGCAAGGTCACCACATCTACATGATTATATCAAGAAGAAATATAAACCAGGTCATGGTCTCAATGCACATTAACAACGATAAAAGCAATGGTTGGGAGTAGGTGGTGACATGGGCGTCTATAAGTTACGAGACGGGCGCACCCTCACCCCCACCCCCACGGAAAAGGATTTTATGGGTAAAAAAAAACAAATTTATGCGAATCTTTTCTTCTCCATTTCCACGTAGTAAACTATCAACTAACATTTTTTTTTAAAATTCATTTTGTTCCCCCTCCCCCTCTCTCTACCTGCATGAAAAATGTATGTGGACGCCAGTGGGTGATGATGGTACATCGTTCGTTATATTTTACATAAAGCTAGTTTTAAAAAAATATATATATAGTAGTAAATAACAGTAGTTATGAAATGTGAAGTATCACATTCAACTACTAACTGGCACACTTTGTGCAAGGTCATATCTGTATTAAAAAATAAAAATTAATCAGGTCAAGGTCTAGCTGCACATTAACAAGATTAAATGCCATCGTTTGGGAGTAGATGGTACTGGTAGTTTAGACATGTGCGTAGTTTATTTAGGATGTCATTGCGAGTAACACTGAGTTATCAAATATATAAGATATCTATCAGTTTCAACTACATTTTAATAACACGTTCGCTTAGAATAATTGAACTCACTATCTCTATATGAACGTATGGGTGTGAAGCATGGACATTTTTAAAGGCAGTGAAAAAACATATATGTGTGTGCTTTTGAATATAAGTGGGGTTTTTGTGTGTTTTTCCGAGCCAGAAGCACTTGAGCTGAAAGCTCTTCGGCTCGGTGTCATGGACATCGTAACCTTCGGCTCGGTGCCACGAACACCGTAAATCTGGGGAACCTGTAGCTTTTCTGCCAGTCCGCGGAGTTGAACCCGCACTTACTAGTCACCCGTAGTCCAACGCGCTACGAACACGCTGGGCACGCTGGCTTGAATATAAGTGTTACAGAAGAGTCCTCCGTATATTATGGACAGAGAAGAGAAAAAATAGATCTATACAGAAATAACTAAAAATCAAAGAAAACTGGCTGATGCTACAAATAATAAAGAGAAAATTGAGATATTTTGGACATATAAAAAGACATGAAGGGCTGGAGAAGACCATCATGGAAGGAGGTTTACAGGCAAAGAGAAGTAGAGGAAGACCACGGAGAAGATGGGTTTAGGATGTAACTGATGATTTGAACATGACGGCTGCAGAGGCAGGACATCTGGCCTATTAGAGAGAGAAATTCCGGAGTACTGTTGGGGTGGCAAAGTTCTGCTCAGGACAAGCTATTTGATGCTGATGTCTATATGGCCCCTCTGACATATGCACAGGTGGCACCAGCAACGTGACAGAGACACACATACTGCAAGAATATCCAACATACAATGAACAGAAAGAAAACACATGGTCAATCCCCATGTCAGTCCAAGACAAACTATATGGAGATGTACATGGACTCCAGTTGACCACTAACTACTTTAGAAGTATACAAATCGATGTCAGTCCAAGACAAACTATATGAAGATGTACATGGACTCCGGTTGACCACTAACTACTTTAGAAGTATACAAATCGGTGTCTGAAAACGTTGGAAGAAGAAGAAGAAGAAGACTGCCTTCTATGAGCAACTGTTTTTCCCTGGAGAAGGAGTGACAGGAGTCAGCTCTGTCGGTCTTTCTATGACCAATCAGACCTGACACTATGCTATAGTATAACTCCAGATGTGGTACTTCAAAGTGAGGTTTTATGTTTGCGAAATCTTAGTTACCCATCTGTATAACTGTGTCGCCCGAGTGGTTACCGGGGCCCAAATTTTGGGTTAAAGAATAGAACCACTGTTACCTGCCACGCATGACGTAGGAGGCGACTAAGGAGGTTTGGCTGAAATCGGATGCACGTGTCCTAAACATGTAGAAGTCTATTCGTTTAGGAGTCTACCAAACCAATGTGCAACGTATACATGTTCTTGGCAAAGATCAAACATATCACAAAGAGTGATTAAAATTAGTCGTAAAGAACGAACGCAAAGAAGAAGTATAACTGTGTTTCATGTTTGATAATATGCATATACTTGTGCCATAATTCAGATGTACCTGTTCTACATGCTGTAGGGGTCTAACGGGGTGCAACGTACTCACATTCTCGAAGCAAAACACCCAGATCGCAGAGAGTGGTTAACTTGGTTTATATGAACGAGCGGCAACAATAACTTGAGAAGAAGAGAAAGATGGCCACATACTTCATGTCTGTGATGCTGGCTTCCGTTTCAGTTTGGAATATCTTCTTTGAACTACGGACATGCCCATAGGTGTTATCATCTCCTTCGCAATATCTCCAACAGCGTCCAGCGACTAACCAGTTCGATTTGGATTGATGAGCCTACTTGTTGTTCTGTTCTTTTCTGGACACTCCAATTTTTAATCCCAGCTCTTGAAATCTAGCAGTTGACATGGATTTGTTTCAAAGAAAATTATCTATGCAGCAACACTATGAGGGCGTTCAGAATGTCAGCTCTATCCATTGGCTGGTCCCTTGACAGAGCCAACCAGCCTGTTTGCTCGCATTGTCAACGACATACGTGTGCCCCGGAACGTAGATAAGTGTAATGAATGAGTGTAAGGTGGTCTGATCTCGTAATACAGCTATTATAAAAGAAGATTTCAATCAAACGCTTTTCAACTACTGTCATACTGATTCATAGGGAAAAAACCAGTTTCTTTCAAGTCCCAGAATAAATCCAAAGTGGTAGTACATATTGCATCCTGTTGTTGTATTCATTGACAATGCATGCCAAATCGCAGGTTTCAAATTCTGTTGAGTTTTAACGTTTCTATTTGCACCCACAGCTATGTAAGAACTGGTGATCTGTTTCATTGTACAATAGCTATTCTATATCTATATATTGTTATGTCCGACACTAAAGTGCATACTCTTGATCAACGCGGTCTTATGTGGCGTCATGGCACCAGTGTTATACATTCGTGGCATCGTATTTTACTCTGCCGGTTTTAACGTTATTTAGATTTAAAGAAAATATTTTTCAGCATTTTTTTTCGTAGCCCTCCCATGAACACTATTTTTCCTCTTTTCTTATTCAGTCTTGTTTTATTTTATAACCATTCTCATCATCATCAAGGTGCGTATCCTTTATAGGACGTTGCTCTCTTTGCAGAGCATCTGAAATTCAATCTGCCTCTAGCCAGTTCACCCACTTCGTCGATGGTCATATTTATGGTTTCTTTAATATCTTGTAGCCATCTTCTTCTTGGTCTGCCTCTGCATCCTGGGACCCTGCCCTCTAATATCGTTCTTCCCATGCCATCGTGACGCTTAATGTGACCAAAACCATTCTGCAGTCCACTAATCCCCTTCTTTGCTTCTTCATTAGAGAAAGCGACGAAATCTCAGCTATGTTAAGTTTACTATTGTTTTTATTATTATTATTGTTATTATTATTAGTAGCAGTATTTTAATTGTCTCATTGCGATCCAGGTCTCCCCAACCATTAGTCAGATGTGCCCCAATATATGATAAAGTTAAACAGCATTGATCTAAGTTTTCAATATTAGTAACATGATACGAGGGCAAGCAACTACCTGCTGGATTATGCTGGGTGTAACTTCCCTAGTTTTGATATCACCTCTCACATCTGTTTCAGATTGGTTTTTATCTATATCTTCCCTATCCAGCATTGCAACTGTCGGATGACAACACTACCTAAGACGACTGGTTCATTTATGCCGGATGAAGAACATCTGATCACCTCTCACATCTGTTTCAGCTTGGTTTTTATCTATATCTTCCCTATCCAGCATTGCAACTGTCGGATGACAACACTACCTAAGACGACTGGTTCATTTATGCCGGATGAAGAACATCTGATCACCTCTCACATCTGTTTCAGCTTGGTTTTTATCTATATCTTCCCTATCCAGCATTGCAACTGTCGGATGACAACACTACCTAAGACGACTGGTTCATTTATGCCGGATGAAGAACATCTGATCACCTCTCACATCTGTTTCAGCTTGGTTTTTATCTATATCTTCCCTATCCAGCATTGCAACTGTCGGATGACAACACTACCTAAGACGACTGGTTCATTTATGCCGGATGAAGAACATCTGGATATGTGACTGTATATTTTACGGAAAACTCTATTTTGGGAAGATAGCTGTGGGATGGCCCTGCCTTCACCACAAGGGAGTCTACAAACTAAATAGGGAAGACATAAATACAGACCAAGCTGAAACAGATGTGAGGGGTGATATTAAAACTAGTGAAGCTACACTCAGACAGCATTTATAAAGTCTGTCTCGGGAAAGCTGCAACGTGTTCAAGAAAATCCAACGTAGTCGTTACTTTTGATATCTCTCAAAGCTACTATGAAGCAGCCATCTTTTTTCCGTTCGCTCGCTATGAAAATTCAAGTGCTGCCATGACGACTGTTATGGTATCTCTAGTTGATTTTAGCGTGAATACATGCTTTCTTTATTATTAGTGTCCATCGATATTCATGTGACCTTTGCTCCGACTATAGAGGTACTTAAAGTAAAGGATCAGGATCTCCTGTAGCCCAACCCTGCACAATTGAAATGTAGATAATTGCCCGCCTACCCAGCGTGCTCGTAGCGCGTTGGACTACGGGTGACTAGCCCTCTGTTAGTGCGGCTTCAATTCCACGGGCTGGCAGAAAAGCCACAGGTTCCCCAGATTTACGGTGTTCGTGGCATCGCACCGAAGGGTTACGATGTCCATGGCACCGAGCCGAAGAGCTGAAAGCTCAATTGCTTCTAGATCGGAAAAAAAAAATGTAGATAATTCTACAAGAAAAAGTTGGATAAATAATTAAAGTGAAAATGTTCAGGTATGGGCAAAGAAGCGTTTTGCAGAAGGCACCACCAAGGCAAGAGACGATTCATTATAGCCGATCATCGATGTGAAAATAGCCTATTATCAATCAATCATTGATATGTATTTGTGTATATATGGCACATACATTACGTATCGAACTGATTGGATTCCACCCAAAAGAAAGAAGTTAATTCTTATTTATCAGGTGTGTTGGCCTACACGGAGTACACGCACTTATCTAACCAAATAAAGATTCGATCTTAGGTTGAAACGGCGTGCGACTGCTTCAAAAGGCTTTAATTCTCCACAATCCAACAAACAGACTCTGGTATCATATATTCAAATCTATTGGTTATGTTTTTTTTGTAAATAATCACACTCCCCCATAAGTGGTTATCAATATTCACTTTAGTTGGGTCTGCAAAGTGTGTTCTGCTCCTGGCTCTGTATACAGCAGAGTTGGGGTTGGTTAGTCATTCTTAGAAGAGGAAAAATGTGAGCAATTAGTACTCCGCAGATCCGTAGAGCACACATACTACTACAAAGCATTGGACCGAAGGGTAAGAACCCACGTGCCGATGGATCATTGACGAAGAAGTAGATCACACAATACAATCCAATCATCTGTGAGGTAGACCTGTAAACTTTGATCACGAGGTCCAAGGCTGATAGGGTTCTGAATCGTCTAGGAGATAGACACTCTTACGTCAGTTTTTTTGTGTGTCCCCGACTTATGAAGACGAACCCAAATAAAACGTATGCAGAAACCGTATGTGCCGCTCTATGGGTCTGTAGGTGCATAACTGGTACAATGAACTCACGCTCTAAAGCGTAAACAACATACATACCACAAAGAAAGGTACACCAGGATGTTGGTCTAGAGTAGAGCAAACGAAGAAGAAGAATAAAAAGAAAAACTTTACTTGTTATGTTTTATTAATCATGGTTAAATTCTTAAACATAATTCCAACATCTACGCAACACAGTTATATTTTAAGGATTAAACCCATTGCAATATCTCTGTATCATGCATGCTACGCAGATACCCGTTATAACTTCGTTATAAACATGTATTGCCTACCAAACCTGACAGATATTAGTTATCTTATCTTATTGTTACAGGTGCAGAACGAATTGAAGTGGTGTGTTCATTGGAAAAGAATGTAACAACAAGAGCCAAAATACAACGCTACTGATCGGAAGTATATATGCCACAAGCAAGGAAGAAACGGAAGGTAATTTACGCATGATAAATGTGCAGTCACACTTCTACTTCAACGATCCAGCGGCTCTTGGCTCCTGCTCATCGGTCCAATGCTATGTAGTGATATCTGCATGTCTTTGTCAATTGTTTTTTTTTAAATATTGTTTCGTATAATGTCGGTGTAATGTTGAAAAACATCGCCCATGGTGTGCCGACGGTCAATGAAAAATACGGACCTAACACCGTATTACCCTATATACCACATGGTATTAAAAAGCGTTCCTTTACTGCTACATTTATAATGTGGTCAAGTTACCTGGTCTTGGAGAAAGAAGGATCTTCCTGACATCATCCAGCGCATGACACCTGCATAGGTTTCATGATGTTATGCACACATTTGGCACTCTGGAGTGTGTTGTAGTGGAATACTGTTTTTGTGATTATTAAGGGGTATGTGTTGGGTTCGGAGTAAAAAAAATGGTGCTCTGATCTCACATTGTAAGGATATTGATGTTGTCATTAGGGTTTGGATTGGCCATGTTTCTGTAGACCTCTCTTCTAGTGTCTCTCAGGTCCCATCTGTTTAGCCCCAATGGAAATAGATCCCTTACAGGTAGATAGCTATGGGAAATGAAAACTTGCATCTAACAGTTCTATAAATAAATTCCAATCTCTCTATTAATTCACCCTTTCTTCTTCTTCTTTTGTCGGCACACTGTTACCTGGTTATTCCCCAATGTCGTAGTTTTCTGTTGTTATCTTGCGCCGCTCAAGTGGCTTGGTAATAATAGTTATTTTTGTTTTTGACAGGATTTTCTCTGTCATATCTCCATCTTTTTTGTGGTCTTCCTCTCGCCTTCTTACCTGATATTCTGTTGTAGACGACTATGTATACAGTGGTGTTGTGTTGCAACTCTCTATTATTTACACAGTTTAAAATTAACTCCTTGTGAACGTTGCTGATAACATCGGCACGAGTAACTAGTCATCAAATATTGTTTCGTTTCTATAGAAAATAAACGTGCACTTATTTATTTTGGTACTTAAAAATGGTCACTGGATTTTTGCAGGAACAATAGTAAATAAGTAGGAGATACTGTACTTAAACAGTTAATGGAGTGGACAAACACAGAAACAAATTGGTACCATATAGGAACTATGTGGGACATACCGGTAAGTACATGAACAAGTAAACATCATCACAACGAATGGATAACACCAGAAATCATAAGCAAGATAAAGATAATGAAAAATAAAAGATTTATACCGAAGGATAATATAAAAAAATTTGAATTCAAAGCTTATGAATAGTAATCTAAACAATAGAGTTAAAAAAAAGGTTATATCCGAGACGAAATAAGTAAACAGTTTACCAAACCTAAATCGTAGTAAAAAAGTTTATACCTGGAATATCTGCGTCTTGTACGGTACGGTCAGTTCTATTTAGGCCTAATATCTTCACAAGCTATCGCAAAACAGGTTATAAGTATCGAAAGTTTGAACTCTGTCTGTGGCCAATGATACATAATCTGCAAATATCATATCCCTAATTATCACTTTCCTTCTCTTTTAAAAAAAAATGTAAGTACATACTGTTAATCATCTTCTCCTTACCCTGTTCAAGATGGTACAGATATCCGTGATAGTTTAGTGGTTATGGCACTTGTTTCGTATGTGTGTGGGAACAAGATCAATTCTGCACTTTGTGTGACAATTTTTGAACAATAACGGTTCCCAGGTCGACCCAGACTCAATTGGGTATCAGAGAAACAGTAGGAAGTAAAGGAGGCCGACGTGATTCTGACCACATCACTCATTGTAAGTCGCTGGTCAAAGAAAATAATACGGGTCTAACACCATATTTTCTAATATACCTCGCGGTATGAAAAAGGGTTCTTTCCTTTTTACTACCTTTACTTTTATCATGACAGGTGAGCATAGTTTGTCCACAGTACTCAGAAAAAATATTCTCATGTACAAGCATACGTATTGTTTGTTGTTTGTTTGTGTTTCTTTTTATCAACCAAGTTAACTATTTGTTGTGATCTGTGAGGTTTGCGCCGAGAACGTGAGTACGCTAATTTACTGCTAGACCTCTACTGTATGTAGGATAGAAATATCCGAATATGTATGTAAAAGTGTATGTATATTATCGCACAGGACACACATTTATACAGACGGGTAACTGTACGATTTTATGAAGAGTAAAACCTCACATTAAAGTAATCACAATATAGATGAGACTGTAGTAAAAACTACATTAAAGTAATCACAATATAGATGAGACTGCAGTAAAACTACATTAAAGTAATCACAATATAGATGAGACTACAGTAAAAACTACATTAAAGTAATCACAATATAGATGAGACTGCAGTAAAAACTACATTAAAGTAATCACAATATAGATGAGACTACAGTAAAAACTACATTCAAGTAATCACAATATAGATGAGACTACAGTAAAAACTACATTAAAGTAATCACAATATAGATGAGACTGCAGTAAAAACTACATTAAAGTAATCACAATATAGATGAGACTGCAGTAAAAACTACATTAAAGTAATCACAATATAAGATGAGACTGTAGTAAAAAATACAGTGTAGAAAATCCTGGAAAGAAAAGACAGCCTCTTTGAACATGGAAAAAGATACTCAAAAGTTGTGGAGACTTACAAAAGCCCTGAACGATGACAACCCATCTAGAGGAAAACAGTTCTCCAGCAAGGAGAACAACTTCTCACAGGAAAGCGAGCAGCCACCCTGATGGCCCAGTGTTACAAGCAAGAAAGCTCATGCTCAATAAGTCAGGAGCAAGGGAAAGAAGTCAGAAGTGAGATAAATGCTACATTCAAAAAGCAACAAGTGAACCCTGTATGGAGGTAGACATCACACTGACTGAGCTGCAGAGAGCACTGAAAAAGCTCAATCGTAAAAGGCCCCGGGACCAGATGGAGTATCAAACGACATGCTCAAACAAATAGGCCCAATAGCACAGAGTCTTCTACTCCAGATTTTTAACAATAGTTGGAGACAGGGGAGAGTCCCAGACATCTGGAAAAATGCCACAATCCACCCAATTTTCAAAAGTGGAAAAGACAAAAGGATCCGCAGAGCTACAGACCTATAAGTTTGCTAAGTTGCACTGCAAAACTGCTGGAGAGAGTGATAACCACTAGACTCCAGTGGTTTTAGAATCCAACCATAAACTGGATCCAGCCCAGACAGGCTACAGGCAGCATAGAAGCACTGATGACCAAGTGGCATACCTCGCACAGGACATAGAAAATGGCTTCCAAGAAAGGAAGAAAACCCTCACTGTGTTCTTCGACATGTCTAAGGCCTTCGACAAAGTCTGGAAAGATGGTTTGCTACTCAAGCTCTTACGCAGTGGAATACGGGTAGAATGTACTATTGGATAAAGACTTTCTTACCCATAGACAAGCATCTGTAAAATTGGATGGAGTGCACAGTCCCAGATTCAAATTAAGAGCAGGAGTCCCACAGGACAGCGTACTGTCCCCATTGCTTTTCCTGGTATATATTAATGATCTGCCACAAACTCTGCCCAGACATGTATCACACTCTCTCCATGCTGATGATCTAGCTGTGTGGTACACCTCCGAGTTTCTGGGTCCTGCCATCTTTAAACTCCAGGCCAGCCTGAACAGCGTCATAATGTGGGCAAGTAAATGGGGTCTAGAAATAAACCGGAGCAAAACTATAGCAACGCTTTTCTCATTGTCAACAAAGGAAGAACACTTCAGACTGAAATTTAACGATGATATCGTTCCCCGTTCCCATACTCCAACCTTTTTGGGAGTTAAGCTGACAGTCGTCTGACATGGAAACATCACATAATGGAAACAAACAGAAAGGCTATGAGGAAACAACGTGTGATGCGGAAGCTGGCTGGAACTACCTGGGTAGCTGATATTCGAATCCTGAGTTAGGTGTACACTGGTGCAGTTAGACCGACCCTCGAATATGCATCATCGACATGGATATCAGCAGCCCATTCAAACAAATCGATACTGGAAAAAACACAAAACAGGTGTCTGCGTACTATTTTGGGAGCCATGAAATCTACACCAATTGTAGAAATGGAAAAGGCAGCCAACATCCAGCCCTTGGAAGACAGAAGAAGGAGAAAAGTGATTCTACAGACTGAAAGGATCAAAAGAATGCCTCACCATCCACTGCATGAAAAATGGCGGCTAGAACAAAGAACAGACTAAAGCGTACAAGTCTAAACCACAAAGCAAAAGAAATAGGAAAGTCATACTTGGAACTACTAAATCATAATTCCATACCTGAAGAATTGCTTTTTGATCACTGGGAACCAGACTCAGTACCACTAAACTTCTCAACCTCCATCCCTAAATTATTAAACAAAGATGCCGAGCCTAATCTAGTGAAAAAAACAATTACAATGGAACATCTCCATTACATGTTTCCAAAAGACAGCTGGATAAGAATTTACACAGATGGATCGGCAATGGAGGCAACCATGAATGGTGGAGCAGGAGTGTACATTAGGTACCCAGATGCTACCACTGTGTCTCTAGCGGCTCCTACTGGAAGAATATGTTCCAACTACAAAGCAGAACTCATAGCCCTTCTGATGGCAGCACAGCACATGAATAAGCTGCAAGCAGCTGCAAGCAAGATGGTATTTCTTACAGACTCATTGTCAGCTATACAAGCCCTGGAGGCTAAATCCACTGACAGCACAGTACAAAAACTACAAAGAGAACTTGCTCAGCTTTCAGAAAAGGCAGAAATTCACTTGCAGTGGATTCCATCTCACTGTGGCATTGCAGGCAATGAGAGTGCTGATGTCTTAGCTAAGGAGGGCAGTGCCAAAGAGCAAATTTACCAACCCTTGTCTTTTCAAGAGGTCAAAACCCTCATACAGAGAAAATCTGCAGTAGACTGGAAGACAAACACTGGATATGATTATGGAAAAGACTCCCTCAAAGACCTAAGCAGAACAGACCAGGTCATTATATTTCGACTACGCACCGGACACTGCAGACTCAACAAACACTTATACAGACTAGGAATAAGTCAAACAGCTCTCTGCCAGTGTCAGCAGGCAGAACAGACACCAGAGCATATCCTGCAAGACTGTCCTCTTCTGTGTGAGCTGAGAAGCAACATGTGGCCACACCCAGTCGACCTGAAAACTAAGCTTTGGGAAACATGACAGACCTGAAGCTGACTGCCCAGTTTGTGGTCCACAGTAAATTAAGCGCATGACCAGAGATCGCTGAAGAAGAAGAAGAAGAAGTAGTAAAAACTACATTAAAGTAATCACAATATAGATGAGACTGCAGTAAAAACTACATTAAAGTAATCACAATATAGATGAGACTGCAGTAAAACCTACATTAAAGTAATCACAATATAGATGAGACTGCAGTAAAACTACATTAAAGTACAACATCTGGATTTATATTGTAGGGAGGTATCAGATCTGATTGGTCATAGGAAGATCGTCAGAGCTGACTCATGCCAAACGAAAGTATAAATCTATATATATAGTTGTGAACATACAATATGTAATCATTGATGTAATAAGTAAACAAGGTTTAGAACACATTGTGACAACCGTAAAAGCGAGGATAGACGAAACAGATGCAGACACAGAGAAAGATTTTTGGATAGCCTGACTTCATGGTACGGTAGAGCGTCAACATCTGAGATGATAGCAAACACCAGAGACAGAGATTTATGGAGATCCATGATCGCCTACGCCAGCCGGCTCGGCACTTGATGATGAAACGTGAATATGTAATGACAAAAAACAATGTTTAGGAAGTGCACACAAAAACCCCGTCTAGAAATCTCTTCTTATCCTGAAGCTGTGAGGTAAAACATGATTATAGAAAAGAAGTAAGAAGACAAGGTTTTTCTCTGCGGAGAAGTATTTAAGTGCATGTCATCCCTTGTAGGTGGGAGAATTTGGGAAACGCAATTTACTCCTGATATTTTTCTCACTAAAACGAAACAGTTGTTGGCAGCTATTGAGTGCCAAAGAAGTTAAAAGAGTGGGAGAAAGACGAAGGTAAACATGTAACATTTATCAAGGGTTACTAACCGGTGTCTAGCGAACAATGCGTAAATGTCTATTCGGGGTGTAGCAGGAATTGATATCTATTTGAAGCTTGTTGTTCTATTTTTACTACCAAAAAATAACCAACAAATGTCCAAATAACACAATCACTTGGCTTCTTCTTCTTCTTTTGTCGTCACACTGCTACCGGGTTGTTGCCCAGTGTCGTGGTTTTCTGTTTTTGTCTTGCGCTGTTCTGGTGGCTTGTGTGATTGTTATCTTTGCTCTTTCACAGGATGCTGCCACGCCATCTAACCATCTTTTCCGTGGTCTTCCTCTTGCCTTCTTTCCCGATGTTCTGTTGTAGAAGACTCTGTATACTGTGGAGTTTGGATGCATTCTTATTAAGTGGCCAAACCACTTCATTCTTTGTTTATCTATATAATTCAAGCACGGTTTTGTGCCAACTTTCTTTCTTATGCTGATGTTGGTGATTCTGTCTTTTCTTGTGTTGTTGGTAACTTTTCTCAGGCAACGCATTTCACATGTAGTTATTTTTGTGACTGCGCTTTGCTCAATGTCCATGTTTGGCTCTGGTAACACAAAGTAGGTATAAAAATGCTGTTGATCATTTGTTTCTTAGCTGCCTGTGAAATTTTTGGGTGCCTTAACAATGGGGCTAGCTGGTAGGTTACAGCATTTGCTTTTGTACTCTAGCCTCTATCTCTCTATCTAGTTTTCCGTCTTCTGTGAATATGCTTCCTAAGTATTTGAATTCTTTCACTTGGTTTATATTAGTGCCATTGACATGGATGTCTAGATTATTATGTTTTCTTCCCATATTCATTATTTCTGTTTTAGTGTTGTTGATTTTCATGTCATGTTTCACACAATTATTGTTCAAAGTGTCAATATGAATCACTTGGCTAGACACGTGAAATGAGGTGACAAGTTTAAAAAAAAAAAAAAAAGTTCTGGTTGTTGAGTGATACATGTCGCAGTGATTGATGTTATCTCATGTTGACGTAGTAGTTCTGTGATTGTTATCTCTATCCATTGTTTATCTCGTGACCTTTCTGGAGCTCTCCGATCAGATCTTGTACTATTGTTAACGAAAAGCTGCTAAGTTTGAATCTTATTAGATAACCATAAGCTCTGAAGACTTCAACGAAGAAGGTGAAGGGTATTCTCTATCTCGACTACGATAGCTATGCATACCGATAGGTGCATCAACACGGAAAAACCATGCGAGAAACCCCAGTAAGTAGATACATCAGCCAGAACAGAACGGAAGTGGTTTATCCAAACACACTGAAAGACATGCTTAGGCTATGTTCGATGTGCAATGAAGATGATTTTCAAGTGAACAATGACCAATGTGCTTCATTCTTATTAGATGACCCAAACCGTTTATTATCAGTTTTTTTTCACATATATTTTGTACATATATGTTACCTACAATTGTTCTATTTGTGCTTCTCATGATATCTCTTCCGGTAACGGTGATGGTGGAACGGATTAGCGTAAAGCATAAGCGTTCGACTATCGACTCGGACACAGAAGGTTTGTTTGATCAATTAAAATACTTGACGTTCCACAAGTGAAGAAAGGAAATGGCGTTCCTACCTTCTGCACACTCGTCATCATCAACAATTAGCATGTCCCTTCTGGAACCTGGCTCCCATGGCAGCAGTTCTGAAAAAACCTCTGTTCTGTGCAAGCTGACCGGCGTCATCTGCAGTCATTCTCAGATCGTCAATGACATCTTGAACCCGTCGTCTTCTAGGTCTTCCTCTCATTCTTCTTCCAGACACAATTCATTCCAAAAGTATCTTCTATAGGCACTCATGTCGTTTTATATGTCCGAAATATTTAATTTTCCTTCCTTCATTTTATGATCTTCAATAGCCAATAATTGAAGATCATAAAATGAAGGAAGGAAATTAATATTAAGCTGTTGCAGAACAGAAGCATTTTTTTCTCTGTCCATGATATTCTAACCCTGCACACTAGGGCCTAGTAATGTGAGTTGACGTGAGTTCCTACCCTAATGACTGAAAAGGCTGCAGACATTTTAACAGGTAACGGTGATGACTTATTTAAAACAAGTAATATCACATTTTTTCTCTCTTTCAACTTAGATAGGGAAAGTCAGTCTGTGTGCCGTGGACATAAGATACTCGCATCTCCATCAGAAGATACTCGGGTCGTTCTCCGCTGGAAGCAATCGGGATATTTCCCCAGAAATCCTAGATCTCAACGTAACTGACAGCGAGTAATTGGTTCTGTTAGTGATGAACGATAAAACGTAGGTTGACTTTTTAAGTTGAGCATTAAAAAAAAACCATTGGTACTTGAAAAATTGGTAAAATTATGCTGGATAGACGCCTACAGGACAAAATTCGTAAACCCCCGTCCTGGCCGACATACTGTCTCACAGTACCGTTTAAGATGACTCAAAGCCGACATACTGGCTCACAGTACCGTTTAAGATGACACAAAGCCGACATACTGTCTCACAGTACCGTTTAACATTAAACAAAGCCATAATACTGTCTCACAGTACCGTTTAACATGAAACAAAGCCGACATACTGTCTCACAGTACCGTTTAACATGACTCAAAGCCGACATACTGGCTCACAGTACCGTTTAAGATAACTCAAAGCCGACATACTGTCTCACAGTACCGTTTAACATTAAACAAAGCCATAATACTGTCTTACAGTACCGTTTAACATGACACAAATCCAGAATACTGTCTTACAGTACCGTTTAACATGACACAAATCCAGAATAATGACTAATTCAGTATACATTGCAATATAAATGCGTCCGGGGGTAATTACAAATAACGGAGTGAAAGGGTTAAAGCAAAGGTGCTAAAATATGCCAATTTATACACAATAAAATCAATGTTCTAGAATTATTATTACTACATTATATGTTCATTTTAATGTATTAATATTTTTTATGATTAAATACTAGTAAACATAATGTCATTATAATTTTAAAATTAATAAAATGCATTGTATACTATATACACTAAAAGAGTTGGTGATCTTCGCTACAGCGGGGATCTATTTGGCGAAGTGGTTAAGATGCTTGCATGTCGTTCTAAAGGTCATGGGTTCGAATCTGAACCGAGTGCAATTTTTTATGAGATTCCTAGAATTGTTGCTGGACCTACGGAGTTCATGCGTTGTACAACACTGTCGGCAGACAGAGTGCAATTTCTGTAGACAGGGACTGAGCCATATGGGGAACCCGGTGCAATGAAATAAATTCTTCGCCGTTAGACTATCCGCAATAGGAAATAAACTAGTATGTACAATTCTGTAAGTATAAAACAAAGCTCTCATGCTCATATGCCTCTCTCTAGCATATAATAGAATTAGAATGGGTAACAAAAAAGTAAAGAAACCCTTGTAATACCACGTGGTATATAGGGTAATACGATGTTAGGCCCGCATTTTTATTAACCGTTGGCACACGATGGGTGATGTGGTCAACATCACGCCGGCCGAATTAGAATGGATATGTGTTGGATTCTCGTTGCACATACGTACAGGCTCGTCAATCGCTGTTTCTGTAAGCATGTGTTGCATTTCTCTCTTGTATCAACAATAAAACATCCATTATTTAAACAACATTATTAATATTCTCTTCAGGATAAAAAAAAAAATTGCGAAACAATTTATCTTGGAACTAATAAACACGCTCTCCTAACATATTACTAAAAATACATTTTGGAGTTCCACTTGGACGTTCGGTGCCCGACTAGAACATGAAATATACACCACTGCCGGCAACCTTGATTAGTCCTATAAAAAAATAATTATGTAGCAGAACAACAGCTGGCTTGACAGGACGCCCCTGCTGATATAGGTCAGAGAATAGCGCAAACCTTTTGCTACAGTTTAGTAGACCGAAGTATAACACAGCAGATGTCTTGTATATATAGACCAAGTCAACGAGTCTACCTAGAGTAATCTACCTAGCTATCTACCAGTGACAATATATATAGCAGCCAGGCGTAGAGCGCGTGAAAGCAGTGAAGCAACAACTGTACACTAGTTCGAGTATTCATACATAATATAAACACACAAGTCCGTAGTGATAGACATGGATGTCGTCGAGTGGAGTTCAGCAAATCTGTTAACTAAACCTTGGTTTCGAGATTCCAGCAGCTTTAACAATAAACTTGCTAGCTCTTGCAGAAGTCATTACGATTTTCACAATGATAATTCTGCCGATATTAATGGCAACGCAGACAGACAAAATATTAATTGTCTTGGATTTCGCTCTACAAGGAAATTCGGAGGCATTGTCAGTAAGTAATTAACATATCCAAACCGCACACATCGACTTGTTGTGTGTCAGTATGTTTGTTAGCTTGTAAAGATGTGTTTTATATTTATCATTTTAAGTGTCGTGTGTAATGGCACAGACTAATACCATCTGCTATAATCATCTGTGTTTGAAGACTTCCAGCATTTCCTTCTATATGCGGTTGTTTTCTTACTTAGACAAATCTTGCTTTGCCATGATTGACATTCCTAGTCTTGCCTTTTTATTTTGTCCTCTTGCATCTTTACATCCTTGGGTTTTGTTAAGTTTGTGTGTCAAATTAATTTTGCTGTCTTTTTTCCTTAAATATTGATGTAAGTATTTATATTATTTTCATGCAATACACATATATTTGATTTCCAAGTTGTATGCGGAACATCTTATAAGAATACCATTTAATGTTTGTTTACGACTTATTTTCCATGATACACACACATTCTCCTTGTTCTTTGTTCTTCACGCCAGTGATACGTTAGATTAGTAGATCTGAGGCATCTAATAAGGATATTGCATGGTGCGATGTCTGGGGCGGCTATTAAGGATATTGCATGGTGCGATGTCTGAGGTCTCTATGAAGGATATTGCATGGTGCGATGTCTGGGGTCTCTATGAAGGATATTGCATGGTGCGATGTCTGGGGCCGCTATTAAGGATATTGCATGGTGCGATGTCTGGTGCGGCTATTAAGGATATTGCATGGTATGATATCTGAGAAGGATATTGCATGGTGCGATGTCTGAGGCCTCTATGAAGGATATTGCATGGTGCGATGTCTGGGGCCGCTATTAAGGATATTGCATGGTGCGATGTCTGGTGCGGCTATTAAGGATATTGCATGGTATGATATCTGAGAAGGATATTGCATGGTGCGATGTCTGAGGCCTCTATGAAGGATATTGCATGGTGCGATGTCTGGTGCGGCTATTAAGGATATTGCATGGTATGATATCTGAGAAGGATATTGCATGGTGCGATGTCTGGGGCGGCTATTAAGGATATTGCATGGTATGATATCTGAGAAGGATATTGCATGATGCGATGTCTGAGGCCTCTATGAAGACAGTTCCAATGTGTGATGGATGTCCTTGACCGAACCTTACAGTTTTGTTTCTTCTGACGTATGGACTAGCCATAGTTGGTGCCTCAACGATGTATAAGTTGGCCATAACTGCAATATACGCATAGTGTCTTGTAGTGCTTGATCATCACCGGAGTAAATCTCCTTCTTACCCACCTTGAATTTCTCACACATGTGACTCCAAAGCCTGTTGTGACTTATCTTAAGTCTGATGAATATTGTGTCTGTTGCTTTCGTATGAGGTTTTTCATCAGATCAAATGTCTTATAGTCGGAGCGATTTTCGCTGCCTTGACTTTGATTGCTCCAAAAACCCACGCTTTTGGTTTTTTACTGCTAATTTCAATGTCCTGAAAGCTCTTTGATATCCATTTGTAAAGCCACCTGATGTGGTAAGTAGTATTTGTTTTACACGTCTGAAGATCTTAAACATTTATAATATCCTGTGTTTGTCCAGATGGCACATGTGGTCCTGAAGAGACCTTATTATGCATTGTTCATAAGCTTATCCAACTGAAATGTTTCAACGATAGGCAAATTCGAGAACATCATGCCGATGCATTATGACCCATGCATTTCATATCAATATAGTTGTATACAGCTGTATCACCAGTTCAGTTTTAAAAATCTCCGCCTGCGCCATCTATCTCTTAGTTGTCATGTCATTAATACCTGCAGTGGTTTCGTTGATGGACCGTCTCGCACGTCTGTGACAACTCTTACATAGCGGTTGACTGGATATGTTCTTTTGCCGACATAAATAGTTATGTTTATACCGCGTCCTCAAAACTGTACATCTAGTGCAGTCTAAAACTATTGAAATTTCTTCATTATGAATACATTGCAGTGATATTGTGTGGCATGGAGAGAGTTACAATGTCCATTCCATAGCCAATAATGAATGGTAAAGGATAAGGAGAATTATTTTTTTAAAATGGTCTCTGTATAGGTCAAGCCGGTTGCCTTTCATTCTGAAGATCGCGGGATCAAATCCAAACCTCGTCGCTCGGCCCATGAGTACATTTTTTTTCTAGAGATCCATAGAATTGTTGCTGGAGCTACGGATTTCGTGCAATACTCGTAGCAGGTGACGACCCATTTCTGCGGAAAGACAGACGTATGTAGAAACCCAGTGCAGTGAAGTAAATCCTACGCCTTTAAAAACAAAAGGTCACAGTATTTATTAAATGAAACACAATCAAAACATAAAATAATCTGTAAATGTACATAGCTTTTGATTAGGACAATTGAATCAAGCCAGCAGAGCACGTCATCTCAGTATAATATGAGAGTTTACCATACACACACACTACAGATGTTCAAGAAGGTTTCAAACCGATAATGTTACGTGCTCAATGCAGTCAACTTTCGTGCGTAGACCACACGATCTAGCTTACTATCAAATTCAAAACGGAAATAATGGAGGATTATCTCAGCTTATCGGAGTGTACCGATAACAGAGAAGCCTTCAGTAAAACTATATTCTTCTTCTTCACCATTCGTCCCTAGACAGGCATAGGTACCCAACCAAGGCCTTCCAAGCCCGCCTATCCAAAACTATCTTTTCCAGATCTCTCCCCATTTTCGTGCATTCAGTCTCAAACTCCCGTCTCCAGGTGTTCCTGGGTCTTCCCTTACCTCTATTGTCCTGGGGATTCCATCGGAGAGCCTGTCTCGTGATGCTGTTAGGGGTTTCCTCAGTGTGTGTCCTATCCATCGCCACCTTCTGTAGCAATGCTAAATCGACGTTTTGACCAACATGCCTTTATAAAAAAACAGATTTTACCCATAAACGGATATACGACACAATAGGGACTAAAAAGATACATACGTATCAACATGCATGGTGAAGCACAGATAGTATTGAGGATTCATTGCATCCACATTTCGAAACAGAGACGGCAAACATCTAAAATTCCTGATATTACTGGAAACATGCTGTTTTGGGTTGGGCCAGATAAAGAACACTATTCAAACAACTTGATTTTTAGTTTCGTGTGATCATATGTTTTGTAGATAACAAAATAAAACATGTGAGATTTGAAGTGTTGACTCTCTTTAACACCTAGCACCTGTATTCTCCAGTTACAATGTTGATTGGAAACTCGGTGTGCCCATTCTGATAACACGTCTTCGCCTCGCACAACTTTCAGATACGACCTTCAGAGAAACGTTACTGATTGGTTGTACCACCGCCAAGCACGTGTTGTCGAAAGCAATGATTCGATGCTATAAATAGATTATATTTCTGAGGTCAAGATCGTCTGGTGGTTTTAATGTTTTTGCTTTTCATTCATTTTATTCTATGACTTTTCTTGTGTAAGAGTTACAGTTTAAGTAAGCGGTTTACATTGTAGCCAATAAAGATGGTCATTTGTTAGAGAAATAGTCAAGTAAAAAAGAATCTTCGTGAGTGTATTACAACGGTAAGGCTTTTTCATGTGATATAAATATAGACTGATATCCATTGCCATCGATTTGACCTCATGTGACCTGTTCCGTTGTCTACACAATAATAATGTGACTCATTGTTTAATATTACAGTCTTAATGTTTAAATGTTATAGTTGAGTGGTCGTTGTTGTAGGTACTTATTGTAATGGACTATTATAAATTGTTTCACGAAAGTAAATCTTATCTTGCGTAGAATGCTTGTTTTTATTCTGTAGTTCTCTTGTATATTGTTTTTTTTAAAAACTTATCAAGTGCTCTTGTGTAAGGCGATACACTTGTAACTAATCTCTTCTGGTTGGGGCATCCGAGTGATTTATGTATAATTACATTCAGTATTAAAGTTTATTAGTACGTTAGTTTTGAAATCAGAACACACACACCTCGTCGCTCATAATGGTTAATAAGTGATATGCGTATTAAAATGTAATATTTACATGTTTTTATCTGTCTGTGGCATACTCCCTTGCAAAATTTATATGGCAAAATTACAGAAGATAGTGGTCAGAAAGGTTAAATGTCACTCCACTTAGAAACAGCTGCAACTAAATTCTTTAACTAAATTTCCGGCGTGCTATCGCCCAAGTCAAAGCACATATGGGGGCTACTGTGGATAAGAGACATCCACTGCACAAAAACACTAATGATGTTAAGGGTATGAGAATCAAGTGTGGCATGTCATGAATGGCTCAGGCTGAGAGAACAATTAGCCAGGTGAACAGGGCTGCAGGCGCAAATAACACAAAGGGACAATGCTGTACCAGGGTCAGTTAGCTGGCACTGATCAAGACCCTATCCCACCTCTTTGTGGTAACCCTGGAAACAGACAGAGGACCCTTTCTGGCAAAGTGCGTGGGGATTGAGGGAGAGATGCGTGGGGATTGAGGGAGAGCTACTCTGGTAAAAGTAGTAGTGCAAGCGCATTCACATCGCTCAAGCCCAAAATCCCAATCGAATTCACTAATCTCCTGGCTGATGCACAACGGAAAAGTTGCAGAGATCGAAGCAAATGTAAGAAGTAACAAGACACGAGTTGTTTGCAAGTGTATATTCACGTCCCCAGAGTCAGTAGTTGCATCAAAATTGCCAGATCTCAGTAAGAATAGGTGAGAGCGATGTAACGTGTCATGGCGACATAAGGAAAGATTGCAGTAAACTCTGTATCAGAGGCCAAGCGCAGATACAACGCAGGTAACATTGGCCAAGCAGAAATCCTACAGTTGCATTTTTGTGCTTAACAAAATGCCCTCCTGCAACAACTGGACTCAGTACTGTTGCACAAGCGTAAAATGTAAAGAGCCTCTAGATTATTTGCGGCCACAGTCCAGTGTTTCCCGACATGAAGGAATATGCAGAGCAAAAACTACAAATTGCCAAGTGCTGAGAAGCGCCTCGAAACGGCTGAGAATGTTCCTAATCCAGAACAACCTCACCGTGGCTAGAAAATTAAGGCTGATAATTTAAAGGTTTTGACTGGTCGTACAATTCCAAATATTGGCAAAGACTGACAGCTTTTCGGACACGATTGTCCTACATGTTTAGAAGGATGTCCACGTCTCAGAATGGTTGAGATGTTCCTAATCCAGAATGACCTCACCACAGGCAGAAAGCGGTGGGAAATCCAATAGAGAAGTTGCACTTCACTAATTGTCACTGGTTGTAAATGTTCTGAGGGTACGAGGACTCACGGCAAGTGATTCGGACTACAAATTTCCTGGAAGGATCACACTTGAAGGGTCTAAACTTCAAGTACCTCTGAAGTCAGCGAAGGCCCACCTGCATGGTGGGGGACACCACTCAAATGGTTAAGCAGGCTTTCATGCAACAATCAGTCAGAAGCGCCATACCAGACATCATGACGAACACAGAAGAAGAAGCGAGGTGACCACGGTTGCGACCCTACCAAAAGAGGAATAATGGATCCCAATAGATGGTAGCATGACCAACTACCACACCATTATCATTACTCTTGGAAATGAATGATGTGTTGGGGTGAATGAAGGCTGAACTCGCAATTAAACAGCTGACAGAAGATAATGCAAGTGATTATGATGTTGTTTATACCGATGGGTCTGTGCATCGTTGTGAGAAGTCAGGTTAGTGTTTCTTGGCTAGCGCACATAGTAGGGTTGTTGTAGACTAAAGTGGAGCATGCAAGGCAATTATTTCCAGTATGAGGCTGGAGGTTGAGGCAGTTACTGCTGCCCTCCATTGGATATCTGGGAGTCTTTTTACTGGGGCCGTTGTTGTATCTGACTCTCAGCCGATGCTTTGGAAAATCCAAAATGGCAGGTTTTAGTATGAGTGGGTGTCATCTATTGAAGTTTCCAACCTCCAAAGGTTTACATGGATCTACTGCCCTCGGTATGCAGTATTTGTGGCAATGAGAGAGTGGGCAGGCTTGTTTCAACATCTTTAATTGTTGGGGAGTTGGAAGATAAAGGGGATACTATTGTCTCTTCACGACTGCCTGTTGAATGAAGACACTAAAATAGATATTGAAGCAATTCAGTGATTTCAGCAGTTTGGAGTTATCCGTTGTACAAGTAGAACTGTATGCCTGCGGGGCAGAGTGAGGAGTGTGTTTAACCAGTGATCTATCAGTATGCATACAATTTGTAATCTGTTGGGGAAGACAGAGCACACTAGTCTGCCTAGAGTGCAATAACGTCGGTGCAGTAACCAATAACCAATCTCTACCTGTCGTCCTGCATTTTGTGTGTGCACTTCAACTTGCAGTATTTTTTTTGTATCTGTTACTTACTATACACATTGCAAGCAGTAGGTTTGTGGGTTCATAATTGTGCTTCTTTGATACTAAGGTGGGATAGAGGTAAAGCTCTATCAAAGGAGATGTAAGTGCCTCCTTCCTCCGCTAGTCTACGGGACACCCTTGGGCAAGGTGGAGTACCTGTTTATCCCCACCCTCCGACAGGGTCATGTGGAAGCCATGGGAGCAGTTTGGTGGATGAGTGAGGGAGAAGCCGACAAGAGTGTCAATGGTTATGGTCTCTAAACTCAGGACAGTAGGCAGAGGATCTCTGTAATTGAGACAATGGCTGCGGTCATGGACCAGTATGGTCACTGCCAGGAAGGAAAGCAATGGCAGACTACTTTCCAAGACAATGCCTAGAAAACTCTAACAGTAATATGGAATACAACATAAAAGAAAGATAGCAGAAAAGAACAGTACAATCCTTTTATAATTAGAGCAAGAGAAATACCTGAACTATGATACGCTGATGATATAGTGCTGCTGCCAAGTCACAAGAAGGGATTGAGAAATTGTATGACGCTGATGATATAGTGCTGCTGCCAAGTCACAAGAAGGGATTGAGAAATTGTATGGGGAAGTGAAGGATAAGGGCGAAAGACAAAGTCTGTGTCTCAGTGTGGCAAGGGCAGAAATGGTGACAGATAGGGCGAACATGACTGGAGATGTTTTTTCAGGAGAGAAGGTAGAGGATGTGAGCAGTTTTGGGGTCTTGGTTCGCTGCTGGCAACAGATGGAAATGGGAGGAGGGAGATTGAGGGAAGAACACACATGGCTTTGCCGGAAATTGGACAACTGAAGACAGTGTGAAACGGAGCTGGTGTGAAGACAAAGATCAGAGTACTAAGAGTGTGCATGTTCCCAGTGGCAACGTATGGGTGTGAGGCATGGACATTTGATATGGCATCGGAGGGGCATGTGTGTGCTTTTGAATATAGGTGTTGCAGAGGAGTCCTCCATATATCTTGGACAGAGGGGAGAACAGGTGGATCTATCCAGGGAGAGCTCGGGGTCAGAGAAGGCTGGCTGATGCTGCAAATAAGAAAGAGAAAATGGAGATATTTTGGACATATAGAAAGGCATGAAGGACTGGAGAAGACCATCATGGAGAGAGGCGTACCGGCAGAGGGAGGAGGAGGAAGACCATGGAGAGGATGGATTCTGGATGTATCTGATGGCTTGAGCTTGACGGCTGCAGAGGCGGGACATCTGACATGTGAGAGAAATTCCGGAGAATTGTTGAGGTGGCAAAGTTCTGCTCAGAACAAGTTATTTGATGATGATAATACTAAGTGGGTAGATATATTTCTTTTCTCGTTTCAATAAAATAACTTTTCATTTTCAATTTAAGTGGAGGCAAAACTTTTCAGTTCATCTGTGTCTCTCCCATCAGTTTTCTTAAGGTCACCATGTCTATAAGTCAGTGTCAGTGCATGACTGCACAATAAGGGTGATCCTGACATATCACTTCCTTTTCTCCCAATGTATTTAGCATACTATCATATGTAGCTGGCAGTTTTGAATGCTATAACCAATACATGAAGTCTATATTTTTACATCATTTTTATTAGTTGTCCATAATATTGTATTTTTTAGTTTAGTCGTCGGATCACCATCACTGCACGTCGAACAAATTAGTCCATAAGTGCACCGATCTCTCCCTCAGTATGTTCATCAGCGTGTGGCGACTAACGACACTCGTTCTTTGTTGGTTTACAATTCTTCTTTGTCTGCCAACATAGCGTTCTTGTCGAGCTACATCACACCTAACTTTGAGTTCTTGCAGTCTGGTTAGTGTTGTAGATTCACCGCTATTACGTGAATCATGTACATGTCCTCTCTCCCTTAAGGAATTTATAATATCAGCCTGGTCCATTGCTCGCCAGCTTTGTACAGCAGCCATACCTGCAAGCCTATCCGCACGTTCATTCCCCTTACACCTGCATGCCCTGGCACAAAATAAAACTGATCTTTGTCAGCTTAGACCTCCCCAGCGACTCCATCCAATGTCTCCTAGCCCATCCTGTTTCAATCTTCCTGAGCATACTCATTGAGTCACTGAGAAAACATTGTAAATATTGTATTTAATATAGTAAATGCAATACAATAGTTCTATTCAATATTTGAGACATGCTCACTTTAATATATCTATATTGTTTTTATTTACACCTACCAATAGGGTTGTATGTATGCATCTGTCTTTGTTTTTAGTTGTTTTGCTGTTTATGGTTCTGCCTGCTGGGTAATACTGAAGGTGTATACAACAATAGATGAACATGCAGCGATGAGAGTAAAGGAGTTTGGAATCAAGTTTGATAAACAGAAAGATATGCTAGGAAACTGCTTGGTTGCATTTGTTGTAACCACAGTGCGAGGGAGTAATCAGGATACACTTGTACAATGAAACATTACAGAAAGTCCCTTTCTTGTTATTAAGACAATCGTTTAGTATTCTCATTTGAATACAATATGTTTTGTGAAAAAATCTATTACCAAGAAAACTATATCAAAGAAAACCCAACCCATCTCTGTTGAATTTAAGTGAATTAAATGATCATCCTATTGGCTAGTAGGTTTTTCCTATTACGTCAAGGTATTAACTGGTAGATCCTGGTTGACAAGATTGAGTTGGAAAGAAAATCTAAATGCATAATTTAGATTGCTGTTGAAGTTTATGGTTGATATGTTCATTGAGGGATTCAACATTTTTCAGTTTTTTGTTGTCAGTAATAAAATATTAAAACAGGTATGTAAGGAGTATTCTGGTGAACACTTTATCATCATCATGTGCCATCTTGGCGGCAGTGAACCTCCAACATCCTCTGTCTCTTATGATGCTACGCTATGCTGTAATTTATCCATCTCTTAATGCTTTCCTCCAACTTGTTTCTCAGTCTTTCTCATGCTCACAGTCATTCATATTTCCTTTTTATTAAGGTTTTGATCAATGTGTCATATCTCTTTGTGTCCAAAATATGTTATTTGTTTTTTTATTTCCTGTAGTAATTCTTCATTACTGTCGTTTAAAAAAAAACTTACTTCATTACTAGTTTCCCTGAAACTTCTTTAATTGTCTATATTTCTTCACATGAAATACTACCTATTCATTTGTGTATTAAAATCACAAAAGCATTAATTATGTCTTCCAAATTCTTGTTCATTGTATGTTTTTGAACCATACAAAAATACAAAGTAAATATAGCATTTGATAATCCTGTTCTTTAACACTTGGTAATCCTCTTCTTTAACACTTGATAATCCTGTTCTTTAACACTTGATAATCCTGTTCTTTAAACTTGATAATCCTCTTCTTTAAAGCTTGGTAATCCTCTTCTTTAACACTTGGTAATCCTCTTCTTTAACACTTGATAATCCTGTTTTTTAACACTTGATAGTCCTGTTCTTTAGCTTAATTGTTATCTGTTACTTGATCATGTCATTGAATGTACTTTTAACCATTTATATTCTCTTCCTAATCTCTTATTCACGTCTGCCCTCACCTGTGTTCATGTGTTCAAGATATAATATGTTGTTTACTTGCTATGTAGTTCTCTGTGTATTTTTATATTTATTTTGGCACCTCTCCTTCTTTGCTGATAATAAAAGTATTCGTTTTCTCTTTGTTAATGGCTAATCCATATTCCTTGTTAGTTTTGTCAAGTTGGTCTACTAGTTTTTGTTCATTTTTGGCTGCCAATACTGTCATTCTTTTCTCCAATCCTGTTTTGCCTCACAGCGTCGGGATAAGAAGAGATTTCTAGAACGAGCCAGTATGTACGCTTCATAAATAGTATCTTCTGTCGCCTCTGTTATCTTTGATGTCCACCTTTTGCGTATAACAGAGGTGAAGAAAGATACCGTGTTATCTGCATATCTTAGGTTATTTATTTTTTCATTGGTCTTGAGTCTTATCATTCCTTTGAGGTATTTTAAGATTGTCTTTGTGTAGATGTTGAAAAGACTAGGTGATATGATACATCCCTGCCTCACTACTCTTCTTATGTCAGTGTATTAAGAATACTGTCGTTACTGCCTGTAGTTCCGCTTTTTAAGGCAGTGTGGGACGAGAGCCTGAGGAATTTAATGGCCGCATGGCTTTCGAGTCGCAGCAAAGCTGTTCGGGTTAGGATTTTCTTTATATCCACAACAGAAAAAATCCTTGGCCATACCGTGGATTGAACACGAGTCTCCCGCATGGGAGCCGCACACTAATCCATTCGGAACAGTTTTTATTGTTGCAGTTTGTTTCCCAGTATATATTTATGATTAGTTGGATGTCCTTTCCATGCAAGTCTATTTCTTGGTTAGTTTTTCATGTTAAACTCAGTTAAAAACTTTGCTGTAGTCACTGAAACAAAGTTATAATACACATTTCTTGACTTCTATATGTTTATCGGTTAGTACTCTGAGACTAAGCATTGCTGCTCTTCTTCCTTTGTTCTTTCTAAAACCAAACTTCTACTTCACTGTCTATCTTGTTCTTTATTCTATAATGTATAATCTTAAGTAGTATTTTATGGGGCTTTACAGACTGGTTGCTCTGTTATCTCTGCATACCAGTACCTTGAACTTTTTCGGTAGTGGTATGAATACTGATGTCTTCTAGGTCTTTTGGTATCTATTATGTACTGTATATGTCTTTTTATAAATCTGTTTCAATTCCAAAGTCTTCTAAAAGTTTTACTATGTCCACTGTTATATTGACTAGTCCTGCTGCTTTTCTGTATTCTACCGCTGGGATGTTTGACCACATCACCCATTATGTGCTGATAATCAATACAAAGTACAGGCCTAACCACAGCCAACTCTAGATAGCTAGGCCAGACAACTGACCGGGAAATCCCTGACCTAGATCAGAGAAGGGGACTGGAAATTATAGATGTTTGATAGAACACTGCACGCTTTTTGCAATTTTACTCAATTCTGTGAGTCTATGGTTATTTATTGGTGAAAAATATTCATAATATTGATATTCCTTATTGTTAAACTTAACTTGTTGGATAATATAACTTAGATTTAGCATTTTATGTTGATTTTAAAAGGAATTCGTTTATATACACCAATACTGGAATGCGAGGTCACGTGGGTGGTGTAGTTGTGGTCTGATTTCACATAATTCTTACCTGAGTCTGAAGGCCCATAAGTTTATAATTGGCTCTGGCCTAACACTGTATTTCCCAATATACCTCATGGAAGAAAAGAGGTTCATTTACTTTTTATCTTTACCACTCACAACTTTAGATACATGTCAGGTATACTAACGATTTTTTTTTCTGATGTTGCTTACATTGAGAAGTTTGATGAGGGTACAAGTTTAGTTGTTTACTCATACATAGAATTTTCTCTTTATTTTCAGACTTCCCAATGCTAGGCATGCTTCAGAACCAACCAGAGGTTTCTAGTCATAGAATACCAATGGATTTCTCCCCTTACCTGCTGTCAGCAAGTCCACCCAAGTCATCTGGTTTTGAAATCATGGGCTACTCATCACAGTGCTCAAATGATAAGATAGGACTTAGTCCATCCTACTTTTACACTGGGGACACTAACAGTGACCACTGTTCTCAGTTGAAAGGAACATGTGACAACAGCGCAAACTTAAATAAAAGGAGAAATGGACCACTAAAATCCATTATTATGAAATCAGACACTTGTGGTGATTCTGAGGGAGATTATTTGTCTCCTGAGAGTTCACTTTCCCCTAGTCGGGTTACCAAAAAGGTCTCATTTGCAGACCACAAAGGGCTTGCACTAGCTCAAGTACGTTTTGTCAAGGAAGGTCCTGATGAACCTCCTTTCCTGAATCCAGAGATCTTGTCATCGTTGACTGAAGGGGCAAGTGCTGATGTGACCTGCAAACCTCCCATCAAACTGTGCTTCCCTCAGCCAGCATCTGACTATCTTTTATTCAGGGACAAGGTCAGCACAAACTTGGTAATGTTAGAAAATGTCATGCTGAAAGATTACACAGTTGAAGGTACCATTAAAGTGAAAAACATCAGTTTTGAAAAGCATGTGTTTGTACGGTTATCTTTGGATGAATGGGAAACATATGAAGACACAGATGCAACTTATGTCCCAGGTTTGGGATTAGGCTTCGCAGATCATTTTGACACCTTTTCCTTCCGTATTGACATCCCTCCCAAATTTGATGTCTCCAAGGCAGTCCAATTTGCTGTGTGCTTTGAGGAAAATGGGCATAAACACTGGGATAGCAATGGTTGTAACAACTACTGTATTATATCTGAGAATTGTGATGTTTCTAAATTGTCAACATCAGGATCACCATGCAATCCTAGATGGTTGCCAGATAAGTGCACTGATGCGTGGTCAGAGTTCTCTGTTTGGCGTGCATCAGATTCATCCACACCTTATTACTGATGCGTACATTTTCAGAGATTTAAAGACAACAGAACATTAAAGAAACCTTAAACCTGCCAATGAAAGAGGCGAGAAACTGTCTAGTCGTCGAGAGTCTTTCATGCGGGCTGTCATGAGAATGCCATTCTGTAAAGGATGATGACATTGTCAGAACTCGTGACTTGCCAAAGTTTTGCTCTACAGGAGCCGTAGCTTTGTTTGTTCATCCATTATAGTTCCTCTTGTGAGTAGCTACGTCTGTAGACTCGATGCTGCCTTAAAGTCGCAATATGGCCCTCACTTCATTTGTCTCACACAACATCTTCATAATGTGCGTGTTTGAGTAACAACAGTTTGGGCTAAATCTCATTGCAAGAAAACTGGAAAATGTACACATATTCTTCAGTAAAGAATATATCATTATTATTCAGTAAGCAAAGTTCTTCCTAACATGTTTCTCTTGTATCATATGTATATTTCTCCCATCAAATATCAGGTATTAACTTTACATCACAGCATTGTATAGCATGTTTGAACGTGCCAAGATATGCGTCTAACCAGTGGGTTGCAGTAATCAGGATCTCGCCATCTACTTAAAGACTGAGCACATATCATTCTGATCAGCGTGCAATGAAGTCTGTTCAGCTAACCAGTAAATACTGCTACATTTTATAAATACATTTTTATGCATTTCTTTATGAAATAAAGTGATAACCTCAAAAGTTGTGTTTAAAACAAGATGATAGCAAATACTATTATTTATGTTTGTATATTAATAGATTGTATGGACACACTATATTGTTGCATAATGCTGGTTAATTTATAGTTTGCTCAAATTAGAAAACCCTCCAGAATATTATATACATATATCCTTTACTTAGGGATCTAACTTCATGTAGCATAGACAAATAAAATTGGTAGCGCTTGGCCAAAGACTGGTGAGCGGCAGTGTGGGGTGGTTCAAAAAAGAAAAGAAGAAATCACCATCACAGATGGAGGCAGCAGAGAGATCATCCTATGTATCAGATCCCTTCTTCAGTTTCACATGAAGCAACTGAGGCAAGGAGTGCCACTCCAGAATAGGCCATTACAGCCACAACAGACGTTGTGATTCATCACAGAACAAACTACATGATGCAAAACCTATTGTCTCCTGAGATAAGGAGGCCAATGATGATGATGATGGTAAATCACAAGTACCGTTGAAGTCAAAATAAGGCTCGCCTTAATGACAAGGGACCCTGGTGATAAGGGAAGCAAGCCTTCATGCAAAAATAAGTCAGAGGCTCCATGACTATGCCTGAATTCGTAGCGGGTGGACAAAAAGAAAATCACACACACATATATATATATATATATATATATTTACTTATGGCATTCTGTTGGACTAGAGTGAGAAACAATTAATATAGCACCTAGGAGAATATTTTAAATGAGTTCCAACTGGACCTATCTCTGGCAAGTTCTTCCCAATTTGGTGCTTTTGTACCCAATACCTACCAAATATCTTTGCAGATATTCTTGTAGTGAAGGAAGGTGTGTCCCACAATTCTCTTGCAGTGAGAAATCTCTCTGTCTACTATAATCCTTATGAACCTGGCCGGCTCTCATTTAGCACAGGTGACGCAGCCATTTCAAATGTTTTGACAGAGAAGAGTGGCCATTCGGCATGGTTCTATACTTTGTTTGTCGCTCCAGAAGACCCTGAGATTACACCTCAGACAGCACCTGCAGTGAAAGCGTTCACTTTTTCTTCCCCATCTACTTGCATGGCCTACACTTTGCTGACATATGTACCATCACACTTTCATGTAATACTCAAGTCTTTCATTTATATTGAAACATAACTATAAGTCTTTAGCTTTAGATTTTCAAATCCTTTTCTTTTGCTCCTATAGACGTCTGGGGGTACCATTGCATTTAACCTTCTTGTAGGAGGTCTTTGCTAAAACATTTATGTGGAGATACTGGTACAATTTGTTTTTTATTTAAAAGTTGCTTGCCCCAGTAGCAATTTTTATTGGTAACTTTTGTTTTACTAGCATACATTTATATTTAGGGAAAATAGTATTGGGGACATTATTTCCAGTCATAGTAAACATACAACTGATATCATATAGGGAATACTGTCAACTTGAGTTCTATATGTATACATTGACAGGGAATAATGTCAACTTGAGCTTCTATATGTATACATTGGCAGGGAATAATGTCAGTTATATGTATACATTGACGAGGAATAATGTCAGTTATATGTATACATTGACAGGGAATAATGTCAGTTATATGTATACATTGACAGGGAATAATGTCTGCTTGAGCTATATGTATACATTGGCAGGGAATAATGTCAACTTGAACTTCTATATGTATACATTGATAGGGAATAATGCCAGTTATATGTATACATTGACAGGGAATAATATCAGTTACATTTATAGATTGATAGAGAATAATGTTGACTATATCCATACGCTTGACAAGGAATAATGTTCGATATAAATGCAACATATAATTATTCCTAGTTAGTTCTTAGCGTAGCAAACACTAAATGCATTTTCTTCCATGTTTATCATTGGTTTTTCTTTAATTAATATAACTTTTATAGTATTCCATTCATTTTGATTTATTTGTTCATATGTTGTTTATATAATTATATAAGAAGTATTTCCCTTCGCTCAACCTTTCCATTTTGAGATGTTTTCATTTTGTTTTGTTTGATTACTATTAATAACTTCTCAACAACTCTTACATATTATTAAATAAAAGTCTTATATTTTAAACATATATCAGACAAAATGTCTTGCCAAACTTTTTTTCATATATGCCAGATCAAGTCTGTAGTCTTGATGTTTTTTGTGCCTATATTTATTCCTTGTCTGGTATATTATATGATACTAATATATTATAATACAGAAGTAGATTTATCATTTTACAAGGTATACATACATATTGAGATAGTATTATATAATGTGTTTGCTTAAGCAAGACAGAAATATGTTTTCTGTTTATAGTGTGTGTGTAGTATTATATAATGTGTTTGCTTAAGCAAGACAGAAATATGTTTTCTGTTTATAGTGTGTGTGTAGTATTATATAATGTGTTTGCTTAAGCAAGACATATGTGTTCTGTTTATAGTGTGTGTGTGTGTCTACTATAACCCTTTCTATAACTACAATTTTTATCAAATATTGGATTAACTTGTGTAAAGTTTTATGTGTTATTGCAATGATTTCTCTCATTGTTGAAATGATTTATATGCTGTTGGAATGATTTGTATGTTGTTGAAATGATTGATTTGTATGTTGTTGAAATGATTTGTATGAATGATTTATTTATTATTGTAAAGTAGTGCCGCACCACCCCCCATCCTCTTATATTTTGGTGCTGTTTTGATTTAGGGTATGGATGTTGGCATAGCACATTGGCATTGAGTTATTTTGCACACCAATATGCAGTTCAATTCCTGGTTATAATGAGTAGTTAGTTAACCTACCCAACCTGAAAATGGGTATATAGAGAGTGTGAGATGGGAACATTAGACATGATTACCGAAGCTACTGTGATCTGAAGATGATACATTCAGCAGGATATAGACTGGATGAAAATGTCTGAACTTCTGTGGATGCTCTTGGATTCCTTGAAAGGAGTTAATTATTATTTTTGTCATTTTGTTGCCTACATACTCTAATATAACCAAAACAAGGTTCGTCCTTAGGTTGAAAGACCGTATCTCGACTCAGCTGGGGGGGTGTTCTGTGCTGTGTAAGTATATATGTTAATTCTAACCAGTTATAGTTGAAGAACTCTGCTGGATGTCAATTTATTATAAAACACTTGACAGACTTTAGTCACTGTAATGCAATGCTTTTTTTTATTGCTAAAAATATAAACTAGAGCTGTGTTGAAAACAAAAATTATATTTTTGTACAAAATTGCAACTTGAAATGTGATGTCATTATTTGAAGTAAAGCTAGATCTGCAAATTGTATTACCTTCTACATTGTGTTCAACATATAATGTCATTGTTTAAACTACTGTGCTGGCACTTTCATTGAATGCTTTGTTTTATTCATCACTTTATTTGGATAATATTGACTGTAATCTTAAGTTAATAAATTTTTTTTATGACCAGCACAAAGAATTTTGTTTAGTTGTATATCAAATAAGTTGTTATCTGCGATCTTATATTTATAAAGTTGTTATGATCACATTTGATTTACTTATTCCTCTCCGCTCCTCGTAGAGCATAGGGCTTCAACAGTTGTTGTCCACTTTTCCCGATCTCTGGCTATTTTTGAACAATTTGTTGTCGGTTTCTGTAACTACGTTTTTTGTTTTTTACATGGATGTGTAGTTAGCACAACTCCCAACCTGGAGGACCAAGAAGCAACATTTAGTCTTAATCTCTCTCCTTTGACCTGACAGGTTAGAGTAACCCTGCCAGCATTGTTGTCCGAGTCATTGAGGTATGCAAGTCCCCCCCACCACTACAAGGTAATTGCCTGATGGGTGGGATAATCACATGTAGAGAAGTTATAGCATTATTATAAAATTAAGTGGAGAGCTGCAGTAGCGTAGTGGTTAGTGCACTTGCTTCATAGGTACATATGAAGAAAAAACAAAATAAAGGAACCCATTTTGTACTACATTGTATATAGGGTAATACTGTGTTAGGCCCTTATTTTTCATTGACCTTCGGCACACAATGAGTGATGTGCTCAACATCATGCCGACCGCCTTTACTTCCCAGACCTTTTCCAAGAACCCAATTGAGACTGGGTCGACCTGAGAGTCGTTACGGTTTTAAAAAAATTCCATGATAGACACAGTCCCATGATAAAACTCCAGTGGGAGTGAGATATTTCTGGCTGTATAGCTCTCAAGTCCACCTAACCTCAATTGGACACCTGAAGCACTGGAAAGTAATGATGGCTAGCATGATGTTTACATCACCAATTCGTATGCCGTTGGTGAAATAGAAATGCTGGCCTAACCCTGTATTACCTAATGTACCTTATGGTATAAAACTTAGTTATTTATTTTACTTTTAAAAATACATTTAAGGGTCCATTACCAGAGCTATGGTGTTTGTGCATTGCAGCGAAATCTTCATGTGCGATAAAAATATCAGGTCATGCATGGTTAGTCACCAGCATGCTATGACGATTGTTCAATCATTAACTTTGTTGTTTTGTTTAAACATTGAAGTCTGCCCTGTTTGGGAACATATTTTTTATGAAGATAGAATTTTGAGTTAATGTGCACATTTTTATAGACTATTATCGACATTTCCGTTGTGATGTCTATTCAATGCAAGGAAATATTAAAAGTTTTTAAAAGTATTAAAATATCACAGCTGATCTTGTAAACAAAAATAAAGTTGTTTGATCAAATCATTTCAACAAGAACTTGAATTTTTTAGAATATAATCACTATATCCATTTGCTTGCTCTCATAAATATCTTTGCCCAGGTGGATGATGGAATTGGTTGTCCAATCTTGCCTATTAAGCTTAGGGGTGGGAGCTTTAATTTGCATTCCAGTGCCAGAGGAGTCGCCCTTGTTGTGTTATATTCGTGTTTATGTAGTGTGGTTTTGATATTGTCTATCCATCTTTTCTTGGTCTTCCCTTGGCTCTAGTACCTGATCTTTTTTTCTTGTATGCTGTTATTGGTGGTTGGTATTCCATTCTAATTAAATATCCGAACCATTGCATTTGTTGTCTTTCAATGTATTCGGTGTATGAAGTTTATGCCCACTCTGCTTCTGATTTCCTCATTTCATAGTCTTATCTTTCCTGGGGTACCCCACTTCCTTCCTCAAACATTTCATTTCACACATGGTGAGCTTTCTGTGGTGTGTTACTGTCAGAGACTAAGTTTGGCACTGGTAACAAAGTGTTGGTAGAAAAATACTTTTTAATCATGTCTTTTGACTTCCACATCTCTATCTCCACTCCACATGATCTCATCTCCACATTTAATTCGACTTTTTATTTTAACTGGTTACTTTCATTTAGCCAATCTCGCCTTAAACTGCATATTTCTCTCTGCTGCGATCGTTCTTAAGGCCGTTTTTATAATTCTATTGTGATATATAAACAGCCTAACACCAAGAATTGGTGTCCAAAACTACATATTTTAAATATACTGTAATCGTTTATTAAAAGTTATCTTTAACCGGATAGAACTTTATATCTTTGCATTAGAGAGGATTCTAATATGTGTCAAATTTTCCTCAAAATTTGTTTAAAAGGACTTCCATATTTCTAAACATTAATTTGTATTATTATCCTTGAATTCTTCTTCATCTTCATTCTTCTGTCAATCATTAGGTTTGAGCCCAGAGACTGCAGAACGCATTCTTCATGCATGCATCCAATCTACATTGAGAGAATATAAACAACCAAGATATCACATCTCCAAATAGGAGGGGTTATAGTGAAACAAATCATACAATTGATTATTCATGAATTATATAACCAAATATTGCATCTGCTAGTATTTAATATGATTTATTAGGGTTACATGATTTATGTTTGAGACTTTATTATTACTTCTACAGCGATATTGCTTTGTCTTTTCTTGTATACAGTAGTTCTTAGTGTTCATCTCAATGAGACTCATTCAAAGCTGAGGTGTAAACAAATAGTTGGAAACATACTGACCACAGGAGTTAGAAATTGCTATTTGTAAACTGTTAGCGGCAGATATTTCAATACAAATAAATTCATTACAATCTAGATTACCAAGACATTCATTGTAGTTCAGAAAACAAAGTCATTCATTGTAGTCTCGATTACAAAGTCGTTCATTGTAGTCTTGATTAACAGACGCTTATTGTAATCTTGATTAACAAAGTCATTCATTGTAGTCTCGATTAACAAAGTCATTCATTGTAGTCTAGATTATAAAGGCGTTCATTGTAGTCTCGATTAACAAAGTCATTCATTGTAGTCTCGATTACAAAGAAAGCTTTGTAAGGAAGAGCAGGATATTTGTTTTGTAAAAGCCTACACATTTACATCTACTTGAGGAGATTTGAGCATTTATGGGCCCGGAGGTGCTGTGAGGTTGGTTAGATTAACCAATACTATTGTTTAAATTCAGTGGTTACTGTGCATGTCAGTTTGATAGTGAGACATAAACATAACAAAAATAATAGTGATTTGAAAATAGCCTCCTAGCAGCCATCTAACCAGGATTAAGTTATACAAAACAGTAATTTTAAATAAAGTTAATAAAAGAATTCAATTACAATGGGGCTTTGCTTGACACAAATAGAAGATTAGGTAGGGAGAATGTGATTAAAACACAAATAAAAAGGGTACACATCCACGATCAGAGTCATGGTAATAGATACGTCTAGCTAGCAAAACAACATACATATTTAGCTCCACTGGGATAAAACAATCTGGTGACCTACTGGCACGAAATCAACCTTTACATCATTTGCATACCTTGTAGTTGTAATAGTCATGGCAATGTTGTCTCAAGAGTAGGAGACTATTGTTCTAAATCTTTCTTTCTCATTGCAAGCCCCACGAACAATGACGATTGCCATTTTCTTATATTGATAACAAGTTTTTCTCAGTGCCCTAACATCTTTAAGCACATCAGCATTAGCCATTTTAGCAGTCTATGGAATTCATAGCAATCATTTTGTTGCTAGTAGTCTATGGTATTCACTTTTGTCACTAGTAGTCTATGGTATTCATAGCATTCACTTTTGTCACTAGTAGTCTATGGTATTCATAGCATTCACTTTTGTTGCTAGTAGTCTATAGTATTCACAACATTCACTTTTATTGCTAGTAGTAAAGTTGATAACACTCAGCTCTAGTGACAACATGTGAACTTGTATCCACAAACCTGGGGATAAGAACAGGACAGGAACCAATGATGACCCAGGTTAAGAGGAGAAAATGGTGATGGGTAGGACATACCTTACAGAAGACACAGACGAGTGTCACTAGACAAGCACTTGAGTGGAACCCACAAGGAAAATAGAAAAGAGGGTATCCTAAACAGACCTGGAGACGAAGTCTTCTTGAGGAACTGAAGGGTGCTCGACTATCCTGGGAGATCATAAAGAAAACAGCCAGTGACCGGGAAAAGTGAACAACTGTTGAGTAAGTGTGCACGTTATGAAGTCAGACTACGGAATTGTTCCTATAGAGGATCTAATTTAATTACGAGTACCTCTGAAGCCTCAAGTAGGGCTTGCCTGAATGGCGAGAGACAATAGTGATATGGAATGTCTGCGCAAAAACAGTCAGGCTCCATGACTGCTTGAATGTATAGAGGATGAGCAAATAAACAAAAATAGTATTATCCTTTAAAACTACATCTCTGTGATCTCTAGAGATTTTGCTGTCTGTTTATTGTCCATGACTTTCAAATCCATATGTTAGTACTGGCTCTATGTAGCACTGAAGAACTACCTTTGACATACCTTTTATTTTGAATGCTGTCCAATGGTCAATAAATAATAATAACTCCGTAGATGTACAGAATAACCTGCTGCCTTACAGGTTGGCTGGGGACAGTCAAAGGCAGACAGAGAGCGAACCCAGTAAACGCTGGTTGAAATCGGACACATCAATGAAGGACAAGTACTAGAGCTCCAAGTGGTACTGAAGATCTGACATAAAACTACGTTTTTGGCAAAGGTTGTTTATTTATCACAATAAGAATGATAAAAATGCCTGAAAAAGAACGATCGAGAGAGATGTACAGAGTAAACATAAATAAAAATTTATTCTGCTTACTGGGCCCTTATTGTGTCTGACTCTCACTGTGTTTCTCAGAAGGTCCAAAATGGCAAGTTGTAGTATGAGTGGATGTCTTCTATTTGCAACCTCCAGATGCTTATGTGGATCCACTGTCTTGAGCATGCAGGTGTTAGTGACAATGAGAGAGCGGACTGGCTTACATCAACAGCATTGATCGTCATGGAGTTAAAGATGAATATGGGGATACTCAAGTTTCTTACTTGACCGCCTGTTGGATGAGAACACTAAAAGGGATGTTAAATCTATTCAATGATTTATGGAGTTTTTTTTAAAATTACGCCTGCAAACAAAACTGGTTGACTAAGGGGCAGAGTAAGAGTATCTTTCAGTGAGCAGTGAAAAAGCTATAGTTGCAGCCATATGTTTCACTGGGAACAAGACAAGTATTAGTAATTACCACTACAGCCATCTATCTTCCATTACTTCAGATCGTGTTCCCACTCCCCCTCCAATCTTATATTTCCTATTCCCTACGGTTATCCAAGTCTTCCTTATATAAATATTGCAGATATTCTTTATTTTAAACCAAAATGTTTATGAAAGTGAAGTTTATTCAAATTGAAGTTCTTTAAATTGTGTCACTTGTATCCTTCAGCTGTGGTTTTGGGGGGTGCCCAAAACGAATGAATCTGTTGTTTTAGTATTGTATATAACTTAATTGTTTTGCCAAAGATGCATGCTTTTGTTTACTATGTTATCTTGGACAGTAGATGTTCAAAGATAATGTCTATATGTAATTTGTATATGTGGTAGCTGTGTGTTTGTCTTCAAAGTTTCATACAGCGTAGGAATTATGTACTACTGTCTTATTAGAATATATATTATGTTTTGTATGTTATCTCGGACATTAGTAGATCAAATATTCCACTTGTATGTAATGTGTATATGTGATAGTTGTATGTTTGTCTTTGAAGTTCCATACAGCGTAGAAGTTCTGAAAAACTTCATTATGCCCCGACAGAAAAACTCATTGGTCTTACCAGGGATGGAACCGGGGTCTCCCAAATGGGAGCCTTCATTCTAATCCAATCGGCCAGACGATCATTGTATGTGCTTATATATTATATAATATATGGAGTATATTCATGTCAAAGTATTATCATGTACACTTTTGTATTCTTGTATATGTGGTAGTAGTAGGTCCGTCCAGTGTGGGTATAGTTGGGAATCTTCCTATGTCCATATATACCCTATAATATATGGAGTATATTCATGTCAAAGTATTATCATGTACACTTTTGTATTCTTGTATATGTGGTAGTAGTAGGTGCGTATAGTTGGGAATCATACCTACGTCCATATATACCCTATAATATATCGCTTGTATTCATGTCCAGTGTTGCCAAGTTAACTATTTTATCCTTAAATATGTGGTAGTACTGGTGTCATAAGGTCTGTATGCTACATACATATGTATCTAATCACATATAACCTTGCATATCCATGGTTGTGACAATTATACTTGTGTAAATAGGTGTGTACTGTGTGCAATATTCTGAAACATATACTTTATATACAGAACTATATTGCAAACTATGTTGCATTGCATATTTAGTTGTATTGTACAATACATGTAGTTTGCAGTTTTTTATACACAATTATAGTGGGTTGTATATATTGTACAGATGATGTACATAGTGCTATGTTGCTAGCTGCTGTATTTTTCTCTTCAGTAAGAAATAAATCATAAGAATATCTATACTTGTTTCTTATTTTGTTTGACTTGTTTTGTTTGACTTGTTTTGTTTGACTTGTTTTTTGGGAGGTCTCTGGGGAGATAAAGTACAGGTCTGGCCTTACTTTTCAAAAGTACTCATGTTAAAAAAACTATCGTTACTTTCTGTAATACCTCTTTTGGGGCAGTGTAGGACAGGAAAGATATGACTTACTTGACTTGACTTATTCTGCTCCTCATTGAACATAGCGTCTTAAGAGTTGTTCAAGACGACTTCGTCTCCAGGTCTGTTTAGGGCGTCCTCTTTTTCATTTGCTTTGTGGGTTCCACTCAAGTGCTTCGCCCGAGTGGTTACCGGAGCCCAAATATGGAGTGTAAAGAATAGAACCACTGTTACTTGCCACGCATGTCGTAAGAGGAGACTAAGGAGGTTTGACTGAAATCCGATGCACGTGTCCTAAACGTGTAGAAGTCTATGCGTTTAAGGGCCTACTAAAGCAATGTGCAATGTATACATGTTCTTGGCAAAGATCAAATCATATCACAAAGGGTGATTAAAATTGATCGTAAAGAACGAACACAAAGAAGAAGATTCAAGTGCCTGTCTAATGACACTCGACTGTGTCTTCCGTAGGGTGTGCACGACCCATCGCCATTTTCTCCTCTTGAACTGGTCATCTTGATTGTTCAACTGGTCAATTTGATCTTGTAGTTGCTCTTAAAATGTGTTTTTTTTATCATCGTCAGCCTCGTTTGTTGGTGCATAACACTGAAGTATTGTCATATTGACATGCCTGGTACTGAAGCGGGATCTGATTATCCGACTCGAGATGGGTTCCCATTCTAACATACTCTTGCTACTCTAGGTGTCATCATTATACCCACGCTTTCAAAATACTTACCATCTTCTCTCCCTGAATATATGAAAGTTAATCCACTAACTACTCTTCTATCTGTTCCAGGCCATCTCATCTCACTTAACCCCAGTATGTCCAGCTCGTATCTCTTCATTTCTTCTGCAATTTGGGCTGATTTTGTAGCCGTGGCCATCGTTCTCACATTCCAAAATCCAATTTTAGTGTGTGTTTTTGAGCCAAGTAATGTACGAGTCGGGTTGCTGACTTCTGCAAAGCGGTTTTCATCAGCAACCGTCATTGATGCACTAGGTGCACCGCACACCACCTGGCTGGTCGGTTTACCGGTATGGCGTCCTTTCTTGCAAGTTTCTGTAGCTCTTTCAATTTCTTGTGATGAGGTAGCTGGCCTCACGCACAAGTCCGGCAGAGTTATATATATATATATATATATATATATATATATATATATATATATATATATATATATATATATATATATATATATATATATGACCTTTTCGTCTTTACAGACGGTTAATTGGCAAGGGTTTTACTGTGACAAGTTCTGAGTTTTCGCTTTTCTGTATTGTCTTTCAGCTCATACATAAGTCTCTTCTCAAAAGAGCTAAAACCCTTGCGCAATATCGCTTTCCACACAACTATGTCATCATCTAGTTTTTCCTATGTGCTGAGACCTATAGAAAAGTTCTTCATCGTGCCTTGCAGACATCTTTATATCTGAGCAGTGGTCTGCCCTAGTGCCTCTTCCCCTCCGAAAGTTAACAGAACAACATTTGTTTTGAAATGCGACAATTTTCCATTCTTCTCACATACCATCTTAGTCATCCACTGCTGAGCATGCTCATGATGGAAGACAGGTATGCACGTTGCAGTACTTCAAAGTTGGTTATCTTGTCGTATACATATTCTTTCTTTTCTTATTTTGGCATATCCCAAAGGACGTAGCCATCAACCACAGTAAACGAGTCGTTGATTTTCTAGGCACCTATATACGTTCAGTAGTTTGCCATTGCTTTCTGAACGGTGAGGTCTATTTTTACCTTTTTTGTAAAAATCCCACGGAAACGAATTTGCTTCCAAACTTGCCCACCGTGGGGTTTGATAGATCTGATAAAAACGTAAAACATGGACGTTAGCCAAGTCACAAGAGAGGAAGATCAAACTTTGTGAGACGAAGTGCTTGAAAAAAAAGTCGTCAAAGTTTGCCAGAAGAGACAGAATCAGAAGCATATATATCAGAAAATTAAATATGTGTAGATAGGAAAAATAACATGGCTCAAACATCATATGAGAATGAAGCTCATTTAATTACAACTATACGCCGACAACTATACGCCGACAACAGTAGAGGATCCTGGTATGAAAGCTTGAGGAAAGTCAAGAGGGATGGTTGGACAGTATCAAAGACATACGACAACAATCTGAGCTCACAACAATCACGTCAATACACTGGACACAACAAAGTGCTCGTATGCTTTCTTTGGATCTTCACAACGTACGTGTCTCGATAAGGAAAACGTATTTCAAAGAAACGAAAACTATCCTGTGGGATTTCATAGAAACAAACACATCCAGTTTTTGTATAATTTTCACATCGTTCCGGAGTCTGATATAGCTTTTCAGCTTAATACAACTACTACTTGAAGCACAGACGTCAGACCTCTTGACAATTTATATCCACTTTGAATAAACATCACCAGACATCCTGTTTACTCTACTATTTCCAAGCAGCATCCGAGTTTAAAGAGTACAATTTTGTACGTAAGTTTTGAGTACGCCGAGAAACATAATCTTAGGAACTCATCACAGTCACTTTCTTGGGGCGAGGACATCATTTAATCTTTACTTCAAGCTACCGATACACATTGCCTCACAATTTCTTTATATTCTAGGAGACCACCAGGCTAGGTTGTCAAGGTCTTCAGTAAGATAACCACAAACTCGTATAACCAACATACATTTTTCCAGATAAAGGAGTCATCCAAGTCTGCACTATACGATTCTCGAGCTCCGTTATTTCCATTAGGGAGCGTTTCACACAATTTCTAATTTCTGAGACTAGTAATTATAAAAGTATTCTTTGACTTACCGGTTCAATTCTCTCTCTCGCGATCACCTCCCAGACCGATGTAACAGACCTCTTCCATAAATTCTATTCATGTGGAAATCTGATTCATGCAACCTTGGCATTGGTGTGTTTTACGTCACATCTTCAGCACCTTTGGAGCTCTGGTGCTTATCCTTCGGCGATGTGTCCATTTTTTAGCCAGCTTTTACTCGATTCGCTCTCCGTTCTGTAGCCATCTAGTGTTTTTTACGGTGTGGGGTAGCTAGCCCCATACACAACCTCCTTATTCGCCTCTTAAGACATGCGTGGCAGGTAACAGTGGTTCTATTCTTTACACCCCAATTTGGGCCCGGTAATCACTCAGGCGGATTCAGTTCAAGATTTGGTCAAGTGCTTAGTGCACATTCCAGTTACTCTTGTGGGACGAGACAGGTAGTCTCACCAAATATCAATTAACTCTTTCGCCCTTCCGACCCGAAACACTGGCTCGCATTATTTTTTAAGACGTCGTAGTCAGTATACTGATAATCTCATTAAACATTGCAAAATAAATGCGTTTAGAGATAAATAAAATTACGGAGGGAAAGGGTTAATTGAAAACTGTTACTGACATAACAGCGCGCAACCTGAGCTGTATGTTAATCACAAGACGTTAAACCAGCGTTTCCCAAAGTGGGCGGTACCGCCCCCCAGTTGGCGCTGAAGCGTTCTAGGGATGGGAGGGGGGCGATAGTGGGTTCTAAGAATTGGAGGGGTGTTCAGGCGATTAGAGTCGGTGGCTCCTTAAAGAAGAAATTAATAATAAATATTTTAAAATAAATTATTTTCGTGATTTTGCGATTGAATAAACATTTAAAATTTTAATTCTGCATTTTAATTAATCTTATGCCAGTCTTACACGATTCATTGTTAGGGAAATGATGATGCTTACTATCAACTTGATAGAGAAGAATTACATTTTCCTTAGTAAGTGAACACAGTTCTGCATAAAAATAACATTTACTGATACCAAACAAATGACAGCTTCCTCCTTTCCCCGATCTCTAGGGACTATGTTTAAAAGTGGACAAAATCGACTACTACTTAGTTACGAGAAGTCGATTTACATAAAAAAAAAATTGAACCTAAATAAATCGCCAAACCTTCGATCTCAATACATCAAAAGAACAACGGAATGCCCGCAATGCTAATGTTATTTAAGAAAAAAATCGACATTAAGTGACTATTAAGTTACTAAATGTCGATTTACAAGAAAAATAAAATTTGAAACCACCTCTAAATTTGTCATGGTCATTTGAAAAAACTGGCCCAAAAAAGAACCGGCTCTAGTGACTACTAAGTTACTAGAGGCCGGTCAAACAAAAATTAACATCAAAAGAACAACGAAATGCTAGCAATTTCCATTGTTCTTTTTAATGCCTGAAATTTTTATTTGATTTTATTTTTAGAAAAAAATCGAACTCCAGCGACTAGCTAGAGGTCGATTTACTAGAAAAAATTATGAAATGACCTCTAAATTTTTCAAGATCATTTGAAAAAATGGCCCAAAAAAACCCCGGCCCCTAGTGACTTAATAGTGACAGTGACTATTACGAGAGAACTGTCTGTCTGGCGTGATATGCTCCTGCACAACTTGACAATCGGTGCTCCAAACAATCGTTCAAGATGTGCATGATCAGTTTCAGTTTCAGTTTGGAATATCTTCATTACAATCCGGACATGTCCATAGGTGCTCCGATCCCCTTCGCGATATCTCCAACAGCGTCCAGCGACTGACTGTACCAGTTCGATTTTGATTGATGAGCCAACTCATGTACCTGTTATGCTGTTCTCTTCTTGCTACTCCAATCATGATTATTCTTGCATCAACAATCACTATGTAGTTGTTCAAAGTTACCTTCCCGCCAACGCGTCACCGAGTACATTGCGTTAATATATGCAACGCACGGACCTCCAAGAAAACACTTCAATACTTCTTCTCTTCCACCATTGACTTCTTTATAGAAGTGTTGAGGGCGGGAAATGTAGTGATCTTGTGTGTGCTTGTTCTAATGCACTTTGTAAGCTGTTATTCATTTTCTTAAGACTGTTCTTGAGGCCGTCGCTCCATCTTTTGCATGGTCTTTCTCTTGCTCTGTACTGGTTATACTTCTTCTGTGTGACTCTGTGGTAGGCGATACCGGGACATTCTTGTCATTTGTCCAAACCATTTTATCTGTTGTTCTTTTATGAATTGCATGACTGGTTTCACATCTAGTCTTCGTTTGAGATATTACTTCAATATTATTTTTTTAAATTTGTTTGTTTAAATTTGTTTGCTAAGTGTCGTCATGCTTTGATGCACACGGGGCTTCTATGAAGACTTGTCATGCTATTTTGTTTTCTTCTGTGTTCGCCCGTTATGAAGTCAGGCGAAGACAAACACTGGATATGATTATGGAAAAGACCTATGCAGAACAGACCAGGTCATTATATTTCGACTACGCACCGGACACTGCAGACTCAACAAACACTTATATAGACTAGGAATAAGTCAAACAGCTCTCTGCCAGTGTCAGCAGGTGGAAGAGACACCAAAGCATATCCTACAAGACTGTCCTCTCCTGGGTGAGCTGAGGAGCAATTGGTGGCCACACCCAGTCGACCTGAAAACTAAGCGTTGGGGAAACCTGACCGACCTGAAGCTGACTGCCCAGTTTGTGGTCCACAGTAAATTAAGCGCATGACCCGAGATCGCTGAAGAAAAAGAATTCAGGCGTAACCATGGCGCCTGGTGTGGAACTTCTGCCTGATTTTAGCGTGAAAGCCTACTTACCGTTTTATTGGTTTCCTCGTTATACATTTTGTTTTCTGTTCATCAGTCTAGTATTTCATATCAGATATCCCCGTACTCGAGTTGGACTGTCACTACTGACAAAGAAAGTAGGACTCAGGCTTTTGAGCAAACGTTCTAAGACTCATGTTGCAAATTTATATATTCATCTTATTCTGTGCCCTTCGCTTCCCTAGGTAGACATAGGTCCGCATCCAAGGCCTTCCAATGTCACCTAATCCAAGGCCATCTTTTCCAGATCTCTCCACTCTCTCCCCATTCTCTTGTATTTCATCTCCCGTCCTGAAATTTGAATTATGCATTTTAATCCATCCTATGCCCGTCTTACATGATCCATTTTTGTCATCAATTATTTATTTCCTGTATATAATCATTTGAAAATTGACCATGTATGACAGAAATATATATCAATTTTTTATGTCAAAGAGAAAATAGAGCATGTATATATGTGGGAAGGCGGGGGGTTGGCAAACAATTATAATGAGGAGGAAGGGGGTTGTTACAAAGTTGATGTCGTGCAAAGTGGGCGTTGGGCCTAGAAGTTTGGGAACCTATGCGTTAAACAGACACAATTATACATAACTAGTTTACCTGTTTCGAGAAGGAACTACGTGAAGTAATGCTATATGGACTATTTAGTGTTCTTCTTAATCGTCTGCAGCTAGTTTCCACAAAGAAAAATGCATGTTTCTATGAACAAAGTCGTGAACAAGAGATTCTTAGAAGTGCGTCACTGTTTCCTGACTTGACCTGAGTCTCTCTTAAAGGTTTTAAGCCCTCACTGATAAACACAATTTGAGCAAAGATGGTAACCATATTCATGAATGCATAATGCGATTTATATTTCTGGGTGTCTACGTCTGTTAAGGCTGGCAGGTACCGTCTTCGGTGGGGATTAAATATCAAATCTTCTTATCCGTGTACAGGTACGCTCTAGCACTGTCTACCACTTGTCGAAGTCTATATGTAGTGTGCTGTGAAAGTCGTTACTCCTGTTGTATCCTTTGCTCGATAAAGGCCTTTTGGTCGAAACGATGCTGTGTATTGTTACTGTTTTTGTATTTTGTAAAACTAAAGTACGTTGGTTTTACGTGTTTCGGCACTGTCTAAAAGACAACAGCTGTTTGAATAGTAGCTATCTCTGTACTTTTGTTGAGCCATGGTGTAATGCAAAAACTCAAGTGCAAAATTCAAATACTTAGGAAGCATATTCATATAAGACGGAAGACTAGACAGAGAGATAGAGTTTGGTTGTAAAAAGCAAATTCTGTAACCTTTTGAGTTGTTAATTACATTGAACGTATGTGAGACATTTCGCCCTTGGTTACTAACGCAGCGTGTTATCAACTTTGCTATCGACGACTCTGTTATAAGATATGGTTTGCACTATTTAACATTGATGAGCATTCTATCATATCTCATTGAGAACCCTTTGTTGCACATCAAGCGTCACTTTGTTTGAGTGTTCTATGAAATTTGTATGAGCAAACCGAGCTGTGAAATCATTGTTTACAGCAGTGGCTCTCAGCCTTCCTAATGCAGCGATCCTGATATAGAGTTCCTCATATTGTGGTGACTTCCAACCATAGCATTATTTTCGTTGCTACTTCATAATTGTAATTTTGTTACTGTTATGAATCATAATGTAAATATCTGATATGCAGGATGTATTTTCATTGTTACAAATTGAACATAATTAAAGCATAGTGATTAAGCACAAACTCCGGGTGCTTGTATGTGGGCGTAAATATGTATTTTCCGATGGTCTTAGGTGACCCATGTGAAAGGGTCGTTCTACCCCCAAAGGGGTCACAACCCAGAGGTTGAGAACCACTAGTTTAGAGAATAATTTAATAACACACAAGTATGACGCATCAATGTTTAGAGAATTTGTTAGTAGTAACATAAGTACGATATTATCGGTAATATCTTAGTGGTAGTACGAGTAGGAAGCAATCGATGTATATAAATTATGTATGTTAGTGGCAATAGCGCCCGTGTGTTGCGGTGGCCCGCAAGGGAAGCAATGAATAGTAACACTGCGACCTACAAGTCATGTCGTAAGAGGCGACTGAGGTAGAGACCTAAGGAAGCTATCCTAGTAAATAAAAAGCGTCGCAGAAATTGGATGTGTAAGCCTACTTGTAGACGCATAACTATCACAACGTACAATCGTTTTTAGGCTCGGCTCACATACAAATCACACAGAGTGGTTAACAAGTGTTCGATAATGAGCGTTCAAAGAAGAAGAAGGAGAGGCAATAGAAGTATTAGGTGTTCGATGTTTAGAAAACACTAGTGTTGTCCTAAGGTTTACGTAATAACAGATACATTTCTTACAAAATATTTTCACCATTGTCTCTCTCTCGCGATCCCGGTCTAGACTGATGAATCAACTATTATCATGAATTTTACCGTGTTTTTAAGGGACTCCGTTCCTCCGTACAGCTTCTCGCGAAGCTCTGTGTTATGGGGCCAGGTTTCTTTTCTATCTGCTATCAGCTGACAATCTTGCACAACGTGTTCTGCCGTCATGTCCGCCTTTTTGCAGGGGCACAGGCTAGTTGTGCCAATTTTAAATTTGTGAAACATGTGGGCGCGGAGCTTGTTGTGGTCGGTACGGAGGCGAAGTATGACAACTTGTTCGCTACGAGACAGACCATAGTATCCGTCGCTGTTGTTAGCCTGAGGATGGTCTTTTGTCTATTTGTCTCTGTAGTACCAGCCGATGGTTGTTCTGGCTTCCTCATAACTGATCTCGAGATCAGTCTGAAGTAGTCGCTCGCCTTCTTTAGCTAACTTGTCGGCACCTTCATTTCCGCTTATATTGCAGTGTGATGGGATCCACTGAATGACGGTGTGCACTAATGCGCCGATGGTCGCTTTGAGATCATTGAGTTCTGTTTTGCCTGCGCTTTTGAGTGCCGTGATGACCGATGGAGCATCGGTGAATATCACGACTTTGTTGCGAGAGGTGCCTCTTCTCTCTAGGATCATTTCGGCCTCTGTTCTTATTGCCTCTGCCCGGTAGTTATTTGAGTATTTTCCTGTGGCAATCGCTTTTGTGACCGTCACTTTCTTTGAGAGTTTAAGCACTATTCCTCCTCCACCGTCGCTGATTGCGTTCCTAGCCGATCCGTCATTATAGACGTGTAACCACTTATTTTCAGGGTACTCTGTCGATATGTATTTTTCTGTGGTCGCTCTACATTCGAAGTTTTCTTGCTGGCCTTTTTTAGTATGCCTGGGATTGATTCCCTTAGTTCCGGTATTTTGGTTTTCCACGGCAGGCACTTATCGGTTACCGGGATTGCTTTGGCTAGGCAAAAACTTTTGCAGTTTGCTAGGACCGGATGGTCTGCGATCAGTGCTTTCGCTTTTTTTTGCAAAGCTTGTTCTCTGTATTCTGCCCCTTCCGAATTCGTTCATTCTTTCGTACATAGGGTGGTAATTGAGCCGTTTAAGTTTTTCCGCCAACATCAAGACTTTTCTGTTCCTTCGATCTGCCATTGGTTGGATGCCTGTGATTGTTTCCATCGCCTTGATAGGCGTGGACTTCATGGCTCCTGTAATAATGCGCATTGCACGGTTTTGACTATTGTTCACTTTGGCGAATTGCTTGTTGGATGCACTGCTCCACGCTGCAATGCCGTACTCCAGGACCGGGCGTACTCTTCCAGAGTAGAGTGTTTTGAGGACTCCTGTGTTTGCTCACCACGTGGAGCCTGCGAGTTTGCGCATTATCGTGCGCCTGTGTCTCGCTTTTGCCGTAGCAATTTCAATTTGAGGGCACCAAGTCAGTTTTCGGTCGAGTGTGACTCCAAGGTACGTTGCGGTCTTGCTTTCTGAAAGATCTTGCCCATTGACTTTAAGCTTACTTTTGTGATTTTGGTTATTCTGGGAGAACACAGTATAAGTGGTTTTTGAAGGATTTATGTTCATATTTCACTTTTTTGACCACACTTCCAGGTTATTTAACGTATCCTGCAGTCGATTTGTTGCTATGGGCATTGACTCTTCCTCGCCCATATTGCCAGGTCGTCGGCATACATGGCTGAGTGTACTCGCTTTGGTAGGCATGTTTCTATGTCATTGACAAAGATTATAAAGAGGGTTGGTGAGAGCACTCCTCCTTGGGGGACTTCTTGCTCCAATGTGGCCCTCTTGCTAGTGTACCCCTGAACTTGAACCCTTGCTGTTCTGTTCTCTAGGTATCTATCAAGCCATTTGTACATTCTTCCTTAATACCGAGGGTGAGGAGTTTCAGTCATAGCCCTTCCTTCCAGACTGTGTCAAACGCCTTCTCCGTATCTACCAAAACTGCCAGTGTCTGTTTCTTTTCTTGGAAACCATCCTCGATTTCCTGGGCAATATAGGTTACTTGATCTTCTGTAGATCAGTGCTTCCGAAAGCCTCCCTTTTGTGTCATGAAACGCCCTTTGCTTTCCAAGTGCCAAGATAGCCGTTTGTTCACCATGCGTTCCATGAGTTTGCCCGTGCAGCTTAGGATGCTTATTGGTCTGTAACTCGCCGGGTCGAGTTTATTTTTGCCTGTTTTTAGGATGGGTACCATGATCGCTTCCTTCCATTCTCGTGGTACTATGCATGTCCTCCACGACATGTTGAGGACGGCCAGTAGAGTTGTCTTTGCTCTAATACCCAAGTTTTTAAGCATTTCATTTGTGATCCCATCCTTTCCGGGCGACGTTCTGAGCTTAAGCTCCCTTAATGCATCTTCTAACTCATTTCTGGTGAATGTATCCGTTAGATGACTATCAGCTTTTCTTGGCTCGCCTTGGAGGGCTCTAGTATTTCTCTTTGTGTCATCGACTTTTTCTTTTGCTATGCTTACTCTGCTGACTTCGGCGTATGATTGTATTAGAATATTTGTGGCTTCCTTCCGAGGACATCTTTGTGTTTTGTTCGAGGACTTTTGGGGGTCGGCTGGTGTTTTCGTCACTCAGCGCTTTAGCTAACTTCCACAATTTATGGCCGTCCCTATCAAGGTTCAGGGATTCGGTCTTATCAACCCAACTCTGTCGCGCTGATCGTTTGACCTCTCGCTTGTATTTTGCTCCTGCCGCCTTGTAAGCAGTATTGGTTATTACTGACTGTGCCTGTTCAGCCTCGTTCCTTGCCAATTCAAGGTTGTTTTCAAGCTTCTGAACCTCTACTGTCCAGTATGGTTTGTAATCCTTCCGTGCGCCTCTAGGAATGGTTTCCGTGCCGCTTTCAGGATTGCTTGTGAGAGTTCCCTTGCCACGGATCGCATGTTTTTCTTTTCATGCATGTTGATGCGTTCAACATTGGCATCTGTCAGTGCCCTGTACTGTTTCCAATTTGCTTTTTGTAGTTCCACCGTGGCAACCACATTTTGGGCTCAGGTACAAATTTTAGGTCTACTCGCAGGTTGATGGGCCTATGGTCACTATCTCCGAGTTGTTTTGTGACCGTACGTAATCTTTTTTGTGGAAAGGTCACTTGTTGCGAAGGCCAAGTCGGGGGTGCTAGTCGTGTGCCACCTTCTTGAGTAGAAGGTTGGCGGATCGTCTGGGGCATTGATGAGGAACAGGTTTTTCTCTATCTCCCAATCTTCCACTTCTACGCCTCTGCTGTTCATTTCGAGGTAGCCCCATCTTTATGAGTGGCTATTGAAATCACCGACCACCATGCATGCTGTGTCGTTGATACTCATTTCATCGAGTGACGGTGAGATGTCACTTGGGTAGTATAAGTTATACAGAAGAATCTGCATTTCTTCACATGTAATTAGGACGCCTACGATCTCTGATGCGCCGGCACTTCCTGTAGTTGCTTTTGTTTGCTTGGCTGTAATGCCGTTTCGAACTAGGGTGAGGACTCCACCCTTGTGCCCTTCTCGGTCTAGTCTGAAGGTTTGGTAACCTCTGATCTCGAATCTATGTTGGGCATTTAGATGGGTTTCTTGTACGCACGCAACATCAATTTCTTCTTCTGCAAGTCTTATTGCGAGTGCTTGCTTTTTGTGCTGAATACTTTCGGCATTCCATTGCACAATGTTTAATCGTCGCTGGCCAGTACTTTGCCGTATTGAACCAGTAGCTTTTTCCCGTGGACCTCGCTCGCTGCTTTGCCGAGTTGGAGGGCGGGGACCGTCGGTAGCAAAAACGGGCCCCTTCGAGGCATAGGACCCGGCACTCGTCCTGCCCGACGGATCTCCACAGGCGTAGCACCATATCGAGATTTCATATTAGACAAATTCATGATTAAATTTGGTCCATGCAGCCTTAGCATTGGTAGCTACGTCACAACTTTCAGTGACAGTTGGAGATCAGTTGCTTATCCTTCGGCCGTGTATCCAATTTCAACCAACGTTTACTGGGTTCGCTCTTCGTTAGCCTTTGACTGTCCCCAGCCAAACCCACAAGGCAGCAGGTTGCTATTTTCTTTCAGGGCAGCAACCCTTAGACGACCTGCCCTCCCGGGCTGATGAGCGTCATCTACCCAGCTATACCAGTTTTGTTAATGAACTTCCTGGTTTTGTTTACGGTTCGCTCCGCTAGCCTTTGATTGTCCCCAAACAAAACTACAAGGCAGCAGTAGTTCCCTACGAAGAGAACAGAGTCCTGGGACGTTTTGTGGACGCTCGGGTTGGCACTAGGCAATTTGCATGTGCTCTGTCATTTCGTTTGATCCGGGAAACCCTGGGCTGAGGCCCCGCACATCGTAATGTATGGGTCATTTCAATCGGCGCTATCAGTGCAACTTTAGTTTTTGCACTCGCCGGTCATCACCCGCCCTGATATTTCCGGGGATGTTAATTGCGTGAACAATCGTACCCTGCCCGGTTGTCTCAGGGAGGGCAATTTCGTAAAGCGCTAGAACTTATGGTGTCTGATGAGCGTCAACGTTTGGCACCTTAACCGGGCCTTTAGTTCATCCCAAAGCACCAGTTCTGCTTACCAAAAGTGGCCCACTTGGCACACGCATTCGACAACGCGCCCGGCTCCAGTTCGAGCGGGCCGGACTTCTTACCCATGTAAAGTTTGAGAATAGGTTGAGGTCGTTTCGTCCCCAAGACCTCTAATCATTCGCTTTACTGGATAAAACTGCGATCGAGCGCCAGCTATCCTGAGGGAACTTCGGAGGGAACCAGCAACTAGATGGTTCGATTAGTCTTTCGCCTCTATACCCAAGTTTGACGATCGATTTGCACGTCAGAATCGCTACCAACCTCAACCAGAGTTTCCTCTGGCTTCGTTCTACTCAGGCATAGTTCACCATTGTTTAAATTACACTGGGGACCCTTGCTAATGCTACGGAGTTAGTGCTCTGCGACTGAGATCGTATAGTTCTAGTCAAAGCATGGCATGGCTGAGCTTAGTCAAGGGAGAAGATTTGTTCCTAATAAAATCATTGTATGTGGGACTGAGTTTAGTCCAACTGACAAGTCAATGCTTTATATTTATGCTTTTCTTTGATTGATCTTGTACAAGTTCATGAAATCTAGATTCTTGTATTAATCATCTTGAATTTTAGTTTCACCCATGTGTTGCAAGGGCTCACAAGGGGAGCAAAGAATAGTAACACTGAGATCTGCAAGGCATGTCGTAAGAGGCGACTGAGGTAGGGGCCTAGGGAAGCTACCCTAGTAAATAAAACGGGTCGCAAAAATCGGATGTGCTGGTCTACTTGTAAGGAACATAGCTGGCATAACGCCCACTCGCTCTTAGCCTCAGATCACATACATATCACAAAGAGTGGTTTGACAAGTGGTCGATCTTGAATCTGTTGATTCTGTTGCTGTTATGTTTAAGTCATCTATCACATCTTATATTAATCTAGTGTTCAGCGTATGGCTCTACATACAGTAGAGTTAGGGTCGGTTAACCTCTCTTAGAAAGGGCGACAAGTAAAAATTAGTAACCTGTTGACGACCCGTAAAACACACAAGCCAACCAGTGGTTTAGATCGGGAAACTTTGATCACGAGGTCCAAGGCTAACGTGGCTACGATTTGCCTAGTAGAATTAACTCACATAGGTCAGTTTCTTAGGATCCTACTTAGGGAGGCAAACCAGAATAAAAAAGCATGCAGAAACCGGTTGTGCTGACCTACGGGTCTTTAGGCGCCTATCGGACACAACCGACTTACCCTCTAAAACGCAACTTACATAAAGATCATAAAGAGAGTTGTAACAAGCGGTTTAAGAAGAACGAACGAAGAAAAAGTATTTGACACTGTTACTATATATCCAAAAAAAAATAACTACATGTGAAATGCGCTGCCTGCGAAAAATCACCAACATCAGCATAAGAAAGAAAGTTGGCACAGAACCTTGCTTGAATTAAAATGAGAAACAAAGAATGAAGTGGTTTGGCCAATTAATAAGAATGCATCCAAACTCCACAATATACAGAATCTTCTACAACAGAACATCAGGAAAGGCGGCGAGAAGAAGACCACAAAAAAGATAGATGGCATGGTAGAATTCTGTCAAAGAGCAAAAATAACAATCACACAAGCCACCAGAACAACGCTAGACAAAAACACAAAAAACACGACACTGAGCAACAACCTGTTAGCAATGTGACAACAAAAGACGAAGACAGAGAAAAGACTGTATATCACTTTCTGGCTTAGTTTCCTTGGTATAGTAGTAGTTAGTGGTTTTTACACACTCGGGAGAGATGGTTCAAATCCTGGTACAGTTGATTTTCTCTTTAAAAAATCGCTGGAGCTATTGAGTAAGTCCTCTGACGCTTTTATCTAGCTGGGGGCTCTAGCTGGAAGAAAGTGAGCAGAAAGGACAGTACGTGCAGTAACACCGATTATATTCATTTGTGTTTGTATACTACAAACTTTCATTTCATACAAAATATGCAATCTTCCAAAACAAACGATATATAGACTGTTCAAATATTAATGAATATTTTCTATGAAAATCGTGCATGAATTATATATACGCCTAGATAAATAAACATATCCCAAAGGTAGTGAAAATTAAGTAGATGTAATGTCAGTCGCTGTATAAATATTAAAGTATGTCATTTATCATAGACTCATCATCTCGATTTTTTCCTGCAATTTGATACTATTATATAATGTGGCATAGTGCGGGTAGTCATCAAAGCTTGTAGATTTCTATCAGGCATCCCCGCATATTCACAACTGTTGATGCAGACTGATGTAATGAGAATCTAATCACTCGTCAATGAACACCCAGTTACTCGTTCGTTGTGAGACCAAGCCATGTAAAGTAGGCACTGGAGACAAATATTTGATTTGATTTCTAAACCTACATGATTCACTGCCAGTATGTATTGTTTATATGAAGCTGCCAAACACATATTACTTTCAGTGCTATTTTTATAACTACTTTTGTTCCTATATTTATAACTACTTTGAGTGCTATATTTATACTTACCTTTGTTGTTATATTTATAACTACTTTTAGTGCTATGCTTATAATTACTTTTAGTGCTATATGTATAACAACTTTTAGTGCTATTCTTATAATTACTTTTAGTGCTATATGTATAACTACTTTTAGTGCTATATTTATAACTACTTTTAGTGATATATGTATAACAACTTTTAGTGCTATGCTTATAATTACTTTTAGTGCTATATGTATAACAACTTTTAGTACTATTCTTATAATTACTTTTAGTGCTATATGTATAACTACTTTTAGTGCTATATGTATAGCAACTTTTAGTGCTATGCTTATAATTACTTTTAGTGATATATGTATAACTACTTTTAGTGCTATATGTATAACAACTTTTAGTGCTATGCTTATAATTACTTTTAGTGCTATATGTATAACTACTTTTAGTGCTATATTTATAGCTACTTTTATAGCTATATTTATAACAACTTTTAGTGCTATATGTATAACAACTTTTAGTACTATGCTTATAATTACTTTTAGTGCTATATGGATAACAACTTTTAGTACTATGCTTATAATTACTTTTAGTGCTATATGTATAGCAACTTTTAGTGCTATGCTTATAATTACTTTTAGTGCTATATGTATAACTACTTTTAGTGCAATATGTATAACAACTTTTAATGCTATGCTTATAATTACTTTTAGTGCTAAATGCATAACAACTTTTAGTGCTATATTTATAACTACTTTTATAGCTATATTTATAACAACTTTTAATGCTATAAGTAAAACAACTTTTAGTACTATGCTTTAAAATTACTTTTAGTGCTATATGTATAACAACCTTTAGTGCTATGCTTATAATTACTTTTAGTGTTATATGTATAACTACTTTTAGTGCTATGCTTATAATTACTTTTAGTGCTATTTTTATAATTGCTTTTATATTTCTATAATTATTCTGTAATTGCATAATTATTTTGTAGAATTGTAATTTTTATAATTGCTATATGCAAGTGTTTATATTAACGTGTTCAGCAGGATATGTTGGAATCCCTGTCTGTTAGACATGGAGATCTCAGCGGCAGTGCACATTACATTAGCACAGGCGACTAAACTCGAGATAATTCTGAGGACGGTGAAATTGTATAAATATTCTTGTATGTGAGATGAATTATGAGATGTTAGAAAGAAGATGAGGTCAGTAAATCCAAGCTGAGCTATTCTTGTTTCACATTCACATTGTCATCCTGATAACAGGCTGCACCACTGCAGTTAGACTACGAAAAGCGCCCGTGTGGTGTCGGGGGCCGCAAGGGAAGCAAAGAATAGTACCACTGCTACCTACAAGGCATGTCGTAAGAAGCGACTGATGTAGGATCTAAGGAAGCTACCCTAGTAAATAAAAAACATCGCAGAAATCGGATGTGGTAGTCTACTTGTAGACGCATAACTGGCACAACGTACATTCGCTCTTAGGCTCAGATCACATATAAATCACACAGAGTGGTTAACAAGTGGTCGATATGGAGCGTTTGAAGAAGATGAAGGAGAAGAAATAATTATACAGTCACAAAGTAAGTGAGTCAGTAAGTAAAGGAACACTTTCATACATCGTGGTATATAGGGCAATACAGTGTTAGGCATGTATCGTTCATTGAATGTCGGCACACGAAGGGTGATGTAGTCAGCATCACGCCGGCCACCTATACTTTCCCAGAGCATGTCTGGTACCCAGTTGAGGCTGGGTCGACCTGAGAGTCGTCGCGGTCGAGAAAAATTCCACGCCCACTGCGGGAGTTGAACCCGGACCACCAGCCTTGAAAAGCGAGTTCACTAACAACTTTGCTACCGCGGTTCCCACAATCACAAAGGAGTAAGGACAATTTCTACAAAAATGCTGTGATAAAACCATTCAAGGGCTGATAGATGCAACTTTGTTAACCTCGGTGTAAACTGCTTTTAATAAAACAGACGTTCTTTTTTTTAGAACACACAAACAAGAGTAATAAAATGGTTCACCGATTTACGAAAAAACGGCATAACCGGAAAAAAAACGGCATAACCGAAAAAAACGGCATAACCAGAAACAAGACAACATTCGCTTTTTTCAGGACGAGCAAATAACAGTAATAAACACTCAGAACTATTAACGTCATAAAAAATGAGACATTACAGAAGAAGGTTAAGAATCTCAATTAGTGTTAACATAACTAATCTTGACTTAATGAAGTCACAAACGTCTTTATGAAGCACTCTACTTCTTCTTCTTTTTTTATCTAATCCTGATTTGTCTCATGACGTCAGGGTCAGAAAAGATTTATGACACGGGTTTTTGTGTGCGCTTCATAAACAATGTGTTTCTCGCAGCCTCTGTTATCTCTGACGTCCACCTTTTGCTTTGGCGGCCTTTTGCTTTGTATTCGTTGTATCGGAGTAACATTGCTCTTTGAGGCATACTGTCTGTTGGTAATTTGTTATGTGGCTTAACCATTTAATCTGTTATTTCTTGATGAAGTTCAGTACTGAAATTGTACCTACTTTTTTTCCTGATGTCTTCAATTCTAAACTGGTCTCTTCTTGACAGTCCCAGCATTCTGCTTCAACACTTCACCTGTCCAGTGACTATTTTTTCTCTCTATTTTCTGATGTTAGAGTCCATGTTTGGCACTGGTAGCATGATGCGGGGAGCACTCTACTAACATTAGAAAGAGCAATCGTTATTTTCTGATTTGCTTTTAGAAGGAAAGCTTTATGTTGTGTATAGAAGAGAAGAACTTACTTCACTGCACCGTTTCCCGAAATATCTCGATCCTTTTCTCGTGAAATGTTGTGCCACCCGCCAAGAGTATTGCATACATCACGAACTCAGTAGTTCTAGTTAAACCTTAAGGATCTGCGGTAAAATGCACCCATAAACCGATCGACACATTCCGGAATCGAATACTCAAAATTCAGACGTTCTTCTGTACATGAGAATAAACGGGATTATGCCCATTTCTACTGATTGATAATAACAACTAGATGAACGCGTTACTTATGTGAAAGGTAGTCTGAACTTTTCACTTCGTCATTTTATTTATCCCCGGACTTATTTGTATTACAATGTACCCAGTTTACACGCTTTGCGTCATCTTATAAAAATAATGTCAGCCGTTATATTGGCTCGGAAGGGCGAAAGGGTTAATATTTTTGTTTGACAAACAAACAAAACCACGAAAAACCCCAACAAAGGATTGTGTGTATACAATTTAAGTTAACACAATAACTATCTAATTTTTTTAAAAACACGATGTTCTGTAGCTTTATTTCAATTAAAAGAACAAGACGCAATCTGCGGCACTTGTCCAAACAGGACAGACAAAACAGGCGCATGCTGCAGCATATAGTACTTAATATGTTAAGTGTAATCAAGTTAGATGCCCAAAATAACTGTTTATATTTTGAGACAGTTCTGTACTGAAGTTACTAAATTTTTCAATGGAAATCAAACAAAGAAACTAGTATTAAAGAATAAGACGGTGCAGAAGAAAGTGAATAGTCAGGATTTAGTGAACCAGAGCTGATTAAAACCATACACCACTCTCAAGTGGTAACCTTGTTATGAAGCTCTATGAGTCTGACTAACAAAGTACGGGTTGAAGACGGAAGATAAGCACGGTTTTACAAATTAGGCGCTTAAATTTAATGTCTGAAGACCAGGTCTAAAGGCAAAGAATTGCATTAATTGCACCGGAATTTTACACCATATGGCCCTGCCCCTATCCGCAGAAATGGCAAGCCACCTGACGAGAGTATTGTTCAAAGTACTAACTCCGCAGCTCCATCAACAATCGTAGGTTCTGTGTAAAAAATTCACTATTGAACAGAACTACGCTGTCCGAATTCGAACTCATGCCATTCTGAACGCTATGCAAGGGCTCAAATACTCAGCCACAGAGACCTTCAAATTCATATATTTTATTGCTTGTATTGATTGCGCTCTATGTGGACACTCTAGGTCTGTAGGTAGTCTGTATTATTTAGAACACATCCGCTCTCTTGTCAAGTTGATTCATTCTGTCCATACTTTTCTTTTGTTCATCTCTTAATATTTTCCACTTAATCCTAGTTGTGTGTCTCTCTCTCTTACACCATTGCACACACACTTTCTTTCATTATGGTTTATTGTAGTTTTACATTAAATCTAGGAATGTATGTGGTGAGATTCCATTCTTTTTTTTACTGTGCCAAGATCCTTCTTATTTATAATGGAGAGTTGTAAACCCGAAGAAGTGATTTCATTGCACCAGAGTTGACCCCATATGGCGCGGTCCCTGTCCGCAGACATGGCACGTCCCCTACCAAGAGTATTGCTCAAAGCGTTAACGCCATAGCTCCGACAATAATCCTAGTGTCCTCTGGAAAAAATGCACGTTTGAACAGAACGGCGGTGTCTGGATTTGAACCCACGAGCTTCGGAATGTGACGACTGAGTCACATAACACCCCAAGACTGTCTGAGTCACATAACACCCCAAGACTGTCTGAGTCACATAACACCCCAAGATTGTATTGAGTCACATAACACCCCAAGACTGTCTGAGTCACATAACACCCCAAGACTGTCTGAGTCACATAACACCCCAAGACTGTCTGAGTCACATAACACCCCAAGACTGTATTGAGTCATAACTGCACAAAATGAAAAGAACACAATTAAATAGAATCATGATTATAGTTAAAATATTCATTCATATTATTGTTTTTTCCGCAGGCATGTAAACATTGATCCAGACAACAACCAGGTAACTCAACAGATGCTACAATTTCTTCCCATACGAAGTGAACGAATCTTCATTGTCTATGTTCAGGTAAACTGGTCACGACAGATCATCAAACTTGCCGCCAGAACCAAGTTCGCAATCCTGTTCAGGTCCAGGTAGCAGATTATAGCTTCCATTCAGTATCAGTTTCAGTTTGGAATATCTTCGTTGCACTCCGGACGTTTCTGTAGGTGCTCCGATCTCCTTCGCAATATCTCCAATAGCTTCCAGTGACTAACCGTACCAGTTTGATATTGACTTCTAAACTACCTACACATTCAGACATATATAGCTTCTGTAGCTTTATTTCAATTCAAATAACAAGAGATAATGTGAAACTGCGCAAACAGCTACTGTCCAATTAGATTCCACAAGTTCAACAATTTTAAAGATAAGGATTGTTTTGTGATTGATCAATCAATCAATCAACAAATCAATCAATCAATCAATCAAGTGAAACTGCGCAAACAGCTACTGTCGGATTAGATTCCACAAGTTCAACAATTCTAAAGATAAGGATTGTTACGTGATCGATCAATCAATCAATCAATCAATCAATCAAGTGAAACTTCGTAAACAGCTACTGTCGGATTAGACACCACAAATTCAACAATTCTTTAGATCAATCAATCAATCAATTAAAAATAATGAGTTCTGTTTTATGCGTTTGTGGTGCAAGCAAACTCAAAACTGAACATTAAATAAAAGCTATCAGTATTTGAATATCATATACGTATTTCACTACCATCACCAGAACCATCCCTGGACTAATGTATGAATATATTATCAATATATAGCCAGTATACAACTATTAGGGGATTCCGGAACAAAAACAACACATTACTAAACAAAGAATTGGAACTACAAACACTTATTTCTTACTGCACACATTGTTTAGTCCTACAATATGAGCATTGTAAAGAACACAGCTAGCCCTTAAAAAAAAGAATTTTCTGAATATATTATCTATGAAAAGGAAAACTGCAGTAAAACTATGTAGCAATGGTGAAACATGTAAGAACAAAGTACTGTAGTTTTACAACATAGAATAACGATACACAGCAACATTTCGACCAGAAGGCCTTTATCAAGCAACGGATATATTAAAATATATATTGCTATAAAATATATTACCAATTTAAGAATGACAACTGTTTTTTTTCTAGAATATTTGAGATGATATTTTTATCAAAAATCAACGCAATGCACACAATTGTTCTTAATAATTTTGAATGATATACTAGTTTTTTAATATATCTATTATCATGGAAGAAGAGTGGAATGATCCTGTGTCATCTTACAATTTGACAGACAATGAAACGAACACAAGTGATAATATGAAATGTTGGTATGTTACAGACAGCATCAACAGTGGACCATTAGGAGAGATCTACTTAACATACAGCAAATTACATGGTTACATTGCAACAACTGTTTGTCTCTTTGGGATTTTGTCTAACTCTGCTAATATTATTGTTTTGACCAGAGAAAACATGACTTCTAGTACCAACACGCTGTTATTGTGGTTGGCAGTAACGGATCTTCTTGTAGTGTTAGATTATCTCCCATTTGTTGTATACTTTTACATAAGGAAACCAAACGCAATGGGAGATGATTACAGTACACAAGATTTTTCATGGATTTGTTTTTTCTTATTTCATTCTAGTTTCACAATTGCTTGTCACGTGATCGGTGTATGGTTGTCAATTGCTTTGGCTATTTTCAGATTTATTTACATCAGTAAACCTACAAGTGTAACCTATTACTGTAGTCAACAACGAGCGAGAATAGTTATCATAACTATCGTAATCTTAGTCGTAGTACTTTGTATTCCTAATTTGGCATTGAACACATACGGTTTCTATTTGGGTACACCTGCTCTAAATAGAACAGACTCAAGTAATACCTCTATCGTAACAAACGTGATCTCAGGTGAACAGTCGTACTATTATCCCAGTGTCAGATCAGGATCATATTTCAGCGTACCTGTTGCGTTAATAAACTCTTGGTTTCAGATTATTCTCTTCAAAATAGTTCCTTGTTTTTTGTTGGTAGTCTTAACTATTTTACTTTTACACATCATGCGTGTGTCGAATCGGAGGCGTCAGATGTTAAAGTCTCACAGTAGTAATGGAGAATCCAACAGTAATTGCGAACATAACAGAACAACGAGGATGCTTTTTCTTATTGTTGTTTTGTTTATGTTGACAGAACTTCCTAACGCGATCCTAACACTGATAGCTATCTTTATGGATTGTTCAGGCTGGCTTGTGTACACTTACTTTGGAGATCTGTTAGATATTTTGGCTCTAATAAACAATTCCATTAATTTTATTTTGTACTGTGTCATGAGCAAACAGTTTAGAACAACATTCGTCTCAATCTTTTGTCCATAGAGATCACGGCGACTTAATAAGGCTGGAGACTCACCCAGAACAGGGGTTGTCTTTTTTAAAAATTAACAGGAAAAACTAACAAACATATTGTCATACAATTTGGCATCATGTTGCAGATGACATTGTTATTGATGATAAACAACTTTCAGTGTTTAGCACGCACGCACGCACACATATATACATACATACATAGATACATACATACATACATACACACATAACTCAACTTGTCTCAAAATTATTTTGACATAACTCTGTACTTGCACTTTAAATTACGTCCCATAGATAACTTACTGCCATTTTGTGAACAATATTTGTATATTATCGGTTGCTTCCCTTGCACTATAAAAAACCTCTCCATCATTCATAATAAAACTCAGTCCGAATCACACTGCTTACAATTTGGTTGCAAATCGTTTTGAGTGGATTTTTACAAAAGACGATGGCACCACCCGTTCAGAAAGCAATGGCAAACTCATCATCATCATCAGGTGCCGTCTCCACATCGAAGGTTGGCTGCAATGAATCTCCAGCATCCTTTGTCTTTCGCCTTGGTGTTGCACACTGCCAGACTGTAACCTGTCCATTTCTTAAAGTTTCCTCCCACTTATCTCTCGGTCTTCCTCTTGCTCTTCCTCCCCTCAACTTTTCCTATAGTAAATGTTTTATCATGGTGTCATGTCTTTTATGTGCCCAAAATACTTTACTTGTCTGAATTTTATTTCTCTTAATAATTGTTTCTTCATGCCTATTTTTCCTAAAACTTGTTTATTTGTCTGTTTTACTGTCCATGAAACTCTGCCTATTCTTCTACTACTGAACGTAATAACGCCTAGAAAAATCACAAACAGTGTTAAAAGCTGGGGTTGATTCGCAAAGTCCTGCAAAGGATATGCAATTAACTTTTTTAAACATCATAGTTTGTGTGCTTTTTCTCTCTTAGACATCAATTTAGATATGTTAAATACAAAAAACCATATAATAATATAAGAAAAACAGTAAACAAATAAATATATTTGTCTGTATATATGAAAACTATATACACACCACAGACAGCTCACCACGTTTGAAATGAAATGCTCTAGGATGGGCTTAAAGGCTTTAACGGGTTTAAAGCCGAAGGATTGACTTCATTGCACCGGGTTTTACCCCATATGGCTCGGTCCCTCTCTGCAGAAATGGCATGCCACCTGCCGTATTGCGCAAAGCACGAACTCCGTAGCTCCAGCAACAATCCTAGTGGTCTCTGGAAAAACTGCACTCGTGAACAGAACGGCGTTGTCCGGATTCAAACCCACAACCTTCGATTCCCAAGGCAAAGTGCTTAACCACTTAGTACAAAGACCCTCTGGGTAGGCAGGAGGGGGTCACCAGGAAGATAAACTACGAAACGAGGACATCAGAAGCAGAGTGGGCATAACGTCATGGACCGAATACATCAAAAGTCAACAAATGCAGTGGTTTGGACACTTAACGAGAATGTAATACAACCAACCACCAATCAAAATCATAAATAAAAAGAGATCAGGTACTAGAGCCAAGGAACGACCAAGAAAAAGATGGATAGACAATATCAAGACCACAATACATAAACACGGATATAACTCCACAAGGGCGACTCATCTGTCCCTGGAACGCAAACTATAGCTTCCACTCCTACGCTTAACGGCAACTTCGAATGACGACTTTATGGTCAATCGAAGCAGTTGCGTCTATTTATTATATAGAACTGGTTTGATTAGAAGAACTGATGTTGAATCTGCTCTAAGGTTAATAAATGTTTCTTTCTTTGGAAGAAACTGCATCTCACTTTCACCTTTTATGTTTGTATTATACAATTCGCTGTGTCGTTCTTGACAATATTCATAACAGCACCAACTGTGAACATCCTTGTTCATGTTTCTTCCAGATATTACTTTGGAGGAATAGAGAACGACGAACTTTTCTATTCTGCTTCACTTTGTTTATTTTTGGTCGTCTACTCAGAAACGTCCATACATATTTCTGATTGGCCTGGCTAGCATGCTCAATGTTCCGGAATGAGAGTATTATTCCTGGGAGGTCTGTGTAGAATTTTTCAGTGTTCCAAAATCAGTATGTATTCCTGGGTGGTCTGCCTAGCATGTTTAATGTTCAAGAAGGAAAGTTTTATTTCTGGGTGGTCTGCCTAGCATGTTCAATGTTCCAGAATGAAAGTTTTATTCCTGGATGGTCTGCCTAGCATGTTCAATGTTCCGGAATTAGAGCTTCAAACTTTTCATTTTCCATTTCTAGTTTCTATAAGCGTGTGACAGATTAGCGTAATACATAATCGTTTCCCTATCGACTCGGCACAAGATTGTTGTGGGTTCAGTCATACACTCGACGTTCCACACATGAGAAAAGGAATTGTCCCTTCTGCCTCCTGTACACTAGAACCTAGATATTTGAAGGGAAGTGACTTCGTACCCTAAGGCTTGAAAAGACTTTTTTTATTTTCATTATTGTCTAATTGGTCTAAAGGCGAAGGGTTGACTTCATTGCACCGGGTTTCTCCATATTACTCCGTCCCTGTAGGCAGAAATGGCACACCATCTACCGAAAGTGTAGCACAAAGTCTCCATCAGCTATCATGGAAATCTCATGAACAAAATTGTACATGTGGCACAATTCGGATTCAAACCATCAACCTTCAGAACGACAGGCAAACGTCTTAACCACTTCTCCATTGAGAGCCCCAAGTTTCTAATATGAAGGTGTCTAGTTTCAGAGTGTTTTTGCTTTCTCTTGCTAGTATATTTTTGTACTTTCTTGAAACTTGTCATGTAGCGGATGGTTTTCTAGCATATATTTTGATAAATGTAACTTTTGATATTCTCACGTTTTCTTGTTCACAATATCTCTTTAAATAATCTTAATCGCTGCATAAAATTGGATCATTAATAAAAAATATTTTATCGTGATCGTATATTTGTCACTTTGATTTGTTGATAGCTAGAGCTAAAGAGAATTCATGAAGTGTTGTCACAAACGATAACTTATTATCACATAAGTCAAAGCTAATGGGCCGTGGGCTTTACAAGTGTAATGGCAAAACACATAAAAATAAGGAGCTGTAGTTTTATCAAATACAAAAACAATAACGATACACAGCAACGTTTCGACCAAAAGGCTTTTATTTTGTGAAACTACAGTACTTTGTTTTTACGGGTTTCGTTATTGCGATATAGTTTTACTGCAGTCTTCCCTTAGGCCTATATTAAAAAAGGTCGAAAACTAAGTAGAAAATCTTTGTCAGATTTCTGTTACTCAAATATTGCTTGGCTAGTGATGAATTCATAGTATAGTTGTGAAGCATGGACATTTAACAAGACAGGGCAAAAACCTATAACTGCATTTGAATATAAATGTTACAGAAGAGTCATCCATATACCATAGACAGAGAAGAGAACAAATAGATCTATACAGAAAGAACTGAAAATAAATAAAACTCACAGTTGCTAAAGTTAAAAATGAGAAGATTGAAATATTTTGGACATAACAAAAGACAGTAAGGGTTGGAGAAGATCATTATGGTAGGAGACATCCAGGCAAATATGAAAATAGGAAGACCTCGGAAAAGATGGATATAGGATTTAATTGATGATTTGACCATGACGGTTGCAAAGGCATAGCATCTGACCTATGAGAGAGAAATTACTAAGGATTGTTGGGGTGGCAAAATGATAAACTGGTTGTATATGCATATGGTAGAATTTACTTAAGAATAACATTGAATATTGATCGTTTTCTCATGCATTTTAGCGTTTTTTCGATAGATGGTGAAAACTCTTTAGATATCCCAGTTTAAATGTCAGCACATTCGACAGCATTGTCAACGTTATAGTCTGGTTCTTGACTTAATTCTGCTCGCGATATGGTCTTTTCAAAACGAACGATGCTACAGTTGTTTTCTTAAGTCCACTGTCCATTGTTAAGTTAATTATTTATCACTTATGAATGGTTTGAATAAATCCTGATGAGATTTTCTCTCAACCTTGTATTTCAACACGAGAAAATAGAGAAAATAAAAATATAATAACTAAAATATTATACATAATTGACGTGAATAGAATAAGAGAAATGAAGATTCAGTCTTCGGGTAAAACTTTCCCAAATGATATTGGTGGCCAAATTGTTAAGAAAGTGCATATTTTTGATTGTTTAGGCAATTGGTTATTGGTTACTAAATCCTCCCGTGTGATGCCGGGGCCCGCAAGGGAAGCAATAATAGCACCACTGCGACCTACAAGGCATGTCATGAGAGGCGACTGATGTAGGACATAGGGAAGCTACTCTAATAAATAAAAAGCATCGCAGAAATCAGATTGCTGGCCTCCTTGTAGGCGCATAACTGGCACAGCGTACATTCACATACAAATCACACACAGTGGTTAGCAAGGGGTCGATATGGAGCGTTTGAAGAAGAAGAAGATTACTGAATCGTCTTCATAACACTTCGGGCAGAAATAAGTAATTTTTGCAGACTATAGTATTAAACTACAAAAGAGACGATGCGATGGATCGGGCATATTCTTAGGATTCGTGAAGAAAGGCAGCTAAGACATGTTTTGCATGGACACTGCAGAGACAGAGGAAAAATGACATACGATGAAACTGAGTGGACTATTTTTTATCTCTGCCGTATCGTCATCATCATCAAGTAGCTTGTCCTTGCGGAATTTGGCTCCCATTACAGCAGTCCTGAAAAAAACTCTGTTCTGTGCAAGCTGACCGGTGTCAGCAGCAGTCATTCTCAGATCGTCAAGACATCTTGCACCCATCGTCTTCTAGGTCTTCCTCTCATTCTTCTTCCAGGCACCATTCCCTCCAAAATTATCTTCTCTAAGCACTGATGTCGTTTGATGTGTGCAAAATATTTAATTGTCCTTGTTTTTATACTCTTTAATAGCCAACTCTTTAATATCAAGCTGTTGCAGAACAAAACAACAGACCATAAACAAATAACAGATTAAATGGTTTGGACATCTGACAAGAATGCGCTGGCATCGCTTACCACAGAGAGCCACACAGAAAAAGCATAATGAGCACAAAGCAAGAGGAAGACCACGCAAACGATGGAGCAACGGCATCAAGAACAGTCTTACAAAAAATAATATCAGCTTACAAAGTGTCTTAAAACAAGCACACACACGATCCCTACGCCCCCTTCCCACCCTCACCCCCAACACTTCTATAAAGAAGTAAATGGTGGAAGAGACGAAAAAGATAAAACAGAAGCATTTGTTCCATTCTCTGTCCATGATATTCTATGATCCCTTAGACATAACGAAAACTAATGACAATGATGGGAAAAGTAAATTACACATTAAATTGTTTTGAAATGTTGTAACTGACATTTTCAAGCTGAATGATGACAAAACGCGTCCTTTATTTAAATAAAAGACACACCAAATATATGAATACTTTATAATCCTACTATTGAACAGCCCAGACAAACTGCAACGTATAATACAACAGCTGCAGTTGATATGAAGTCTTAAAAACTGCTTTAGACATATGATTAGTAAGACTTCAAACACATTTCAATTGCTGAATTTTTAGAGAATATCAAGATTGCTTTGTTCTTCTTTGCTTTCGTTCTTTACGACCAATTTTAATCACTCTTTGTGATATGTTTGATCTTTGCCAAGAACGTGTATACGTTGCACATTGGTTTGGTAGACCCTAAACGCATAGACTTCTACACGTTTAGGACACATGCATCCGATTTCAGCCAAACCTCCTTAGTCGCCTCTTACGACATGCATGGCAGGTAACAGTGGTTCTATTCTTTACACCCCAAATTTGGGTCCCGGTAATCACTCAGGCGGATGAGCATAATAGAACCAGTCATATTGCTATTACAATATTCTAAAACAATCAACCATATATTACCACAGAAGATTTTGTTCGTTTTGCACTAACAGAGCGGAACTATTGTAAATATGGACAGATTGGATAGCTAAAATAAATGATACTGTAGTGCTTCATGCAAGAGGATGATTGAATACAACAAATGGTTGCAAGTAGTCTGTTTCCGAGTGCAACTGTTACGAGTAACATGTTTAATGCATCTGATACTGTTAATTACAACTATTTTTCTCAAAGCAAGTCTGCTGCACACGTACTTCACAGTTTCTGGCACGCGATCTGCCTCGCGTGCTTAATACAATAGAGTGGATGGTGCAGATGGTAAACTCTGTAATGGTGGTATCCGTAAATGGTTCCGGAGATTAGCGAATGTTGTTGAAGTTGTGGTTGCATTGTTATATAATTGATGGTGAGAGTTAGATTGCGCAGATTAGCGAATGTTGTTGAAGTTGTGGTTGCATTGTTATATAATTGATGGTGAGAGTTAGATTGCGCAGATTAGCGAATGTTGTTGAAGTTGTGGTTGCTTTGTTGTCTCATTGATGGTGAGAGTTAGATTGGTCGTATTTATATAGTAAACAAAAGATGGTCAACGTTATGGTTATGTTAGCAAATTGATTTACAAATGGTTTTCTTTGTTTCTTTGCTGTAATGCTGCTTTGTCTCACAGCGTCAGGATAAGAAGAGATTATCTTCTTCTTTCTCTTCGAACGCTCCATATGAACCACTTGTTAACCACTCTGTGTGAATTGTATGTCATCTGAGCCTAAGAGCGATTTACGTTGTGCCAGTTATGCACCTACAAGTAGGCCAGTTATCCGATTTCTGCGATGCTTTTTATTTACTAGGGTAGATTTCTTAGGTCTTACTTCAGTCGCCTCTTACTGTACCAGGGTGGGGGAATGTCCTGGGGTAATATCCTGGGCACGACAAGCCATCTATGATGTAATAGTCGGGGCCTGTTCATTATTATACTGGGCTCGGCACCATCTATGTGTGTACCAGGGTGGGGGGAATGTCCTGGGGGTATATCCTGGCACGACAAACCATCTATGAACTGTAGCAGTATCCCGTCTGCCCAGCGTGTTCGTAGCGCGTTGGACTACGGGTGACAAGTCCTCTGTGAGTGCGGGTTCAACTCCGCGGACTGGCAGAAAAGCTACAGGTTCCCCAGATTTACGGTGTTCGTGGCACCGAGCCGAAGGGCTACGATGTCCATGGCACTGAGCCGAAGAGCTTTCAGCTCAAGTGCTTCTGGATCGGAAAAAACAAAACAAGAACTGTAGCAGTATAAGGTGAAAGAATGAGTGGGAGAATATCCTAGTCACGGCAAAACATGAAAGGTACTGTGATAGTGTGGGTAGTCGTGTCAACACTGAATACGGTAAAGCCAGAAAGAGAGATATGTGTCCTGGTCACTAATATTATCTCAACGTTCATACGTATCAATCTGAACATTTATATCCACACACTCTCCCCCTCTATCTTACTCAAATCTGTATCAATTTAAATATATTTATTAAACTTTTTCTCCCAAAGAATACATTATTACAAATAACATAAACACAACAACACAATTAATATATATAAACAAATATTTAACACCTAAAGGAATGTCTCTAACTTAAGTATTTTCTAATCTAACGTACCTAACGTTCCATTCAGGCTTTTATCCATAAGAAGTATAAACACAACTTGATCTATTCCTATGCAAGTCTATGTGTCCAGTACTGAGGGGGTCTCTGAAGATGATGATGATGAAGACTTCAAAGTCATTAAGAGACAGTATGTCTCAGCGATGTTCTCACGAAGGTCTAGTCTTCTAGAACTGCTGATGATGAAGATGAAGACTTCAAAGTCATTAAGAGACAGTATGTCTCAGGTCTAGACGGTATCTAACGTATACCTCCGGCTGGAGTTCCCTGCTGGTTTTCTTATTCTGCGCTAGTGTCTGTGCCAGAGTTCTCTGCTTCTGTCTATGCCAGAGTTCTCTTCTTCTGTCTATGCCAGAGTTCTCTGCTTCTGTCTATGCCAGAGTTCTCTGCTTCTGTCTGTGCCAGAGTTCTCTGCTTCTGTCTATGCCAGAGTTCTCTGCTTCTGTCTATGCCAGAGTTCTTTGCTTCTGTCTATGCCAGAGTTCTCTGCTTCTGTCTATACCAGAGTTCTTTGCTTCTGTCTATACCAGAGTTCTTTGCTTCTGTCTATGCCAGAGTTCTCTGCTTCTGTCTATACCAGAGTTATCTGCTTCTGTCTATGCCAGAATACTCTGCTTCTGTCTATACCAGAGTTCTCTTGACTGCTCTCTGTCTGTCTTCTGTATGACCAGTATGACCAGCCAGTATCTTATAATGACTTATTCCTGGCTTACTATCTATCTGCCTGTGGCCCTCTGCTAAATTACTGGCCTCTTCTCTCCTACTTTCTGTCTGTTCTACTTTTCTGGCCTTCTCTAACTGTCTATCTGTGGTCCTCTCTGTCTCTTTTCTGTCCCTTTCTGTCTGTGCTAGATCCTGGTGTATATATGGTCTCGTTTCCTTTGATTCACGAAATCAAAGACATCAATGAATCCTCAGATGTCACCCAGATTGTCGCCAAATAGTCTGGACTTCAGTTACGTTTTCAACATTCACTCAGACCCTCAAAAGTTAAAAATACAACACGATTTGACAGTCTCTGTGTATGTACGCTGACAACTTCCTGTTTTTGAATTGAGATCAAGAGACAATGCCACATTGCTGCCTATTTCTGCTCAACTGTCAATACCCACCATTACTGGGAAACATTGTCGAAATAAGTTACGATTACTACCTGATGGAGGAGATGGGAGAACTAGCCTAACAATAACACTATTACATTACGACATGTCGTTTAGGTCGCAGTGGTACTATTCTTTGCTTCCCTTCTGGGTCCGGTACCACACTGGTGAGAAGAGATTTATAGAATGGACTTCTGTGCACACTTCATAAATAGTCTTTTCCGCCGCCTCTGTTATCTCTGAGGTCCGTGCTTTGCGTGTTTACAAATGGTAATCGTTTGGATTCTGGCTTGGAAAACTCTAGTTACGGACCTTTGTCTCCCTAGGGATGAAGGCTTGGAAAACTCTAGTTACGGACTTATCTCTCCCTAGGGATGAAGACTTGGAAAACTCTAGTTACAGACTTATGTCTAAGGCTTGGAAAACTCTAGTTACAGACTTATGTCTCCCTAGGGATGAAGGCTTGAAAAAATCTAGTTACGGACATATGTCTCCCTAGGGATGAAGGCTTGGAAAACTCTAGTTACGGACTTATGTCTCCCTAGGGATGAAGGATTGGAAAACTCTAGTTACGGACATATGTCTCCCTAGTGATGAAGTCTTGGAAAACTCTAGTTACGGACATATGTCTCCCTAGTGATGAAGGCTTGGAAAACTCTAGTTACGGACATATGTCTCCCTAGTGATGAAGGTTTGGAAAACTCTAGTTACGGACCAATGTCTCCCTAGTGATGAAGTCTTGGAAAACTCTAGTTACGGACATATGTCTTCCTAGTGATGAAGGCTTGGAAAACTCTAGTTACGGACATATGTCTCCCTAGTGATGAAGGTTTGGAAAACTCTAGTTACGGACCAATGTCTCCCTAGGGATGAAGTCTTGGAAAACTCTAGTTACGGACCTATGTCTCCCTAGGGATGAAAGATAACAACTTATTTTGTTTCTGCAAATGACGCTAATTACCCGGTGCATGTAGCGAAGAAACGAACAACTGTATACTCAAAGTATATCGTTAAAATGTAAATGTGAGAAGTCGAACGTAGACCGCGACCTCACATTGTAAAGAATACAAACTGCTAGTACAGAAAAAGATAAAGTCAAAACTGAAATTACTCATGAAGACTCCAATGCCACAGTTAAAGACACAAGATCAAATTTAGTAAACAATTTGTGTCTTTTGTGTGCCTTTGGGGTGCAATGATGACTGATAATTTAGAAATCATTAACAAATGTTGTCCCAAGAGAGACTGAAGTGAGATAGATGAAATTTGAAAATAAGACAAAAGTAGTTATTCCTGGGAGGAATGGTGTAGGATATTGTTGTTGGTTTTTGGTTACTGGACCAACGTTATAACACTTTGGACTGCTTTTTTTTAATAATTATTACAATAATGTGATATCATGTTAATGTGATAATGTGAAGAGTCCTATGTATATCATGGACAGATAAAAGAATAAATAGATCTATCCAGAAAGAACTCAAAATCAAAGAAAACTGGTTGATACTGCAGATAAGAATGAGAAAATTGAAGTTTAAAGGGTTTTAAAGCCGAAGGATTGACTTCATTGCATCGGGTGTTACCCCATATGGCTCTGTCCCTCTCCGCAGAAATGGCACGCCACCTGCCTAGAATATTGCACAAAGCCCGAACTCCTTAGCTCCAGCAACAGTCCTAGGGGTCTCTGGAAAAAAACTGCACTCCTAAACAGAACGGCGGGGTCCGGATTCGAACCCACGACCTTCGACTCAGAATGCAAAGGGCGTAACCACTTAGCCACAGAGACCCCCGAAGATACGAAGGGCTGGAGAAGACCATCATGGAAGGAGGCATCACGACAAAAAGGAAAAGAGAAAGACCACGGAGAAGATGGATTCAGGATATAACTGATGGTTTGAGCATGACGGCTACAAAAGCGGGACATCTGGCCTATGAGAGAGAAATTCTGAAGGACTGTTAAGATGGCAAAGTTCTGTTCAGGACACGCCATTTAAAAATGATTATGATATCGTGTTTACAATTGCATAGAACCATGAGTTGAGTATTTGTTTTTACCTTCGCTGTCTTCAAATATATTGTCTACATACACAATGTTGTGAGTAAAGTTTGTTTTAGGGTTTTCCCCACAGCGTCATTATTTTCTTGACCATTTTGCCTCCCACTTCCATGATCGATTTATGATTCTCAGAAAATTTCTTCTCAGTGTATGCCCAACCTATCTCCAGCTTCTGTTTCTTATAACAGATGTTACTTTTGGTTGACCACCGTTTTTTTTTACTTCATCCCATCTCCTGAATTTGTCCCATTTTATGTTCACTATTTCTCCCAGACATATTTCCAAACTCATTCAACTTACTTTTTTTTATATCTTTAGTCATTTTCCAACTCTTGGTAACATATGTTAGAATTGAGACAATATTGTAGTTGATAATTCACTCATTATATGCTTATTGTCTATTGTCTTTTCCCAGGTGGAGGATGGAATTGGTTGTCCACTCTTGCCATTAAGCATAGGGGTGGGAGCTAATTTGCGTTCCATGGCCAGATGAGTCGTTCGTGTTGTGTTATATCTTCTTCTTTTTTCTCGAATCCTGTATGCCTCACAGCGTCAGGTCAGGAAGAGATTTCTAAAACGGGTTATATCTCTTTTTATTTAGTGTGATCTTGATATTGTCTATCCATCTTTTCTTAGTTTTCCTTTGACTCTAGTACCTGATCTCTTTTTATTGTATGTTGTTATTAATGGTTGGTTCTATTCCATTCTCATTAAATGTCCAAACCACTGCATGTGTTGCCTTTCAAAGTACTCGGTGCGTGGAATTTAGCCCATTCTTCTTCTGATGTAATTATTTCGTAGTCTATCTTTCCTTGTGACCCCCCACTGCATTCATTATATGCTAGATTGTAAAGGGAATGCTAACTCGAAACAAATGCTTGCAGAAAACGGATGCACCAGGCCGTAAGGCGCATAACTTGGTGCAGCGACCCCTCTCAATGAGGAATGGGATAACGGATCCTACGGTCGCCGATCTGCCTCTGAGACTTAGCCACACAGTAAGAATGTCGGACCTACCATCACGAGGGTGGCCAAAAATACACCAGCGTCCAAGACAAACTGTATGGCGTGGCTGATAATCCAAGGCAGACGGCTGCTTTTATTAGAGAATCCGAAATCCCAATCTAGTGAGAACGCAGAAGAAGACGATTGTAAAGCACATTCTTTTGAAATAACCAAACATTTATCTAGTAAAAATGTTACATGTAAATAAAGAACACTGAAAAATGTACCGTAGATACTGACATGAATATTTATTTGTTGATTGCTTCAAGTACTCAAATACATACAATCTGTAGTAACTAAAGTTATTATAATTTACAATGATATACAGCAACAGTAAACATGTCAACTAATAGTTATGTTCTTAGTAAACAAACATATGTAGAAGTCATTAACCATCAAATAATGTGAACAATTGTTTTACAATAAATACTCATTTCATTAACGATCAAATAATGTGACTTAGTATATGAACAAACAGTTGTAGTAGTCATTAACCATCAAGTAATGTGACGTATTGTAGAACAGACAGTTGTAGCAGTCATTAACCATCAAGTAATGTGACGTATTGTAGAACAAACAACTGTAGCAGTCATTAACCATGAAATAATGTGAACAATTGTTTTACAATAAATACTAATTTCATTAACCATCAAATAATGTGACGTATAATAGAACAAACAGATGTAGTAGTTATTAACCATCAAATAATGTGACGTATAATAGAACAAACAGATGTAGTAGTTATTAACCATCAAATAATGTGACGTATAATAGAACAAAGAGATGTAGTAGTCATTAACCATCAAGTAATGTGACGCATTGAAGAACAAAGAGTTGTAGCAGTCATTAACCATCAAGTAATGTGACGTATTGTAGAACAAAGAGCTGTAGCAGTCATTAATCATCAAGTAATGTGACGTATTGTAGAACAAAGAGCTGTAGCAGTCATTAACCATCAAGTAATGTGACGTATTGTAGAACAAAGAGCTGTAGCAGTCATTAATCATCAAGTAATGTGACGTATTGTAGAACAAAGAGCTGTAGCAGTCATTAATCATCAAGTAATGTGACGTATTGTAGAACAAAGAGCTGTAGCAGTCATTAATCATCAAGTAATGTGACGTATTGTAGAACAAAGAGCTGTAGCAGTCATTAATCATCAAGTAATGTGACGTATTGTAGAACAAAGAGCTGTAGCAGTCATTAATCATCAAGTAATGTGACGTATTGTAGAACAAAGAGCTGTAGCAGTCATTAATCATCAAGTAATGTGACGTATTGTAGAACAAAGAGCTGTAGCAGTCATTAATCATCAAGTAATGTGACGCATTGAAGAACAAACAGTTGTGGCATTCAATTAATAGCCGTCCATCACAAGCGATGATGACAACAATCTCAGACGTGTGCTGCTGCACTCTCTGGTGTGGGCGGAGGTAACTGTCGAGTCCTATCCTAGAATAGAATTCCCTATCACAGGTGGGACATACATGATCAAGGTTAGACATGTGTGTCTAACCATCAAATAATGTGACGTATCGTAGAACAAACAGATGGAGCAGTCATTAATCATCAAGTAATGTGACGTATTGTAGAACAAACAGATGTAGCAGTCATTAACAATCAAGTAATGTGACGTATCGTAGAACAAACAGACGGAGCAGTCATTAACAATCAAGTAATGTGACGTATTGTAGAACAAACAGATGTAGCAGTCATTAACAATCAAGTAATGTGACGTATTGTAGAACAAACAGATGTAGCAGTCATTAACAATCAAGTAATGTGACGTATCGTAGAACAAACAGACGGAGCAGTCATTAACAATCAAGTAATGTGACGTATCGTAGAACAAACAGATGTAGTAGTCATTAACCATCAAGTAATGTGACGTATCGTAGAACAAACAGTTGTATAATGTGACGTATAATAGATGACTGTTCTGTGAGAGAGATACATTTCTAAGTAATGTTAAGGAGGTAAAGTTAAGCTATTTGTTGATGATGATTGCCCCTCAAATTTACGTAACAGTCTTCATCTTCTTCTTCCAGTTTGTTCTTATCAATTAATTTAATCACCCTTTGTGATTTGTTTGATTTGCACCGAGAACGAAAATACGCTGCGCCTTGGTACATAAGCAACTAAACATGTAAGACGCATCTGACAATCTCGACCTGATTCGATATTTGTCTTGTCTGAGCTGACAATCCTTTACAATTTGAGTTTTTGCATCAGACGTCAAACACTATTTATTGATAGTTTTATGTCGTTCAATGTAGCTTCAGTATAATCTACGCTTCTTATCCTACTTATATCGTTGAGCAACTACAAATGTTGATTTTACGTGCTCTCAAGTTCAACAAGTTATATTCGTGATTTTGTTTCTGATAGAACTAGGAAGTGAATCTCCCAAAACATTTACGTCAGGTATCTCCTGTAAAGGGAAAAGGTTGCCACGCGGGAAACGAACCAAGTACTTCTGCAGCGAGAGACGGGCACTTTACTGTACCTTCTACTCTACGGAGCTTTTGTAAAATACGATTGTTCGAACTTTATACTCTTGTTTATGATCTGAGCCTAAGAGGGTGAGCACGCTTTGCCACTTTTTATGATGGAGTTCTGAATAGGGAACATTTTTTTGCCGTTTTAGAATGAGATTTCACTATAAGGAATCAGAAATGTTGAACTTGAGCAATGTAGAACATGTTGTGAAAACGAAGGAGGTACACCAACAAAATCCACAAAAACAGCTGTATATAGTGCTTGTCAATTGGTATTTCTAGACCCTAGTGCGCAGAATGTAAGAGGGTCAGTTATTTTCCTCAAGCATGGAGCGTCGAGTGTTGGATCTGACCCAAACCCCACTCGTGTCAGAGGCGATAGGTAAACGCATATGCATTACTTTCCTATTAAATCGTAGCATATCCTTTACAAGAGGACGACCTAGGGATAACCTAGAACGAACTTTGCTGAGAGAGGCAAGAAAAATCTATCTCAGTTAGTTCCATGAAGATAGTTGAGTGAGTTGCCCAGGATAGAGCGGTATGGAGAAATTGCTTGCAGGTCTTATGTAACGTATAACGGTACGAGAGGAATTATTATATCCTTTACAGGACGTAGCAATTAACCACAGTAAATGAGTCCTCAATTTTCAAGTCACCACTTATACGTTCAGTAGTTTGCAATTGCTATCTGAACGGTGAGGTCTATGTTCACCGTTCGTAAAAATCCAAGGAAACGAATTTGTTTCCAAACTTGCTCGCCGCAGAGTTTAAACCAGGTACGCTTGGCTTGTGATCGAGCTTACTACCGCTACATACGCTCAAACACGTTAGTAATTGAACCAATGAGACTTTCCTCGTGTGTTACTCACATCGATGCGTCTCAAAGAGCAAAGGATATTTAACCTCATTACCCATCTTACATTAACATTATTTTACAGAACGTATTTGCAGAGACCATGTCAACATCATTGGAAAATATAATTGGAAGGAAGCTAAGGACAGCATGCATTTATGCCTCATCAAAAGCTTACTTATATACAAACAAAAATACCACATCTATCTTTAAGAGCTATAATCATGATGGAATATGGTTATTAGTTATTGAACTGACATCATAGCACTGTGAGCAGACCCATAGGTGCTCAGTCTTCACAAGCAGATGTTAAAATGTATGTATGTTGATGGTTCTTGTTACTCGCTGGTTAAAAACACTCTTCGTTCTGTCCTTGAAGCATCAAGTTTTGCTTGTTTAACGTGTAATTTGTATTCTCTTTGAAGTATGCGATAGAATTAATGTTACTTTTATTGTTTAATTTCAACAGGTGGTCAACGAGAAATCGATGGACCCCCCACCCTGCCTATCTCCATCCCGTTATATCCATCCTAACTTTTCGCTTTTTTATTGCCGTGAACGCCCGTGTGTCCAAGACATGTTGATCCAAATAAGCCTCTGAAGATTAGATACCTCAATAGACGACATCCACTCGTACTGTAATATGCTGTTTTGGTCCTACCCAAGCATCGATTGAGAGTCAAACACAACAACAAGGAATTAATAATAATGAATGTATAAAAGCGAGTACTTTTTTAAAGACTTGGTCATGTTTAGTTTAACTTTGCTTTGTTTTCAAAAACACTTGCTGGTTTCATAGATTTCTGTTAAATTAATTTATGAGAAATTAATAATTAGACCAGCATTGCTAGGCAACGTAGAACGTGGAACAGAGAAATATAAATCGAAAGAAATGGAAGATATTCAGGCTATAGATGTTCAGTCTGTTTCGTATTCTGCAACTTTCAGTCAAGATGAGGCGACAAGCTGGTTGTGAATTTCAGCACGGCCTCAAACCGAAGTCGATTTTCAGTTTTCTTTGGATGGAATTTGTGTATTATAGCCTGAATGTGATAGTCTAGTGCACCGTGTGACCCATCTAGGGAATTCTGAAGCCACTGGGACGAGCCTAGCAAGTCGACAGTGGTTTAATGTGACCCATCTAGGGAATTCTGAATCCATTGGGACGGGTCTAGCAAGTCGACAGTGGTTTAATATGACCTATCTAGGGAATTCTGAATCCATTGGGACAGGTCTAGCAAGTCGACAGTGGTTTAGTGTGACCCATCTAGGGAATTCTGAAGCCACTGGGACAGGTCTAGCAAGTCGACAGTGGTTTAGTGTGACCCATCTAGGGAATTCTGAAGCCACTGGGACAGGTCTAGCAAGCTGACAGTGGTATAATGTGACTTATCTAGGGAATTCTGAAGTCACTGGGACAAGTCTAGCAAGTCGACAGTGGTTTAATCTAATCTGTACTCGTATAATTATGAAGAGCTTTCGAAAGAAGAGACCGGTTGAGAAATCTAGACCCCAGAAAAAAAGGTGGATACAACATCAGTACTAAACTTCATCAAGAAACAACAAATTAAATCGTTCGGCCTCACAAGCAAATTACCAACAGACAGTGCAACCTTAAAGAGCGATGCTGCTCCGATACAGTGAATACAAAGCAAAATGCCGGCCACGCAACGGATGGACATAAGAGATAACAGAGACGACGAAAGACACTATCTATGAATCGTACGCAAGGGCTCGTTCTAGAAATCTCTTCTTATCCTGATGCTGTGAGGCAAAACATGATTGGAGAAAAGAAGAAAATGTATTCTGCAAATAGATAATAATCAGGAATAGCAGATATATGGGGTTAGTCAACAAATTATAGAGCACGAGTGTGCTAAATTATTGTGTTTAAATATAACTCTGATATAGACTTTTTTGCACAGGAGCTCAGGGGAGTGGGCTGTATAAAGTATAGATGGCTAGGTTTCAAAGGGTTAATAGGTAATTTCTTACGTAGTGAAAATAAACATGAACGATAGAAATATACAGGACGTTACTGGGCAGGAACGTATACTGCCAAATAAATATATCCGTCCACTGCAGGTTAAGTATTGACTAAATATGTATCACAACTTTAGGTTAAATGTTGACTAAGTATGCCGGGCAACTTTAGGTTTAATATTGGCGAAATATGTATAACAACTTTAGGTTAAATGTTGACTAAGTATGCCGGACAACTTAATGTACATTAAATATTTGCTAAATATGTCTGGAAACTTTATTTTAAATATTGGCTAAGTGTGCCTGACAACTTTAGGTTAAATATTGACTTAAATATGTATGATAACTTTAGGTTAAATATTGACTAAGTATGTCTGACAACTTTAGATTGAATATATATTAACACATTATTTATTTGCCGAATTAGTTTATGTTCACCTATTTAATTCAACAGGCGTATGTACACATTCTATGACAATCTAAAGGCGAATGACTGATTTCATTACGCTACATTTTCCCCATATGATTCCATCTAACTCGGCAGAAATATCACACCACCTTCGAGAGTGCTGCACAAATCACAAACTTTATTTTTCTGCATAAATCATAGGTATGTGCAGAAAAAATTATGCATGTGACTCGCTCCGGATTCTTCTCTTCTTCTTCTTCTTCTTAGCGTTTGTTCTTTACGACCAATTTGATCATTCTTATTGTGATATATAATTGATCTTTGACATGAACGACTGACGTTGCAATTTGATCATTCTTATTGTGATATATAATTGATCTTTGACATGAACGACTGACGTTGCAATTTGATCATTCTTATTGTGATATATAATTGATCTTTGACATGAACGACTGACGTTGAACTCCTGTTAAAAATTAGGCCCCCACTTTGTGTTCTATCAGTTAGGTACCCACTTTGTGGTACCATACACGGTGTAGGTCAGGGCTAGCTCCGGATTCAAACCTACAACTTTTAGAACTGCAGGTAAACGTCTTTACCACTTCACCATAGAGACCACCAAAATGTACACTTTAAGCGGTAGCGCTTTAAAAAAAAATTAAAATGCCACAAAAGACGTAATGCTTTGATAATTGAAAATATTTGATCCGAAGATACGAAAATGTGGAAAAATAAGTTTAAAAACCAGAAACAATGAGAATGTTAAAACGTAAATTTAGATCTATTTTGCCAGAAAAACAAATCAAGGAGAACAAACAACACAGACGCCCAAGACGCGGCAGTCAGTAGCTAATGAGTTAGTAATGATGTACATATGTGGCTAATTGGGGTGCAATGATTTACACATGTGTCTGGATAGGAGGGAATGATTTACACAGGTTGCTGGTTAGGATGTAAGGATTTACACATGTTATTTAGGGGCCACAGCTGCGATTAAATAGTAATAAATCTACGCGTGGGTCACTGAGCTGGCACTAATGAAGACCTTACTTTAACACCACTTGGTGGCCCTGGAAAAAGACTACTGCACTGTAGTCTGATGAAGCGGGTTGGGATCAAACGGGAGCTAACCTACGATTAGATAGTAGTGTAAGGATATTCGCGCATGATATGAAACTTGCTCGCACTATAAACGAGCAGAATCTCAGAGTCGCTGCGCTCGTGCGATTCTCCTGGCGAACGTCTAGAGGTGAAAGAAAATCAGAAATATGTAACAATACAGTTTACTGAATGGTTCTGCCACCATGGTTTATATAAACAAATCTTCCCTCTATCGATACAAGGAACGACGGTGGCGAAATTGGGTACCTGGGCGGAGCACGTGAGGACTGAGTGGGGTGGTTGCGCAAAGTGATCGGACGGGAGTCTTGATTTTGTACTCGTACTTAGGCGCGGAGCAGAAATGCTGTTTTTGTGGATTTTTTGTGTGTACCTCCTTCGTTTTCACAACATGTTCTACCTTGTGTTTAACATTTCTGATTCCTTATAGTGAAATCTCGTTCTAAAACGGCAAAAAATGTTCCCTATTCAGAACTCCATCATAAGTGGCAAAGCGTGCTCACCTTCTTAGGCTCAGATCATAAACAAGCTGCATTGATTAACTAAGAAGTTATCAAACGACGATCAGTGCAAGAAAGATGGAAATATGTCTTGAAATGCAAATTAAAGCTAACTTAGCGACTGACAAAGGCTGGGTAGTCAATGGCCTGTGATAGGTTTGGCCTCACCATTAACACCAAAAAACAGAGGTCATATTCCAGCCCGCCCCAGAGAACAGTATTACGATCCAGTCATCAACATTAAACACCAGCGTCTCCAGTCAACGGACAACTTTGCTTATCTTGGCAGCCTCATATCCAGATCGGCAAACATAGATTCTGAGGTCCACAATAGGATATCCAAAGCCAGTGCTGCGTTCGGAAGGTTACGTGTCACTGTGTGGGAACGGAAGGAGATAAGCATAGTCACAAAGCTGAAAGTTTACCAGGCCATAGTGCTAACCACGCTGCTGTACGCAAGCGAGACATGGACAGTGTATAGCAGACACGGAAGAAAATTAAACCATTTCCACACAAGCTGTCTACGCAGAATACTAAAAATAAACTGGCAGGACAAAATTCCAGACAGCGAAGTCCTCACAAGAGCAAAGATCCCAAGCGTCAACACCCTGTTGCAGAAGGCCCAACTGAGATGGGTCGGTCACGTTGTTCGAATGCCTGATAAACGCATCCCAAAACAGTTGATGTATGGCGAGCTTGAAGGGGCAGACGTTTAGCTGGTGGACAGAAAAACGCTTTAAAGACACTCTTAAAGTGTCTCTGAAATGCTTCGATATAGACAATACGTGCTGGGAATCCCTTGCGCAAGATCGCCAAATGTGGCGCTGTAACAACAAAGAGGAACCCGAATAGCTGAGAATCATCGTATTGTTGAGTCACAGAGAAAACGAGCAGCGCGAAAAGACAGAGCACACAACACGCACATGTCTAACCTTGATCATGTATGCCCCACCTGTGGTCGGGGATTCTGTTCTAGGATTGGACTCTACAGTCACCTCCGCACACACCAGAGAGGTGCAACAGTACACGTCTGAGATTGTTGTCATCATCGCTTGCGATGGACGGCTATTAGTCAACTCTATTTTAAAAAGCGACACAGAAACGGAATTTGCTTGCCGACGGATCTACGAGAAAAGAGATCATAATTGGTTGATATGGAGCGAACGAAGAAGAAGAAATACATGTGGCTGGCCGAGAAATACATGGAGACGAGATTTGGAGGCAGCGATCAACAATATGAAGAAGAACTGTGGGGAGCTGTAGGAGATAGGAAGACTTGGCACGAGTTGGTTTAGGGTCTATGCCCCAATCCAGGTTAAAAACGCAGAGAGAGCGAGAGAGAGAGATGACACTGCAGAGAGATGACGCCGCGAAGCTGTTCAGGTTAGAATTTATGTCCACAACAGAAACAATCTTTGTCCTTACCGTATATTCAACACTAGTCTCCCACATTGGAGCCGCGCTCTAATCACTTCAGCCAGACGCTTCACATATTTATAGAATATGTAAATAACAGTATCAATATTTCATACGTTGTCAACAAAATCATTATTATAAACATATATTTATTTATATGGAATACAAAACTGAACAAATTGTTCCATTACTAATTAATGATTAGGTTGAGGCCCTCTTGAATGACAAAGTCAACAAAACAGATGCAGTTATTTACACCGATGGTTAAGTCATTTGCCAACAACGATGTGCGTGGGCTGTTTCGGGCACGCTCAGAAGGGAAAATAATAAGAAAGGTCAAAGGGGCCTACGTGACAACCTCAGGTAGTTTGACAATGGAGGTGCGAGCGATTACAAAGGCGTTGATGTGGTTGGCATCTCATAACTGCTCTTGCGTTTTCATACTCAATGACTCCTTTAGTATGATTCATAAAGACTGAACAGGAATGAAGAGACAACGCTAGATAAAGGTCTTGATACAGGTAGGGATCAGAGAAATCACTTTCATTTTCGTCCATGGGCACGTCAGAGTCAGTCAAAATAATCGTGCTGATAGATTGGATGACATGGCTACGATATGAGAGGGAGCTGCAATGGACGAACATGATATTCCTAACGCATTGAGAGAGTCTTTTCGAACAGATGAGTTTCAGAGTTGTGAATCTCAGTCGCTAACAATGAGAGAAAATGGCTTCTGTATTGGTACAGCCCGAAAAAAATAGCATACCAACTATGCGAACAAAATTGATTAATGAACATCAAACTGGCGTGTTAGGTCGCTGGATTAATGAACATCAAACTGGCGTGTTAGGCCGTTGGATTTATTGAGGCGGGATCGGATCACCTAAAGACATGCCTGAAGGAATATGATGCTAGTCCACATAGAACTGATAACATAACAGAGACATGTGACAAACGTTAATGACAGTTAGTATCGTACAATTCATAGATTCAACAATGCAATGACTCAAATATTGAATAAATAGATGCATTTATGATATGCTGGTACAGATAGTTACTAGACTATAAAATGAACAAAATAACAGATAGTTACTAGACTATAAAATTAACAAAATAACAGATAGTTACTAGACTATAAAATTAACAAATTAACAGTTACTAGACTATAAAATTTACAAAATAACAGATAGTTACTAGACTATAAAATTTACAAAATAACAGATAGTTACTAGACTATAAAATTTACAAAATAACAAATAGAAAACGAAAGAGCTACTAAAGATATAGAAAGCAAGTTGAATGCATATGAAAATAGATGTCAGCGAAAAATAATGAATATAAAATGGAACGAATTCAGGAGAAGTGATGAAATCAGAGACATGTCTGGTCAACCACTAGTGACAACTGTTATAAGAAAGAGAAGATGGAGATATGTTGGGCACACCTTGAGGAGAAATGATCAACGAATATCAAAGCAGGCATTGAAGTGGGATGCAAAGGGTTCAAGAAAGAGAGGTCGACCTAAGGAGACCCTGAAACGAACTTTGCTGAGAGAGGCAAGAGGTATTGGTCTCAGTTCCATGGAGGAGATTGAGCGAGTTGCCCAGGATAGAGCGGTATGGAGAAGTTACTTGCAGGCCCTATGTCTGTAGACAATTACGAGTTACTATTACAACACACACGCTCTAAGACGCAAATGAAATACCGACAACAAGGATTGCTTTCACAAATGGTCGATGTAGATCAAAGAAAGACTATCTACAGGTGGGCCTTAATGTGAACACTGACTGATCAGATTTGGTTGTTATCATTAAGTACGTTATTATTTATCGATGTTATTATCTTTCTGACTTCTCATTCTGAATCTGGTGATCTTTGTGGTGAGTAGACAATTGCTAGCCTCTTAATCCAAAGATACTCTATTTTTAACTCGCGCCAACCCATCGAGATATTTTCCCAGTTTTCCCTAATCGCAAAGTAGTTGAGATCGAGTTCCTAGTCCTATTGGTTATTAACGATACACTGCAGATCCTGTGTTTAGGTTGAGCATGTATAAGACATGGCTGTTGAAAATCTGTTTTTTTCCGATCCAGAAGCACTTGTGCTTTCACCTCTTCGGCTCGGTGCCATGGACATCGTAATCCTTCGGTTCGGTGCCACATGCACCTAAATCTGGCGAACCTGTGGCTTTTCTGCCAGCCCGCGAAATTGAACCGCACTCACAGGGGCCTTATTGAAAATCGTTAAGTGCAGACCGTAAAGTGCGGAACGAAATGTCATTAAAAAAAAAAAATTAAAACTTCTGCACAAATTTCACCATTTCTAATTTTACATCAGTGATAATTTACAGTGCTACGTATTTCGTGCACTGTCGTTGAGATCTTCATGTGTAAGAAAGAAATCAGAATACACATGGTTATTCATCGTAGTGCAACGATGATGCTCCAACCTAATGCTCCAACCTACTGCGTATGCAACGTTTTTCGTTGTTAATATAATTATACATTAGCGTGTCCTGAATAGAATTTGGCTGCCCGAGCAGTCTTTAAGAATTTCTTTCTCACATAGGCCTGATGTTCCGTTATCGCTGCTATCATCTGTAAATAATCTATCACGTCCCGGATGCATCAGCTTCGTGGTTTTCCTCTATTACAGGATACTGTGCCCTATTGTATGCTTGTATGTCTGAGAAATAAATTATTGACATGCATTTGTAAAATCACTTTGTTCAGTTTGATTTGTGTGTTGTCGTATGCTTGTATGTCTGAGAAATAAATTATTGACATGCATTTGTATCACTTTGTTCAGTTTGATTTGTGTGTTGTCGTATGCTTGTATGTCTGAGAAATAAATTATTGACATGCATTTGTAAAATCAATTTGTTCAGTTTGATTTGTGTGTTGTCTTTTTCTTCGAGTTCTACATATCGACCACTTGTTAATCACTCTGTGTAATTTGTATGTAATCTGAGCCTAAGCGCGATTATACGTTATGTCAGTTATAAGCCTACAAATAAGCTAGCACATTCGACTTCTTCGACGCTTTTTATTAACTAGGGTATCTTACCAAGACTTTTACATAAGCCGCCTCTTACGACATTTCTTGTAGGTCGTAGTGGTACTATTTTTTGTTCCTCTTGTGAGCGCCGGCAACACATGGGCGGTTAAAATGTCTAAAGAAGAAGGATAGTCTTTATTGCACAATGTTTTTCATATGGCTCGATCCTTCTCTCCAGAAATGTCACGCCACCTGCCGAAAGTATTGTACAAAGCACGAACTCCGTAGTTCCGGCAAACAATCCTACAGATGTTGTAAAACATATCCTTGTTAGTAGAACAACGTGACCTGGATACGAACTCACGACCTTCCTCTTACGACATGCCATGTAGGTGGCAGTGGTACTATTCTTTGCTTCCCTGGCGGGCTTCAACACCACACGGGTGTGTTTGATGTGAGTCATACGATAACATTATGAATTACAATAACGTTGTGCTTATATATATATCATTATACATTGTATATATCATAATAAAAAATATCTTGTCCTGAGCAGAATTTTGCTACCCCAACAGTCCGCCGGAATGTCTCTCTCTCATAGGCTAGATGTCCTGCCTCTGCAGCCACCATGTTCAAACCATCAGATACATCTTGAATCCATCTTCTCAGTGGTCTTCCTCTTCTTCTCTTTGCCGGTATGCTTCCTTCTATGATGGTCTTCTCCAGCCCATCATGTCTTTTTATATGTCAAAAATATCTCAATTTTATCTTTCTTATTTGTAGCATCAGCCAGTTTTCTTTGATTTTGAGTTCTTTCTGTATAGATTTATTTGTTCTCTTTTCTGTCCAAGATATACGGAGGACTCTTCTGTAACACTTATATTTGAAAGCCCATATATATTTCTCCACTGCTTTATTAAATTTCCATGCTTCACACCATACGTTATATATAACCATGCTGATATGATAAATTCCTAAGGAAGAGAGGACGTGTACATGATGCAAGTAATAGTGGTGAATCTACAACACTAACCAGACTGCAAGAACTCAAGTCAGGTGTGGTGTTGCTAGACAAGAACGCTATGCCGATAGCCATAGAAGAATAGTAAACCAACAAAGAACCGGTGCCATTAGTCGCCACACGCTGAGTGAAATACTGAAGGGGAGATCGGAGCACTTATGGACTAATTGGTTCGACGTGCAGTGATGATGATCCGACGATTAAACTAAACGTTATATATGGGCATTATATATATATATATATATATTCGCTCTAACCACATTTCCCTACTCTTTCAGTTTCAGTTTGGAATATCTTCACTGTACTATGGACATGTTTATAGGTGCTACGATCTCCTTGGCAGTATCTCTGAGTCCAGCGACTAACCGTACATGTTTAATATTGATTGATGAGCTAAGCTTATATCTGTTGTGCTGTTCGTTTCTGGCAACTCCATTGTTTAAATCCAAGCGCTTGAAATCTAGCTGTTGACGTGGATTTGATTAGATTTGCGTTTCTCAAACTGAGGTCCACGTACCCACGGAGTCCGCTAGGTACTCCCAGGGCCCTCAGGGATTAACAAAAATATTATGATCTTTGACATTTCAAACATAAAAATAAATTTAAAAAACATGTATAAAAACAGGGGTAAACTAGTTCCGCTGTGAAATCAAATGACCCGGACCAGACCGGAGTTTAAATGTCTGACAGTACATAATGAAAGATCATTTGAAGTTTCTCGCAACTGCAGGATTAGATGAAAATCTTCTGTGCGGCCACATTCGATGAAACCGTTCAGTATATCAGCTTTATCGATTGGCTGACAACCCCCTCCTCCACCCCCATATGGTGGCAGAGTCAGCCAGCATGTCCAATCTCTCAGTCCCATCGACATCTTGTGTCGAGGAAGGAGGGAAGATGAATATAATTATGTCTGTTAAATGTTGACTTCTCTGTACACTGTCTTTTAACGTATACACACACACACACACAAAAACCCATTGCTTTCAAAACCAGGTAACTGTCGTATATATCCAATTTTCATAGACAAACGTATCACTGACCCTGAAATCTAAATCCACCAGCTCAAGAACTAAGAAATATTGCATAAATATGCATGAGAAGAAAACATAACATACACACGTAAACAAAAGGATGAAAGTATCAAAGAAAGGACACTTTTTATGTTCAGTGATTGATCAAATTTTCATTTATTCTGCATCAAAAATCGGGTTGTTGCTTCATATATCTTTATGACAGAGTTCGAACATGAACATCGTACGCGAGCAGAAGAACAAGAAGAAATAGTTCGTGTGGTCAGCATGGTCAACTAGCAAGGTCGCCAGTCAGATGTGGTCAGCATGGTCAGCTAGCAAGGTTGCCAGTCAGATGTGGTCAGCTAGCAAGGTCGCCAGTCAGATGTGGTCAGCATGGTCAGATGTGGTCAGCATGGTCAACTAGCAAGGTCGCCAGTCAGATGTGGTCAGCATGGTCAACTAGCAAGGTCGCCAGTCAGATGTGGTCAGCTAGCAAGGTCGCCAGTCAGATGTGGTCAGCATGGTCAGATGTGGTCAGCATGGTCAACTAGCAAGGTCGCCAGTCAGATGTGGTCAGCATGGTCAGATGTGGTCAGCATGGTCAGATGTGGTCAGCATGGTCAACTAGCAAGGTTGCCAGTCAGATCAAAGCATTAACATTGCATCTTTTTTATTTATCCATCCGCTATGAATTCAAGCGTAGTCATGACGTCTAATATGACGCAAATGACATATTTTTATGTGAAGACTTGCCTTCCTTATCACCAGTGTCCTTGCCACTCAGACGATACTTACTCCGACTTCAGTGATACTTGTAATTTAGATCTACAAGTAAAGGGTCAGGGTTCAACTCTAGTTCAACAGCGTAGCGTTCTGTACACCGAAAATATTTGGTTCAGAATGGACTCGACATCGGACATTCTATAGCCTGCTGACACTAGTGCAGCGTGTTATCAAGTTTGCTATCGACGACCCAGTTATACTGCTTTAACATCAATGAATATTTCAATGATTTTCATCAATAAACACATTTGGAACGCAACATTCATATTTATTATTTCAACACAAATAAAATTATTGTTCTGAGCCTGAATCATGATTCTATGATGACCAGGTTTTTTTGTTTTGGTTATGGAAAACTTTGATGACCATATACTTGACAGTGTGACTAATATGATAATTCATGACCACGAACAAGTAACGTTGTTAGCAAACTTCAATACAAGGTGGCAGCAACCGTTGTTGGAGGAAACTTCAATTCCATCACAACGGCTTGAAAATGTCATCAAAAGTCGATTGTCGGCATGTCGAAGCAAACAATTTGAGATTCTGTGCTTGGAAAAGAACCGACTGGGACATGAGCTGTACCAAGGAGCAAAATATCACTTTTGGTATACTGAAGATAGCATTGACTTGTATGCAATAGTAACCGTATTATTGCTGCTATCGTTCAAATAATCATATTGAAACATGTGACAACGATTGAACAATTTTGGGTTTAATTTTTTTTTCCCGATCCAGAAGCACTTGAGCTTTCAGCTCTTCGGCTCGTGCCATGGACATCGTAACCCTTCGGTTCGGTGCCACGAACACCGTAAATCTGGGAACCTGTGGCTTTTCTGCCAGTCCGCGGAATTGAACTCGCACACACAGAGGACTAGTCACCTGCAGTCCAACGCGCTACGAACACGCTGGGCAGGCTTGCATTTTGGGTTTATAAATTTACCTGACATTTTCATAAATCTAAATCAATTTACACATGGAAGAAGATCATTTCAAATTGGAAGCAATGTGAAACGAGATCACATTGGCCAGATTTAGTAAACAAAAAAGTAATCAAACTGAAATGTATGTTTTGCTGGAGAAGCTATGAAGAACCACAACACAAAATTTATAAAACAACAACAATCTAAGATGCAAGTCTGCTTCGCAAAGTGGTTTAACATGGCTGGACCACATGTATCGAATGTATCATTTTCTAATTCCTAAGGATACTTTGAAAATAATGCTGACTTGTGGCAAGCGGATTGTCTGAGGTCCACTCTCCGCTGTAATGACGTGAACAAGCGATTCTCGTAGTGGTATTTTGGTTATTGGTTATTGGTTACTAAACTGACGTCATTGCACACCGGGCAGACACATAGGTGCTCAGTCTCCCCAACAGATATCGAAGAGTAGGCATACTGATGGTTTCCGTGGCTTGCTGGTTAAACACACCTCCCACTCTGCCTTTCAGGCATCCAGTCCGACCTGCACAACGGGAAACTTCAAACTGCCTGAATCGCTTTATCGATTTAACATCGATTTTAGTGTTCTCATCCAACCAACAGACAGTCGTGAAGAGACCGAAGAACATCCGCCTTATCCATCTTAAACTCCCCAACAATCGATGCTGTTGATGCAAGCCTGTCCGTTCTCTCATTACCGTAAACACCCGCATGCACAGGGCAGTATATCCTCGTAAGCCTCTGGAGGTTAGAAACTTCTATAGACGACATCCACTCATACCGAAACCTGCACTTCTGGATCTTGTGAAGCATCGACTGAGAGTCAGATACAACAACGACCCCAGTACATGAAGTCCCAGAGAGCCAATGGAGGGCAGCAGTAACGGCATCAACCTCCATCCTCATACTAGAAGTAGTTGTCCTGTATGCCCCACTTCGCTCTGCAACAACCCTACCATGCGCATTAGCCAAGAAACCCCAGCCGGACTTCTCACCACGTTGAACCGACCCATCGGTATATACAACAACATCATCATCCCTTGCATTAGCTTCTATCAGCTGCTTAATTGCGAGATCTCGTAGTAGCAGGACATGACTGCACCAAACTGGGAAGAATTTTCTAGTGTCTAATTCAGCTGAAAGTGGAATCTGAAAACTAGTCTGAGAACCATTGGAGCCAATTAAATATCACTCACTGATATTTGTTGGTAAAGCTAGACAGGAGCAAACAGTAACTCGTACACCATTTCTTTAGCAATGAAGACTACATCAATTGTCTCTCAAGAATATACGAATATCATCTTCAATATCATCCTCATCATCATCACGATCACTGTAATGGTGGTCATCATAATAGTAAACTAATACAACGTCATTGTCAATATCATATATAACCAAAACAAAAGTGAATTATGAAACAATGAAGAACAAAAATGAAAATCGTAGCATATCCTCTTACAGGATGTCACCATCAACCATAATTAACGAGGTGTTGATTTTATAGGCACCACTTATACGTTTGGTAGTTTGCCACTGCTTTTTGAACGGTGAGGTCTATTTTTACCTTTCGTAAAAATTCATGCAACGAATCATCTTCCAAACTGCTCATCGCAGAGTTTGAGCCCATATGCGCTTGTGTTGTGATCGAGCTAACTACCGCTTACGCTACCAACGCCCACTCTTAATTACGAGTGTATTATGTTCATTTACAGGCCGAAAACTGTCGGTTTCGGATGCGCTCGTCCTACATTAGTAGGGGTCTAACGGTCACGCAACGTTCTAACCGTTCTTGGGAAAGACTGTTTACATATAACAATAAGAAGGATAAAAATTGTCGAGAAGAACGAACGAAGACAAACAAACAAACAACAAACAGCATATTTATTTACAATACATGTTTCACTAGATTTAGTTATAATGATCTGTATATAATGTCATATTATGTCATATTATTCAGTTATAATGATCTGTATATAATGTCATATTATGTCATATTATTCAGTTATAATGATCTGTATATAATGTCATATTATGTCATATTATTCAGTTATAATGATCTGTATATAATGTCATATTATGTATGATAGTATATACACATGAACATCTTTATCACTATAGATGGCCATTGCCACTGAAGTAAACAATCTATGTTATTGTGGTCATTCAAAGTTGTCAGTTTTATTATACGTGACTATGATCAGAAGAGTATCCATGTGTATGTGTCGAAATTCCGTTACTACTGGTGATGACTGGAGACAGTTTATTACTATCCATATATAAGTCATCTTCAGTTTTATTATCGAGGATACGCTTCTGTTCTACAGTACAGTTAAGGTCGTTCTCAGTGATGTCGAGCTTGCTCTTACCAGAATTTGTGGTCTCGTTTGCACGATTATTGTTACTTCCCTTGTTGTTACTAGTGACACCTTCTGTTACTTCAATAGAACGTTTACTTCCCTGCTGGGATTTGATGAAACTCATTTTCAGCCATTTGGAACGCGATGAGCGCTTTGGACAGAATATTGAGACGAACGTTGTTCTGAACTGTTTGCTCATAGTACAGTATAAAACAAAGTTGACAGAATTGTTTATGAGCGCTACAATGTCCAACAGATCGCCTAACTTATTGTAGACAACGTTTAGGAAACATGTCACGAAAATGTTCATCAAAGTTAGGATCCCTTGAGGCAGTTCTGTTAAAGTGAACAAAACTACGACAGCCAAAAGCATCCCAGTGGTCCTGTTATGTTCACCATGCTTGTCAGATTCTGCTCTACGACCCTGTGATTTCAATTTTAGTCGTTTCCTATACGCTTTGTGCATGGCGTGTAAAAGTAGAAGAGTCAGCGTCACCAACATGAAGCAAGGAACCATCTTAAATAGAATCGCCTGTACCCAGCTGTTTACCAGGTTAGTAGCCATATTAACCTCAGAACCAATTCTTATATTTGGAAAATAGTAGAAGTCATCGCTTGAGTTGGCATGATTTACTGCATTAGACGCGTTCCCTGTGTTATTGCTAACACTATTCCTAACACAGTTTACTGGCTCGCAGTTGTAGGTATTAACTGCGTAGTTAGGAATACAAAGGATTATTGTTAAGACGATAACAACCAAGACAACGAGGCATGCTCGATGCTGACTGCAGTAATATGCCCCCCTTGTAGGCTTACATATGTATATGTATCGAAATATTGCCAACGCTATTGTCAGCCATATAGCGACCGTATGACAAACGATGCTGAAACTGGCGTGAAATAACAAAAAACAAATCCATGAAAATCCTGATGTACTGAATTCAGGCCTTTTTAGACCGACCGGTTTCATGATGTAAAAGTGAATAGCAAATGGGAGATAATCAACCATTGTAAGCAGATCCGCAACAGCCAGCCACAATAAGAGCGTATTTGTGCTAGAAGCCATGTTTCTTCTGGTCAAAACGATAATATTCGCGGAATTTGATAAGACTCCGAAGAGACAAACAGCCACAGCGGTGTAACCATGGACACGGCTGTACTTTCTGTGGAACTCATTGAGACCTAGAATTGTGTCGTTGCTGGCAATTCTTGAAATGTAATGAAAATTATCGCATTCCATTAGGTTAATATTTTTATCTACGCTACTCTTGTTCATTTCACTGTTTGACACATTGTGAGATAAGACCGAACCAACCCAATCTGTAGACATAACACTGACACTGTTTCTGGAACAAATACTTGGGAATCAGTCATAGATATAACTAGAAATGATTAAAATGTTACTCATTTGAAGATATCATAGTTTTATATGGGTATCCAGAGTAAGTATCTTATGACGTGAGTCCAGCATTTATAATGTGATAGTTGAGCGGTTATATGACCAACACATAATTTGTCTTGTTTGATTTTCTGAGTGCGATTTTCAACCACGTTGGAAGTCTGTAATGTGAAACAAAAGCTGCCTCTTTGATCTTGTATCTGAGAAATACAGAATAAAACGAACTGTATTATTTAACGTTGGACAAAAAAAAAAAGAAATACAAAGGTGTTTATATGGTCTATAGAAGAAGGATTAACTTTATTGCACAAATTTTCACCAAATAGTTCGGTCCGTTTCCATACAAATTTCCCGCAACCTACCGAGAGTATTGCACAGCTCACGAACTCCGTAGTTCCGCAAACAATCCTAGAGATCTCTGTAAAAAATACTTTTGTTAGTAGAGCAACTTTTTCCCGGTTTCGAACCCACGATCATCTGAATGCAAAGCAGTGGGCTAACTACTTAGCAACAGAGACCCGCCATCTTTCAATATTGTTTGAAGTGTATGTGAAAAAGAGAAGACTGATATGATTGTTACAAGCATCATCCAGTAGGGGTCGTTAGCAGATCACCCCAATGAAAGAATGACAACTGTTTTCTGTGATTATATTTACAAGTTGATGTCTGAAAGTAAAACAAAGAAACAGAGAAGATATAATTAGCAACTGTAGCACTGTAATAAATCAAGCAAATTTAAATATTTCAAGGATAAAAGCAAAAAACGTCTGCATGCAGACAACACAATAACAGAGAAATCTAATATAGTAATATATCCATCGTAATCATTATCGTTACTGTCAACATAGCAACAAGAGATTGAGAAATTATTAATGGAAATGCAAAAGAAAAGCGAACAATAAAATCTATATCTCAATGTGACAAAAGCAAGAATAATGACAACGGATAATACAAACATGACAAAATATATTTTTATCAAACTGAGAGAAAGTAGAAAATGTGAACAGTTTGGAATATGTTGCTAACAACATATGGAAATTCGATGAAGGAAATTAAAAGAAGAACAAACATGGATTTACCAAAAAAATTAAACAACTAAAAACAGCACTAACACAACGAAAACAAAGATCAGAATACTAAGAACATGCATATTCCCAGTGGCAACGTATGTGTGGGGGAAGCATGACATTTAACAAGGTCGTAGAAAAACATATAAGTTACAGAAGAGTCTTCCGTATATCATGGACAGAGAAATGAACAAATAGATCTATCCAGAAAGATCTCAAAATTTAAGAAAATTGGTTGATGTTACAAATGAGAATGAGAAAATTAAAGCATTTTGGAGATATAAAGAAGACCATCATGGACGGAGGCATCCCGGGAAAGAGGAGAAAAAAAAGGCCACGGAGAAGATGGATTCAGGATGTAACTGATGGTTTGAGCATGACCGCTGCAGAGGCACTACATCTGGCTTATAAGAGAGAGACATTCCGAAAAACAGTTAAAGTGGCAAAGTTCTGCTCATGACAAGCAATTTGATGCTGATGAATCAATGTGTAACCCTCCAAGGCTCTCTCATGTGTGGCTGAGCAACAGGTAACATACAATTATCATATCAGACTCGATGAACATATTTCCAAGGAATACATCTGGGAGTCTGCGCGTGGAATGGGTGGACAATATTCGGAGATCACATTTCAAGAAAATGATTTGGCTATACACAACTGGACATGCTGAAGTGTTGGGTAACTTGCATGGTGACTTTCTTGCAAACAATGCTCCTATTCAAGCGGGCAGAAGTATGGACAGAGACAATGAAATCAATGGGGTACGCTCTCATTTATGTGATATCGGCGCGTCTCGGACACTGGAATGAGTGCGAGAATTAGAACTTATGTTTGGACATGCCAGACATTGTCATCTTCGTGGTAGAGAGAGAAGGTATACTAATCAACTTGTCATGGGTGTGGTGAGCAAATGTATTTTAAGATGGCTGCTGCTGCGGAGGACAGAGCACGCATGGGAATGCCCAGTGTGACATGACGTCGATCGCATAACATAACATAACATAAAATAACATAACATAACATAACATAACATAACATAACATAACATAACTACACGGTATTAAAACGGGTTCATATATTCATTACGACCTTGCAAGATAAGATTGAAACGTAGCGTTTACAATACTCTTTCTTTTGTCTAACAAAATGTCATGTGCTTCTGCTTCTTCTTAGAACGCTCCATATCGACCACCTGTCAACCACTCAGTGTGATTTGTATGTGATCGGAGTCTAGGAACGATTGTACGTTTTACCAGTTATGCGTCTACAAGTTGGCCAGCGCATCCGATTTCTGTGTTGATTTTTATTTACTATGGTAGCTTCCCTAGTGCCTAAATTAGTCGCCTCTTACGACATGCATTGTAGGTCGCAGTGGTACTATTCTTTGCTTCCTTGCGGGCCCCGGCACCACACGGGCGAACAAATCGGCTGACATAAACAGTTTTATTTTTGATTACCGTATCATTGCACATCTCCACTCCTGCATTACCACTATATAGTGCATCCGCTGTCTTCAACAAAATACCATCGTTATCACTAAATAACCTGCAGATTTACACGTATCACATCATTATCAAATAGCTTGTACTAAGTAGAACTTTATCACCCTAATAGTCCTTCGAATATTCTCTCTCACATATGCCGTTGCAGCAGTCATGCTCAAATCATGAATCCATCTTTTCCGAGCACATAAACCATAAGGGAATATACTTAAATTACAAAGTATACACATACAAAAAATATATATTCCTATCTGAATACAAGGAAACCTAAGATTATTTTGAATAAGACAAAGCTGAATATTGTCGCAAAATTACCATCAATAATGAGACATTGAAAACGTTGCAAGATTTTGAATATCGTCGTCTTTTATCCAATCATATTTTGCTTCACATCGTCAGGATAAGAAAAGATTTATAGAATGTGATTTTGTGTGCACTTCATAAACAGTGTCTTTCGTCGACTCTGTTACATTTGAGGTTCACTTTTTGCGTGGTTGACCTTTTGTTTTGTATTCATTGTATCAGAGTAACATTACTCTTGAGTTGCACTGTCTGTTGGTAATCTGGTTGTAAGGCCGAAACATGTAATTTGTTGTTTCTTGATGAAGTCTAGTACTGATGTTGTACGCCCTTTTTTCCTGTTTTCTTCATTTTCCAACCGGTCTCTTCTTGTTATCTCCATCATTCTGCGTAGACACTTGATCTCTGTCGTGTCTAGTTTTTTTCTATCGTTTGATGCCAGCTTCCAGGTTTGGCACTGATATGATAATGTGGGGAGAAAGATTTGGAATATCTCGTCTCTGTAATGAACAAATGTGGAGTGTGTAACACAGATAAATCGGAAGGAGAATACAAATAAATTAGACGGATACTATTTATTCAGATAGTAGTTAATATGAAGAAACTAAAGCATAATACATGAAATTATACATACTTTTGAGGACAAACGTTGACGTTAAGACTTAAATAGTGATCCAACCGTAAATGAGGTCAGAAACGAATTTCGTAATTTGATTTCATTATCTGGCATATGAAAACTATTGCTGACCTGGTCTCAAATGTCATCATAAAGTGTATTGCAAGCACACAACTAAATCAAATCTGTTTGATCCATGTGAGTGGAATGAAATGCCATAAATAATTGATTTCTATATGCACAGCATGAAATTGTGTTCACATAAGGAACAAGGAATCCCAACAGGGATAACGTGGCAATGTACACTTAACTGGAAGAAAGTTGAGAGTTGATGTGGAAACTTGGAAAAAACTAAAAAAATCGTTTAATCAAACAAGAGTGGAACAACGACAAGTTGAGTAAACGGAATACATTCCTGTTCTGTGTAATCAGTGCAAAAATATGATATCCAATTCAGTGACGGCTCGTGATAATTTTTTTTAGTAGGGCCAGATAAATATTTTTATGGAAAAATCATGGTTTTGGTTAGGTTATATTTTAGTATTTACTGTTATTTGTATATTCCTAGAAGTTATCCCCCCTTTAATAGTGCATACATTGTCGTACACAGATGTGTATTGATGGAACTGGCGATTACTTTAAACTGCTATTTAATGGTTTGTTAATTATTTATATTATTTTCTATTATTTGTATATATCATTCGGCATTTACGCACTCGGACTAATTTTTAACGCAATAACATCGTTTAACTATTCGATGACTTTGGCCGCTTAAGAATTTCTCAATTAAATGTATGAATACCATATATTTAACTGTGCTAAATAACCAGTATAGATATAGGTTAGAGGTCGCTATCTTAACAGACGGTCTAAATAGACCTCATTTCTACTGGATCTAAAAAATAATGTGCTGAAGATGCGCGAAGTATACTAATTATGAAGGGAAGACGGTGCATTTCAGACAGTATATTATATTTTATCGCTCAGTATTCAAATTTCAAAACGAATCAATATCACATTAAAAGTAATAATTATGAACAAACAATTGATAAAATAATAAATACACGTTACACATTATTTTTGGTGCGGCCCAGTTCAACTGGCCCTTACTGACGAGTCGCCACTGATCAATTTGTTGGTTGTGCATACTCATAAATACCGGTGCTTATCTTTAATTAATAATAGCACATGGGTTTATTACTTCACTATTCTGTTAGAGAAATCATCAAACCACAGATTGTTTAGGATGAAAGAGTGAAGAAAGATAACCATTGTTAACAATGATGATTTCGGTACTGGTTAAAGTTAATTGCAAATCCTTTGATTAGGACTTTGCGAATCAACCCCCTTTTGTTTTTAACGCTGTTTGTGATTTTTCTAGGCATTATTACGTTCAGTAGTTTGACATTGCTTTCTGAACGGCTGGTGCCATCGTCCTTTTGTAAAATCCACGCGAAACAATTTGCAACCAAATTTCCAGCGGGATTCGAACTCAGAACGTCGGGGTTAATAGACCAAGTCGCTATCCCTTAAGCCACAGACGCCACCGATTTCGGTACTAGATTTAATAATATTACTAGGCTATACCAGTTTATAAAAGGTTCCTTTTCATGTAGACAAGTCTCTTCTCAATATATAAATTATCAAGTTACGTTGTGCATATTGTTGTTTAAGCTCATTACCCAAACATCAGTACAATAATGTGAGGGCCTCACCCTTAGTGCACTAACGTTAGTGCATTCACATCATTGCTCCAACAATAGTGCATTAATAATAATGCATTCACATAAGTGCCCCAACAATAGTGAACTAACGTGAGTGCATTCACACCATTACCCCACCATTAGTTCACCAATATTGAGTGCACCATAAATGCATCAACACAATTGCACTAAAATTAGTGCCTCAGACTTATAGCTCTAATATTAAAAGCTCCTAAATCAGTGCACCATTATTTGAGCATCAACATCAGTGCACTAATATCATCCAACACATACATATATTGTGAGAGCCACGATGGCGTAGCTGTTAGCGCACTTGATTGGAATGCTCTCGGTCCCAGGATCAAATTCTACAAAGAGAGTGAGATTTTCCCGAGCCTACATTTTTCAGATTGACCCAACCACAATTGGTTACCATACAAGCATTGGGAAGTTAAGATAAAAGGTGTGATGTTGACTACATTACCCTTGAACCCTACCCGAGTAAGTAGAAGTCTCCGTAGCACTAAGCATACAAGCATTGGGAAGTTAAGATAAAAGGTGTGATGTTGACTACATTACCCTTGAACCCTACCCGAGTAGAAGTCTCCGCAGAACTAAGCATACAAGCATTGGGAAGTTAAGATAAAAGGTGTGATGTTGACTACATTACCCTTGAACCCTACCCGAGTAAGTAGAAGTCTCCCCAGCACTAAGCATACAAGCATTGGGAAGTTAAGATAAAAGGTGTGATGTTGACTACATTACCCTTGAACCCTACCCGAGTAGAAGTCTCCGCAGCACTAAGCATACAAGCATTGGGAAGTTAAGATAAAAGGTGTGATGTTGACTACATTACCCTTGAACCCTACCCGAGTAAGTAGAAGTCTCCCCAGCACTAAGCATACAAGCATTGGGAAGTTAAGATAAAAGGCGTGATGTTGACTACATTACCCTTGAACCCTACCCGAGTAAGTAGAAGTCTCCCCAGCACTAAGCATACAAGCATTGGGAAGTTAAGATAAAAGGTGTGATGTTGACTACATTACCCTTGAACCCTACCCGAGTAGAAGTCTCCGCAGCACTAAGCATACAAGCATTGGGAAGTTAAGATAAAAGGTGTGATGTGACTACATTCCTTGAACCCTACCGAGTAAGTAGAAGTCTCCCCAGCACTAAGCATAGAGCTACATAGTTGTTGAAGATTTCTAGGTCTGAAAGAAAGTAGGGTACTCTCCTCAAAGGCACTATAGAAAAAAGAGTGAAAACACTGAAAGAAAGCAAGGTACTCTCCTCAATGTACTATAGAAAAAAGAGTGAAAACACTGAAGAAAGCAAGGTATCTCCTCAAGGCACTATAGAAAAAGAGTGAAAACACTGAAGAAAGCAGGTACTCTCCTCAATGCACTATAGAAAAAGAGTGAAAACACTGAAGAAAGCAAGGTACTCTCCTCAAAGGCACTATAGAAAAAAGAGTGAAAACACTGAAAGAAAGCAAGTTACTCTCCTCAATGCACTATAGAAAAAGAGTGAAAACTGAAAGAAAGCAAGGTACTCTCCTCAATGACTATAGAAAAGAGTGAAAACACTGAAAGAAAGTAGGGTACTCTCCTCAATGCACTATAGAAAAAAGAGTGAAAACACTGAAAGAAAGCAGGGTACTCTCCTCAATGCACTATAGAAAAAAGAGTGAAAACACTGAAAGAAAGTAGGGTACTCTCCTCAATGCACTATAGAAAAAAGAGTGAAAACACTGAAAGAAAGCAAGTTACTCTCCTCAATGCACTATAGAAAAAAGAGTGAAAACACTGAAAGAAAGCAAGGTACTCTCCTCAATGTACTATAGAAAAAAGAGTGAAAACACTAAAGAAAGCAGTTCTCTCCTCAAGCACTATAGAAAAAGAGTGAAAACACTGAAAGAAAGCAGTTACTCTCCTCAATGCACTATAGAAAAAGAGTGAAACACTGAAAGAAGCAAGGTACTCTCCTCAAGGCACTATAGAAAAAGAGTGAAAACACTGAAAGAAAGCAAGTTACTCTCCTCAATGCACTATAGAAAAAAGAGTGAAAACACTGAAAGAAAGCAAGGTACTCTCCTCAAAGGCACTATAGAAAAAAGAGTGAAAACACTGAAAGAAAGCAAGGTACTCTCCTCAAAGGCACTATAGAAAAAAGAGTGAAAACACTGAAAGAAAGCAAGGTACTCTCCTCAAAGGCACTATAGAAAAAAGAGTGAAAACACTGAAAGAAAGCAAGGTACTCTCCTCAAAGGCACTATAGAAAAAAGAGTGAAAACACTGAAAGAAAGTAGGGTACTCTCCTCAATGCACTATAGAAAAAAGAGTGAAAACACTGAAAGAAAGCAAGGTACTCTCCTCAATGCACTATAGAAAAAAGAGTGAAAACACTGAAAGAAAGCAGGGTACTCTCCTCAATGTACTATAGAAAAAAGAGTGAAAACACTGAAAGAAAGCAAGGTACTCTCCTCAATGCACTATAGAAAAAAGAGTGAAAACACATTATTCCTGGGGTTCAACAACAATAACAACTTTGTTTAGATTTCAGCAACAAAAAAAACGAGCAGAAAATCACACAAAAAACCCCAATATTTAAGAGTAATTTTTGCCGTCTTTTCTTTCATAACAGATCACTTTGCTGACGAGCTGTGACATGTATAACACGCTAGCACATGTGTGTTTGTATCGCAACATGGTCACACAACCTTGAAAATTGTCATTTATTTTGTGACGGATTCCTTGACGAACTGTAAAAATCATATTGAAATCAGCACCACTCCTAGAAAATATTCTCTCTTCCTTATAAATAATTTTGCAGTTAAATATGTTTGTTCAGACGATCGATCATATAACGTAACATGTTTTTAAAATGGCAATATCACAAAGCCTAAATTATGTAAGAAAAAACAACGAATTTTGTTATTATCAAACTTCTGGTTGTGGCGTTGAAATTAAATGCGGGTAAACCTTTAATCAATCAAGTGCCATGCCTGTCGATTATGTCTGTTCACAACTATTCTCTCTCTTTTTCTCATTGGTACAGATAATACGTTGTTTCGTGGATCTTTTGTCGAGCCCCGATATCAGATCACCCAACATCTTCTTCCTCTGTCTTCCGTGATCTTTACTTCCCTGAATTTTACCAGTTGTTACCAAACATTTTAAACCCCTTCTTTTCATTATATGCCCGAAGAACCTTCATTGTCTGATTTCATTTCTTTGATATGGTTTCTTTGTGTGCAGGCCTGTTTAAAAACTTCAACAGTTGTTTTCTTCGCTGTCGATGGACATTTCAGTATTCTTCTGTAAAACTACATCTCTGTGACTTCCAACGATCTTATTGATTTCTTGTTCATTGTCCATGATTCGCTGCCATAAATAAGTATTGTTTCAATATAGCACTGGAGTTCTCGTTAGAGTTTCATTAGTAGTGAATGAACGCATCGTGTGTTATATGAGCACTTACTAACTTTTCAATAATACCAGATTTTTTTAAAAAGCTCAAGAAAACATCATTTTGTACATGAGAAGCAAGCTTCCCTGTTTTGTGAGCCTGTTGGACACACGTTTCATGTCTATGTTTATTGAGTTTGTCCACACAGTGTTACTATCAAAACACAAACTTGATCAAAAGAGTACAAACTAATCAACGGCTGGTCAGAAACACATTCTGGACTAACTAATAATTTAAAGTAATGGAAATCAGCTTGTATTTCATCAGTAAACGAAAAGTCACGACAGAGATGGTGTCATCGTAGAATTCTCGGTGTATCAAGAAGAGACAGGTTTAGAAATGAAGACATCAGGAAAAACGTGTTTACAACGTCAGTACTTAATACTTGCTTGACTTTAGGGGATTCTCTCTGGCGTAGAGGTTAGGTGCTCGTATCTAGTGCCAAAGGTACCAGGTTCGCTCCCTCGTGGAGCCATCTGGATATTTTTCCAGTGAGTCCTGATATCAGTGTAGGTGAGAACAAGCTCCTAATCCTATCGGAGACGAACGATAAAACGGAGGTCCCGTGTTCAATATGAGCACATAGCAGAGCCCTTGGCAGTTCAAAATCGCAGAGAGCAGGTTGTAAAAGTCGGTTTGTGAAATTGTAGAGTTTAACAGATCATTACTATTTCAAACCAGTGCTAAAATACAGTTAGGATCACATCAAAATGGCAGACGGTGATAAAATGCACCATCACAGTAACTGGGACGGAGCTAAGACTGGTACAGCAATTTATATACCTCGGAGACCTGGTAACATCAGATGGCAGATACAGATCAGAAATAAAGAGCAGAATAGGGCAGGCCAAAGCAGCGTTCCAGAAAATGAGAATCATTATATGTAACAAGTCATTGTTAATTGAGATCAGAATGAGAGTTATTCAGTGATAAACAGAACCAATACTGACATACGGATGCAAGTCATGGATAATAAACAAACAGATCGAAAAATCTCTGAACGCCACAGAAATGTGGTTTTACAGAAGAATGATGAGAATCCCACGGACTCTTAAAATGACGCGAGGAGGTGTTGAATGAGGTCAAGACAGGGAGAACATTTATTGTCAATATACGAAATAGGCAGTCATCATTTTTCGGACCTGTGATGAGAAAGTGAGGTTAAGAACATATTGTAACAAACGGTAAAATCGAGGGGAGACGAGACGGGGAAGACATAGAGAAAACTTTAGATATCATGAGTTCACGGCATGGAAGAGGCTCACTATCTGAGATGATAGCAAACACCAAGGACAAAGATTTGAGGAGATCCATGATCGCCTACGCCAACCGGCACTGCACTTATTAATTCCTCCAAGCTAATATTTCAACTAGCGTCCGTATTTCAAACCAGTGCCACAATACTATTTCAAAGACGTCGTCACTTCATCCTGGCACGTCTTCAGTAATATTTAGATCGACGACCCACTTTTTTAATGTGGCTTAATGTTATGCAGAGCCGGATTCGCATAGTAGCAGAAGTAGCAAATGCTTTGGGGAGGCCCCGCGCCTCTGGAGCTAAGTTGTCACTAATCATAAACAAGGAACCAAGTTTGGGAGGTGGGTAATAATTTCCCCTTTCATTTTTTTTTATTGAGGTTAGGGCCAAGGTCATGTTTACTCAATTTCGGACTTAATTGGGGCGGTCACACTGAGCTCATTAACAACGTAACAGTTTTTTACTTTTTTGTATAGGAGTGTCTCTTGTGTGCACACGCTTCTAATAAACGAAAAACTTGAAAGCTTGAACAAAATAACAATTAAATTTGACTCATAACCCAGTTCAAGTCTCTTCGTTCAGTAGTTTTTGCGCGCGAAACTTAGTTTAAAATAAATGCAAGTGGGCGTATGAAATATTGTTCTAAGAAATGAGCAGATCTGGGCACTCCTAAATAAATTTCATGTCATTCACGTTTTTTGTGAGAAACTGTTTTGCACTCGACTAGATGTCCCAGAAAATAATGCGAGGGAGGGCCAAATGATTAAACAGAAAACTTGGACACACTTGAAGGAGCAGCAACAAGAAGCCGCAACACAGAGCTGCATAATTTTACAGAGAAGCACACAAACGGACACAGAGAGTAATTTTTATTTGTTCTGCTAACTTTGAATGTATTTAAATCCTCCCATCTTGTTATTTTATTATTATTTTATTTTACATAGCTAATTTTATGTTTCAGTGAGAAATTAATTTTTAAAATAGTTTCTATCATTTTCGTTTTCAATGAATTCAAATGTTTTAAATCAGAGTTATAGTCATGTTAAGTGGTTAAATTTTTTCGATTTTGTTGAAAGTCTCTATACATTCTTTTCCGCTTCTACCTATCGATGGGGCATTCTTACAAAAGCACTGGAAGATACAGGTTCAAAACTCCCGACTTTGAAGAGACTGTCGGACACCAGGTGGTCTTCCAGAGCTGATGCGACAAAAGCACTTCTATGTGGTTTTGCCATTATCAAACAAGTTTTGGATGACATCTCAAATAACATGGATCAAAAGGTAGAGTGTCGTAATCAAGCGTATGGGCTAGTTTTGGAGATGAGTAAGTTGGAAACGGGAATAGTTAGCATTTTATGGAACGGAATTCTAGAACGCTTGCAAGCGTCTAGCGCTTCATTACAGTCACCTGATCAAGACCTTAACACGGGATATGCTCTTTATGAATCGTTACACGGGTACGTTCAAGCAATGCGGCCTACATTTTCAGATATTGAGGCCAAAGCCAAAATCCTGACTCACTGTCAAGAATATCAGCAACAAACTTCACGACGACGCAAGCGAAATACTAAGTACGACGATTTTAGTGGCTCTACTACGCTCGATGAAGTTGTAGAAAATCAAACACCCAAACAAAAATTTGAAAGTCAGGTGTTTATTGTCATAATTGATAATGTATTCTCTGCCTTAGCTAAACGCATGGAAGCGTACCATAGAGTGACTGATGTATTTGGAACATTTCGGCAGTTAAAATCTCTTACAGCAGAAGAGATCTTGAAAAGAACTCCAAATATTGTCAGCTCTTACCAAGAGGATTTGGAAGAAAGCCTAGGCGACGAACTTGTGCAGTTCGCTGAACTTCTTAAAACTAATGTAGCTGCTGCTATTAGCAACGAAAAGAATGAGGCCCTTGAACTGCAATTTTATAAACTTATAATGGAAAATTCATTAGAGTCGTGTTTCCCAAATGTCTTACGAATTTACTTGTCTTTAATGATTACTAACTGCAGCGGAGAACGTTCTTTTCAACATTAAAGCGTATAAAAGTGAGTTAAGAAACATGATGGGACAAGATCGTCTAAATAACCTCACCTTAATGAACATTGAATGTAATTTACTTAGAGAAATTGATTTGTCTAGTATTATCTCTAAATTTGCTCACATTAAATCGAGACAAGTTTGTTTGTAAAATTTATGTTTTATTATTTATTATCATACAGAACTTAGGGCCCCGCGCTAAAATTTGCTACGGGCCCGCGCTGGTCTAATCCGGCTCTGATTTTATGTGTGTGTATGTTTGTGTGTATATATGTGTGTGTATATGTGTGTGTACGAATACCTATAACTTATTTATAACTTATATAGTTCGATGGCAGCACACAGTTCGATGGCAGCACATCTGATAGTTTTGAGGTTAAAAGTGGAGTCAAGCAGGGCTGTGTCCTTGCCCCCACTCTCTTTGGTATCTTCTTCGCAGTCCTTTGAACCACGCCTTAGGGACGCTGATGGTGATGTTTTCATCCGCACTAGATCTGATGGTTCCCTGTTTAACTTGGCTCGCTTAAAAGCCAAGACAAAAACGACGGAAATACTTCTCAAGGACCTCCTTTTCGCTGACGATGCTGCCTTAGTCGCCCACAGTGAGACTACACTGCAATGTCTAATTAATAATTTGTCAAAGGCATGCGACCTCTTTTCTCTGACAATAAGTGTCTCCAAAACAGTTGTATTATGTCAGGAGGTAAGACATCAAATATCACTTTAAATGGTAACCATCTAACACCAGTGCAAAAATTCTGCTATCTTGGGTCCACGGTCACTGCCAGCCTTTCTCTTGATGAAGAAATCAACGCTCGTATAGGGAGTGCGGCTACTACATTCGGCATACTATCAAAGCGAGCGGGACAACAAAAATTGACATTGCAGACGAAAACTCAAATATATCAAGCCTGTGTAATTAGTTCTTTACTATATGGCTCAGAAACATGGACAGCCTACTCAAGACACGAGAGGAGACTTAACATCTTTCACCTTCGATGTCTCCGCAAGATTATGAACATCAGGTGGTACGACAAGATAACCAACTCTGAAGTACTACAACGTGCAAATCTGCCTTCCATCATGGGCATGCTCAGCAGTAGACGACTAAGATGGTTGGGACATGTGAGAAGAATGGAAACTTATCGCATACCAAAACAAATGTTGTTCTGTGAACTTTCGGAGGAAGAGGCACCAGGGCAGACCACTGCTCAGATATAAAGATGTCTGCAAAACCTCAATGAAAAACTTTTCTATAGATCCCAGCACATGGGAGGGACTAGCTGATGACAGAGTTGTGTGGAAAGCCAAATTACGGAAGGGCGCAGAGTCTTTTGAGAAGAGACTTATGTACGAGCTGAACGACAAGAGAGAAAAGCGAAAACTCAGAAGTTGTCACAGTAAAACACTTGCCTATTGACCGTCTGTAAAGATGAAAAGGGCCATATATTTATAACTTGCAGAACCAGAACCGACTTCACGGAACTTACGGTTCTAGATGTCCACTCATTATCAGCAGAAGTCGATAGATATACATGTTCTTAACACTTACATCTTGCTGATTAACTCATTCTTTACTAACTGCCACAGTGTGCGCCAAGATTAACTAATAACATGATCAAACTGCTGCACACTGCACGATGCAGTGTTTCGTGTACACTTATTTGCTAAAGTTACAATCATGCATTCTGATCAAATTTATGGTTCATATCAACAACAAAGCGATCTTTCTTTATAGCGCGGCTCCCATGCGGTGGTACACCCGGGTTTAAACCACGGTAAGGACAAGGTGTTTTATTTTGTCGAGTGCGTAATGAAAACTTTCTAACCTGAACCGTTTCGTGGCACTGCACTAGCCATGGGGTCATGCAATTGCACAGTCTCATGTCCCTCCTGTCCTATAACGTCCATAAAGCACTATTACAGATAGTAGGGAAGAGGTGAACAGATCGGAAGTTTGGTAAAATTTGTTAACGGGATGACATTTATAAATATTTCAAGATACAAAATGAGAACAAAAATTCGCCCAATTGGAGACCGGGGCCCAGATTTGGGGTGTAAAGAATAGAACCACTGTTACCTGCCACGCATGTAAGAGGCGACTTAGGAGATTTGGCTGAAATCGGATGCACGTGTCCTAAACATGTAGAAGCCAATGCGTTTAGGGGCCTACCAAGCCAATGTGCAACGTATACACGTTTTTAGCAAAGATGAAACATATCACAAAGAGTGATTAAAATTGGTCGTAAAGAACGAACGCAAAGAAGAAAATGAAGAACAAAAATTAATTCTGCCACATCGTGTTTTTCAATTCGGTAGCGTATGTGTTAATAGTACATTTACTTTTCTTGTTATGTGTCGGTGTCTACGTTCACAAAGTCAATTCACAATGTCCATATGTTCAAGATCGCTAGCTCACATCACCCGTGAGGTGCCGGGGCCCGCAAGGGAAGAAAAGAATAGTACAACTGTGACCTACAAGGCATGCCGTAAGATGCGACTGATGTAAGACCTAGGGAAGCTTACCCTAGTAAATAGAAACCATCGCAGAAATCGGATGTGCTGGCCTACTTGTAGGCACATAACTGGCACAACGTACAATCGCTCTTAGGCTCAGATCACATACAAATCACACACAGAGTGGTTAACAAGTGGTCGACTAGGAGCGTTCGAAGAAGTAGGGTTTAAAAAAAGAGTTTAAAAGCCGAAGGATTGACTATAGCACCGAGGTTTTTCCCATACAGTTCGGTACCTCTCCGCAGAACTGGCACACCACCTGCCGAGAGTATTGCACTAAGCACGAACTCCGTAACTCCAGCAACAATCCTAGGGTCTCTGGAAAAAACTGCACTCGTGAACAGAATGGCGCGGTCCGTACTCGAACCTACGACCTTCGACTCACATGGCAAAGGGCTTAAACACTTAGCCACAGAGACCCCAAGAAGTAGACAAAGAAGAAGCTAGCTTATATATTCCTATAACATCATATTACATACATTTTTAATGACTTCACTATGTTATAAATACTATTAAATCCTATATTTCCCTGTGGATCAAAGATAATAATATACAACATATCAAAGTTCAACGCTTCCAGGATTTGATGCATTAAATTCCAGACAGTTAGTACCTTATTTGCTATTAACGTTAAGCCACGGACAGATAAAACACCACACAGGCTATATGTTTGAGATCTAATATGAAGAACCATTTATCTTGTAGAAATCCGTTGAAACTGTTAGAAGTGTTGTGCAGCTTAAATTAAAGTTGTAATTAAGATACAATGATACGAACAATGTTTAACACTACTATTCTCAGTTAGAGATGTCAGAAATATGAAGTAAAATAAAATAGTTCAACTGTTTAAACCATAGATGCCCAAACTTTTTCAGCCCACCGACCACTTTGTACAACATTAACTTCGTGTCGCACTCCCTCCCCATTATAACAGTTTGCCAACGCTTCCCCTAAATATATATACATATTCTATTTTCAATTTGACATAGCAAATTGATATATATTTCTGTCATACATGGTCAGTTTTCAAATGATTATATACATGAAATTGAAAATTGATGGAAAAAATGGATCGTGTAAGATGGCCATAAGATGTGTTAAAATGCAGAATTCAAATTTTTTAATGATTATCAATTGCAAAATCACGAAAAACTCCCCAAAGCTTCTGAATCCACTATCCCCTCTGGAAGGCTTCAGCGCCCACTGAGGGACGGTACCGCCCAATTTGGCAACCCATGGTTTTAACGAACTAAGAAATCCTAGGGTAGAAGGCTCTTTAGAAATAGTGATGAAATTTGATGGAAGAATACAGGGCTGTGCGGTATATTTTCTGAGTATGATGCAAGTCTTCGAAATGCCGCCCCTTAAATATTTTTTCTTTAAAATAACATTCAATTGTATATTTGATTTTGCTGCTTATGCCGCCCCCTTACGGTACCGCCTAATGCGGCCGCCTCTCCGTATCGTAGCAAGGCACGACCCTGGAAGAATAGAGTGAAAAATAGAACACATCTCATGAAGTATAGTGAACAATGAAATATCAAATCTCATATCGTAGGATATCCTTTACAGAACTTAGACATCAACAACAGTAAAGGGGTCGTCGATTTTCTAGGCACAACTTACACGTTCAGTAGTTTGCCATTGCTTTCTGAACGGTGAGGTCTATTTTTATCGTTTGTAAAAATCCAAGGAAACTAATTTGCTTCCAAACTTGCCCGCCGCGGAGTTTGAACCAGGTACGCTTGGGTTATGATCGAGCACACTACCGCTTAAGTTACAGAAGCAGACTGTCTATATATATACATAAACGATATAGATACTGGTTGTGGTTAAGTTGTTAACCCCATGCCTTGCGTCCTAAAGATCGTGGGTTCGAATCCGGACCGCGTCGTCGTTCTGTTCACATATTTTCATAGATCCCTAGACATGTTGCTGGAGCCAAGGAGTTCGTGCTTTGTGCAATACTCTCGGCAGATGGCACACCGTTTCTGCTCAGAGAGATTGAGCCATGTGGGGCAATAAAGTCAATCTTTCGGCTTTAGTTCCTTCAAACATGTGGTCATATTTATATACACTTCATGTCATACGTGGAAGACCTAAGATCACTCTTCGAAGAACAATAGTACAAGAAAGTAAACTACTGGGATGTAAAACCATACAAGATCTCCAACTGCTAGCAACGAACCGCATTATATGGAGATCTAAAACCTCTGCCGTATGTCGTATGTGTGCCGCCTTTGGTACGAAAGGAACAAACTAACTAACTAACATGTCATAGTTTTTGACATGTTGTCATATATATATACTTCATGTCATAGTTCAAACACAACGTAGTAACAAACTCACCGCCCGAGTGGTTACCGGGGCCCAAATTTGGGGTGTGAAGAATAGAACAACTGTTACCTGCCACGCATGTCGTTAGAGACGACTAAGGAGGTTTGGCTGAAAACGGATGCACATGTTCTAAACGTGTAGAAGTCTATGTGTTTAGGGACCTACCAAACCAATGTGCAACGTATACACGTTTTTGGCAAAGATCAAACATATCACAAAGAGTGATTAAAATTGATCGTAAAGAACGAACGCAAAGAAGAAGAAGAAGAAACTCACATTGTTTGATCAAATCATATTACAGACTCACTGTTCATCATTGAAGCACAACAAATTATAGTTCTATGTAAGTCTGAACTTCCGCAAAAAACTTTAGATATCAACCAGTTTTTGTTGAAAATCTAAATACATATTTGGTTAATCTCAGGACTCAACTGACCTGTGCACCAACTATTGTGCAAAGGTAATTAGTAACAATTAAAGTAAAATTCAAAGAAACATTGTTTCTACACATTTTGACCATCGTTAAAATTACATTGGATACTTTCGCCGGTGCTATGGTGTTTGTGTGCTGCCGCTGAGATTCTGATGTGCAATAAATAGATTAAAGAACACATGGTTTTGTCATTAAAGTGCAATAATGATGGTAGTATCAATCATATAATCAATCAATCACTGGTCACTTAAATACACATGATAATTACATGGTAGAAATCCAATTAGAAATAAAAAGTACTGTTCAAGGTAAGAGAAATCGTAAACACTGACAACTCTGAAGACAGCAATCGTACACACTAACAACTCTGAAGACAGCAATCGTACACACTAACAACTCTGAAGACAGCAATCGTACACACTAACAACTCTGAAGACAGCAATCGTACACACTAACAACTCTGAAGACAGCAATCGTACACACTAACAACTCTGAAGACAGCAATCGTATACATTAACAACTCTGAAGACAGCAAACAACTGCTAAAGGGTCTAAAACCGAATGACTGTCTTATTGTAGCGGGTTTTTACCCCATATCGTTCAGTTTCTATCTGCAGAAATAGGACACCATCTGCCGAGAGTATTGCGCAAAATATGAACTACGTAACTTTAGCAACACTCTTATGGGTCTCTGGTAAAGAATGTACCCGTGAACAGAACGACGAGGCCCGGATTCGAACCCATGATCTTCGTAACGAAAGGCAATGTGTTAACCACTTATCCATAGAGACTAATAGAAACAACGTCTGTAGACTGAAACAATGAAAGCTTACCTGAATAATTCTGTACCGGGAATACAGAAACATAGATCTTCAAATATATGATCATACATATTATGAAAGACAATATCAACTTCATGAGTAGCATAGAATCATGAAAACAAAATGTTGTATTAACACTGAACTAAGATATACAATGACAAATAGTACATTGTCTTCATCTCTTAGTTTTATACGTTACATAGCACCTGCAAGTAATTTCTCCATACCGCTCTATACCGTGTAACATGTTCAATTTCTATTCAATTGAGTCTTATATTTTTCGCATCTTAAAACACAGTTCGTTTCAGGGTTTCACTGGGCGTACCTTTCATACATTAACGATTTGGCTTCGACTTCAATGTCAGCTTTGTGATTATTTGATCATTTCGTCTCAGATCATGCCCAGCATATCTCCATCTTCAGAAAAGTACATACTTGGGAGTTAATCACAAATGTAAAAAAAATCATATCTTTTCTTATGCCCTCTTTGATTGTAATATCTTTTCAATATTTATTTTTTGTTTGCTATATTTTATTTGTATCTGTATGATTTACTATCAGTAAAATATAATTCCTAAATCTAGCTAATCATTGTTCACTGAACTCTATTGAATTTTCTAATATTATTGGTTTCATAATCCTTTAGACAACCTGTAAGAATTGCATTAGTGACATGAGGTATTTTTGCTTTACTTTCTTCTTATTCTCAATGTTCATTTCAGTTTCAATTTGGAATATCTTCATTACACACCGGACATGTTCATAGGTGCTCTGATCTACTTCGCAATATCTCCAACAGCGTCCAGCGACTGACCGTACCAGTTCGATTTTGATTGATGAGCCTACGCATATAACTGTTGTGATGTTCTTTTCTGCTCACACCAATCTTCAATGTTCATTTCAGTTGTCTTACTGAAGAATTACACATTTAGTTTTTTTCGTATGTTTTACTTGTTAGATTAAATATTTAATTCACTAATTGTTATTTTTTTCTTTTGGACGCAGTTATATTGTAATGTACACTGATGGTTTTACGACATCACACAATGCACCGCGATCCAGTATATGGGTTCATAGGAGACAAATAGTTAATTATCTTTATGGAAACTCAGGGAATGTATTTACATATACATAATAAAATAAAGAGAAGCGTCTGGAGAAAATGGAATAGAGCTCGGCTCCAATGTGGGAGACCTGTGTTCACTTCCCAGTAAAGCCAAGGAATTTTTTCTGTTGTCAGTATAAATAAAAATTCTAACCTGAACAGCTTCGCGGCGACTGCACTAGCAATGTGGTCATTAAATTCCTTAGGCCCTCGTCCCACATGTCCTACACAGCACTTAAAAATGCCTGAAGAACTACAGGTAGTAACTGCAGTTTTTTTATTTAAAAGAAAAATAAGAAAATGTTCAATAGCCTTTTCAGACCTTATGAACTATCACTTGACATTTCTAGGAACTAGTGTGCAGGAGGTATTATAGCCAATTCCTTTCCTTGCATGAACAGCCTCTAGTGTATGATTGAACCCACAACCCTCTTGTGTCCCGAGTCGAAAGGCTAACGTTTATACATTACGCTAGTTCGTCTCAAACACACACGCACGCACACATATACACCAATGTATAATGTATTAACTTTAACATTTCTAGAGATTAAAGGCTCGTGTAATACTATTTTCCCCCACCTATTTAATCGTCTGCGTTTGCATATCGTTTTATAGATTCTTTATCAAGTTACACTTGCTTAACAATTTTTTAGCAACCAAAATAATGAGAACTATACATGTAATGACGTTGGTTTCTAGTGTAATAGTGAAGTTACAAGTAAAGTTTAATACAAGCAAACTTTGCAAGCCGTATCATCCTAGACACTCAGTAAACCGGACACGACCACGTTTACCACTTGAGAGGATATCAGCAGAGCCAAGATGAATTCTTATCAGGCTGTCGAAGTCTTTCATTTTGTAACTCCAAAACCCTATAACAACAACTAGAACCAGGAAAAAAGTAAGATGGAACACTGTCAGGTCAAAGTCGAATTTCCTGTGTCTGTCATTTGAAATGGAAATTTTGTGTGCCCGGATTGACACACTCGCTTGGCATCGACCTGTTTGAAAATTGAACATTCCAGTCCAAAAGAAAATCGACCACTCTCAAAGGACTGTTCCTGCTTCTAGAATAATGAATAGATGTCTCAAAAAAGGGGGTTTTGAAATCTTACCATGCCCTTGATATGAACAAGGATGATTACAAATGGTGGCTTGACTATTCTGTAGAACAAACCCAACTAAATTCTCTTACAAATATGGATGCAAATATGTAACTAAATCTTTCACTGACATCATATATTCTGTAAACAACGGATGATACTTGGCTACGGTTATGCATATATACATATGTTAAGACAATTCGTTAAATATATAAAAACAAAGAAGATAAGGAACTGAACAAATGTAAGATTTATGATATCATTTATTGTGTATTTTAATCCCAGTTGGAGCATAGGTACTCAACCAACTCGTGCCAAATCTTTCCATCATTAGTTATCTCTTGCAGCTCCTACGAGTTCTTCCGTATATAATTAAATTCTGCCTCCAAATATCTTCTCTATACATTTCTAGAACTTTATCACAGTCATTTTTCCTTCGGGTTCCAGAAAAAAAAATCCTTTATTGTTATACACCCTATAGATTTATATTCTTCTTCTTTGAAAGTTCCACAACTACCACATGTTAACCACTCTGTGTAATTTGTATGTGATCTTAGCCTAAGAGAGATTGTACATTCTGTTAGTTATGTGCCTACAAGTAAGTAGCCCATCCGATTTCTGGGACGTTTTTTATTTACTAGCGTAGCTTCCCTGGTCCCTACATCAGTCGCCTCCTACGACATGCCTTGTAGGTCGTGGTGGTGCTATTCTTTGCTTCTCTTGCAGGCCTCAGCACCACACCGGCGAGAGATATGAATTTCTCAATTTGTGTTATATTCATCGTCTTTTATACACCTCTTGGTTCACTGTGATCTATCGTGCTCTCGGCATAAGCTTCTTATTTGTGTGACCTTATCATACAATCTCAATCTCTCTTTTCTACACAGACACAAGTTGATGAATATTTATAATATAATACAACATCATACATCAGCATTTCATAGTTATAATCCACCAACAACAGACTACCTAGATCACTGTTTCCCAACGTGGGGCCCACGCCTCTCAGGGGGGCATTTTCATCGTTAAGGGGGGCAATGGGCTCGTTCAGAGTTTAACTAATGTTCATGACGTTGCGAAACTGATATATCGGCTTTTGTATGTCTTTTGACAAAAATGAATGTTGTTTCACAATCACGTTACTGAAGTATAAAAAATAATATTTTTAAAAAAGGGGGGATACGAATTTTGAAAAAGCTTTGGTGGAGCATGGCACAAAACAGGTTGGAAAACACTGACCTAGATCATATTTTTGCTTTTAAATGAACCTAGTGTCTACAATGCATTCCGTCTTTTGAATTACGTTTTCACCCTCTAGGCTTGGTCCTTTTTAAATGAGAATTAATGAGATCAATAGCCTTACTTGACAAAGTTTACAGTCAATGGCAAGGTATCTCTGTGGCGTAGAGGTTAAGTGCTCGTCTCTAGTCTCAAAGGTACCAGATTCGTTCACTCATAGAGAGTGTTAATATTTTTCCAGAGATCCCTGATCTCGGCGTAGGTGTGATCGAGTTTCTAGTCCTATCGGAGAAGGACGATAAAATGTATATCCCGTGTTCAATTGGAGCACGTAATAGAACCCTTGACAGTTCAAAATCGAGAAAAGAATGCTGGAAAGCCGTTGCCCAGGCAACATTCATTAGAAAAAATTAGTAGTAAAATTCCAACATCTTCAAAAATTACATCGGGACTCTCGTCGGTGCTACGGAGTTAGTGCACTGCAGCTGAGATCGTCTTGTGTAAAAACAAGAGATCGAAGCATGGTTACACTAAAGTGCAATGATGATGGACCTATCAACCAATCAATAAATAAATAAATCAATCAATCAATATGTCAATCAATAGTCAATTGCTTCTTCTTCTTCTTCAAACGCTCCATATCGACCATTTGTTAACCACTCTATGTGATTCGTATGTGATCTGAGTCTGGCAGCTTCCCTAGGTCCTACATCAGTCGCCTCTTACGACATGTCTTGTAGGTCGCAGTGGTACTATTCTTTGCTTCCTTGCGTACCCCGGCACCACACGGGCAAAATATCAATGGCAATCTTTCATATTCGATTGTTTCATACTTTTATATATGGTTCATATATATCTTTGTGGTGTCGGGACTCGCAAGGGGAGCAAAGACCCTAGGGATGCTACCCTAGTAAATAAAAAGCAGTGCAGAAATCGGCTGTCCTTGTCTACTTGCAGACGAATAACTGGCACAACGTACACTCGCTCTTAGACTCAGATCACATAGAAATCACACAGAATGGTTGACAAATGGTCGATATGGAGCGTTGGAAGTAGAAAAAGAAGATATGGTTCATATTTTTCAGATTTGCTGACAAACATCTCACTCCAGACTTCTCACAAGCAACAAAACATATATTAGAATAACATTCAACTAACGTATCAACTAACATGTAGGAGGTAAAATAAATTAATTGTTTTTTATGTCTGAAAGTGACTTTCTTAAACATTACATGTAGACAATGATGAACAGTATTTTGTGAAGCTAGACAGAAGTGATGTCGCAGTGCAATATAGCTCAACAATGGAGAACTTGACAGATGTCACATACAGACTGTCACAGTTTTAATATAAGTAAGTACAATGTACAAAGTATGCCGTCAACTAGATGACAGCTTATAGAAAGGTAACATGAGGTCTAAGTAATTTCTAGCTTACTTGCTTACTTAGTTCTTACTCTTGTAATCGTTTTCTTCCATGGAGGGGTTAGAGGTCATCCCGAGAGAATACCCCCTTATCCTATCAGTTGTCTTTCTTTTGGTCCGTTTCTAGTCCAGTTTGAACGCCACTATATTTAACAAAACATACGTTAAATGTCTTTTACGAATGATAGAAATAGACCTCACAGTTCAGAAAGCACTGACAAACTACTGAACGTATAAGTGATGTGTAGAAAATTGATGACTCGTTTTCTGTTCTTAATGGCTACGTGCTGTAAAGGGTATGTCACGATTTGTGATGTTGAATGTCACTATATATAACGAAGCATACCGCACGTGTGTTGTTGCAGCTCTTAAGGGGACCAAAGAATAGCAACACTGCTACCTACACGGCCTGTCGTAAGAGACGACTGAGGTAGGGTCCTAGGGAAGCTACCCTAGTAAATAAAAAGCGCCGCAGAAATTGAATGTGCTGGCCTACTTATAGATGCATAACTGGCACAACGCACAATTGCTCTTAAGCTCGGATCACATACAAATAACAAAGAGTGGTTAACAAGTGGTCGATATGGAGCGCTCGAAGAAGAAGAAGGTACAGTCCGAAAAGAACGACATAGCAAATATGAAAAGAGACTGATTAATCAACATCGAACTGGAGTGTTGGGCCGCTGGACACTGCTGGATTTATTGAGGCGGAGATCGGAGCACATATGGACATGTCCGGAGTTCTATGATGATAGTCCTCTGATAATTGATAACTCAGAGAGATAGCTACTTGTCAATGTAATGAAGACTGATATATATATATATATATATATATATGTATATAAACGCGCCGTTGTTATAACAAGTCAAAGACTTTATATATCTAGGGAGCATTTTTTCAGCAAATGGAAGAATAACTAATGAAATTTAACACAGATGCAACAAAGCAAATCAAATGATAGGACAAATGGCGCTAATTTTAAACCTTAAAATGTAAACTTGTTACCATGAGCACAAAAAGAGCAATGTTCAACACAATTTTTCGCCCCATATTATGCTACCAGTGCCAAGCCTCGACGCTGACATCAAATGATAGAAGAAAACTATTCACGACAGAGATTAAATGTTTACGCAGAATGCTAGGGGTAACAAGAAGGGACCGGTTTAGAAATGAAGACATCAGGAAAAAGTGGGTACAACATCAGTACTGAACGTCCTCAAGAAACAACAAATTAAATTGTTCGGTCACATAAGCAGATTACCAACAGAGAGTGCACTTCAAAGAGCAATGTTGCTCCGATACAGTGGATACAAAGAGCAATGTTGCTCCGATACAATGAATGCAAAGCAAAAGGTCAGCCACGCAAAAGGTGGATCTCATGGATAACAGAGGCTACGAAAGACATTATTTATGAAACGCACACATGGTTTCCTTCTAGAAATATCTTCTGATCCGGACGTTGTGAGATAAAACAGGATTGAGAAAAGAAAAGAAGAATGTTATAACTTCAGCGACATCGGCATTTATCAAATTACACCTACATTTTCTTTTTTAATGCATCTGTCTATCTATTGTCTATTCCCAGGTGGAAGATGTAGTTGGCTGTCCATTCTTGTCGTTAAGTGTAGGGATTGGAGCTTTAATTTGCGTTCTAGTGCCAGATGAGTTGTGTTATATCCGTGTATATGTAGTGTGGTCTTGATATTGTCTATCCATCTTTTTCTTGGTCTTCCCTTAGCTCTAGTACCCGATCTCTTTTATTGTATTGTTATTTTATTATTGGTGGTTGGTTGTATTTCATTTTCATTAAATGTCCAAACCACTGCATTTGTTGTTTTCGATGCATTCGGTGCATGAAGTTATGCCCCCTCTGCTTCTGATGTCCTCATTTCGTAGTCTGTCTTTCCTGGTGACCCTACTGCCTTCCACAAGCATGCATCCGTTATTATCATTACTAATATATTGTAAAACTAACATGCTTGTATATCTCCATGTAATGTATATAACGAGAAACTATTTTACATCATAATTTCTTTTCCCTCAACTTACAACGAACATGTTTCGAATTTCAAACTAGTTAAGTACAATGAATATAAAGAAAACAGAGGTTATGGTTGTCTCCAAGAAACAAGAAACACCAACATGCAATATCAAAATAAATAACACAACACTGAAACAAGTCCATCGATTCAAGTATCTAGGAACATTCTTAACACCAGATGGAAGATGTACAACAGAGATTAGAAGTAGAATAGCTCAAACGAAAGCAGCTTTTATGAAAATGAAGAACACACTATGCGTGAACTCACTACCAATGACACTGCGAAAACGAATACTCCAATGCTATATTGAACCAATTCTGATGTATGGCAGCGAATCATGGACACTGAACAAACAATCAATACGATCATTGGAAGCCACAGAGATGTGGTTTTACAGAAGAATGTTGAGAATTCCATGGACAGCAAAGAAAACAAACGTTGAGGTTTTAAATCAGGTCTGCACACAAAGAAACCTTATCAAAAGAATAAGAATCCGACAATCAAGGTTCTTCGGGCATATCATGCGAAGAGAAGGTTTAGAACATTTGGTGACTACAGGTAAAATTCAGGGAAGGAGAGATCGTGGAAGACAGAGGGAGAAGATGTTAGATGGCCTGACATCATGGTTCGACAAAATATCGACGTCAGAACTGATTACATGCACCAAGCAAAGAGAGTTGTGGAGAGACATGATCGCCTACGCCGGCAGGCATGGCACTTGATTGATTGAAACAAATTAATTAACGTTGAGACATGGTTATGTTAACATCTGTTATTCATGTTTTGGTGAACATTACTATCAATATTATTTTGTTATCACTATTAGTGGAGCGTCTGGTCGAGTGGATTAGAGCACGGCTTCCATGTGGGAGATCTGTGTTCAATTCACGGTAAGGCTAACGATTTTCTTTTGTTGTGGGCATAAATAAAATATCCTAACCTGAACAGCTTGGCGGCAACTCCACTAGCCATGCGGCCATTATATTCCTCTGGCTTTCGTCCCACCTGTCCTTTATCACCCTAAAGAGTGGTACTACCGGCAGTAACGATAGTGTTTATGACTATTGTTGTTAGTATTATTATTGCAATCCCCACAAAGCGCATTTGCCTTCATAGCCAAGTTTGCCATTGGAAGATTTTTTTCAAAATAAAAATTCTACACAATTTTCACCCTCTTCAACATTACATTGGGATCCGCCGATGCTGCGGAGTTATTGCACTAAGAACAGATCTTCCTGTACAAGAAAGGGATCGGAGCACACATAGCTATTCATAGAATTCGATTATGATGTTTCAATCAATCAATAAATCGATCAATTAATCAATAAAAAGTGCAATTTCTCCTGTGATCCCGATGATTGTTTCTGGAGTTACGGTGTTCGTTCTTTCTGCAACACTCCCTACAGGTGGCATGCCAAATCTGCGGAGAGGGACCCAGTTATATGGAGAAACCCAGTACCATGATGTCAATTCTTTGTCTTCAAATCTGTTCATATCATGGACATGGAATTCATCTACTGGGAACCCCAATTTTATTAGGCAGAAAAAAATACAGTAGGAAACTATTATTTTTGTGCATGTGCTTTATAAGTTCTTCTTCTGCGATCCACTTCGCTATGTAACTACACCGGTATGTGTCATAAACAGGGTGGTGCGCTTGAGGTCTTCTGTGATCCACTTCGCTATGTAACTACACCGGTATGTGTCATAAACAGGGTGGTGCGCTTGAGGTCTTCTGTGATCCACTTCGCTATGTAACTACACCGGTATGTGTCATAAACAGGGTGGTGCGCTTGAGGTCTTCTGTGATCCACTTCGCTATGTAACTACACCGGTATGTGTCATAAACAGGGTGGTGCGCTTGAGGTCTTCTGTGATCCACTTCACTATGCAACTACTCCGGTATGTGTCAGAAACAGGGTGGTGCGCTTGAGGTCTTCTGCGATCCACTTCGCTATGTAACTACTCCGGTATGTGTCATAAACAGGGTGGTGCGCTTGAGGTCTTCTGTGATCCACTTCACTATGCAACTACTCCGGTATGTGTCAGAAACAGGGCGGTGCGCTTGAGGTCTTCATCGGTTTCCCATAGTTTGTTTTGAAGGGATGTTTCTGTTGGCCAAATTTCCATTCTCACACTGTTCAGGCTGTGACAGTCTTGAAAAATGTGCTTTACAAGTTCAAAATCGGTGAAACGGAGATATGTCCCTGTAAATAAGCACCTCAAAACACTGCTCGCATATTACATATATACACCAGTTTAACAATCTCGAGAAATCAAATTTCGATATCACATATGTCATAAGAAAATATAGTCTACGGTACATCAAAGAAGAAAATACGTCTTACCATATCCTTAAGCTAAGCCTCATATCTACTAATCTAACGATCACTGATAGAAGAAAAGAAGATGAACAAGAAATATGTGCTTTATTATCAGACACATCATCATCATCACGTAGCTTGTCCTGAGCAAAAATTTGCCACACTAATAGTTCTTCTCAATTTCTCTTAGATGCCCAGATGTCGTGCCACTGCAGCCATCAGGTTAAAATCATCATTTTCATCCTGAATCCATCTTTTCCGTGATTTTACTCTTCTCTTTGTCAGGAGGCTTCCTTCCATAATGACATTCTCTAATCCTTAGTGTCCTTTTTATATGCCAAAAATATTTCAATTTTCTCCCTCTCAATTGTAGTAACAGCCAGTTTTCTTTAATCTTGAGTTCTTTCTTGTTAGATCTATTTGTTCTCTTCTCTGTCCTTGGTATGCGGATGACTCTTCTGTAACACTTATAGTCAAAATTTCCATATATGTTTTTCCACTGCCTTGTTCCATGCCCATACTTCAAATCCTTACTTTGCCACTGAAAACATATATACTCGTTGTTATTATACCCAAGAACTAGATAATAATAATCGATGATTGAAACTAAATAGAAAATACTCATAACATTTTGGTTTAATTAGAATAAACTATACCGATGTTTACTTTACAACAAAATGATTAATCATGTCTGAATTAAACGCAATTAACTATGATTAACCTTGCTAGAGTTACAAGAAATCTGATATGACTAACCTTATTCAAGTTACCAAGAAATCGTCTTCTAGTTGTCTAGAATAACACTTTAACAGTTAGTTCCAGCTTTTAATTGCAATTTGATAAATATTTACTGAGAAAAGATAATGTAATACTATTCATATCAGAATAAGAATTGAGAATATGTAAAGTTTATACGCATTTACACACACATAAGCACAAACACACATCTCTTTCTCTTTCTGTTTCTCTCTCTCTCTCTCTCTCTCTCTCTATATATATATATATATATATATATATATATATATATATATATATATATATATACGTTTCAGAATCGGGATTTTGAAATCCTACCATGTCCTTGATATGAACAAATGTAATTGCAAATGTTGACGACTATTCTGTAGAATAAACCTATATATGTCATCTTTGTTCGTTCTTACAGACGATCATTTGGCAAGTGTATTACTGTAACGACTTCTAAGTTTGCACCTGCTTCTCTTTCCTCCTTGAAATGCACTCCTTAGTTTCTTTTCAATCGATGTTGCATTTTTGCGTGATGTTGTTTTTCCATTTAACTATGTCATCAGCTAGCTTTTCCCATTTCCTTAGACTGACATAAAACTTCTCAATTGAGATCGTGCAGATAACTTTATCTCTGAGCAGTAACCTGTCATGGAGAATCTTTTCTTGCCAAAGTTCACAGAATACCATTTGCTGATACATGCGACTATTTATATTTTACATTCTTATATATACGAGAGTATATATATTCTGCGTAGTATATATAAATTTGCACTGCGCGTTAGTGAGCTCAAGCACAACCGAAGCGTACCTGGTTCAAACTCCGTGGCAGGCAAGTTTGGAAGAAAAGTAGTTCTCTAGCATTTTTACGAACGTAAAAAAATACACCTTACCGTTCAGAAAGCAATGGCAAACTACTGAACGTATAAATTGTCCCTAGAAAATCAGCGACTCGTTTACTGCTGTTGATGGGTAAGTCATGTAAAGGATATGCCACGATTTTCATTTCTCATATATATTCTATAAATATATATATATACAAACACATACATATTCATAAACTCCAAAACGCCCACGAAATGGCGTGACTGGAAATAAATGCCAACACAATTTTCTTCTCTGATGTAAAAATATCTCTTTCCAATGACAGTAAGCCCAGAGAATGCAACGTTTGGACACATCATGACATGCTTTGAGAATATATGTATATATGAGACTGTAGTATTTTGTTGAGAAATGAACACGTATCCCCTAGTGATGGTCTGAAAACGACAAACTATATTATGTTAAATAACTTGTTTCACGAACAGACATGATTTCTTGTATTCTCCCATTACTTTGTTAGTTTAAGGAGGTCAGTTCTTGTCAATACGTTGGACTAGACGTGAGATGGATGCCATTTGTTTTGATAAATCGGTTAATCAAGCTGGTCAGCGCATCAGAGAATAAATCGATACTTTTAAAGATACAGTGCAGATGGCTGCGACGTGAGTGTAAGAAATACAACAGTTATCCAGTTATCAGAGGACATTCACCATAGCACTTCGGACACGTCCATAGGTGTTCCGATCTCCTCCTCAACATATCCAGCAGCGTCCAGCGGCCCAACACGCCAGTTCGATGTTGAGTAATCAATATGTTTTAAATATTTGGTATGTTGTTCTTTCCGGGCTACATCAATATCGACATCCATCTCTCTCAATCTGGTTAACGAGTAGGATTTACAACCCTGAAACTCCTCCTGTGTGGTGCCGGTGCCCGCAAATGAAGCAAATAATAGTACATAAAAGGCATGTCGTAAGAGGCGACAGATGTAGGACCTAGAGAAGCTACCCTAGTAAATAAAAAGCAATGCAAAAACCGGATGTGCTGATCTACTTGTAGGCGCACAACTGGCACCAGGCACAATCGCTCTTAGGCTCAGATCATATACAAATCAGAAAGAGTTGTTAATAAGTGGTCGATATAGAGCGTTGAAAGAAAAAGAAGAAAACTCCTCTGTTCGGAAAGACTCTCTCAATGTGTTAAAAATGTCATTTCGGCCATTGCAGCTCCCTCTGATGTTGTATCCATGCTAGCCAATCTATCAGATCGTTCATTATCACTGACTCCTTCGTGCTCAGGTTGTAGGAAAAACATAGACATCTCAAATGTTCAGGAACATGGATGGATCTACTGTTCTCGTTGGTATGAGCCAGCTCTGACGGACATAGATAAAGCTTATAACAATCTGGTATCATGCGCGATATTATAGCTCTGTAGATGTGATACTGTGGCACGGATTAGCGCCATGCATAAGCGCTAGCCCTATCCAATCGGACACAAGAGGGTTTCATCCCACACTCGACGTTCTACAGTGAGGAAATGGCCCTCCTACCTCATGTACACTAGGATTCGAAATGTGAAGTGAAGTGGCTTTCTTTCTTTCTTTCTTTTCTCCAATCCTGTTTTACCCACAGTGTCAGGTCAAGAAGATATTTCTAAAACGGACCTTTGCGTAAAAAGTAAAAAAGTAAAGGAACCCTTTCATACCTTGTGGTATATAGGGCAATACAATGTTAGGCCTGTATTATTCATTGACCGTCGGCACACGATGGGTGATGTAGTCAGCATCTCGCCGGCCGCCTTTACCTTCCCAGAGCATGTCTGGTACCCAGTTGAGGCTGGGTCGACCTGAGAGCCGTCGAGGTCGGAAACATTCCACGCACACTGCGGAGTTGAACCTGGACCACCAGCCCTGAGAAGCGAGTTCACTAACAACTACGCTACCGCGGCTCTCGGACCTTTGCGTGTGCTTCGTAAATAGTGTCTTTCGGCGCGTATGTTATTTCTGATGTCGATCTTTTGCGTGGCCTGCCATTCGCTTTGTACCCATTGTATATCGGAGCAGCATTGCTCTTTGATGTGCACTGTCTGTTGTTAATCTGCTTATGTGGCCGAACCATTTAATTTGCTGTTTCTTGCTGAAGTTTGGTACTGATGTTGTACCTACTTTTTTCCTGATGTCTTCATTTTTCAACCAATCTCTTCTTGTTACCCCCATCATTCTGCGTAGACACTTCATCACTGTCGTGACTAGTTTTCTTTTATCATTTGTTGTCAGCGTCCAGGTTTGGAACTGGTAGCATAATGAGTGGAGAAAGATTATGTTGAACATTGCTCTTTTGTGTTCATGGTGACATGTTTGCATTGTAAACTCGGCACTATTTTTCCTATCATATACTAAAGTCTGAAAAAGCTAAGAGAAATAAAAAAAAAACGAACTGATACTATAAAGTAAGGTTTTCAATTAGTAAAAGCTTACCAATAGTTCAACTACACAAAGTTTTGTTATACCGGATTGCTTCATTGATTGATTACATCATGATCATTGCACTTCGGTGAGTAACCATGTGTGCTCCGTTCTCTTCTTATACACGAAGATCTCAGCTGCAGTGCACGAATTACGTAGCACCGGCGAGGGTCCCCGATGTAATATTGGAGATGATGAAGATATCTTTGTAGGAATTGTATATACAAAAATATTTTCTAATGAATTTTGCCGGGCAACGGTTTTCCAGCCTGCACTTCTAGATTTTGAACTGCTAAGGGTTCTTTTACGTGCTCATATTGTACACGAGACCTACGTTTTATCGTCGGTCTCCGATAGGACTAGGAAATCAATCTCAGCTACACTGAGATCATGGATCTCTGGAAAATTATCCAGATGGCTCCACGAGGGAACGAACCAGGTACCTTTTGCACGGGAGACGAGCACATTACCTCTATGCCACAGATACCCGTCAGTGTACCGAATGCTTTTTAGTTACTGAACTGACGTCATAGCAATCTGAACAGACCCATATGTGCTCACTTTCTCACAGCACATGACGAATTGTAGAAACTGATGGTTCCCATGGCTCGCTGGTTAAATATACTTCTTACTCTGCCAATGTATAATGGTGTAATGGACACCAGGTCATATGTCCCTCTTGTAGCAATGTCTTCTAAAAAGGCAGTAGCTGAGACCTCTTTACAAGTAACATAACAGGTACAGCAAATTTAAAACAAAGCAGAAAAATCAACCAAAGAAACCACTAGAAAACTACAGACCTTCATAAATGAATGTTTAGGTAGAATAGAGGGACGGAGATTGTATGATAAGATTAGGAAAGAGGAACTCAGAGAAAAAACTGAGATACCAGTGGAGAAAGAGCTAGAGCTAAGGAAGAGAAGCTGGCCATGGTTAGAACACACACTGAGAAGACCAACTGGAAGCATAGCACGACATGCAATCTTTTGGAACCCGCAGGAAAGAGGAGTAGAGGAAGGCCTAGACACACATGGAGAGGAGCGCTGGAGACTGATATTAAGAGTATAGGTAAAACATGGAATGAAGAGGAAGGCATATCAGGAAGCTGGAAGAAGTTTGTTGAAGACCTATGCTCCGTTGGGAGTTGAAAAGTGAAGAAGAAGAATGAAAAAAACGACGAAACAAACTTCTGCGTTAACTTCTGATCATAGAGTCATGAAAAACTTAAATCTCTTGAAAACTATAAACAAAAATGGGGACCCTCGCCGGTGCCACAAGGTTTGTGCACTGCCGCTGAGATCTTCCTGTGTAAGAAATAGATCGGAGCATACATGGTTACTCACCGAAGTGCAATGATGATGGTCCAATCAATCAACAACAACAACAACATGTTTACAAGCTGTCTACTAATCATTGTAATACAAATAATCTTCAATAATTGTAAATGGATAGCTAGTGAATTACAATTAGATGCAATAATTAGCATAACAAATATAGACACTACTGTGCTTGTTTGTTCTGTGACAGTGATAGTCTCCAATTACTACAAAAATAAGTCTTGTTTAAACTTACTATAGGGTGAATAATTTATATGTTCAGTATAGGTGATCAAAAAATGAAATACACTCTAGCTCAAATTGAAAACAATGATGAGCAGATAAAGTTACTGAGTGATTCTATATTTCGAGGGAAATTGTAGAAAAATAATTCATGAATAATATATATAAACACAGAGAGAGAGAGAGAGAGAGAGAGAGAGAGAGATAGAATGGGGACAACGCACACATCATAATTACTATGTCTGTAACAGTTCATCATATTCATCCTCTGAAACTGTCTTTCTCTCTTTCTGACTCTCTCTCTCTCGCTCTCTCTCCTCTCTCTCTCTCTCTCTCTCTCTCTCTCTCTCTCATATATATATATATATATATATCCATAAATATATATCATAAACAAAATATTGAACTGAAAATGAAGTATTTTGGTCACATTAAACGATATAGTGGTTTGGAGAGAGCAATAATGGAAGAAATGGTTCCTGTGTGTAGAGGCAAGGAAAGATCGAGATGAAGGTGACAAAAGACTAACAAAAATACATTGAACATGATGTTGGAAGAGGTAGGAGAACGTGCTAGAGACGATAGTATTGCAGACAGGCTGTGCAGAAAGCGACGTTCTGCAAAGGACATTCTACTTGATGATGATATATATATATATTAATATCATTTGTCATAGACTATACAAAACAACTCAGTGATGATATAATAGGACTTCAACACAATTCTTATGTACAAAATAATGTACGAATCAACGTGTCTAACACTTACAGAGACACGCTCGTATGTTTATGTGCATGTCTGGTGATATCTGTTGTGTGTGTGTATTCGAGGAAGAGAGAGAGAGAGAGATACAGAAAGAGGGTAAGAATGTCTCTAAATATCGTTTGTATTCGTGTGTGTAAGAGAGAAAGAGAAAATAGATTATATGTGTATATCTTTATGTCCTCTTATACTATAAATGTGTATTCGACACACACATTGAAACATACATTGAAACATACATTGACACACACACACAAACACATTAACACACACACATTGCCAAAAAACATTGTCACAAACATTGACACACACACGCATTGAAATACACATTGACACACACACATTGACGCACACATTGAGGCACTTCTCAAAATAAAAATTGACACACACACATTGACACACACGTTAACACATTCATTGACACAGACACATTGACACACACACACATTGACACACACATTGACCCACTTATTTACGTACCCATTGACACACAAATTGAGTTGCACATTGACATACACACATTGGCACAAACATTGAAACGCACATATTGCCACATCCATTGACACACTTATTGACACACCCACTGATACACATTGACATACACACATTTACACACACATTGACACAACCATTGACACACAAATTGACACACAAAGACACATACAAGATACACTTTTGATTAAGTTAACCAGCACGACTTATCACATTGTAATTGTTATTCTACTTTCTACATCTACTGAGTTTCTAAGATAATCGTTAATTTGTTTTCTCCCTTTCTAAGAGAACTCTTAGAAAGTTTTCAGGAAAAGATATGCAACGTGGTCAGCCCTTGTCCTCCAGAGACCATTGATCAGGGAAGGATACTCATGTTGTCAATGACTTTAAGAAGAAAAAGCTGGACACTAGATTAAAGTAGGGACATTTTTGATCCCTTACGTAATGAATTCTCCGAAATTATAATTCGACGAATGTAAAAGTACACGTAATGTGAGATATAAAGTCGATTTATGTTTCCATTTCAAAGATACATACAAACAGTGGCGACTCGTCATTAAGGGCCAGTGGGGCCAGGCCCCATCAAAATAATGTGTAACGTACATTTATTATTTAATAAATTAAAATATAATCTAATCCAAAACCATGATTTTTCCGAAAATTTGTGTCTGGCCCCACCAACAGAAAGGATTACGAGCCGCCACTGCATACAAACATAGTAAAACTTATTTGAAACCGAATTAACACTCACACGCATACACATAACTGATTCATATCGTTATTTGGACGTTTAGCTAATATCTTAGTGTAGTGTTCATTTGATCGCGACCAAAGGGTGTGAACCATCATAGAACCAAAAGGGAAATAAATATATTTTAAAATTCTGTGCAGCTCTCATTCGAAACAATGAAGTCGCTTGGAATTTTTATTCGTTTCAAATGTGACTGGGCCCACCCGGATAGGGTCCAATGCCAACTAAAATATTAAACACCTAAAAAACTGACTCATATACACCGCGCACATACACACATACACACTTTCTCTTTCTTGAGTTAACTCTAAACTCTATATGTTTCACTTATACATAAACAGACAGCTACCCTCATCTCTAGTACATACACACACGCACTCTCAGATGTACTCCACTTTGGCACACACACACACACACATCCACGCACACACACTCAACACCACCATACACATTTACATGTGGAGTATACAAAAATGATTCATCAATAAACTCTAAAAAGCAAAACTAAAGAACCCGTTTTCATGACATGTGATATATTGGGAAATATAACTACACATGCTGGTGGATCTCAATGTGCTGAATAAACATATTTCGTTAGAAGTTTTTAGTGAACCAGAAATACACAGCGTCCCATTAATTACTTCAAAGTTCAAAGGACACCATTTCTCTCACTTCTATTATACTCTTTTTTCTTCATCTTCTTCTTCACTTTTCAACTCAAAACGGAGCACAGGTCTTCAACAAACTTCTTCCAGTTCTTCTTCTCTCCTGCCATTACTTCTAATTCTTTCCATGTTTTAACTATCTTTTCATATCAGTCTCCATCTCTCTTCTTCAGATATGTCTAAGCCTTCCCCTACTCCTCTTTCCCTGCGTGTTCCAAAACATTGCAAGTCTTGCAATGCTTCCGGTCGGTCTTCTCAATGTGTGTCCTCACCATCACCAGCGTCTCTTTCTTAGCTCTTTCTTCACTGGTATCTTCTTAGCTCTTTCTCTGTGTTCCTCGTTTGTAATCTTATCATACCGTGTAATTATACTCTTAAATCTCTCTAAATTTCTTTTGGAAATTGGTATATCTCAATGGCAGTAAACTCCACTTGCACACCAACACATGATGTTCACTTTTTGGTACAGTTACTTCATTATACACCATGCGTGACAAGTATGTTGCCATTTATAAACTTATGGGACATTTGTAATCATCGTTGGAGCTAATGTATGTATTAGCAAGCTGTAAGTGACCGGACAAGTATATTTATGGCAGGCGTCTTGAGAATGTCAAATCTATCCAGTTATTTTTGCGGGTTCATTTTCCGACCTGCACGTTCCAACTGTGGGGAAAGGAATCTGCACTCCTATCTCTTGCATACTTGAATATAAACAAGAAGTGACATGTAATTCATACAACGCGTTGTCATAGGCTAGGAAGCATTTTCATTCATTCTACAACATTGCACACATATACCACATTTCTCAGAGATATCACATTTCACATTGATTTCATCAGATTTTCAATAGTGTCTTTTACATGTCCTATGCATTCAATTAAATTTTATATAGATTCCATTACATTTCCCATAGATTCTATCACATTTCCCATAGATATCACATTTCCCATAGATATCACATTTCCCATAGATTCTATCACATTTCACATATATATCACATTTCACATAGATTCTATCACATTTTCCATAGATATCACACTTCCCATTTCTCATAGATTTCATAACATTTTCTACATAATCTATCACTGTTATCACATTTTATAGAGATCTCCTTACATATAATATTACATATCCAACAAAGAATGTTACATATTGTCTAGTGACACTACTAACTCTCTCATTATATTATATAAGATGTCAACATTTAGCACAGAGATAGTAACATGTGTCATCAAGACTAGAACATATACCACATACATTGTAACATATACTTCATAGAATATAACACATATCATTTAGAAAATAGCACAATCTTACATATCATGCAATACTCATATCTGGTCCAAGAAACTTATCAATTTTCCGTTATCACATCACACAGAAACATGAAACAGAGGTGTAACAATAAGAGACACAATTAGAAATGAAGAAGTCAGAAGACTAGATGTTTTTAAAAAAGGGTTTTAATACCGAAAGATTGACTTCATTGCACCAGATTTTTTCCTATAGGGCTCGGTCCCTCTCGGTAGAAATGGCACGCCACCTGCCGAAAGTATTGCACAAAGCGCGAAGCACGAACTCTGTAGCTCCAGCAACAATCCTAGTGGTCTCTGGAAAAACTGCGCTCGTGAACAGAACGGCGCGGTCCGGATTCGAACCCACGACATTCGACTCATAAGGCAGAGGCTTAATCACTGAATAACACAGACCCCAAAATACAGAACATATGTGAAACCAATCATGCATAAAAGAACAACATATTAAATGGTTAACACAGGACATATGCTACTTAGGAAGCATATTCACAGAAGACGGAAAACTGGATAGAGATAGAGGCTAGAGAAGCAAAAAGCACTGTTAAGGCACCCACAAATTTCACAGGCAGCTAAGCAACAGATGATCAACAGTATTTTTATACCTACTTTGTGTTACCAGAGCCAAACATGGACATTGAGCAAAGCGCAGTCACAAAAATAATTACATGTGAAATGCGTTGCCTGCGAAAAGTTACCAACAACTCAAGAAAAGACAGAATCACTAACATCAGCGTAAGAAAGAAAGTTGGCACAAAACCGTCCTTAAATTACATAGGGAAATAAAGAATGAAGTGGTTTGGCCACTTAATAAGAATGCATCCAAACTCCATAGTATACAGAGTCTTCTACAACAGAACATCGGGAAAGAAGGCAAGAGGAAGACCACGGAAAAGATGGTTAGATGGAGTAGCAGAATCCCCTGAAAGAGCAAAGATAACAATCACACAAGCCACCAGAACAGCGCAAGACAAAAATAGAAAACCACGACACTGGGCAACAACCAGCGGTAGCAGTGTGATGACACTGGGCAACAACCCGGTAGCAGTGTGACGATACTGGGTAACAACCCGGTAGCAGTGTGACGACACTGGGTAACAACCCGGTAGCAGTGTGACGACACTGGGTAACAACCCGGTAGCAGTGTGACGACACTAGGCAACAACCCGGTAGCAGTGTGACGACACTAGGCAACAACCCGGTAGCAGTGTGACGACACTGGGTAACAACCCGGTAGCAGTGTGACGACACTGGGTAACAACCCGGTAGCAGTGTGACGACACTGGGCAACAACCCGGTAGCAGTGTGATGACACTGGGCAACTACCCGGTAGCAGTGTGATGACACTGGGCAACTACCCGGTAGCAGTGTGACGACACTAGGTAACAACCCGGTAGCAGTGTGACGACACTAGGTAACAACCCGGTAGCAGTGTGACGACACTAGGTAACAACCGGGTAGCAGTGTGATGACAAAAGAAGAAGAAAGAACACAGGACAAGAGTGCCCTGGTATCGTGTACCACAGAGAGTCACACTGAAACAGTATAATGAATAAATAGAGCAAGAGTAAGATCGCGCAAAAGATGGAGCAACGACATCAAGAACAGCCTTACAAAAATGAATAACAGCTTACAAAGTGCATTAAAAAAGCACACAGACAATCACTACATATGCCCCCTCCCTCCACACTTCTACAAAGAAATAAATGGTGGAAGAGAAAAAGAAGAGACAGAAACAACGTTGCAATATCGTGTCACAAAAGTGTGTCAAATCTATGATCTGATCATATTACACCCGGCATATCATATCAAAATCAAAAATGGAATGTATTCAGAAGTGATGAAATCACAGAAACGTCTGGTCATGCATTAGTAACAACTAAGGAGAAGATGGAGATATGTTGGACACACATTGAGAAGAAATGATCAACGAATATCAAAGCAAACATTGAACTGGGATGAAGAGGTTCAAGAAAGAGAGGACGACCGAAGGAGACCATGAAACGAACTTTACTGAGAGAGGTAAGAAGTATTGGTCTCAGTTCCATGGAGGAGATTGAGCGAGTTGCCCAGGATAGAGTGGTATAGAGAAATTGCTAGCATGCCCTATGTAACGTAAACGGTACGAAATGAATTATTATTATTATATCTAACCTCCAAAATCATTACTGGACGCACATGTATACATCACTTATTTTTCCCGGTGTCCGCTGCTTATTCCTCCAAGCACCTTCTTTCTCCCACTTCAAACTTTAAATTGTCCTGAAATATCTCATCTTGGTGTCGGTATCTCTATTGAACATACAAAGAAGGACAAAATAAACATTCCCTTCTTTCTTCAAATGTTAAATTAAGCTTACGAGAACCAGCCGTTTTGTTGTAGAGTAAAACATAGCGCTTCCAAGTCTACATTACATCAATAATCGTTCCATCGATCGTCTTAGTGGACTGTCAGAGAAGAATGTTGTGAAGTGTCGTTGTCTCTAATGTATATTTAAATGAAAGGCATTGAGAACGTTACTGTAAGGGAATGATTGAATAAATCTTTTACGATTACACTTAATGGATGTCTTGAAGCAGTGGTTCTTAAAGTGTGTGCCCAGTCGCACTACTGTGCCTGGTGGCTTGCCTATGTTCACCCTAGGAAATCCCAGACCAGGAGTCGGTAATGCGTTGCCAGCTGACAACAGGGTATAAAATTGCCAAGACACATTAGACCCATACTTCTCATAGACATAAGAAATTAAATGATGAATTCTCTTTGGCGTAGATCATAAAGCCCAAATATACGTTGAAAGATTATCGTAAAAGAGCACATCATAGAACAGGTTACCCTAGTAAATAAAATTCTGGCTCAAAACTGGATGTGCTGGCCTAGTCACCATAGGCCCATAATTAGCCACAACGTAAAAACGTTCTTGTCAAAGATCAATTATATATCACAATAAGAATGATAAAATTGGCCGCGAAGAACGAACGCGAAGAAGAAGATGAAGCAATGATGAATAAAATTACATATCATTTTTGAATTATTTCTGCATTTCTTTGCATTTCGCATCTTATTCATAAAGTTTTTGTATATAGCGAGCCCACGATTTTTTGTGTGTAGGACTTCAAGTATACCATGACTTCAAACAGTTTTAGAACCATTGCTTTAAGTAAATGACTGAATACATGCGTTTACGTTTAGATTTAACGGATGTTTTAAAGGAACAAGTGTACTCTGTGTTATGATATATTCATAACAGATATGACATTTTCTTCATTTATTTGTTTCAGACATCAGCAAGACTGACAAGTAGATACACACCTTGTGAAGAAAGACAAACATTTTAAGGTTTCTTTCTATAATCATTAAATAGTTCGTCTCTGTTGGAACTTGATTCCCATTGACAGCAGCTCTAAATACCACGATGTCCCGTGGGAGTTGTCTGGCGTCTACCGCAGTTATACTCAACTAGTCTGTGACATCTTCCACCAATCTCCTGTTTGGTCTTTCTCTCCCTCGTCTGTCCGGTGTCATACGCTCCAGTACGATATCCTCCAGAGAATTCATGTCGTTTCATTTTAAGTCCCAAATAGTTAATTTTCTAATTATTCTTTTTTTTTTTGTCTTTGCAGAAAATGGATTTTTGTTCTTGTTCTGTCCTATATACCATAGTCCTATATATCTCACATATATGTACCACTTTGTACAAAGCACACAAAGAGGATCACCCCAGATGTCTCTTTTTTTCGAACTGACGCCGAAATGTAAAACTTGATTAGAGAATAGAATAGATAAGGTCTCGTATGATTTATTAATTAAAGCAACTATTCTGAAATTATTGCATTCACATACTTAGGACAAATACCAAGTTTTGGTAAATCTGAAGTTTGTCTATTAACTTTTAAGTTACTTTAAGATGACGCTAGCAAAAATATTTCTTGTAATACTGATAAGTAAATTATACCCTTCTTCTTCATTCTTTAACTCCCAACGAAGCACAGGTCTTCAACAAACTTCTTCCAGATCTTCCTTTCTCCTGCCATTCCTTCCAATTCTTTCCATGTTTTACCTATCCTTTTGGTATCAGTCTCCAGATCTCTTCTTCAGGTCTGTCTAGATCTTCCCCTACTCCTCTTTCACTGCGGGTTCCAAAACAGTGCCTGCCTTGCAATGCTTCCAGTCGGACTTCTCAAAATGTGTCCTATCCATCGCCAGCGTTTCTTCCGTAGCTCTTTATCCACTGGTATCTCCTTAGCTCTCTCTCTGAGTTCATCGTTCGTAATCTTATTATATCAGATCAGTCCCTGTATTCTACGTAAATAAAAATATACTCCGTTCTCTGTCATTATCTAATTATCAAAAACGTCACTCTAATATACTAACATTTCAGTTCACAATTTCAGACTTTACCGATGTCCTACACTCTATTTTTCTGTCCATGTTAGACCAGAACAAGAAATGACATCTAATTTATTTATAATCAATACCCTTGTATACTCTTGTGTGCCAGGTCACATGTGTTTTTGACAAATCTGTTTAGTTCTCTTCCGAGTAGACCAACACCTGTCATTAATTGATAATGAAACTAGATTTATGAATCAGATAATATTATATGGGTATCATAGCTTCATGTACTGTTTAGTTGCTAGTCAGCAAAATATATTGTCTCCCAAGTTTTGTACGATTTTATTTGTATTTCCCTTCCACTCTTTTCTCCATAATCGTATTATAATATTCATTTTTCATCTTTATTATATTTTTTTATTTAATTAATTCTCTATTCTTTGCTAGTCCGCTATAACATTTAGCCTTTTCATGGCGCCTATTATTTTGAATCAGACTCATTTTTGCGCGAATGCTTGCTTTTCTTATCACCAGTATCTATCGCCTTACTTCGAGTTCAGAGCCACTTGTAAATTAGATCCCAAATGTAAAGAGTCACACATAATTCAAGCGTGTGCACACCTAGAATGTATTACCAAGCATGACTCGAACCACAGAACTACCACGGCAAGCGATCACATCACTAGTGTAGAGAGTTATCAACTTCGCTATCTGGGACCCCCATCCCCACTCTCTATTTTTTTCTTTTTTCTTGATCCAGAAGCACTTGAGCTTTTCAGCTCTTCGGCACGGTGCCATGGACATCGTAACCTTTCGGTTCGGTGCCACGAACACCGTAAATCTGGGGAATCTGTGGCTTTTCTGCCATCCCGCGGAATTGAACCCGCACACAGAGGGATAGTCACCCGTAATCCAACGCTCTACGAACACACTGGGCAGACGGGAATCTATTTTCTTTCAATTCTTTACTACATGTCTTTCCTATATTCATTTCTACAATAGTTTGCATATCCAACAATTCATTGGTCTTATTATTATTCATATACAAGCATATTAATCAATTTAATAAATAGGCAATCATCATTTTCCGGACATGTAATGAGAAGGGGAGGATTAGAACATATGGTAAAAACCGGTGAAATCAAAGGGAGACAAGACAGGGAAAAGACAGAGAGAGAAACATTTGGGACAAGCCTTGTTCATGGCACGGAAGAGCGTCAACATCTGAGATGAAAGCATACACCAGGTACGGAGATTTGTAGAGATCTATGACCGCCTACGTCAAGCGACACAGCACCTGATGATGATGATGATCTTCTTCTTCTTCTTCGAACGCTCCATATCGACCACTTGTCAGCCACTCTGTGTGATTTGTATGTGATCTGAGCCTAAGAGCGAGTGTACGTTGTGCCAGTTATGCGCCTACAAGTAGGCCAGCACAACCGATTTCTGCGCTGGTTTTTAATATAATTAGGGTAACACCCATAGGGCCTACATCACTCGCCTCTTACAACATGTATTGTAGGTCACAGTGGTACTATTCTTTGCTTCCATTGCAGGCCCCAACACCACACGGGCGGGTGATGAAGATGATTGTTTATCTGTAAAATAAATTTATATATTTGTATTTGTTTGCCAAGTCTCAGAGCTTCCTATTCCCTATCATTCTTTCTGTGATACTTATATGTCTCTAGCTCTTTCCACGCCGAGTTATTTTCTCAATTTTTAAACAGTTAATTCAAGGGAGGAAAAAAAACCGATCCCAACTACTCGTCAATAAATAAACACATATATATATATATATTATTATATACTAAATTGAAGAAAACTGGACAACCTAATAGAATAACAAGGTTAAAAAGTAGTAGAAGTAAAATAGTAGAAGTAAAACAAGAAAGACTTCTCATAAGAGAAGCAACTCTATGGCGCAGTGTGCGGCTAATAGTGTGCAACGGACTTCCGCCGTGGAGCAGTGTGCGGCTAATAGTGTGCAACGGACTTCCGCCGTGGAGCAGTGTGCGGCTTAAAGAGTGCAACGGACTTCCGCCGTGGAGCAGTGTGCGGCTTAAAGAGACTTCCGCCGTGGAGCAGTGTGCGGCTTAAAGAGACTTCCGCCATGGAGCAGTGTGTGGCTTAAAGAGACTTCCGCCATGGAGCAGTGTGCGGCTTAAAGAGACTTCCGCCATGGAGCAGTGTGTGGCTTAAAGAGACTTCCGCCATGGAGCAGTGTGCGGCTTAAAGAGACTTCCGCCATGGAGCAGTGTGCGGCTTAAAGAGACTTCCGCCGTGGAGCAGTGTGCGGCTTAAAGAGTGGAAAGAGCTAGTTTCTGAAGACGAATTGCGCCGGGATTTTGTGGTAAGCTATTTCTCTCTGCAGAAATTGTCCACCACATGCTGAGAGTATTGTTTAATAGCACGTACTCCCAAGTTCTGGAAATATTTCTAGGGGACTCTATGGGAGTCGAATGTCACCAGACAGGAACTTGAGTTGAACAAGCAAGGGAAGCGAAAAAAGGGATTCTTAAGCAAACTTGACTGGGTCTTCTAAAGGAACTGAAGAATGCTGGACTATCATAGGAAGTTGTATAGAAACGACAAAATCCCAGTAAAAATGTTGGGCAGCTGTTGAGACCATATGCTACACACTGACCGGAGAGGAATAAATTAAAAAAATATTGTAGGTAGCAGTAAAACTATACATCACATGCCATATATTAAAACATCAAAGTACGCTAATTTTATACGGTACAAAATCAGACGAAATCTGTCGGTTCTCTTAAATGGCGGCTTAATCCTTAAACGTTCATGGGTTTTTAATGTTTCTGTGTTATTTTTGATGACCTGCTCTTCTTCTTCTTCTTCTTCGATCGTTGTAGGTCTGTTTTAATCATTCTCATTGTGATATATAAACAGCCACACATCAGAACGTGATGTACGTGCACCAGCCTTCAGCACCTATTGGAGCCCAGTTGCTTATCCTTCGGTGGGGTGTTCGTTTTCAGCCAGCTTTTGATTTACTAGGGTGAGCTTTCCTTAGGGTTCGATCAGCTTTGCCGTATTTTTGGGCTGTGTGATCTACGCCGGGACAGTGAGTTACGCTGTTTATGCCCGTTCTGACTGAGAAATATTTCTCGGGGCTTGTAAGCTTATCCTCGGACGGCGTCTTACTCGTATAAGACACCGTGTAAAGTATCGGCCTTCGCCAATGTTCAGACCCGAACTTCCTGTTTGATCCGTACATTGTCGGCCTTGCTTTACCGTACATTTTGAGTTTGATCCGGGAAGGAACATTCTCAGCCTCTTCTAGACGCGTATTGGTACGTGGCAATTTGCAATTAACCTCGAAGGCACTGGCATGGGGCCGAGTACAAGCAATGTAGAGGGTCGTTTCAGTCGGCACTATCAGCGTAACTGAGGATTTTGCGCTCGCCGCCATCACCCGCCCCAGTTATTTCGGGGATGTTAGTTACGACTGCAATCGAACCTTGCCCGGTTGCCCCAAGACTGGCAGTTCCGTTAGGCATCACCAACCTCAGTTCTTCCGGGGATGTTAATTTTAATCGCACAGTACCTTGCACGGTTTTCCCAGGGCGGGTAGTTTCGTTATGCACTAAACGCAACTTGTTCTTTTGCGCTCGGCAAACCTTGCCCAGTACATGTATCTGCACCAGGCTACCAATGCGGGGTCAGCTGCAATCTTCTCTCGCACCAACACGAGGGTAGACTTTTATTCGTTACTGTCCTGTCTTATTTATTCTTGCCGACGGGCTGGCAATGTTTGCCCCTCCTCAGGGCTTCGAGCTTCGCCCTACGTGGGCATACGTTTGGTCACTGGATGCACCTCTCATCCATGTCTGAGACGTTTCGTTGCTGTTTCTTTGCATTCAGGAACTTGGGCAATATCTTGTTGGACATCGGACAGGAGATTTGTGCATTTCGTTTGTATGTATCTTTATCGTGTTTCCGTACTTGCACTGCTACCACTACCAGTAGTTTTCTCTCCCCGATCCCTGCCCCTCTTAGCCAGACCGGAACCATAGTCTGTTTCCAGGGTCACCGCGTGGAGGTTGGGGGCAGGGTCTTGGTTAGCGCGCCCCTCGCTAACCCTGGCTCATGTTACCACCATGACCTCATGAGCCTTTGACCCTGATGACCTGCTCTATTACTAGCAGCAATATATATTCCTTGCATTGATATTATTTGCATGTTATAAATGGTTGAAATCCTAATTGAATGGACTATCAAGATATGTGGTTTTAAAAACAGTGATGTAATATGTGATATCAGTGACCTAATTTTGGTGATGCTAAAAATATTTTTTTCCTTCAAATTTCAAATATATTTACAGTCATAAAGAAAGGGAAAACAGAGAAAAACCCCACTGAAACTGGGAATAAAAAAAATTAAGTATAGCTGTAAATAGAAACATATATTTTAACAGAGTCTGTTTTTCTGAAGTACTTCTTAGTAATTTGATAAAATGTTCTTGCAGACACGATATTTCTTTTAAAATAATAGAACATAGACAATATTACGTAAGGATTCGAAAGAGATTAGATGATGACACCTTCTATTAGTGTCATCATCTAAAAACTAAAAAAACAATCTGTAAAAAAACACGGTTAACTAGCTATTAGTGTTTGTTAGAGGGAATCTGCAATCCTAATCAAACTTCAGAAATATCAAATCAAATGTGGTGTAGCTAGACAGCATCCTACATACAATTGATTTCATTAGTAGCCGCACACTGAGAGACATACTGAGAAAAAGATGGGAGCACTATTTTACTAATTAATTTGAGGTGTAGTGGTGATGATCTGATGACTAAACTAAATTAAAAACTTGAATGATCGTAAATAGCTGTTAGTGTTTTTTTACCATCTCCCAAAAATAAAATAATAAAACAATTATTAATTTCTTGAAGAAAATAACAAATTCAAATTTGTAAATCTTAATTCATCTTCTTCTTCAGCGATCTCTGGTCATGCGCCAGGTTTACTGCGGACCACAAGCTGAGTAGTCAGCCTAAGGTCTACCAAATTTCACCAAATGTTAATTTTCAGGTCGACTGATTGTAGCCACACGTTGTTTCTCAGCTTACCCAAATGAGGACATTCTTGCAAGATATGGTCCGGTATCTGTTCCGCCTGTTGACACTGGCAGTGAGCTGTATGACTTATTCCTAGACTATGTAAGTGGCAATTACTGAAGTGCTGGAACTCGATCTCTGTTCCACCTGTTGACACTGGCAGAAAGCTGTTTGACTTATTCCTAGACTATGTAAGTGGCAATTACTGAAGTGCTGGAACTCGATCTCTGTTCCACCTGTTGACACTGGCAGAAAGCTGTTTGACTTATTCCTAGACTATGTAAGTGGCAATTACTGAAGTGCTGGAACTCGATCTCTGTTCCACCTGTTGACACTGGCAGTGAGCTGTTTGACTTATTCCTAGACTATGTAAGTGGCAATTACTGAAGTGCTGGAACTCGATCTCATCTACATTGGGATCAGGGATCTTATGGAAATATATCCAGATGGCTTTATAGAACGAACCTGGTACCTTTGTGACTAGAAACGAGCACCTAGCCTCTACGCTATAGAAACCCCTGTGTAAGTAGTGTAAAAAGAAAGAGTAATATAAAGCGAGAGAGTAGTGTACAAAGAAAGAGTAATATAAAGAGAGAGAGTAATGTCAAGAGATACTTACTTGAAAGTTTATATAATGATTTTTATTTTAGAAACACGAACATTGTTGAACTTTGTTTCTCAGTGTGTTCATAGTTTATGTTTAGCAAGTACATCAGAAGAGAATAGTAGATTTCCAAAGAGTTTTCTGCACGTCAAAACTGAAAATAAACAAATATTCGTTAATATATAATATTGAATTGTTTTATTTGTATTCATATTGTATGCAGTACTAACTAGCTATAATACCCGGCTTCGTACGGGAAATGTCATATTTCTGTATTATTATCAGTACTCATCATGCACGATGACACACAACCTAGAGAACAATAAATGTTCATTCAACTGAGCAGTTTCTATAGTTTTCTCTGTTAATGCTTCTCTATTCACTTCGGTGAATAACCATGTGTGCTTCGATCTCTTTCTTAAACAGAAAGATTTCAGCGGCAGTGTACGAACTCAGTAACATCAGCGAGGATCCCCGATATAATTTTGAAAACAGTGAAGATATTTATGTAGGGATTTTATTTAAAAACAAATTTCTAATGAATTTTGACTCCTCAGCGACTTTCCAGCCTGCTTTTTTTCGATTTCGAAAGCAAGGGTTCTTTTACGTGCTCAAATTGAACAAGGGACCTACGTTTTATTGTCTGTCTACGATAGGACTAGGAACTCGATCTCAACTACGTTGAGATTAGAGATCTTTTGAAAAATATTCAGTTTGCTCAACAAGGGAGCAAACCTGGAATCCTTAGCACGAGAGACGAGTACCTAACCTCTATGCCACAGCGACAACCATGTTATAGGTAATATATAGCAGTACACATTTGCACATATTGTATAGGTAGTAAAGAAAGCAAAGAATAGTAACACTGTGACTTACCAGGCATGTCGTTGGATACGTCTGAGATTGTGCCTTAAGCAAGCTACCCTAGTAAATAAAAAGCCCCACAGAAATCGGATGTGCTGGCCTACATGTAGGCGCATAAGTAACACAACGTACTATCGTTCTTAAGCTCAGATCACATACAATTCACAAAGAGATGTTTAACAAGTGGTCGATATCGAGCGTTCGAAGAAGAAGATAATTTATATGTTAAATATAACAGTGCATATTCTCACAAATTTGATAGAAAGTATACAATACAGTGGCTGTCTGTAGCTTAAGCAGTAGCGAGCTCGATCACAACCCAAGCGTACCTGGTTCAAATTCTGCGGCAGGCAGTTTGGAAGCAAATTCGTTACTGACAGGACTGAATTTTTACGACAGGTAAAAGTAGACTATAAAGTTAATTGCATATTCTTTACAGGACTTTGCGAAACAACTTCCAGCTTTTTAACGCTGTTTGTGATTTTTCTAGGTATTATTACATTCAGTAGTTTGCCATTGCTTTCTGAACGAGTGGTGCCATCGTCCTTTTGTAAAATTTACGCGAAACAATTTGTAATCAAATTGTACGCAGCTTGATTCGAACTCAGAACGTCGGGGTTAATAGACCGAGTCACTATCCGCTAAGCCACAGACACCACCCAAAGTAGACTTTACCGTTCAGAAATCAATGGTAAATTACTGAACGTATAAGTGGTGCCTAGAAAATCAACGACTCGTTTACTGTGGTTAATGGCTACGTTCTGTAAAGGATATGCCCCGATTTTCGATTTTCCCACAATACCACCACAACAAGAGATGCATAACAATAATATTTGGACAGAAAACTGGATCTTATTGACATAACCCAAGTATCTCGTATTGGTAAAGTGTCATGTATCTTACTGGATAAACATGTGGGACAAATAATTCAATAGATATACCTATATGTAGATTGTCCTCTGTTTTTGTATGCTGGACAAAATGATGGTATATTTGTGCATGGACGCATACAAAACAGAACGAAATACACAAAGGTGATGAAGTACAAGTAGAAGTGAAGAATGAATTAGAAACTAAAGATAATTGAGACATCAAAAACAAATAAATGATGGAATAAATAAACATGCCACTACTGGAAGACGTCTGCAAATATAAATAAGACTCAATTTCTATTGAAAATTACTTCCCCTTAATCAAAATGTCCTCGAACAAATTCCGGCAACTCTAGAATAACCTATAGGCTAAGGGGAGAGAACAAACTAGAATTCTAGTATAGAGAGATTCGTGACAAAGTGTGGTAATTTTCCACTATCTGAAAGTAAAAGCAGATATGTGTTCCCTCCGTCCCATTTACATTACTTTCAGCTTTGTTTTTCTATAGACACTCCATTTCTTGTCTTTCCATTTGTCGTGAGTCGTATACAAGCAAACATATTTCACCCACGCAAGCAGACTGAAAAATATTTTCATCTAAATTTCATCTTTGTTGTTTGGTAGTTTGTTTGGTGTTGTTCGATCGAGATATTTCAGTTTAGATGTTTGATCTAGTATTACAGATTTAGACCTTGTCAGGACCACACAGCAAGTGTTTAACTGTATGTGTTCTAACGCTTTGAACCATTCTTAAAAATACATTACAATTTCTCATTTTCTTCATCTTCTGTGTTAGCTGTGCACCAATCACTTGTCTACCGCTTTTTGTGATCTTGATATGATATACAAATGCAATCAGTATGATAATTTTCTGCGAAAAATAATGAATATAAAATGGAAAGAATTCAGGAGAAGTGATGAAATCAGAGACATGTCTGGTCAACCACTAGTGACAACTCAACTGTTATAAGAAAGAGAAGATGGAGATATGTTGGGCACACCTTGAGGAGAAAAGATCAACGAATATTAAAGCAGGCATTGTAGTGGGATGCAAAGGGTTCAAGAAAGAGAGGTCGACCTAAGGAGACCCTGTAACGAACTTTGCTGAGAGAGGCAAGAAATATCGGTCTCAATTCCATGGAGGAGATTGAGCGAGTTGCCCAGGATAGAGCAGTATGGATAAATTACTTGCAGGCCCTATGTAACGTATAACGGTACGAGAGGAATTATTATTATTAACAGAAGAATGCTGAAAACCACATGGACAGCGAAGAAAATAAATGGTGAGGTTTTAAAACATTCCTGCACACAAATTTAGCAAATATAAAAGAATCAGACAGTCAAGATTCTTCGGGCATATAATGTGAAGAGGAGGTTTAGAACAATTGGTGACAACAGGCAAAATTCAGGGAAAGATATATCGTGGCTCGACAGAAGAAGACGTTGGATGGTCTGACATCGTGGTTCCACAGAAGATCGACGTCAGAACTGATTAAATGCACCAAGGAGATATAGAGAGATAGAGAGTTGAGGAGAGCCATGATCGCCTACGCTGGCAGGCATGGCACCTGACTGAGTGATATGATTTGGTTCTTAGAATGTTATTAGATGTTATACCACATTAAGACGCCGCCTACAGCCTATAGGTTCAACACATCAAATTTCATCAAAGTTTATCGCCCGAGTGGTTACCGGGGCCGAAATTTGTGGTGTAAAGAATAGAACCACTGTTACCTGCCACGCATGTCGTAAGGGGCGATTAAGGAGGTTTGACTGAAATCGGATGCACATGTCTTAAACGTGTAGAAGTCTATGCGTTTAGGGGCCTACCAAACCAATGTGCAACGTATACACGTTCTTGGCAAAGATCAAACATATCACAAAGAGTGAATAAAATTGGTCGTAAAGAACGAACGCAAAGAAGAAGAAGAAGATCAAAGTGTTTGGTCAGGTTTCAGGTTCGTCTTCCTAGCCTATGGCAATCTCCTTATTGAATACTGTTCTTACGTTGCACCAGCTTACATTCGGTCTAAGTAACTACCTTTCGGCTCCTCCTTGGGACTTGTATGTAATCTTAGTCAAATAGCTAGAGCACGCTGGGCTAATGTTGATCCGAGAAGGGGCAGTTTTATGTAAGGAGCATGCTTCCCAGTTTTGAGACACATAAAGGTTTGCATCTCCCTAACGATTTAGAAGATTATATCCTGTATTATTTTTCTGTGAGAATAGCTGAAACGATAGACGCGAATCGGGCATATTTATATCAGTAATACTGACTGGAAACGTTAATCAGCTCTCATCACTTATCTCAATTCGTGACGAAATTAATGGAACAAATTGATTGCATCCTTCACTCCGAGATAGAAGTTTTCAGTCTGTATTGTATTAGCTGTTAGACTACAAAAACAGCATCTGTATTGTATTAGCTGTTAGACTACAAAAACAGCAAACCCTTGACAGAATTTGTCAATACCAGAAATGTTGGTAAGAGCCGCAGTAGCGTAGTTGTTAGTGAACTCGCTTCTCAAGGCTTCTGGTGGCCCGGGGTTCAACTCCCGCAGTGTGCGTGGAATTTGTCCCGACCCCGACGGCTCTCAGGTCGACCCAGCCTCAACTGGGTACCAAACATGCTCTGGGAAAGTAAAGACGGCCGGCGTGATGCTGACCACATCACTCATCGTGTGCCAACGGTCAATGAATAATACAGGCTTAACACTGTATTGCCCTATATACCACAAGGTATGAAAGGGTTCCTTTACTTTTTTTTTTTTTTAAAGAAATGTTGGTGCAACGACCAGTTTGATTTTCATTGCGACGGGACGTTTACCTTCAGATGTTTCTAACCTGTTTGTCGGGACCAGAGTCTTAAACACTATTAAAAATAAATGATATAGATTGCAATAAAGCTCTGAAACAATGACGAAACATGTGTAAAAACATAGTACTGTAGTTTTACACAATACAAAAACAATAACAATACACAGCAACGTTACGACCAAAAGGCATTTATCGAGCTCGATAAAGGCCTTTTGATCGAAACGTTGCTATGTATTGTTATTGTTTTGTATTTTGTAAAACTACAGTACTTTGTTTATACGTGTTTCGCCATTACAAATAAATGTGCAGTTATCTTCTCTAGATTTTGGCAAGGAAATGTGTGTAGGCTCAAACGCAGATGATAAACAGACAAAATGAAGTAAAATTACATCTTTCTATCTTCTTCCTGTCCCGTTTTACACACAAGTTTTTGGCAAGCAATTTCCATTATTACCGCTCTGTCACCTTTCTATTACTTGTTTTACAATCTTACAATTCTCAATTTTCTTCATGTTAAATTTAAATGTCAAGGCATAATGACATCTGATAACAGATGTGGATTTGGGTGATAGAAGGTTAGATGTCTGAATGGAATCTTCTATTTGAGTTTGATCTCCGTTCTTCATGAAATCAGTTACCTGATTGACCTCGCTCCCTTTATCCGATGCAACTAAGGTATCTCTTCCGTTTCCATAACACAATACTTTGCAGGAGTGTGTTGTCAGTCTCTTGCTTTAACTCTTATACTTGAGTAGCAGGGGATTACACCTATCTTTCAATCTGTCTGATATGAGTGTTCGTACAAGAAGCAAAGTTCATGTAAACATACTTTTCTCGATAATGGAAGTAAGCAAACTTCCCGCCAATAAAATTACAAAAAAAGTAAAATAGAAAAACATGGAGCCATCTAGTTTTACACTAAACAAAACACGCTGAGACGACGCTTTGAACACTATCTAATCAAAATAAAACTGAATAGCTTATCTATACCGCGACAGACAAAATATTACATCCAAAGTTTTACTAGAAAAGATCATTTCAGTTGTCGAATAAGTCTAAAGGCCTAAACGCGAAGTATTGACTTAATTATACAGGGTTTCTCTACCTGATTCCGCCCTAATCAGCAGAGATGCTTTCCATTCGCAGAAAGTGTTGCACAAACTCTGTACCTCTTGAAGCAAACCTACGGATCTCTGAAAAAATGTACATGTGAACTTAACGATGCGATCGAATTCGAACTCACAACCTTCAGTACTCAGTACAAACGTCTTTACCATTTTGCCACAGACACCCCATGTCAAAAAAAACATTGAACTAACAAGCGAGGAATCGGAACAACTAGCATGCAAACGTTTGGAAAACATAAGAAATATTGAGAGTATATGTGTTTTATTGAAATACCCATGAGTTCGTTTCAATAACCAATAACTAGCTATAAAAAAAAAAAAAAGTAAAGGAACCCTTTCGTCCCTCGTGGTATCTCGTGTCAATGCAGTGTTAGGCCTGTATTTTTCATTGACCATCGGCACACAATGGATGATGTTGTCAGCATCACGCCGGCCGCCTTTACTTTCCCAGAGCATGTCTGGTACCCAGTTGAGGCTGGGTCGACCTGTGAGCCGTCGCGACCGGGAAAAATTCCACGCGCACTGCGGGAGCTGAACCCAGACCACCAACCTTGAGAAGCGAGTTCACTAACAACTACGCTACCGCGGCTCTCAATAACGAGCTATACATTGATAATATCTTACAAAAATTATATTAGACATAAACAAATAATAAAAACTCATTACGAAAATGTTATACAAATCATAAATAATTATTTCTATAAATCTATAATTCCTTCATTTTGCTAAACGATTTGTCTTTCCCAAGTTCAATAATCAAAACGACATAAAATATTAATTCTCTAATGTCATCTTTTATTACAAATATGTCTCTAAATAAACATTATCAAGGCAATAATCATCAATTCTAGAACGTATTCTGCAGTTATCAGAATCAATGGATAAATCTTGCAAGCTTTTGACATGTTCGTGAACATTCAATCAATCAAATGTCAAGACTGCCGGCGTAGGTGATCATGTTTCTCTACAACTCTCTCTCTCCCTGGTGATGTTAATTAGTTCTGACGTCGATCTTGTGTTGCACCACAAAGTCAGATCATCATCCAACATCTTCTCTCTCTCTCTCTCTCTCTCTCTCTCTCTCTCTCTCTCCGCGATCTATTCTTTCCTGTATTTTACCCGTTGTTACCAAATCTTCTAATCTTCATTTTCGTATTATATTCCCGAAAAACTTTGATTGTCTGATTCGTAATCTGTCATTCGTGTGGTGATGGGGCTCACAAGAGGAGCAAAGAATAGTAACACTGCGACCTACAAGGCATACGTAAGAGGTGACTGATGTAGGACATTGCGTAACTACCCTAGTAAATAAAATGCATCGCAGAAATCGGATGTGCTGGTCTACTTCTAGACGCATAACTGACACAATGCACAATCGCTCTTATGCTCAGATCACATACAAATCACACAGAGTGATTAACAAGTGGTCGATATGCAGCGTTCAAAGAAGAAATAGAAGTATTCTTTTAATAATGTTTCTTCATGTGCATGCTTGTTTTAAAACTATCCTTCTTTTAATAATGTTTCTTCATGTGCATGCCTGTTTTCAAACTATCCTTCTTTTAATAATGTTTCTTCATGTGCATGCCTGTTTTAAAACTATCCTTCTTTTAATAATGTTTCTTCATGTGCATGCCTGTTTTAAAACTATCCTTCTTTTAATAATGTTTCTTCATGTGCATGCCTGTTTTAAAACTATCCTTCTTTTAATAATGTTTCTTCATGTGCATGCCTGTTTTAAAACTATCCTTCTTTTAATAATGTTTCTTTATGTGCATGCCTGTTTTAAAACTATCCTTCTTTTAATAATGTTTCTTCATGTGCATGCCTGTTTTAAAACTATCCTTCTTTTAATAATGTTTCTTCATGTGCATGCCTGTTTTAAAACTATCCTTCTTTTAAAAATGTTTCTTCATGTGCATGCTTGTTTTAAAACTATCCTTCTTTTAATAATGTTTCTTCATGTGCATGCCTGTTTTAAAACTATCCTTCTTTTAAATAATGTTTCTTCATGTTCATGCCTGTTTTAAAACTATCCTTCTTTTAATGTTTCTTCATGTGCATGCCTGTTTTAAAACTATCATTCTTTTAATAATGTTTCTTCATGTGCATGCCTGTTTTAAAACTATCCTTCTTTTAAATAATGTTTCTTCATGTGCATGCCTGTTTTAAAACTATCATTCTTCTAATAATGTTTCTTCATGTGCATGCTTGTTTTAAAACTATCCTTCTTTTAATAATGTTTCTTCATGTGCATGCTTGTTTTAAAACTATCCTTCTTTTAATAATGTTTCTTCATGTTCATGCCTGTTTTAAAACTATCCTTCTTTTAATAATGTTTCTTCATATGCATGCCTGTTTTAAAACTATCCTTCTTTTAATAATGTTTCTTCATGTGCATGCTTGTTTTAAAACTATCCTTCTTTTAAATAATGTTTCTTCATGTTCATGCCTGTTTTAAAACTATCCTTCTTTTAATGTTTCTTCATGTGCATGCCTGTTTTGAAACTATCATTCTTTTAATAATGTTTCTTCATGTGCATGCCTGTTTTAAAACTATCCTTCTTTTAAATAATGTTTCTTCATGTGCATGCCTGTTTTAAAACTATCATTCTTTTAATAATGTTTCTTCATGTGCATGCTTGTTTTAAAACTATCCTTCTTTTAAATAATGTTTCTTCATGTTCATGCCTGTTTTAAAACTATCCTTCTTTTAATGTTTCTTCATGTGCATGCCTGTTTTAAAACTATCATTCTTTTAATAATGTTTCTTCATGTGCATGCCTGTTTTAAAACTATCCTTCTTTTAAATAATGTTTCTTCATGTGCATGCCTGTTTTAAAACTATCATTCTTTTAATAATGTTTCTTCATGTGCATGCTTGTTTTAAAACTATCCTTCTTTTAATAATGTTTCTTCATGTGCATGCCTGTTTTAAAACTATCCTTCTTTTAATAATGTTTCTTCATATGCATGCCTGTTTTAAAACTATCCTTCTTTTAATAATGTTTCTTCATGTGCATGCTTGTTTTAAAACTATGCTTCTTTTAATAATGTTTCATCATGTGCATGCTTGTTTTAAAACTATCCTTCTTTTAATAATGTTTCTTCATGTGCATGCCTGTTTTAAAACTATCCTTCTTTTAATAATGTTTCTTCATGTGCATGCCTGTTTTAAAACTATCCTTCTTTTAATAATGTTTCTTCATGTGCATGCCTGTTTTAAAACTATCCTTCTTTTAATAATGTTTCTTCATGTGCATGCCTGTTTTAAAACTATCCTTCTTTTAATAATGTTTCTTTATGTGCATGCCTGTTTTAAAACTATCCTTCTTTTAATAATGTTTCTTCATGTGCATGCCTGTTTTAAAACTATCCTTCTTTTAATAATGTTTCTTCATGTGCATGCCTGTTTTAAAACTATCCTTCTTTTAATAATGTTTCTTCATGTGCATGCTTGTTTTAAAACTATCCTTCTTTTAATAATGTTTCTTCATGTGCATGCCTGTTTTAAAACTATCCTTCTTTTAATAATGTTTCTTCATGTGCATGCCTGTTTTAAAACTATCCTTCTTTTAATAATGTTTCTTCATGTGCATGCCTGTTTTAAAACTATCCTTCTTTTAATAATGTTTCTTTATGTGCATGCCTGTTTTAAAACTATCCTTCTTTTAATAATGTTTCTTCATGTGCATGCCTGTTTTAAAACTATCCTTCTTTTAATAATGTTTCTTCATGTGCATGCCTGTTTTAAAACTATCCTTCTTTTAATAATGTTTCTTCATGTGCATGCTTGTTTTAAAACTATCCTTCTTTTAATAATGTTTCTTCATGTGCATGCTTGTTTTAAAACTATCCTTCTTTTAAATAATGTTTCTTCATGTTCATGCCTGTTTTAAAACTATCCTTCTTTTAATGTTTCTTCATGTGCATGCCTGTTTTAAAACTATCATTCTTTTAATAATGTTTCTTCATGTGCATGCCTGTTTTAAAACTATCCTTCTTTTAAATAATGTTTCTTCATGTGCATGCCTGTTTTAAAACTATCCTTCTTTTAATAATGTTTCTTCATGTGCATGCTTGTTTTAAAACTATCCTTCTTTTAATAATGTTTCTTCATGTTCATGCCTGTTTTAAAACTATCCTTCTTTTAATAATGTTTCTTCATATGCATGCCTGTTTTAAAACTATCCTTCTTTTAATAATGTTTCTTCATGTGCATGCTTGTTTTAAAACTATGCTTCTTTTAATAATGTTTCATCATGTGCATGCTTGTTTTAAAACTATCCTTCTTTTAATAATGTTTCTTCATGTGCATGCCTGTTTTAAAACTATCCTTCTTTTAATGTTTCTTCATGTGCATGCCTGTTTTAAAACTATCCTTCTTTTAATAATGTTTCTTCATGTGCATGCTTGTTTTAAAACTATCCTTCTTTTAATAATGTTTCTTCATGTGCATGCCTGTTTTAAAACTATCCGTCTTTTAATAATGTTTCTTCATGTGCATGCCTGTTTTAAAACTATCCTTCTTTTAATAATGTTTCTTTATGTGCATGCCTGTTTTAAAACTATCCTTCTTTTAATAATGTTTCTTCATGTGCATGCCTGTTTTAAAACTATCCTTCTTTTAATGTTTCTTCATGTGCATGCCTGTTTTAAAACTATCCTTCTTTTAATAATGTTTCTTCATGTGCATGCTTGTTTTAAAACTATCCTTCTTTTAATAATGTTTCTTCATGTGCATGCCTGTTTTAAAACTATCCTTCTTTTAATAATGTTTCTTCATGTGCATGCCTGTTTTAAAACTATCCTTCTTTTAATAATGTTTCTTCATGTGCATGCCTGTTTTAAAACTATCCTTCTTTTAATAATGTTTCTTTATGTGCATGCCTGTTTTAAAACTATCCTTCTTTTAATAATGTTTCTTCATGTGCATGCCTGTTTTAAAACTATCCTTCTTTTAATAATGTTTCTTCATGTGCATGCCTGTTTTAAAACTATCCTTCTTTTAATAATGTTTCTTCATGTGCATGCTTGTTTTAAAACTATCCTTCTTTTAATAATGTTTCTTCATGTGCATGCTTGTTTTAAAACTATCCTTCTTTTAAATAATGTTTCTTCATGTTCATGCCTGTTTTAAAACTATCCTTCTTTTAATGTTTCTTCATGTGCATGCCTGTTTTAAAACTATCATTCTTTTAATAATGTTTCTTCATGTGCATGCCTGTTTTAAAACTATCCTTCTTTTAAATAATGTTTCTTCATGTGCATGCCTGTTTTAAAACTATCATTCTTTTAATAATGTTTCTTCATGTGCATGCTTGTTTTAAAACTATCCTTCTTTTAATAATGTTTCTTCATGTGCATGCTTGTTTTAAAACTATCCTTCTTTTAATAATGTTTCATCATGTTCATGCCTGTTTTAAAACTATCCTTCTTTTAATAATGTTTCTTCATATGCATGCCTGTTTTAAAACTATCCTTCTTTTAATAATGTTTCTTCATGTGCATGCTTGTTTTAAAACTATGCTTCTTTTAATAATGTTTCATCATGTGCATGCTTGTTTTAAAACTATCCTTCTTTTAATAATGTTTCTTCATGTGCATGCCTGTTTTAAAACTATCCTTCTTTTAATGTTTCTTCATGTGCATGCCTGTTTTAAAACTATCCTTCTTTTAATAATGTTTCTTCATGTGCATGCCTGTTTTAAAACTATCCTTCTTTTAATAATGTTTCTTCATGTGCATGCCTGTTTTAAAACTATCCTTCTTTTAATAATGTTTCTTCATGTGCATGCCTGTTTTAAAACTATCCTTCTTTTAATAATGTTTCTTCATGTGCATGCCTGTTTTAAAACTATCCTTCTTTTAAATAATGTTTCTTCATGTGCATGCCTGTTTTAAAACTATCATTCTTTTAATAATGTTTCTTCATGTGCATGCTTGTTTTAAAACTATCCTTCTTTTAATAATGTTTCTTCATGTGCATGCTTGTTTTAAAACTATCCTTCTTTTAATAATGTTTCTTCATATGCATGCCTGTTTTAAAACTATCCTTCTTTTAATAATGTTTCTTCATGTGCATGCTTGTTTTAAAACTATCCTACTTTTAATAATGTTTCTTCATGTTCATGCCTGTTTTAAAACTATCCTTCTTTTAATAATGTTTCTTCATGTGCATGCTTGTTTTAAAACTATCCTTCTTTTAATAATGTTTCTTCATGTGCATGCTTGTTTTAAAACTATCCTTCTTTTAATAATGTTTCTTCATGTGCATGCCCGTTTTAAAACTATCCTTCTTTTAATAATGTTTCTTCATGTGCATGCCTGTTTTAAAACTATCCTTCTTTTAATAATGTTTCATCATGTGCATGCTTGTTTTAAAACTATCCTTCTTTTAATAATGTTTCTTCATGTGCATGCCTGTTTTAAAACTATCCTTCTTTTAATAATGTTTCTTCATGTGCATGCCTGTTTTAAAACTATCCTTCTTTTAATAATGTTTCTTAATGTGCATGTTTGTTTTAAAACTATCCTTCTTTTAATAATGTTTCTTCATGTGCATGCTTGTTTTAAAACTATCCTTCTTTTAATAATGTTTCTTCATGTTCATGCCTGTTTTAAAACTATCCTTCTTTTAATAATGTTTCTTCATGTGCATGCTTGTTTTAAAACTATCCTTCTTTTAATAATGTTTCTTCATGTGCATGCTTGTTTTAAAACTATCCTTCTTTTAATAATGTTTCTTCATGTGCATGCCTGTTTTAAAACTATCCTTCTTTTAATAATGTTTCTTCATGTGCATGCCTGTTTTAAAACTATCCTTCTTTTAATAATGTTTCTTCATGTGCATGCTTGTTTTAAAACTATCATTCTTTTAATAATGTTTCTTCATGTGCATGCCTGTTTTAAAACTATCCTTCTTTTAATAATGTTTCTTCATGTGCATGCCTGTTTTAAAACTATCCTTCTTTTAATAATGTTTCTTCATGTGCATTCCTGTTTTAAAACTATCCTTCTTTTAATAATGTTTCATCATGTGCATGCCTGTTTTAAAACTATCTTTTTCTTTCTTCACTGTCCATGAAATTTTAAGCACTCTTCTGTAGAACCAAAATCTCTGTAGCTTTCATCGATCTTAATGATTGCATGTTCATTGTCAATAATTAGCTGCAATACATAAGTATTACTTTAATATAGCACTGAAGTATTCTCTCCCGCAGTGTCATTGCTAGTGAATTCACGCATAGTGAGTGTGTTTTTCATTTTCATAAAATCTTTTTTCGCTTGAACTATTCTGCTCCTTATCTCTGTTGCACATCTTCCATCTGATGTTATTAATGTTCCCATACACTTGAATTGATTGTCTCGTTAGAAGCATTGTGTTGTTTATTTTTATATTGCATTTTGGTGTTTCCTGTTTGGTGAACATTAAAAAAGCATAACCAAAGATATGAAGCAACAAAAGAAACTTATAAACTAACGAATTTGTTCTTCGGTTCCATTAGCTAACAAATATATATATTGAGAAATTATAAAATAAGAACGTTAATAAATTCGACATCTTTTATTTAAATACTTTCTTTTGTATTCGTTAAAAAAATTCGCCATCTTTTATTTACATACCTTCTGGTGTATTCAGTCTTCTTTTTCTCTTACATTTTACTTATGTCTATGAGCACGCCCCTTGTGTTGCTCTTTACTGGCATATTGCATATATGCTTTACTTGCACATACATTTCTTTGTCTAATGTACACACCTTGCAAATTAATGTTATCTACCGTTGCTACCAGGCTCGTGCAGTATATTTGCTCTGTATGATGCAAGTTTACGACATGCCGCCCCTTAAAATTTTTTTTCTTAAAATAACCTTCAAGTGTAATTTTGATTTTGTTGTATATGCCGCCCCCTAATGGTATCGCCTGATGCGGCCACCTCTCTGTATCATACCACGGCACAGTCCTGGTTGCTACTACAGCGATGTTCCTTGCTTTTTAATTCTTTCCTTCATATTTGAATGTTGTTTTCTGCAACAAATAGATGATGTTTATTGTACTTCTTTTGAAAGAACTTTCACTTTCAGCTTGTTTCTTTCATGCGAACACATTTCATTTAAAAGGTTTTTTTTGGTGGGAATATACTACAAGAATGTCACGAATATGATATACAGAGACAAAGTCACTGGTCTAACATAACAACACTGACAAAGATTACGTTGATCTACTGTCCTGTGAAATTTGGTATTAGTGGCAAGAAGAGAAAAAACCCCACTGAAAATGATTACGTTGTTCTACTGTCCTGGGAAAGTTGGTATTAGTGGCAAGAAGAGAAAAAACCCCACTGAAAATGATTATGCTGATCTACTGTCCTGGGCAAGTTAGTATTTGTGACAATCAGACATCAAACAGGATTGCGTCAACAGTATTAAATGTCGGGTAGTTGAGGATGGATAAGGGAGATGTTTTTCGGTCTCTTCAAGATTTCCTGTTGGATTAGGACACTTTAATAGATGTTGAATCTATCCAGCGATTAACAAGTTTGGAGTCATCCATTTTACAAGTAGAACTGGATGCCTGAGTGGCAGAGTGATGAGTGTGTTTAACCAGCGAGCCACAGGAACCATCAGTATGCATATCTTTCGACATCTGTTGAGGGAGACTCAGCATCCATGGGTCTGTCCGTAGTGCTATGACGTCCGTTCAGAAACTAATAACACTGGCAAAAAATCTGCACGACCTCTGTCTAAGTGTCTCACAGAACAGTGAAGTTCATATAGGAGAAACATTGAATACTTAGACAATATTTGAAGCGAACGGATGAAAGGAAGAGCTAAGGGAGTTTTATCTTATGCAATCACCCGAGTGGTTACCAGGGCCCAAATTTGGGGTGTAAAGAATAGAACCACTGTTACCTGCCACACATGTCGTAAGAGGCGGCTAAGGAAATTTGGGTGAAATGGGATGCACGTGTCCGCTAGGGAATGCTAATCCGAAACAAATGTTTGCAGAAAACGGATGCACCAGGCCGTAATGCGCATAACATGGTGCAACGACCCCTCACAATGAGGAACGGGATAACGGATTCTACGGTCGCCATTCTGCCTCGGTGATTTAGCCACGCAGCAAGAATGTCAGATCTACCATCACGAGGGTGGCCAAAACTTACTGCGGGGAAGCAGAAGTCATAGGAATTATATCCTACAGAACTGCCCCAGTATGCAAACTTGAGAAGCAAAATGTACCATTAAATATCCCATATTGCTAGTCTTATCTCTTTCTATCATTGGCTTACATAGTAAAAATGCAGATGCATATGAAATTGAAGATTTATAGGAAAAATGAGAAATACATATTTGAGCAATAAATACGCTCGTGTGGTGCCGGGGTACGTAAGGGAAGCAAAGAATAGTACCACTGCGACCTACAAGGCATGTCGTAAGAGGCTACTGATCTACGACCTTGGGAAACTACTCTACGAAATAAAAAGCTTCGCAGAAATCGAATGTGCTTGCTTACTTGTATGCGCATATTTGGCATAATGTACAATCGCTCTCAGACTCGGATCACATAAAAATCACAAAGAGTGGTTAACAAGGGGTCGACCTGGAGCGTTCCAAGAAGAAGAATTCCTCTTATGTTATGTTCATTATATTTGGAAGACATCTATTTTGAAATGCATTCAACTTGCTTCATATATATATATATATATATATGTCCCATTTGTCTCGCCAAAGTTATGCCAGAGGTCTTCACTTATTCATTAGCATATCATTACATATTCAATATTGTCATAGTCTGATCTCTTTCTCTCATTCGCTTACATAGAAGAAATGCAGATGCAAATGAAATTGAAGAATTATAGGGAAACTGATATATACATATTTGAGCAATACATCCCCTCCCTTGCAAATAATATTGCAATATTGGGGGAAATAAAAGGAAATCTCGTTCCCATCAAGACTGTCTGTGAAGAATATATATATCCTTTGAGAAAGTCGATCAAATAATGGCATCACTAGCATCAGCACGAAGCGCAATATGAAACCAATCATAAGAGAGGTCTTAACGCACGTGCATCACTGTTCTAAATTAGAAAGTCGCAGTTATCATTAACGACTAATTTATAGAGATATATAGTTATCCACTGATAAAATAGGTCTGACAATTTTTACTCAATGCTTAAAACGCTAAATGTCAAAGTCGTTTGCATTAAGTTTCTAAGGTTGTGGGTTTAAATCCAGACTTTGCCTTTCCCTCAAGAGTGAATTTGTTACGTAGATTTATAACATGTTGATGTAGTTATGAAGTTCCTACTTTGTGCAATACTTTCAGCAGGATACATGCACATTTCTGCGGAGAGTGACCCGATATGTGGAAACCCAGTGCAATACTTTCAGCAGGATACATGCACATTTCTGCGGAGAGTGACCCGATATGTAGAAACCCAGTGCAATACTTTCAGCAGGATACATGCACATTTCTGCGGAGAGTGCCCCGATATGTGGAAACCCAGTGCAATGAGGACAATCATTTGCCTTTAGACCATGTTTTAAAAAAAGATTATGTTGAACTTCAAATGTAAATAAAACCACATCGTAATATATAAGTAAATATGAGAACTCATAAACAGGTGATACGGTGCAACTATCTTCGAGCGACCATAACATCCAAATGGATATGCCTTGAAGATATTAGAATAAGAATTGGCAAGCCAAGTGAGCTTTATTTTATTTTTGCAAGATCAAAAAGATTTATCTCCAATAAAAATCGGTCAACTAAAGTGAGAAAAAGATTGCTGAAGTGTTACATAAAACCTGCGCAGTTATATGCAGGTGAAACTTGGACAATAAGCAGACAAGCTGAGAAATGTCTAATGGCAGTTGACATGTCATTTCTGAGAAAAATACAAAGAATGTTATGATCACAAAGAAAAAATCAAAAGGTATAGTACATAAAAACAAATTCAAACTGCATAAATTAATTATAAAAATCAAATGTATACAGTCCTAATTTTGTGGATACCTTATGAGGAGAAATAAAGTTGAAAATTTAGTGACAACTGGCAAACCTGATGGGAAAAGGAAAAGTGGAAGGCCTCGGCTTAAAGAGACTTGAATTCCCTACTTAACAAACAACAAACGTGTCACATTGTCAAAATGAGACATCCATGCAATATTTTTTACTTTAGTATTCGTTTCTTCTCCGTACGGCACAGGGGACACAGTCTTAAATCTAATATAATACATGTAATAAAAACGTATTACGTCTACCATACAAATATAATCTCAAATATTCCAGAAAAGAAACTTAGCGAATGAGCTGAAAGACAAGAGAGAAAAGCGAAAACTCAGAAGTTGTCACAGTAAAACACTTGCCAATTGACCTTCTGTAAAGACGAAAAAGGTCATATATTAAAACAAATACAATTATGTAAAGATTTAGAGATCACGGAAGTTACTTTAAAGCTATGTTATTTAGTGGAATTATATTGATTTCTATAGTGAAAAACTGTTGTCTATTATCTGTCTTTCTGTTCCCACAAGTGGAAGATGTAGTTGGCTGTCCACTCTTGCCGTTAATCGTAGGGATGGGAGCTTTAATTTGCGTTCTATGGCCAGATGAGTTGCCCTTGTTGTGTTGTATCTGTGTTTATGTAGTGTGGTCTTGATATTGTCTATCCATCTTTTTCTTGGTCTTCCCTTAGCTCTAGTACCCGATCTATTTTTATTGTATGCAGTTATTGGTGGTTGATTGTATTTCATTCTCATTAAATGTCAAAACCACTGCATTTGTTGTCTTTCGATGTATTCGGTGCATGAAATTATGCCCACTCTGTTTCTGATGTCCTCATTTCGTAGTCTGTCTTTCCTGGTGACTCCACTGCCTTCCTCAAGCATTTCATTTCACACGTGATGAGCTTTCTTTGATGTGTTGCTGTAAGAGACCAAGTTTGGCACTGGTAACAAAGTGTTGGTAGACAAACTTTTGTTACTGTCTGTAATACCACTTTTTGGACGGTGTAGGACGGGAGGGACATACTACTTACTAGGTATGTTCACTTGATCGGAGGTCTCTGTGGCTAAGTGGTTACTAGGTATGTTCACTTGATCAGAGGTCTCTGTGGCTAAGTGGTTACTAGGTATGTTCACTTGATCGGAGGTCTCTGTGGCTAAGTGATTACTAGGTATGTTCACTTGATCGGAGGTCTCTGTGGCTAAGTGGTTACTAGGTATGTTCACTTGATCGGAGGTCTCTGTGGCTAAGTGGTTACTAGGTATGTTCACTTGATCGGAGGTCTCTGTGGCTAAGTGGTTACTAGGTATGTTCACTTGATCGGAGGTCTCTGTGGCTAAGTGTCTCTGTGGCTAAGTGTCTCTGTGGCTAAGTGTCTCTGTGGCTAAGTGTCTCTGTGGCTAAGTGTATCTGTGGCTAAGTGTCTCTGTGGCTAAGTGTATCTGTGGCTAAGTGTCTCTGTGGCTAAGTGTCTCTGTGGCTAAGTGTCTCTGTGGCTAAGTGTCTCTGTGGCTAAGTGTCTCTGTGGCTAAGTGTCTCTGTGGCTAAGTGTCTCTGTGGCTAAGTGTCTCTGTGGCTAAGTGTCTCTGTGGCTAAGTGTCTCTGTGGCTAAGTGTCTCTGTGGCTAAGTGTCTCTGTGGCTAAGTGTCTCTGTGGCTAAGTGTCTCTGTGGCTATGTGGTCTCTGTGGCTAAGTGGTCTCTGTGGCTAAGTGTCTCTGTGGCTGTCTCTGTGGCTAAATGTCTCTGTGGCTAAGTGTCTCTGTGGCTAAGTGTCTCTGTGGCTAAGTGTCTCTGTGGCTAAGTGTCTATGTGGCTAAGTGGTTACGCCTTAGTCTTGTGTTCCGAAGGTCCTGGGTTCAAGTCAGGATCACGTCGTTCTGTTCACGAGTGCATTTTTTCCCCAGAGACCATAGGATTGTTGCCGCTACGGAGTTTGTGCTTTGTGCAATACTGTCGGCAAGTGGCGTACCATTTCTACAGAGAAGGACCGAGCCATATATGGTTTGTTGTTGTTGCTGTCGAAGCCCAGGAGTTTTCATCCTTTTTATTATAGTACATTAGAAACATATAGTACATTAGAAACATATAGTACATTAGAAACATATAGTACATTAGAAACATATAGTACATTAGAAACATATAGTACATTAGAAACATATAGTACATTATAAACATATAGTACATTAGAAACATATAGTACATTAGAAACATATAGTACATTAGAAACATATAGTACATTAGAAACATATAGTACATTAGAAACATATAGTACATTAGAAACATATAGTACATTAGAAACATATAGTACATTAGAAACATATAGTACATTAGAAACATATAGTACATTAGAAACATATAGTACATTAGAAACATATAGTACATTAGAAACATATAGTACATTAGAAACATATAGTACATTAGAAACATATAGTACATTAGAAACATATAGTACATTAGAAACATATAGTACATTAGAAACATATAGTACATTAGAAACATATAGTACATTAGAAACATATAGTACATTAGAAAATATTACATTAGAAACATATAGTTCATTAGAAACATATAGTACATTAGAAACATATAGTACATTAGAAACATATAGTACATTAGAAACATATAGTACATTAGAAACATATAGTACATTAGAAACATATAGTACATTAGAAACATATAGTACATTAGAAACATATAGTACATTAGAAACATATAGTACATTAGAAACATATAGTACATTAGAAACATATAGTACATTAGAAACATATAGTACATTAGAAACATATAGTACATTAGAAACATATAGTACATTATAAACTTATAGTACATTAGAAACTTATAGTACATTAGAAACATATAGTACATTAGAAACATATAGTACATTGGGAGGGTACCTGCTCTCTTGCAGACCAAGAAACATATAGTACATTGGGGAGGGTATCCTGCTCTCTTGCAGACCAAGAAACATATAGTACATTGGGGAGGGTATCCTGCTCTCTTGCAGACCAAGAAACATATAGTACATTGGGGAGGGTATCCTGCTCTCTTGCAGACCAAGAAACATATAGTACATTGGGGAGGGTATCCTGCTCTCTTGCAGACCAAGAAACATATAGTACATTGGGGAGGGTATCCTGCTCTCTTGCAGACCAAGAAACATATAGTACATTGGGGAGGGTATCCTGCTCTCTTGCAGACCAAGAAACATATAGTACATTGGGGAGAATACCCTGCTCTCTTGCAGACCAAGAAACATATAGTACATTGGGGAGGGTATCCTGCTCTCTTGCAGACCAAGAAACATATAGTACATTGGGGAGGGTATCCTGCTCTCTTGCAGACCAAGAAACATATAGTACATTGGGGAGGGTATCCTGCTCTCTTGCAGACCAAGAAACATATAGTACATTGGGGAGGGTATCCTGCTCTCTTGCAGACCAAGAAACATATAGTACATTGGGGAGGGTATCCTGCTCTCTTGCAGACCAAGAAACATATAGTACATTGGGGAGGGTATCCTGCTCTCTTGCAGACCAAGAAACATATAGTACATTGGGGAGGGTATCCTGCTCTCTTGCAGACCAAGAAACATATAGTACATTGGGGAGAATACCCTGCTCTCTTGCAGACCAAGAAACATATAGTACATTGGTTAGAATACCCTGCTCTCTTGCAGACCAAGAAACATATAGTACATTGGGGAGGGTATCCTGCTCTCTTGCAGACCAAGAAACATATAGTACATTGAGGAGGGTATCCTGCTCTCTTGCAGACCAAGAAACATATAGTACATTGGGGAGGGTATCCTGCTCTCTTGCAGACCAAGAAACATATAGTACATTGGGGAGGGTATCCTGCTCTCTTGCAGACCAAGAAACATATAGTACATTGGGGAGGGTATCCTGCTCTCTTGCAGACCAAGAAACATATAGTACATTGGGGAGGGTATCCTGCTCTCTTGCAGACCAAGAAACATATAGTACATTGGGGAGAATACCCTGCTCTCTTGCAGACCAAGAAACCTACAACAACTCTAGGAATGTTGTAAAATGCCACAGCCAACTATGGGTCTGTGGACTCATGGGAAACCCTGACCCACGTTCAGTTGGGAGCTGGAATGTATATATGTGTGATAGAACACCGCAAGCTTTTTTGCAATTTTACTCAATTCTGTGAGTCTATGGTAATTAATTGTGAAAAATATTCATAATATTGATATTCCTTATTGTTAAACTTAACTTGTTGCATAACATAACTTTGATTTAGCATTTTGTGTTGATTTAAAATGGATTCTTCTATATACAACAATACAGAAATGAGAGTTCACGTGACCGGTTATGATCTCTCTCTCTCTTGCGCTGATTTCCCATAAGTTTTACCTGAGTCCGCAGGCCCTATGAGTATATAGTTGGCTGTGGCTATGCTTAGTGTTGCGGCGACACCCACTCAGGTAGGATCTCATGTGGGATAAAACCAGGTGCACAAAGTTAATCCTTCGGCTTCAGACCCTTTTAGACTTGATCAGAGAAAAATATAATCTTTCCAGTAACACCCATTTATATAAACATGTGTTTACTAGATTATCTATGCAGGTGAATTAAGGATTATTTCGTTCAAAACAATCAGAACGTGACTGTATAAATATAATTTGAATATCCCATGACATTTTGATGTGTTTATGAGCAAACAAATGACATTAGTTTCATATAACAACCGTAGTTTATTGCTGTTATTGATTGCATGTCAACGATGCGAAGTTGGTTGAGCTGACATGTACAAAATCGGGTCTGAACAAGATACAATCTTGATGTACGTTTGACAAAATAAGCTAGACAGATCAACGTAACAGTTGTTCTAGTTTAATACAACTCTGAAATGACAGAGTACTTTATTTGCAAAAACTATTATTAAATCGCTCAGCAATTGTGGTTTTATAATCTTCATTCTAGAAATAGATATTTCTTTTTTGCTCTCTGTTTTGTTAACTTTTTAGCTCTAGCTCTATCTCTCCTTTTGCATTTCCATCTGTCTTGAGTTCTATGTAATCCTTGAAATTGTGTACATGCTATTATTTTATTTAGTTAACTAAGAGTGGTAACTAGTAACAGCCACACACTCGTTCTGTACGTTAGTTAATTTATTTAACATGTTTGCATAGGAACATCGCCCGATGAAGGTATATTTAAAATATTGATCGCTTATTGAAACTGCTGCCTACATCTGTTATTGTGATGGTCGTCCATCTGTTGGTCACTCTTCTCGTTTAAGAGCACACACTCTCCCCGATTTACTGTTTTTCTCATATTTTTCGCAAGAGAACTTGGGATTTTTGACTTTTTAAAAATAAGTAACTGTAGTCGCTGTTGTCAATGTTCCCCGAGTGTTTTCGACTGAGTTTCGACTGAAACTTTGCTGTGTAAGAACGAGATCAGATCAGACATTTTTATGCTCCAAATTACAATAATAATAGTCCTATCGATAAATCAATCGATACTCACTGAATATACATTCTGTTTCACAAGCTATACTACATACACAGAATAAAACCTGCTCAGACTGCACATAATTCATGTCAGACTGAAACAAAGATTCCAGAGCACATCCTGCAGTCATGTCCATCATACTCTCGTACATATACCAACGAAACGAAACATGGCCAAGAACGAAGTTTGTAGAGCAAGCTATGGGGAACTCTCGAGGAACTCCAACTGACATGTAGCTTCATAGAGGCAACCCATCTCATGGTTTAGACGAGCATACGAAATCGAACTGCATAGAAAAAAGAAGTAGAAGACAACATATTATATACATTTAGTTACTTACTTCTTTGATCAAATTTATATTGAAATAAAAGAGATTCAGGCAGCCCTTAGAACTCGATTTACTTCTTATCCGATCCGTTGAAGCCACTCAAAGCTTAGCATATTCAATCCAAGAAACTATTTGATCATTATTTTCTATATATAATCCTCACACACAAAAAAAAAAAAAAACAAGTGATCACATCGATAGCAAATTAGTTTGAAACAAAGTTCTAGAAGAACTCTTTAGTTAAAACTACAACTTATTGTAAAGCTTTGTTCGATGTTAGCTTCTAACACAACCGCAACACATCAAATACCCTTTTATTTTTAATCCATCTATAGCAAGAAGTTATTACTACAAATAGTTAAACAATACATTAACATATGTCTGAATTTTTTATTAGTAATTGGTATAATTAACTTTTACGATCAGGACATTGTAGTTTCTTATAATAAGATCACGGAGTTGTATTATGCGTTAATCATCATCATCAGGTGCCGTGCCGGCTGGCGTAGGCGATCATGGATCTTCACAAATCTCTGTCGTTGGTGTTTACTATCAACTCAGATGTTGACGCTATACCGTGCCATGAAGTCAGGTTATCCAAAATTTTCTGTCCCTGTCTTTCCCTGTCTCGTCTACCCTCGACTTTACCGGTTGTCACAATGTGTTCTAAGTCTTCCCTCCTCATCACATGCCCGAAAACCAGCTGCTTAATTTTACATCCAACCCTCATACCAAAACATTTTGCTCATCCTAGCATTAAATTAGTTATGTTTTCTGAAAAAATGGTTTTACTCGCACTGTTTTGTAATTCTGAGATCCATATGTTACCTTATGTTAATATAGTTGTATGATCGATGCTGTTTTGTCAATACAATACAGAGCCATATACAAGATTAAACTATCTGCAATGAAGTCATTCCACCAGTGTTTTACCGGGGCTAGCAACGGGAACAAAAATGTACCACTGCAACCTACGTGACATGTAATAAGAGTCGACTGCGGTATGGGCATAGGAACGTTACATTAGTAAATAAAAAGCCTCACAGAAATCGGACGTGTTGTCGTACTTGTAAGTGTATAATTGGCACAACGTACAATCGCTCTTAGGCTCAGATCACATACAAATCCCAGAGAGTGGTTTAACAAGTGTTGACGATATGGGGCGTTGGAAGAAGAAGACATTCTTCGTCTTGAGATCATTGGAACATAGTATGCACATTTGAGAATCTTCGTCTTGAGACCATTGGAACATAGTATGCACATTTGACAATCTTCGTCTTGAGATCATTGGAACATAGTATGCACATTTGACAATCTTCGTCTTGAGATCATTGGAACATAGTATGCATATTTGAGAATCTTCGTCTTGAGATCATTGGAACATAGTATGCACATTTGAGAATCTTCGTCTTGAGATCATTGGAACATAGTATGCACATTTGAGAATCTTCGTCTTGAGATCATTGGAACATAGTATGCACATTTGAGAATCTTCGTCTTGAGATCATTGGAACATAGTATGCACATTTGAGAATCTTCGTCTTGAGATCATTGGAACATAGTATGCACATTTGAGAATCTTCGTCTTGAGATCATTGGAACATAGTATGCACATTTGAGAATCTTCGTCTTGAGATCATTGGAACATAGTATGCACATTTGAGAATCTTCGTCTTGAGATCATTGGAACATAGTATGCATATTTGAGAATCTTCGTCTTGAGATCATTGGAACATAGTATGCACATTTGAGAATCTTCGTCTTGAGACCATTGGAACATAGTATGCACATTTGAGAATCTTCGTCTTGAGATCATTGGAACATAGTATGCACATTTGAGAATCTTCGTCTTGAGATCATTGGAACATAGTATGCACATTTGAGAATCTTCGTCTTGAGATCATTGGAACATAGTATGCACATTTGAGAATCTTCGTCTTGAGATCATTGGAACATAGTATGCACATTTGAGAATCTTCGTCTTGAGATCATTGGAACATAGTATGCACATTTGAGAATCTTCGTCTTGAGATCATTGGAACATAGTATGCACATTTGAGAATCTTCGTCTTGAGACCATTGGAACATAGTATGCACATTTGAGAATCTTCGTCTTGAGATCATTGGAACATAGTATGCACATTTGAGAATCTTCGTCTTGAGATCATTGGAACATAGTATGCACATTTGACAATCTTCGTCTTGAGATCATTGGAACATAGTATGCACATTTGACAATCTTCGTCTTGAGATCATTGGAACATAGTATGCACATTTGAGAATCTTCGTCTTGAGATCATTGGAACATAGTATGCACATTTGAGAATCTTCGTCTTGAGATCATTGGAACATAGTATGCACATTTGAGAATCTTCGTCTTGAGATCATTGGAACATAGTATGCACATTTGAGAATCTTCGTCTTGAGATCATTGGAACATAGTATGCACATTTGAGAATCTTCGTCTTGAGATCATTGGAACATAGTATGCACATTTGAGAATCTTCGTCTTGAGATCATTGGAACATAGTATGCATATTTGAGAATCTTCGTCTTGAGACCATTGGAACATAGTATGCACATTTGAGAATCTTCGTCTTGAGATCATTGGAACATAGTATGCACATTTGAGAATCTTCGTCTTGAGATCATTGGAACATAGTATGCACATTTGAGAATCTTCGTCTTGAGACCATTGGAACATAGTATGCACATTTGAGAATCTTCGTCTTGAGATCATTGGAACATAGTATGCACATTTGAGAATCTTCGTCTTGAGATCATTGGAACATAGTATGCACATTTGAGAATCTTCGTCTTGAGATCATTGGAACATAGTATGCACATTTGAGAATCTTCGTCTTGAGATCATTGGAACATAGTATGCACATTTGAGAATCTTCGTCTTGAGATCATTGGAACATAGTATGCACATTTGAGAATCTTCGTCTTGAGATCATTGGAACATAGTATGCACATTTGAGAATCTTCGTCTTGAGATCATTGGAACATAGTATGCACATTTGAGAATCTTCGTCTTGAGATCATTGGAACATAGTATGCAAATTTGAGAATCTTCGTCTTGAGACCATTGGAACATAGTATGCACATTTGAGAATCTTCGTCTTGAGATCATTGGAACATAGTATGCACATTTGAGAATCTTCGTCTTGAGATCATTGGAACATAGTATGCACATTTGAGAATCTTCGTCTTGAGACCATTGGAACATAGTATGCACATTTGAGAATCTTCGTCTTGAGATCATTGGAACATAGTATGCACATTTGAGAATCTTCGTCTTGAGATCATTGGAACATAGTATGCACATTTGAGAATCTTCGTCTTGAGATCATTGGAACATAGTATGCACATTTGAGAATCTTCGTCTTGAGACCATTGGAACATAGTATGCATATTTGAGAATCTTCGTCTTGAGATCATTGGAACATAGTATGCACATTTGAGAATCTTCGTCTTGAGACCATTGGAACATAGTATGCACATTTGAGAATCTTCGTCTTGAGATCATTGGAACATAGTATGCACATTTGAGAATCTTCGTCTTGAGATCATTGGAACATAGTATGCACATTTGAGAATCTTCGTCTTGAGACCATTGGAACATAGTAAGCACATTTGAGAATCTTCGTCTTGAGATCATTGGAACATAGTATGCACATTTGAGAATCTTCGTCTTGAGATCATTGGAACATAGTATGCACATTTGAGAATCTTCGTCTTGAGATCATTGGAACATAGTATGCACATTTGAGAATCTTCGTCTTGAGATCATTGGAACATAGTATGCACATTTGAGAATCTTCGTCTTGAGACCATTGGAACATAGTCGCATATTTGAGAATCTTCGTCTTGAGATCATTGGAACATAGTATGCACATTTGAGAATCTTCGTCTTGAGATCATTGGAACATAGTATGCACATTTGAGAATCTTCGTCTTGAGACCATTGGAACATAGTATGCACATTTGAGAATCTTCGTCTTGAGATCATTGGAACATAGTATGCACATTTGAGAATCTTCGTCTTGAGATCATTGGAACATAGTATGCACATTTGAGAATATTCGTCTTGAGATCATTGGAACATAGTATGCACATTTGACAATCTTCGTCTTGAGATCATTGGAACATAGTATGCACATTTGACAATCTTCGTCTTGAGATCATTGGAACATAGTATGCACATTTGAGAATCTTCGTCTTGAGATCATTGGAACATAGTATGCACATTTGAGAATCTTCGTCTTGAGATCATTGGAACATAGTATGCACATTTGAGATTCTTCGTCTTGAGATCATTGGAACATAGTATGCACATTTGAGAATCTTCGTCTTGAGATCATTGGAACATAGTATGCACATTTGATAATCTTCGTCTTGAGATCATTGGAACATAGTATGCACATTTGAGAATCTTCGTCTTGAGATCATTGGAACATAGTATGCATATTTGAGAATCTTCGTCTTGAGACCATTGGAACATAGTATGCACATTTGAGAATCTTCGTCTTGAGATCATTGGAACATAGTATGCACATTTGAGAATCTTCGTCTTGAGATCATTGGAACATAGTATGCACATTTGAGAATCTTCGTCTTGAGACCATTGGAACATAGTATGCACATTTGAGAATCTTCGTCTTGAGATCATTGGAACATAGTATGCACATTTGAGAATCTTCGTCTTGAGATCATTGGAACATAGTATGCACATTTGAGAATCTTCGTCTTGAGATCATTGGAACATAGTATGCACATTTGAGAATCTTCGTCTTGAGACCATTGGAACATAGTATGCATATTTGAGAATCTTCGTCTTGAGATCATTGGAACATAGTATGCACATTTGAGAATCTTCGTCTTGAGACCATTGGAACATAGTATGCACATTTGAGAATCTTCGTCTTGAGATCATTGGAACATAGTATGCACATTTGAGAATCTTCGTCTTGAGACCATTGGAACATAGTAAGCACATTTGAGAATCTTCGTCTTGAGATCATTGGAACATAGTATGCACATTTGAGAATCTTCGTCTTGAGATCATTGGAACATAGTATGCACATTTGAGAATCTTCGTCTTGAGATCATTGGAACATAGTATGCACATTTGAGAATCTTCGTCTTGAGATCATTGGAACATAGTATGCACATTTGAGAATCTTCGTCTTGAGATCATTGGAACATAGTATGCACATTTGAGAATCTTCGTCTTGAGATCATTGGAACATAGTATGCACATTTGAGAATCTTCGTCTTGAGACCATTGGAACATAGTATGCATATTTGAGAATCTTCGTCTTGAGATCATTGGAACATAGTATGCACATTTGAGAATCTTCGTCTTGAGATCATTGGAACATAGTATGCACATTTGAGAATCTTCGTCTTGAGATCATTGGAACATAGTATGCACATTTGAGAATCTTCGTCTTGAGACCATTGGAACATAGTATGCACATTTGAGAATCTTCGTCTTGAGATCATTGGAACATAGTATGCACATTTGAGAATCTTCGTCTTGAGATCATTGGAACATAGTATGCACATTTGAGAATCTTCGTCTTGAGATCATTGGAACATAGTATGCACATTTGAGAATCTTCGTCTTGAGACCATTGGAACATAGTATGCATATTTGAGAATCTTCGTCTTGAGATCATTGGAACATAGTATGCACATTTGAGAATCTTCGTCTTGAGACCATTGGAACATAGTATGCACATTTGAGAATCTTCGTCTTGAGATCATTGGAACATAGTATGCACATTTGAGAATCTTCGTCTTGAGATCATTGGAACATAGTATGCACATTTGAGAATCTTCGTCTTGAGACCATTGGAACATAGTAAGCACATTTGAGAATCTTCGTCTTGAGATCATTGGAACATAGTATGCACATTTGAGAATCTTCGTCTTGAGATCATTGGAACATAGTATGCACATTTGAGAATCTTCGTCTTGAGATCATTGGAACATAGTATGCACATTTGAGAATCTTCGTCTTGAGATCATTGGAACATAGTATGCACATTTGAGAATCTTCGTCTTGAGACCATTGGAACATAGTCGCATATTTGAGAATCTTCGTCTTGAGATCATTGGAACATAGTATGCACATTTGAGAATCTTCGTCTTGAGATCATTGGAACATAGTATGCACATTTGAGAATCTTCGTCTTGAGACCATTGGAACATAGTATGCACATTTGAGAATCTTCGTCTTGAGATCATTGGAACATAGTATGCACATTTGAGAATCTTCGTCTTGAGATCATTGGAACATAGTATGCACATTTGAGAATATTCGTCTTGAGATCATTGGAACATAGTATGCACATTTGACAATCTTCGTCTTGAGATCATTGGAACATAGTATGCACATTTGACAATCTTCGTCTTGAGATCATTGGAACATAGTATGCACATTTGAGAATCTTCGTCTTGAGATCATTGGAACATAGTATGCACATTTGAGAATCTTCGTCTTGAGATCATTGGAACATAGTATGCACATTTGAGAATCTTCGTCTTGAGATCATTGGAACATAGTATGCACATTTGAGAATCTTCGTCTTGAGATCATTGGAACATAGTATGCACATTTGATAATCTTCGTCTTGAGATCATTGGAACATAGTATGCACATTTGAGAATCTTCGTCTTGAGATCATTGGAACATAGTATGCATATTTGAGAATCTTCGTCTTGAGACCATTGGAACATAGTATGCACATTTGAGAATCTTCGTCTTGAGATCATTGGAACATAGTATGCACATTTGAGAATCTTCGTCTTGAGATCATTGGAACATAGTATGCACATTTGAGAATCTTCGTCTTGAGACCATTGGCACATAGTATGCACATTTGAGAATCTTCGTCTTGAGATCATTGGAACATAGTATGCACATTTGAGAATCTTCGTCTTGAGATCATTGGAACATAGTATGCACATTTGAGAATCTTCGTCTTGAGATCATTGGAACATAGTATGCACATTTGAGAATCTTCGTCTTGAGACCATTGGAACATAGTATGCATATTTGAGAATCTTCGTCTTGAGATCATTGGAACATAGTATGCACATTTGAGAATCTTCGTCTTGAGACCATTGGAACATAGTATGCACATTTGAGAATCTTCGTCTTGAGATCATTGGAACATAGTATGCACATTTGAGAATCTTCGTCTTGAGACCATTGGAACATAGTAAGCACATTTGAGAATCTTCGTCTTGAGATCATTGGAACATAGTATGCACATTTGAGAATCTTCGTCTTGAGATCATTGGAACATAGTATGCACATTTGAGAATCTTCGTCTTGAGATCATTGGAACATAGTATGCACATTTGAGAATCTTCGTCTTGAGATCATTGGAACATAGTATGCACATTTGAGAATCTTCGTCTTGAGATCATTGGAACATAGTATGCACATTTGAGAATCTTCGTCTTGAGATCATTGGAACATAGTATGCACATTTGAGAATCTTCGTCTTGAGACCATTGGAACATAGTATGCATATTTGAGAATCTTCGTCTTGAGATCATTGGAACATAGTATGCACATTTGAGAATCTTCGTCTTGAGATCATTGGAACATAGTATGCACATTTGAGAATGAAAATAATGAATCATTTTTCAATATAGTCTATAATATGGTCAATTAATGTGTCCCAACGTTTTCGTTAAAGTCTGAACTAGGCAAAACAAATAGATATTGATTGATTGGATCATCATCACTGTCCTTTGTTTATTGTTACCAAGTTTACAACTTCGCAAGTTGTGAAAAGTTCATTAGAAAAGGTTTAAAATAGAATTCCTGCACAAATACCTTCAACATTTTCAAAATTACATCGGGGATCCTCGTCGGTGCTACGGAGCTTGTGCACTGCAGCTGATATCTTTCTGTGTAAGAAAGGGATCAGAGCATAAATGGTTACTCAACGAATTGCATTGATGATGGTTCTGTCAATCAATCACTCACTGCACTCCGGTGAGTAACCATGTGTGCATCGATCTCTTTCTTACACATGAAAATCACAGCGGCAGTGCACGCACTCTGTAGCAAAAGTCGAGTGTCTCCGATGTCATTTAGAAGATAGTGAAAATATTATGTAGACATTTTATTTATTATTCTTTCTAATGAATTTTGCGCGACGTGTTGCTTTCCAGTCTACACTTCTCGTTCAAAATCGAGAACTGCCAAGGGTTCTTTTACGTACTCAACTTGAATACGGGACCTACGTTTTACAATCCGTCTCCGATAGGACTAGGAACTCGACTCACATACACTGAGATCTGCTCTGCCACGTATCTATTTAACTTTATCTCTATACCGAGCTTCTTGTTACCTAGTGCTCCAGTAGCAGTACAAACACATGATATTCACTTGGTGCTAGTATTGACATCAAACACATATTCAACATTGTTAGCTATTGTTGCGCCAGCTGTGGGCGGTCGAGAGATATGTTTTAGGAACAACACACCGTAACTATGCAAGCCGTGACGTTCTGAATGTACTGAATGTTTTAAGTTTTTTCGGCAGCATTTAACAGTTTCAGTCGCTGATGGTAGCTTGTTTCCAGGGTATACATTGTTTAAAGATTTGATCACTTTAGTTCCAGACTTGACTTATTCCTCTTCTCTCCTTGTGGAACATAGGGTCTCAACAGTTGTTTGCCACTTTTCCCGGTCTCTGGCTGTTTTCTTTATGGTCTCCCAGGATAGTCGAGTACCCTTCAGTTCCTCAAGACGACCTCGTCTCCAAGTCTGTTTAGGACATCCTGTTTTCCTTTTTCCTTTCGGGTTCTACTCAAGTGCTTGTCTAGTGACACCTGAGTGTGTCTTCCGTAGGGTAGGCCCGAACCATCGCCATTTTCTCCTCCTAACCTGGGTCATCATGGGTTCTTGTCCTGTTCTTATTCCAGCGTGTTCGTAGCGCGTTGGACGACAGGTGACAAGCTCCCTGTGAGTGGGGGTTCAATTCCGCGGGCTGGCAGAAAAGCCACAGGTTCCCCAGATTCACGGTGTTCGTGAGACCGAACCGAAGGGTTACGATGTCCATGGCACGGAGCCGAAGAGCTGAAAGCTCATACGCTTCTGGATCGGAAAAAAAAAATCCACAGGTCTGTGTTTTGCAACTCTGTCATACCATCTCAGTCTGAGAATCCGCCGAAAACATCCATTGACAAAGGTCTGAATCTTAATTGTATTTAACTTGTTGACTCGCCACGTTTCCGAGCCATACAGCAACATAGATTTCACATTTGAGCTGAATATCCTAAGCTTTGATTTAGTGGAGATGACAGCAGATTTCCACACTGTGTGCAGTAGAGTAAAGGTTTGTTGGGCTTTTCTAAATGTGTTCTTAATGTCCTGATTGACTTATCTTGCTTCTCAGTTAGACACATTCACCAACATCTTCCATACCTCTTCCCTCAATTAATATCGGGTCTTCCTGTGCGTTATTGCTTCGCAGTATTTTTGTCTTCTCTTGGCTGATTATAAGACTGACCATTTCTGTCGTTTCTGAAAGAGCATCCATTGTTTTCACACAATTCAAGAATGGTGTGATAATTAATTTTCCAAAATAAGGATGTATGCCACTTCTTTGCTATCAGCGGTAACGAATAGGAACTCTACGCTGGCTAGTTAAGTCTCTTACTCGGAGTTGGTCCATGAATCATCACAGGTGATTATACGGTATAGAAAGATTGCGGGCAACTTTAACGTTAGCTGCACAACTTCATAACAAATCTTTTTTTTTTACAAACATCAACCTGCCTTACTCTCTATTCATGCAGCACTCGCGAGTTGTGTGAAAACAGCCGTCCATTGAAAGTAATGATAACAACATCCTTAGTGATCAGTTATAAGTTAAGTAATAACGTATGTAATTATATCAACTAAAAGCCCGCGTGCCCAGCGTGTTCGTAGCGCGTTGGATAACGGGTGACTAGTCCTCTGTAAGTGCGGGTTCAACTCCGCGAACTGGCAGAAAAGCTACAGGTTCCCCAGATTTACGGTGTTCGTGGCACCGAGCCGAAGGGTTACGATGTCCATGACACCGAACCGAAGAGCTTTCAGCTCAAGTGCTTCTGGATCAAAAAAAAAAAAAAAAAAATATCAACTAAAAATAAAAATCGTGGTATATCCTTGACAGGATTTACACATCAACCACAATGAGCGAATCGTTGATTTTCCAGGCACCACTTAAACATTGAGTAGTTTGCCATTGCTTTCTGAACGGTGAGGTTTATTTTTACCGTTCGTAAAAACTCAAGGGAACGAATTTGCTTCCAAACAGCTGAGATGATAGTTTTTTCTTTTTCTTATTCTTCTTCTTCTTCGAACGCTCCATATTGACTACTTACTAACCACTCTTTGTGATTTGTATGTGATCCGAGCCTAAGAGGTATTGTACGTTGTACCAGTGCATTAATATAGTCGATACGTTGGATTGTTGTTAGTTTGATGATTTTATTACTCATTTTGGCTTGCTTATGTGATACCATATATTCGTGCCTTTGTCGTGAAACGCCAATTTATTTCGTATCACAGCGGCATCTCCTCGGTTTTCTCCTGATCTGATTTGATCCGATCTGACTACCCCTCAGATTTGTAGGTTTTCCCATATTACAGTAAGTTGCATGTCAATTCGTTGGAGAAGGACCGATCCAAATGGAGAAAACCGATGTAGGAATACTACGTATTCAAAAACTTTCTATTCGAAAATCGACTAGAGAATGTTCAGAGAATGTTACTTTGGTTCTCGCTTATGTACGCCTGCGATATAGAAAACGACAGCAATAACTAGAACAATGAGGCAGTCGTACGTATTTATATACAACAACATGAAAGTAATGGGGTCTTTATATCGAAGTGTTTAAGACGCTTTGTTGTCGTTCTAAAGGATGTGGGTTCGAATCCTGAGAGAGTCACATGTGCAGTTTCTTCATGAGATTCATAGGATTATTGCTGGAACAACGGAGTTAGTGCTTTTTGCAACATTCTCAGCAGATGACGTGTAATTTTGCCGACAAGGACGGGGTCATATTGAGAAGCCTGGTGCAATGAAATCAATCCTCATTTAGATCAATTTCAAACTGAAAGAGCTAATATGACAATTTCATTTTTTTTCGATCCAGAAGCACTTGAGCTTTCAGCTCTTCGGCTCGGTGCCATAGACATTGTAACCCTTCGGTTCGGTGTCATGAACACCGTAAAATTGGAGAACCGGTGGCTTTTCTGCCAGCCCTCAGAATTGAACCGCACTCACAGTGGGCGTGTCACCAGTCGTCCAACGCGCTACCAACACGCTGGACATGCGCGTGACAATTTCATTAAAGATAAACCAATGACAGAAATTAAGCAATAAAAAAACTAATCGGCGAAACAAGAGCCTAAGAAACGATAATGGCTTTGGTACGGGTAGACATAAAAAGACTAGATAAAATCGTAGCAAGACATGTTGTGTTCTGGAACAGGCAAAGAACAAGAAAAAGAGAAGAACCAAAATAAACACAGTGAGAAGAGAACTAACAACATCTATTACGTTGACTTCAGTTATCAGTTATATGAGGACTATCATCATAGCACTCCGTACATGTCCATATGTGCTCTGATCTCCTCCTCAACTAATCCAGCGACGTCCAGCAGCCCAACACGCCAGCTCGATGTTGATTAATCAATCTCTTTGCATATTTGGTGTGTCGTTCTTTCTGGCTGCACCAATATCGACATGCATCTCTCTCAATCTGGTCAGCGAGTGGGATTCACAACCCTGGAACTCTGTAATTCCTTAAACACTGAAATTTCGTGTCCGTTTCTAACCATCATATACTGTGTCGTTCTAACATATTACTAGCTCTCGTGAGTTATGTCAAGTTGACTTATAAAACATGATAATACATGAAAAAGATCATATGTCTGCTCAAGACCTGTATCTCAAAAAAGCTAACATTACTAATATTATTATAATTTTCATGATGCTCGTCCATCACGGGCGATGATGTCCACAATTTTCATCCAAGGGAATGTTGTTGCGTTATATTTGTCTGTGTGTGTGTAGATGCCTAGTGATTAACCTATGTGTGCTTGGAATGTTCTTGTACAATGTAGACAAGGTATACTTGCACTTGAGGGAAGTTTTACTTCCTTTCCATATTGACGTTTTTGTTCCATCCGTGCCTCGCAGGCCGAAGTACCGAGTCGAAGAAGTGTGCGCCAAGCTGATCTGTCTTTAGTAACATTCTCCCAGTTGTCGACATCTATGCCAAACGATTTCATCGAGTTCTTGAGTGTGTCTTTGAATCGCCTTTTCTGACTACCCTGTGTTCGTTAACCGCTATGCAGCTCACCATACAAGAGGAGTTTGGGTATTCTGCAATCCGGCATTCGAGCCACATGTCCTGCCTATCGTGTCACTAAGTTGACCTATACAACATGGTAATACACCTTCTTCTTCTTTGCGTTCGTTCTTTACGACCGATTTTAATCACTCGTTGTGATATGTTTGATCTTTGCCAAGAACGTGTATTACTGGTTTGGTAGGCACCTAAACGCATAGACTTCTATACGGTTAGGACACGAGCATCCGATTTCAGCCGAACCTCCTCAGTCGCCCCTTACGACATGCGTGGCAAGTAACAGTGGTTCTTTTCTTTACACCCAAATTTGGGCCCCGGTAACCACTCGGGCGATGATAATACATGAAAAAGATCATATGTCTGTGTAAAATGCTTGTTATAGAAAAGGCTAACATTATTATTATTCTAATATTCAGAATGTTGTAGAAACAGACTGCCTAATATATCATACTCTAAGCTTAACAGAACTAGACTGGTTGTAATATATCACACTCTAAGCTTAACAGAACTAGACTGGTTGCGTGTGTACAACTTGCATGGCTTCTGAGCGAATAATTATTCTGACTGATTGCTCAATGCAACTTCCACATAATACATAAATCAAAGATAGCAGAATCTTGTTCCTGTACGAAGCAGATACGAAGTAAATTATAACATTCATGACTACATAAATACAGAAGACAAACTCTCTAACATATAGATCGATTACATGAAGATTCACCCATGTGGTGCCAGGGCCCGCAATGGAAGCAAGAATAGTACCACTGCGACCTACAAGGCATGTCGTAGGAGGCGACTGATGTATTACCTATGGAAGCTACCCTAGTAAATAAAAAGCATCGCAGAAAATCGGATGTGCTGGCCTACTTGTAGGCGCATACCTGGTACAATGTACAATCGCTGATTACATGCTGAATTACATGCTGACAAAATTACATGCTGATTGGTTAATATTTGACAAAGTTATGATGTAAATATTATCATGAATTGTTAATTTTCGAACAAAATCGAAAACCATCTATGCGGAGAAGATTTCATAACTTTGAGTCGTCATAACGTGAAAACTAGGTCGTCATAACGTGAAAACTAGTTCGTCATAACGTGAAAACTAGGTCGTCATAACGTGAAAACTAGGTCGTCATAACGTGAAAACTAGGTCGTCATAACGTGAAAACTAGTTCGTCATAACGTGAAAACTAGGTCGTCATAACGTGAAAACTAGGACGTCATAATGTGAAAACTAGATCGTCATAATGTGAAAACTAGTTAACTAAAATGTTACAAGAAATGTGTCCACATTTTCTTAACCTTTAATTAGATACTAAGTACGTCGTGAAATTAAAAAATGAAAATTTTTTTCGATATTCCTGCTAGCACTGCCCCTTAAAATATAGAAAAATAAGTTGAATGCATTTGAAAATAGATACCCTCAATAAGTAGTGAAGATAGAATGACACAAATTCCTTGCCTATCTGTGCCTATTGTATATTGTGTTTACCCAGGTGGATGATGGAGTTGGTTGTTCACTATTGCCATTAAGCGTAGGAGTCTGTCTGTATATCCTTAGTTATCGCTAGTTTAGAGCAATGCTTAAAATGCAAGTCTATCCGTTTCTAACAATCCTATACGTTTTCGCTCTAACATATTAATTCCGGCCTTGAGTTACGTAAATAATAGTGTTATTCATCCCTCTCCTCCACAACAAGTCAGTAATATGATTCTACTTCTTTGTTTCCTCCAGTGTATCCACTTATAAGCCACTCGTTTGAAATCGAGTGTGTTAGATAATATCGGCTGTGTTTTTATGCAAGATATGTCTCTTGTTATCCCCAAACTCTCATCTATGTTTAACCTAAGCCAACGAATACTTTAATCCAGGGGTTTTCAAACTGTTTTAAATCGTGGAACACTAGAAGTTTTATAACATTTTTAGGCACACTATACACAAAAAAGTAATAAATAATAAGCAAAAAAGTAATAAATAATAAGCAAAAAAGTAATAAATAATAAGCAAAAAGTAATAAATAATAAGCAAAAAGTAATAAATAATAAGCAAAAAGTAATAAATAATAAGCAAAAGCAAAGAAATAATTGAAAAATGCTAGGTACCTTTATTCATCATTTAATTTCTGCCTATGAGAAGCATGGGCCTGAAGCGTTTGTCGATTTTTACCCTGGTGCTCGCTGGTACCGCGAAACCGATCCCTGATCTGGGATTTCCTAGTGCACACTTAGGAATGTCACGGGGCACATCCTTTCAGAACAACTGGCTTAATCTGATTGTTAGCAAATCTAGAATATATCTTCACAATCTTGGTATCTCGTGATCAGGCTAGACAATTAACATTTCTTTATTTTAACTACGCTTTAATAGTGGACATTGTGAAGTGGACAGCGTGAGGTCAGACCAAACAATAATTAATAACTGATTGAATCCGTTGTTTGTACGTGTTGAAAAGTAACATTTGCTTAAAAATGAATATTATTTTCTTTTAAGGGTTCCAAAACATCGCATGAATATCGGAACTGTTTGACTAACAGTTCATAGCAAATCTTTGTCTTTTTCGGTGTCATAGCTTACACCTTTTCACATTCACAAGTGATTCCCATTGTAGCCGGTCTGCTGCCTTGCAACCCTTCGTTTCTCATATCTTTTTCGGTGTTATAGTTTACATCTATTCACATTCACAAGTGATTCCCATTGCAGCCGGTCTGCTGCCTTGCAACCCTTCGTTTCTCATAGCAGTCAACACTCATTCATTTTATTTCCACTGTCCTTCTCCATGTGTCCTTTAGTTTGCCCATTCACCTTCTTCTGTTTGCTCTCCTTTCGAGACCATCTGCCACAGAACCAAGTAGCATTCTGGATTATAGCAAAGACTTTGATCAAATGTAGTAACACAAGTGGCCGTTACTTCTAAATGATTTCTGATATTCGATTTAAGTTAGATCGACCTGAGAGATGTTACTTCTCAGTGCTTTTCTCGCCCGAGTGGTTACCGGGTCCCAAATTTGGGGTCTAAAGAATAGAACCACTGTTACCTGTCACGCATGTCGTAAGAGGTGACTAAAGAGGTTCGGCTGAAATCGGATGCACATGTCATAAACGTGTAGAAGTCTATACGTTTAGGGCCTACCAAACCAATGTGCAACGTATCCACGTTCTTGGCAAAGATCAAACATATCACAAAGAGTTATTAAAATTGGTCGCAAAGAACGAACGCAAAGAAGAAGGAGTGCTTTCTCGTATCCGATCTAAGTTGGATCGACCTGAGAGATGTTACTTCTCAGTGCTTTTCTGATATCCGGTTTTGGTTGGATCGACCTGAGAGCCGTTACAGTCGGAAAAAAACTCCATTTTGATTAAATGGGACTGCAAGATATTTTAGTATGAAGTTCCTCTCAGAACTCTCCGAATCATTTGTTTACATTTGTTAACGATTTACGTGGATAAGTGTGTAAAGTTAATAAGAAAAACTTAACCACATTCTTTTCATTACTGATGCCATTTAGATTCGGATGCACATGCATAGATTTTTTATTATACTTCATTTATTCATGAAAGGCACAAGGAAGTAGTTGGAACGATTTATAATCAACTCTAATATACTAACTCACTCCATGTTTATGACGGTAGAGAAGCTTAGTTTTAAATTGATATTCCATTGCTCGTCTCTATTTCATTTTTTCATTATATTTTGTTAAAGTCATTTCAATACTGTTGATTATATTCTTTGATCTTCTTTTTTATATTAATATTTTCTTAAAGTTAACAATGTCATCACACAATTAGAAACTTCCACAATTATTTGATGTTAAGTTGTTTTACACACGGATATTATTATCGTTACCAAGAGAAACATTTTCATTGAGAATACAAAGAAAACCTGAGCTTACACAGACAAAGCAAATGACATCACAAAATTACTGTTAATATTGAAGCCATTAAAACATGACACATTTTGAATAACATGGCAAGGTACTTAAAGTAACGGGTATTGTATAAAAGAAATAAGTACAAAACTAATCAAAGTGTTTTTAAGGGTGGTTAGTATGAATAAACTATGAGATAATACAAGCAAGGAAACATAAGTAAAACTTCTGAGAACTTTCATTTCTTCCTGTTTTAACATGTTTGTGAATCATGGACCATGACATAAACTTTAAAGAAGAAATCGAATCTTTTGAAGCAAATGTTAAAGAAAAATTAGTAGAACGTCCCGAACAAAGAAAAGTAAAATATAGGCAGTCAACAAAACCTGAATATCAAAGGACACTGTCTAATAAACAACATCCTGTCCAGGAAATGGGAGTATTGTGATCCCATTAAACTACACTGAAGTGGTTTGGAGAAAAACAGTAGTATAGTGCATTGTTCTATAAGACAAAGTAGGAGGCAGGGGTCGATGGTGGAAACAGGACACTAAAGAAATATTGAACATGATGTTGGAGGAGGCGAAATAATGTACTAGAGAGAGTTGTCATGCGGGATGTGATGTGACCGACGTTCTGCAAAGCAACATGAGGAAGCGACAAGAATGTCAAGCAACACAAGTTATTGTTCTACTTCTTTGATCTTCATTATTTCCCTTTGGTAATAATTTAAGATATTTTCTTTAGAGCCGTTAAGAACTTGTCTGACTCTACGTGTTGTGTGAGATGTGGCATTCTTCCGCTCTCTTGTATCCTGTGCTTGATAAAGACCTTTGGTCGATGTGTATTGTTATTGTTTTTTGTATTATATGTAATAGTGTCGTGGGTGGTCAAGAAAAATGAATCAAATTTCTATAGACCACACCGGTGACGATCACAACAGGTAGCATCCGGTAATTAAACTGTTGACCGATCTGATAACGTTTCAAAACTGTAGAGAAGATGGGAACGAAGTTTAGTGGACAAAGCAGAAGAATTTAACGACTTGCTAGAAAACCGGTATCAGTTAGACTATTACTTTTCCTGGTCAAAAATGAGTGGTCCAGAGAAAGACTTTTGGTTGAATATAAAATGCAGGCAGACGGTTAGAGAGGAAGTTAGACTGAGAAGAAGAGGAGACTTAGAGATGAACTTAGACTGAGAAGAAGAGAAGACACCGAGAGAGGAACTTGGCAGAGAAACTTAGCAGAAGAACTTAGCAGAAGAACTTAGCAGAAAAACTTAGAAGAAGAACTAGGAAGAAGAAATAGATAGTGAAAGTTGCAGACAACCAGTGAAAGATATAATGTCTCGGTCCAGTCACATAGAGAACCAGACGACAGAGAATTTGAACAGTAAACCATATGCTGATGACTGTCCGAGTTGGGCAAGATAACAGGCCACGCGGGTTTTTGTGGACTTGAACAAACAGGTTAGAAATAAACAGTGTGTAGAAGATAGACAGATATACGAGTGCTTACTAGATAGCCAGTTCACTCAAGATGGTAGCAGATATACCGAGGTGTAGAAGATAGAAGATATTACACGTGTTTACCAGATAGGCAGATATTACGAGTGTTTAACAGATAGCCAGATATTACCAGTGGTTACCAGATAGACAGATATTACGAGTGTTTACCAGATAGACATATATTGCAAGTGTTTACCAGATAGACAGATGTTACAAGCGTTTACCAGATAGACAGATGTTACAAGTGTTCCCTAGATATTAGATATTACTTAGTGAACATTTACAATATTAGTTAGTAGCTATATTTTACATTGTTATGTGCATTGTTATGTGTTTTAAATTGCTTGTTCACATCTTTTCAGGATTTTAATTATTTTATATTGTATGTGTTTTTTTTGGTATTGAAATAGATAAATAATGAAATAAAAGTTGAGAATCAGATTTGATTCTCACATAGATGTACAATATATTTACGGCCATTTAATTGAATGGTATTCTATGTTATAGTGTGATAGTTGTCGAGTTAGTGTGGATAGAGTTAATGTTGTTGAGTAGGGAGAAGTGTCAGTGTGAGGATTACAGAAGAAGAGTAGCAGAGTAAGAAGCACAGGTTTACACCCTTGTACAAATAGATAGGTAGGTTGAAGAATATAAAGAAGATATATTGGAAGCACACGCGTATAACACACTTGTACATTTGTAAAACAAAAGTACTTTGTTTTGCGTGCTTCGCCACTGCTTCGTAGTTTGACTGGTCTTCCCCTATATCAATAATAATTCCTCTCGTACCGTTATACGTTACATAGGACATACGTTACATAGGGCATGCAAACAATTTCTCTAAACCGCTCTTTCCTGGGCATTTCTGTCAATCTCCTCCATGGAACTTAGGCCGATATTTCTTGCCTTTCTCAGCAAAGTTCGTTTCAGGGCTAACCATAGGTATCTTTATTATATTTGTATTTTCATAGCTTACCTGCAGTCCTTCAGAACGAAAGGGTACAGAAAGATCCTAAGAATACCATGGACAAAAAAAAAGAAGAACACTGATATCCTGAAAGAACTGAATGTTAAGGACAATTGGCTGATACACAATATACTTTACAGAAAAATTGGATACTTTGGTCACATCAAGCGTCACGATACCCTGGAGAGAACAATATTAGAGGGCAGGGTCCCAGGACGCAGAGGCAGACCAAGAAGAAGATGGCTACAAGATATTAAAGTAACCATGAATAGGACCATCGGCGAAGGGGGTGAGCTGGCTAGAGACAGAGTGAATTTCAGATGCGATGCAATGACACGCACCTTGATGATGATTTGCAGTCATCTTTAAGCTATATATGCCAAGTTATCTGCTTTTCTTTGCATATCTAGGTTGTTATTACTTAAGATGGCAATATATGACCTTTTTCATCTTTATTGACAAGTGTTTTACCGTGACAACTTCTGAGTTTTTGCTTTTCTGTCTTGTCGTTCAGCTCATGCATAAGAATCTTCTCAAAAGACTCTGTGCCCTTGCGCAATATGGCTTTCCACACAACTCTGTCATCAGCTACAACATCATCCACAAAATCCAAATCTTCTAGTTGATTATTTTATACCCAATCTATGCAGATTTCGCCTCTGCGACATTTTTGCATCACACAGTCAACGACCACTCCAAACAATAGCGGATATAGAATACACTTTATTTTTATTATTCAACTATCATCAAGTGTCTAGTAACCTAATCACTTCTGCTGAAACTTTCCGAACAGAAATGCATATCATTTCTAATTAGGTTTAAGTAATTTCGTCAGACATAACTAGAATAGTCTTGTCTTATACACATGTGTCGTGAACCGACGTGGGGAGCTTCAGTTATCTATCATGTGCCAGGTGTATTGCATCTGTAGTTTATTAGTCTTTGATGCTGCAGGATATCTGTGATATTATCTATCCATTTAGTTCTTGGTCTTCCTCGGGCTCTGCGTCTGTGTAGCTGGCTGCTATAAGCGTAATATGGTAGTATATCTGGTTTAATTCTCACTAGGGGGACAGAACCATTTTTATTTGTTATCTTCTAATATGTTGTATGCATTTTGTGATTCCAACCTCATTTTTAATGTTCTCATTTCTCAATTTATCCAGTCTTGCATCACTAACTGCTTATCTTAACAGTGAATGTAAAAGAAATAATATACATTTTTGAATGTAACAACCAAGAGGTAGACAGAAACATTAATGTTGTATTCTTTTTTCCGAACGCTCCATATCGACCATTCTTAAACCACTCTTTGTGATTTGTATATGATCTGAGCCTAAGAGCGATGGTACGTTGTGAAAGATATGCGCCTACATGTAGGACAGCGCATCCGATTTCTGCGACGTCTTTTATTTACTAGGTTCGCCCCTACCTCAGTCGTCTTGTGCCACATGCCTTGTAGGTCGCAGTGTTACTTTTGTTTTCTCCCATTGCGAGCCACGGGAACACACGGGCGAATGCTGTCTAATTTGTTGTCGATTAAATTTTTAAAAAACCACTATTAACTTTCGTAATATTTGTTCCGCTCAATAACAATAACATTTGAACTTTTGAACTTTAGTATTTGCATGTATTAGCGTTTATATATATATATATATACGTACGTTATTGATTTTCCTCGTCATTAGCATAATGTAAGAGGTCAATGTCAGAACTTTAGTATCGTATTCTCGTATCGAGCATCTAGACACCAGTCAAGCTTGAATGAGTTATTTTAAAACTGTGCGTGGAAAAGGTGGTGATTCATAATTATTGATGGTCTCACTGCTCGGTAAAGTTAGTTGTCTTTCATCTAAGAATAAGGTCAAGGTAGGCTTCGTACACATTATGTCGTGAGGTTGTGGAGTATTACACACCTCACAGTATTAGGCTTCGTACACCTACGTAAGTCGTGAAGTTGTGGAGTATTAGACACCTCACAGTATTAGGCTGTAGTACGGCTATATAAGCATATTGAAGTATTAGACACCTCACAGTATTAGGCTGTAGTACAGCTATATAAACAGATTACCAACAGATCGTCGCTGTAGTAAGGCCATATGAACATATTACTCACATACACTGGCTATTCTACAATACCATAGCCAGATTACCAACAGATAGTAGCTGTAGTACTGCCATATAAACAGATTACCAACAGACAGTGACTGTATTACTGTCATATAAACAGATTACCAACAGACAGTGAATGTAGTACTGCCATATAAACAGATTACCAACAGACAGTGACTGTAGTACTGCCATATAAACAGATTACCAACAGACAGTGACTGTAGTACTGCCATATAAACAGATTACCAACAGACATAGACTGTAGTACTGTCATATAAACAGATCACCAACAGACAGTGACTGTAGTACTGTCATATAAACAGATTACCAACAGACAATAGGCCGCAAAGAGCAATGCTACTCCGATACAGTGGATACACAGCAAACAATTATGAATTTTACAACCAAAAAAACCCACAATAAAGTACCTCACCTGGTGTTATATTTTAGCAAGGTATTAGATCTGATTGGTGACATGTGGTATGTCAGAGCTGACACATGCCAGTAATACTTAAATACACAATTTTTGTATTGGAACACACATAAACAATTTGAACAACAAAATATTAAATATGCTATATCAAATATACAATCATAAATTGAAAGAAATGGACCACCAACAACATGAAATAAACATATGTAGTATATACAAATGTTTATGTACAAATGAAATTTAATTTCAGTATATACAAATAACGAAAAAAAATAAAGTGAAGATTAAACTTAAAAAACACAGAACGTAGAAATACGGTTATCTGTTAGATGTAGGAAAAATGCGATGTAGATGAAATACATGATGAGAAATAGACAAAACATCTATAGACAAAGAAGACACAGTTACAATACATTTGTTATTACAATAACATTATTGGTATAAAGTTACATTAGCTTCATGACCATTTTTATTAGATATTTCTCGCTTGGAATTTAGTTTTACTGCAGTTTCCATTGCATTCAATTATATAAACATTAAAATGGAAATCGTGTCACATCCTTTACAGAACTTAGCCATCAACAGCACTTCGTCGATTTTCTAGGCACCATTTATACGGTCAGTAGTTTGCCATTGCTTTCTGAACGGTGAGCTTTGTTGTTTGTTATATAGGGGATTAAAGCCTCTTTACGTCGAGGCATGCGCCTTTCAAACCTAAGGTGAACCTTTCATTGGTTATATCAGAGCGTGTAGGTCAACAAACACGAAAAATAAGAATTAACTCCTTTGGGAGAATCCAAGAATTAAGGTGAGGTCTATTTTTATACGAGGTATATGCGTATTAGAACTCGCTTCGCAAGGCTGGTGGTCTGGGTTCAGCTCTCGCAATGCGCGTGGAATTTTTCCCGACCGCGACGGCCTCAGGTCGACCCAGCCTCAACTGGGTACCAGACATGCTCTGGGAAAGTGAAGACGGCCGGCGTGATGCTGATCACATCACCCATCGTGTGCCGACGGTCAATGAAAATACAGGCCTAACACTGTATTGACCTATATACCACGAGGTATGAAAGGGTTCCTTTACTCTTTACTTATATGCGTATTAGGTCAATTGTTGAGGTTAATAAAATTAGGTCAATTAATGAAGTTAGTAGTGTTTATTTAATTTAAGAGACAACATATTAGGCATCATTTGCCCATGTGTTGCCCGGGGCACGCAAGGGAAGCAAAGATTAGTAACATTGCGACCTACAAGGCATGTCGTAACAAACAGGAAAAACAAGAAGTAACTCCTGTTGGAGAATCCAAGAATTAAGGTGAGGTCTATTTTGATCGTTATTTTTCTTAAAAGTCCAAGGAAAGTAATTTGCTCCCAAACTTGCTCGCCGCGGTGTTTCAACCAGGTACGCTTGGTTTGTGATATACACCTTAGTAATGTAATAATTCTCCTCACACAATGATCGTTTAAACAAGTGTATGATCTTGAAAGAAATGAAGAAAATGCGCAACAGAATAACAACTTCTTCGGTTATGCATATTTATTAGTTGCTTTTATTACAACAGTAAATATAACAGCTGAATAGAAATGTTGTATTACTATAAATCTGGCATGCACACAAAGGAACCTTATCAAGAGGATCAGAATCAGACAATCAAGGTTCTTCGGCTATATAACGATATCGATAAAAGGGGAGACTGCAGTAAAACTATGTGAAATTGCGAAACAAAGTACTGTAGTTTTACAAAATACAAAAACAGTGACAATACACAGCAACGTTTCGATCACAAGGCCTTTATCAAGTAAACGATACAACAGGAGTGACGAACTTCACAGTACACTACATATAGACTACGACAGAGATATTACAACAGTAATCAAATTCAACGCTAATAAAAGTAGATTTTTATTACCATTGGAAAATTTCTGTGGTACTCTATATGTAGTGTACTGAGAAGTTCATCACTCCTGTTGTATCGTTTGCTTGATAAAGACCTTGTGGTCGAAACCTTACTGCGTGTTGTCATTGTTTTTGTACTTTGTAAAACTACAGTACTTTGTTATTAAGTGTTTCGGGCATATAATGCGAAGAGGAAGGGTAGAACATTTGGTGACATCAGTTACAATTCAGGGACAGATAGATCGTGGAAGATAGAGGGAAAATATGTTGGATGGTCTGGCAACTTGGTTCGAGTAAAGATTGACGTGAGAACAGAATACCTACACGAAGGACAGATAGTTGTGGAGAGACATGATCGTCTACACCAGCAGGCATGACACTTGATTAATTGATTGATTACTATAAAAACAATATGAGTGTTGAGCATGACTGTTGAAGAGACCAGACATCTGGCTTATGAGATCAAGATAATGTAATTTTTATACAATTAAAATTAGCAAGTTTATAATTTTATGAGGTGGTCATACTGATATTAAAATCGTGGCATATCCTAAAGGACGTAGCTATCAACCACAGTAAACGAGTCATTGATTTTCTAGGCACCACTTAAACGTTCAGTAGTTTGTCATTGCTTTCTGAATGGTGAGGTCTATTTTAACCTTTGTAAAATCCCACGGAAACGAAATTGCTTCCAAACTTGCCCACCGTGGGATTTGAACAAGGTACGCTTGGGTCTGTGGTCGAGCTCACTACCGCTTGAGCTATAAATAATTCTTATTTGTGATTCTAAATGGAATATTAGCATTTTTCTTTGTCATCTTCGTTGTTTAAGCGTGATGTCTGAAATAATTCTTTAAAACCCAGACGACTTCATCTCTGATAGAAGTATTTAACATATTAAAGTGAATTATGTTATTTTGAAATGGACAATAATATAAATTGTATATATCATTATCTGAAGATTGTTTGTTCCTGATAGAGAAGTAATATGAATTGTGATGTCTACGTGGCTTGGTAATATAAACAGTAAAGACATGTCAAATGTAGTAAAAAGTAAAAAGTGAAGGAACCCTTTCATACCTCGTGGTATATAGGTCAATACAGTGTTAGGCCTGCATTTTTCATTGACTGTCGGCACACGATGGGTGATGTGGTCAGCATCACGCCGGCCGCCTTTACTTTCCCAGAGCATGTCTGGTACCCAGTTGAGGCTGAGTCGACCTGAGAGCCGTCGCGGTCGGGAAAATTCCACGCGCATTGCGGAGCTGAACCCAGACCACCAGCCTTGAGAAGCGAGTTCACTAACAACTACGCTACAGCGGCTCTCATGTCAAATGTAATGAATCATAAATGTATTCGAATTCGTAGTTAAAAAAAATATCATGATTAAAAAATCGATGTTCCACAATATGTTTCTGTGTGGACACATTTCACCAAATGGTAGTTGGAAGGAGACAAAGCCTCTCTGGTTGATATAAAATTTTCCAGGCGAATATCTTCTCCAACAATTTGGCTGTTATAGGTATCTGGAAAAAACATCAATGAACAATGAAACCTGACACATATTCGAATAGTCATGATGTGAGGAAAGAAGCCGGCCCGCCTACTTACTGCATACGTGAATCTAGAAATGTAAAGTGACACCAAACCCTAAGTATGCAAGGGTTACGGGATATTTTATTTTGTCATCTTTCAACCTTTGCAAACATTCACATGTAAATAGTAAGATGTAACATATTGAGATGTAAATAGTAAGATGTAAATAGTAAGATGAAAATAGTAAGATGTAAATAGTAAGATGTAAATAGTAAGATGTAAATAGTAAGATGTAAATAGTAAGATGTAAATAGTAAGATGTAAATAGTGAGATGTAAATAGTGAGATGTAAATAGTAAGATGTAAATAGTAAGATGTAAATAGTAAGATGTAAATAGTAAGATGTAAATAGTAAGATGTAAATAGTAAGTTGTAAATAGTAAGATGCAAATAGTAAGATGTAAATAGTAAGTTGTAAATAGTGAGGTGTAAATAGTGAGATGTAAATAGTAAGATGTAAATAGTAAGTTGTAAATAGTAAGATGTAAATAGTAAGATGTAAATAGTAAATTGTAAATAGTAAGATGTAAATAGTAAGATGTAAATAGTGAGATGTAAATAGTGAGATGTAAATAGTGACATGTAAAGTATGTCTTCTTCTTCTTCTTTGCGTTCGTTCTTTACGACCAATTTTAATCAATCTTTGTGATATGTTTGATCTTTGACAAGAATGTGTATACGTTACACATTGGTTTGGTAGGCCCCTAAACGCATAGACTCCTACACGCTTAGGACACATGCATCCGATTTCAACCTCCTTAGACGCCTCTTACGACATGCGTGGCAGGTAACAGTGGTTCTATTCTTTACTCCCCAAATTTGGGCCCCGGTAACCACTTGGGCGGTAAAGTAGATGAAAACTCAAGTATACTTTATTATTACTTTTTTATATCTCTCTCGTATGTTACATATAACCTGCAAGCAATTTCTCCATACCGATCTATCCTGTACAACTCCTTTAATCGCTTCCATGAAAATGAGTCAGATATTTATCTTTTCCCTGAGCAAAGTTTGTTTTATGATTTCCCTATGGCGCTTTTTCTTTCTTGAGCATTGCAATGTCTGCTTTTTAAAATTTTGTATCATTTCTTCTCAGAGTATGGCTAACATATATCCATCTTCTTTTCTTATAACAGTTGGTACTAGGGGTTGAACATACTTTTTCAGATTTGAATCCCTACTACTTACTGAATTTACCCAATGGGAAGTTCATTATTTTTCACAGACATCTATTAGGAACAATAATTTCCGCTGCTACATTTCAACAAAATAACGGAACTTCTAAATGATTCATCCTGGGTTCGATATCCCATGATATTTCAGTACACCTCTATCTAAAGCAGTAGTTCGCAAGCTTTTGTCAAGTTGTGGAACACTTGAAGTAGTACAAAATATCATAGGCGCACTATACACTATAACTGAATAAATTAGAAGCAAAGGAAAAGAAATTTAGAAATAATTGGAAAATACTAAGTACCTGTATTCGTCATTAAATATCTACCTATGATAAGCATGGTACTGATGCCCCTTGGAGATATTTTTACACTGGTGCACGCTGGCACCCCGTTGCTGACTCCTGATCTGGAGTTTTCTAGGACGAAACTAGGAATGTCACCGGGTACACTTTTGTGCGCCTGTGCACACCCTTTGAGAACCACCGATCTAAAGGAAAGCAATCTACGTGATTTTGAAGACGCAACCTCGTGTTTAAGAATGTCGGTTTCAATCCTACAATAGACGTTCCACGCGTGAGGAAATGAATTTACCCTCCTACCCCCTTCGCACTAGGGACTGTAAATATGAAGGGACAGTCAATTGATACCCTAAGGTCTTAAAAGGTTACGGGGTGTTCGCCTGCCCAGCGTGTTCGTAGCGCGTTGGACGACGGGTGACAAGTTCCGTGCGAGTTTGGTTCAATTCCGCTTCTGGCAGAAAAGCCACAGGTTCTCCAGATTTATAGTGTTCGTGACACCGAACCGAAGGGTTACGATGCCCATGGCACCGAGCCGAAGAGCTGTAAGCTCAAGTGCTTCTGGATTAAAAAAATTAAAGGTTACGTGGAAATTTTATTTTAACTTTCTTAGACTGTTTCTCAAAGCTACATGCACATAAAAAGATCACCAAGTACTTTGTCCCGACATCATCATTGTTTAGAATTAAGAAATACATTTGTCTCTGTCCGACTAACCATTGTTTGAGCGAAAGAAACCTTTTACCATGTCAATGTGATTTGTGGGAACTATGTGTTAACAAGATTTGCGATAGAATTCATTAATTATTTATCATGCTTCCCGTATTTGTCATAACTGCTAAATGGTATAAAATCACGTTTTCTTGCCACTTGTGAGATTGAATTATTGATTTATAATCCAGCTTGAAAACTCTAGAACAATGGAAAATATAAAAGAATAATCTTGTGGGATTAAATATATTTATTATTAACTTAATGAAACCTAATCCAGCTGACATGTCTAAATATATTTTTTTCCGCACTAGCATCATAAACATGTTCCTGTGTTTGTAATCTGAATAATGATGTCAACAAAAATTGTATGGTAAAATTCTATAGGAACGTGAGCTAATGTAAAAAAAAAAAAAGAATAGTTATCGATAAAATTTGAAGCTATTCTTTTTTGCATTTAAAGGGTTTTAAAGCCGAAGGATTGACTTCATTGCATCGAGTGTTTTCCCATATGGCTCGGTCCCTCTCCGCAGAAATGGCCCGCCACCTGACGAGAGTATTGCACAAAGAAGGAACTCGATAGATCCAGTAACAATACTAGGGGTCTCTGGAAAAACTGCACTCGTGAACAGAACGGCGTGGTCAGGATTCGAACCCACGACCTTCGAGTCACAAGGTAAGAGCTTTTTGGGGAAACACACTGAGGAAACCCATTAACAGCATCACAAGACAGGCTCTCAGACGAAACCCCCAGGGCACTAGAGGTAGGGGAAGACCCAGGAACACCTGGATACGGGAGTTGGAGACGGAATGCAAGAAAATGGGGAGAGAGTTGAGAGATCTGGAAAACATGGTCAAAGATAGGCGGGCTTGGAAGGTCTTGGTTGCGGACCTTTGCTTCCCTAGGGGCGAAGGGTGAAGAAGAAGATATTGCTTAGATCGCTGTACGGGAAAATTCATAATGAAAGATGTTTTTTAAAATTCTTTAAAATGTTCAACCTTATTCAAAATTAAATTAGATCGGTGACTCGTCGATCCTACTGCCGCTAAGATCTTCCTTATAAGAAAGACATCGGAGCACACACAGTTATTCGCAAAAGTGCAATTGAGGATGGTCATATATCAATCAATCTATCTATTGATAACTTTCGGCACAGTAGCTGACAATATCTTTCGGCACAGTAACTGACAATATCTTTCGGCACAGTAGCTGACAATATGTTTCGGCACAGTAGCTGACAATATCTTTCGGTACAGTAGCTGACAATATCTTTCGGCACACTAGCTGAAAATATCTTTCGGCGCAGTAGCTGACAATATCTTTCGGCACAGTAGCTGACAATATCTTTCGGCACAGTAGCTGACAATATCTTTAGACACAGTAACTGACAATATGTTTCGGCATAGTAGCTGACAATATCTTTCGGCACAGTAGCTGACAATATCTTTCGGCACAGTAGCTGACAATATCTTTAGACACAGTAACTGACAATATGTTTCGGCATAGTAGCTGACAATATCTTTCGGCACAGTAGCTGACAATATGTTTCGGCACAGTAGCTGACAATATCTTTAGACACAGTAACTGACAATATGTTTCGGCACAGTAGCTGACAATATCTTTAGACACAGTAACTGACAATATGTTTCGGCACAGTAGCTGACAATATCTTTCGGCACAGTAGCTAACAATATCTTTCTTTGACAGATCTGATTGTGTTTTATTTCCTTGTTGTCTCGCAAGCTCTTTACATCTACAAAGTATGGCTACAATGCAACTGCAACGTCTTTCATTTCTTCTAGTTATTCTACTTCACATTTAAAGAAACTGTATCAGATTTAGTGCCTGAGTATTGGCATCAACTTTAAGATATAGAGAAAGCTTGTTATCAATATAAGAAAGAGGCAATCATCATGTTTTCCGACATATGATGAGAAAGGAAGGTTTAGAAAACATTGTGACAACCGGTAAAATTGAGGGAAGACGAGACATAGGAAAACAGAAGAGAGAAAATTTTGAACAGTCTGACTTCATATTACGACAGAGCGTCAACGTTTGAGATGATAGCAAACAACAGAGACAAAGATTTGTGGAGATCTATGATCGTTTAATAAAATCCGACACGACACCTAATGATGATGATACAATTAAAGACACATTTGTTTTATATATATATATATTTCCAAAATAAATGATTAATAATCAATCCTGTAAATGTTTTGACCACATACGATATCAAATAAAAAATAATCTTTTACAAACAAACTGTATGACCATCATTAAAAGACAATGGTGTAGATGGATTGTACATGTATGACTGGGGCAGCTCTCCGATGGACAATGGAAAGGAAGATAAATCATGGACGTACAAAGCAAGCAGGGGTACAATCTGTGGAAAGAGCTGACAGATTGTGACTTGGCGTGGAAAAATATTAATAGAAAGGTAAAGAAAATAATGTAAATACATAGTGGAAACCGTTTGTAGAAAGGATATATATTTATTTGTTATTTGAAACCTTAACTCTTAGTATACGTAATGATAACTAATGTAACCTTAAAATGAAATATTCAGTAGACCCGTCGTATAATAAGAGTTAATGCCTGACAAATACAAATTTAGTCTGAAATATAAACGATATCAGCGTAACAATAAAGTTAAAGGTTGTAGAATAACTCGATGGTGACAACTTAATGGTAGAGTCACTATTATTTATCCTTATAATAATATAGTAACTCAACTTTTTAATAGGTCTAGGGGGTCATCGGAAGGGAAATTGGTATCACTCTGCGCTAGTCACAACGTGCCTTGAAAATATCGGAGTTCGAGTCCAGCTTGAACTACAAATTATCGATATGCACACGGTACAAAGTTTGACTACAAGTAAATTCTATTGGGGATCTAAATTACAAATACATCTGAGATCAGAAAAGGGCTTGCCTGAAGGAACAATTACATTATCGTTAAAGTAAGCAAGATTTCAAGCAAAAATCGCATAGACGATCTATAAGTAGGCGTCATTACTAAGCTTAAATTTATAGAGGACAAACGAAAGAAGAAAAAACGGTCGATAAAAAGAAGAGCATAAATGCTGCCTAAATTTTCCAGTATTAGAAATTATATTTCCATTGGCTAAATCTTGAAATAGGTTGTCTCAGACTTTTATGTGATGTTTGCTCAAGGTTCTCTTAGGACGTTATTGCGTGTTCGTTGTTCTAAACTGCGCTTCATAGATAGGCACATAATACATATACTGTTTTTGTTTTCTGTGTGTCTGATATTTCCTTTGATGGTAATAGTCATCATCAAATAGCTTGTTCTGAGCTGAACTTTGCCACCCCAACAGACCTTCGGAACGTCTCTCTCTCATGTACCAGATGTCCTGCCTCTGCAGCCGTGATGTTCAAACCATCAGTTACATCCCGAATCCATCTTCTCCGTGGTCTTCCTCTTCTTCTCTTTGCCGGTATGCCTCCTTCCATGATGGTCTTCTCCAGCCCTTTATGTCTTTTTATATGTCCAAAATATCTCAATTTTCTCTTTCGTATTTGTATCATCAGCCAGTTTTCTTTGATTTTGAGTTCTTTCTGGATAGTTCTATTTGTTCTCTTTAAAAGCTACGGAGGACTCTTCTATAACACTTATATTCGAAAGCACATATATGTTTTTTCACTGCTTTATTAAATGGCCATGCTTCACACCCATACGTGTGGTAATAGTATATTGAATATATATATATATATATATATATATATATATATATATATATATATATATATATATATATAAAAGATATCAAAATCAACATAAATCAACGGAAATCATGAGAATAGACAAAGAAGAAAAGCCAACAGAGATATAAAGTGAATACCACACGCTAAATATATATATATATATATATATATATATATATATATATATATACATATATATACACCTTCTAGTAGCTGGGAAATATAATATCATTAGTTGTTAAATCAAAAATGAGAATCGAAAACAAATGTAACAGAGCAAACAAACTTATTGGGCAGATGACACCAATCAAGAACAGCAAATACGAGTTAATAGAAATAAAAAGAGCACTATAAAACACAATGTGGCTTCCAACCCTGTGCTACCAACGCCAGACATGTACGATGACAGCAAAAACACAAAAGAAAAATGACAACAGCAAGGATGTTCTTGAGGAAAATGCTTATTGTATCTTATTTTTCTTCGGCGATCTCTCTTCATACACTTAATTCACTGTGGACCACAAACTGTAGTCAAATTTAGGTCTGTCAGGTTTGAGGTTTCCTCACAGCTTAGTTTTCAGATCGAATGGGAGTTGCCACATAGTTTCTAAACTCATCTATTAGACGACAGTCGGAGATGCTACGGTGTTTGTTCCGCCTGTTAACTCTGGCAGAGAGATGTTTGACTTATTTCAAATCTATTTAAGTGATTGTTGATTATACAATTTCCGGTAGGTAGTTGAAAGATAATGACTTAGTCTGTTCTACTGCGGTCTTTGAGAACGTCTTTTTCCTTAATCATATCCAGTGTTTGGATATACTAGTCTATAATACATATTTTCTTTACTTGATGGTTTTGACGTCTTAAACTGACAGGGGTTGGTAAATGTATTCTTTGACACTGTCTTTATTAGCCAAGACATCGGCATCTCATTGTCTTCAATACCACAGTAAGATTGAATCTCATACAGGTGAATATCTGTCATTTTGTAAACTACCATTCAAGTTTCCTTTCCAAGTGTCTACCGTTCTGTCAGCGGTTTTAGCCACCAAGACTTGTATAGTTGAACGTGAGTCTTAAGAAAGACAATCTTGACTGTAGGTGCCAGCAGATTATGCATTTGCTGCTCTACCATCAGGGAGGGGGCCGAGAGTTATGCCATGTAGTTTGGACGTATTCGTACAGTGAGAGCCGCCAGAGATACACAGGTGGCATCGAGTGCTTAATGTTAACTCCCATTTCCCCATTCATGGTTGCCTCTACTTATCGTATCAAGAGCCCGCCTGCCCGGCGTGTTCGTAGCGCGTTGGACTGCGGGTGACTAGCCCTCTGTGAGAGCGGGTTCAATTCCGCGGGCTGGCAGAAAAGCCACAGGTTCCCCAGATTCACGGTGTTCGTGAAACCGAACCGAAGGGTTACGATGTCCATCGCAACGATTCGAAGAGCTCAAGTGCTTCTGGATCGGGAAAAAAAAAATCGTATTAAGAAGATAATTTCAATATCGATGAAGACTGCAGTAAAACTATGTAGAATGGCGAAACACGTAATAACAAAGTACTGTAGTTTCACAAAATACAAAAGCAATGACAAAGATCTTTTTGGTCGAAACGTTGCTGTGTATTGTCATTGCTTTTGTATTTTGTAAAACTACAGTACTTTGTTATTACGTATCAAGAAGATATCAAATCAGAAATTCTACAGCCAGGTCGAAACTGGATGCAACAGGAACAACACAATTCATTCAGAGGCGGCAACATGTCAAATAATTCGTCATATAGCATGATTGCTTTCAAATAATATACTTTACCAGGCAAATGATACACATAGTAATCATAAACAGGAGGAGAGGACAGCCATCCAATCACCGAACTAATGGAATAGTATAATGGAGTCCATGAACACCTCTCTATACGAATCGCACTAGAATTCCCCCTTCTGCACACTCTTCTGCCCATCTAAGTGTACAGGAGAAACACGATGAGATGAGCAACGGTAAGTTGTCTTACTTTCAAAATATTGTTTCAGTCAAACATTAAATTTGGTAACTTTTTATATCACGATGTGAAATCTCCTACTACGTCATGTGTTCTCCCGATATGAATTCAGGCGTAGTCTGGTATGGCAACTCTGACTGATTTTTGCGTAAAGCCATGTTTTCCTTTTTATCAGTTTCCCACTACATACAGGAGTGCCTTATTCGACTTCAGAAGTAGCGATGTGAAATAAATATCATTTTGACACACATTCAATTAATCATTCATGTAGTTTTCTGAACACACTTTTCAAAATATCAATATGAACTTATCGAACTGCATTCTTTCAATAGATCAAACGATAGATATAGCGGACATATAATGGAACCAATTATCGTTGGATATTAAATGAACGATGAAGATAACATGTCAATCATGCATACGTTTGAGGTGAAATTATGGGTTGGCTGCTGGTCAAATGTCAATCATGCATACGTTTGAGGTGAAATTATGGGTTGGCTGCTGGTCAAAACAAGACATTTGTCAAGAAGTGAATAATATATAACTTCTTCTTCTTCTTTGCGTTCGTTCTTTACGACCAATTTTAATCACTCTTTGTGATATGTTTGATCTTTGCCAAGAACGTGTATACGTTGCATATTGGTTTGGTAGGTCAATAAACGCATACACTTCTACACGTTTAGGGCACGTACATTCGATTTCAGCCAAACTTCCTTAGTCGCCTCTTACGACATGCCTGACAGGTAACAGTGGTTCTATTCTTTACACCCCAAATTTGGGCCCCGGTAACCACTCGGACGATATATAACTTGCTTGATTTATTCATCTACGCTCCTTGTGTAGCATATAACGTTAACAGTTGTTCTTCCCTTGCTTGTCAGGGTTTGTAGTCTTTGTTTTGTGACATAGTCTTTGTTTTGTGACATTCCAGGATAATCCGACATTATTTAGTTTCTCAAAAATGATTTCATCTCCAACGTTCTTCATTTTTCTGAAAAAAGATTTCAGCTCTAGGTTTGTCAGGAGTTTCCACTTTTTCATCTCCCTTGAGGGTTTCACTCCTGTGGTTTGTCTCGTGACATTCGACTGTTTTATCGACAGTGTATGCCCAACTCCCACACCTGACCTGGGTTGCGTATATTTGCTGTATTGTTCTTATCTATATGTCTGTGTTTGTCACTCGTCTGTCTAACGATATCAGTCTGAGAATCTACCGAAGAGATTTGGAGATAAAAGTCTGATTATTATTTATATTTCACTCACGAGTTTCGCTACGCGAGTTTACGTTTTAAAATCGTGATATCCCTCTTCATTATGAAAACATAATAAATGTACCATACCCAAAATACTGACCAGTTCAAATCTTAACTATACAGTTTTCATTCTAATCTATTTCATGGACTTTTAGTATCCACTTTCTTTAAAACATTTCGAAACTTTATGACTGCGATCAAATATCACCATGACCCAAGACCCACTTGTCACATGCTTACTCTGTAAATATCCTTCGTTCATGACTAAGTCCATGGATATATAGAAGAATAGGCAGAGTTTCATGGACAGAAAAACAGACATATAAACAAGTTTTAGTAAAACTAGGCATGAAGAAACAATTATTAAGAGAAATAAAATTCAGACAAGTAAAGTATTTTGGGCACATAAAAAGACATGACACCATGATAAAACATTTACTAGAGGGAAAGTTGAGGGGGAAGAGCAAGAGGAAGACCGAGAGATAAGTGGGAGGAAACTTTAAGAAATGGACAGGTTACAGTCTGGCAGTGTGCAACAACAAGGCGAAAGACATAGGATGCTGGATATTCATTGTAGCCAACCTTCGATGTGGAGACGGCACCTGATGATGATGATGATGACTAAGGTGGAGTTACCAATTTCCTTCTCTACTGTTTCAGTTGTTCAATCTTACATACATATGAAACAATAACAACTCGTTTGAAACAGTTCACCAAATGTATGTGACCAAGTTTTACTTTGAATATCTTGATCTAACGACTGCGAGGCTCTAACTACGACATGACAGCAACAGAGACGGCTGTTATAGCAAGGCTACAAGTCTAAGTGGTTGCTGCTAGTAATCTAATAAGAAGGGTTGAAAAGCCATGCCCTTTCTTCGCGTACCGTAATGTAATGCGTGTTAATTAAGTCAGTCGTATTTCCCTACACTTCTTTGTTTAAATACGAGTACATAAGTGACCTAGTAAATGTCATTTTCAAAATGATCTATTAGAGAGATCGGAGCGCACATGGTTACTTATCGAAGTGCAATGATGTTGGTCCAATCAATCAATCACTCAATCTATTGAGATAAATTTCTACAGAAACTCAATAGCTCATCTGATTTCTACCCATGGCACGTGTACCCACTGCGAGGCACATAAATCATCATCATTCACAACATTCTTTATGGTTCGTCATGTTGATTACAGTCTGTTCTAGTGATAACTTACCATGGAAGTTCCGTGGTTTGAGATCAGCTTGCTTCAGAAATGCTTCAGCACATGGAAAGAGGTTGGACCAGGAAACGCTGACCTTTTACATAGGGAGTTTCTTCTAATTCGAAAGCCCCATATCGACTACTTGTTAACCCCACTGTGTGATTTGTATGTGATCTGAGCCTACGAGCGATAGCACGTTGTGCTAGCTATGCACCTACAAGTAGGCCAGCACATTCGATTTATGTGATACTTTTTAATTACTTAGGGTAGATTCCTAGGCTCCTACCTTAGCACCTCTTACGACATGCCTTGTAGGTCGCAGTGTTACTATTCTTTGCTCCACCTGTCCGTCACGGCAACACACGGTCTGCTTAGGGATCTAAATTACAAATACCCCAGTCAAAGTTAGTCTCGACTTAATGGTGAGGATCACTAGCGGTAAGGAAATCAAGCCTGTGCGAAAAAAACAGTAAGTGGCGCAATATTAGGCGTAACGCCTACTCCTAAATTCATAGCGGACGAGCTAAAAATAAACACTCGTTTGCAAGATGGGGAGACTGAGTATTTAAGAATGTACCCAAAGATATAAGGTCGACACACATAATGCATCAAGATTAAAATCGTTCTCCGCTTTATTTAATCACTACTAATTTCTTCATTTCTTAACTCATAGAGAACGACTTACCCGTGAGTTGTTGGTGATCTCAAGGGGAGCAGAGAATAGTAACAATGCGACCTACAAGCATGTCGTAAGAGGCGACTGAGGTAGGGGCATAGGAAGCTACCCTAGTAAATAAAAAGCGTCACATAAATCGGATGTGCTGGCCTACGTGTAGGCGCATAACTGGCACAACGTACAATCGCTCTTAGGCTCAGATCATATATAAATCACAAAAAGTGGTTTAATAAGTGGTTGATATGGAGCGTTAAGAAGAAGAAAGATCTCTTGTTACTTTACTATTTGATCTATTTACACACCTAGCGCGAGCTTATACAGATATGACGATGATATTTACCTGTACTCTAGATATTGATAACGGATTTGAACATATCTATTTTGGGAATATCGTTGGCAATCTAGTTTTAGTACAGTTTAGAGCATTTTACGTGCTATTTCATTAACGAGCACTTGAAAAAAAAAAGGATTCATTGAAGATGTAAACATACTTTAAAAATATGGACATCTGATGGACTAAAAACTGATAGTAGAGTGCAGAAAAGAAACATAAGAAGAACAGGAATCGTTAAAATATGTTTAATAGCAAGAGAAAGATATTAACATCTAAGCAATAAAAATAACTCATAGAAAATGAACATCTTAAAGTGGTGTATACACTCATCTTTGTTGTATGGTGGTGGAAGAGTGAACAATGAACAGCCGGATGTAGATAAAAAGTAGAGTTCATTCGAAGTGTTCATACACCTGTGTGGTGCCGGAGCCCGCAAGAAAAGCAAAGAATAGTACAGCTGCGACCTACAAGGTATGTCGTAAGAGGGGACTGAGGTAGGCGCTTAGGGAAGCTACGCTAGTAAAATAAAAGCATCGCAGAAATTGGATGTGCTAGTGTAATTGTAGGCGCATAACTGGCGCAAAGTACAATCTCTCTTAGGCTCAGATCACATACAAATCACACAGCGTGGTTAATAAGTGATCGATATAGAGCGGAAGAAGAAGAAGAAGAAATGTCAATATGCATAAAAGTCGGTGGAATATCATGGGAGGAAAACTAAAAGATAATAGTGGCACCAGCTGAAAGTGAAATATTAGATCAACGAAATAAAGGATAATAGAATGGGGTATGCTGAAGACTTATAGAAACATAGAGACGAACTGTAGACAGAGAAAGAGCAAATATGGCAATGACTTCGAATAAACTAAGATGGCTTGCTAAAGACAGATCTAGCTAGTGGCATTTGTTACTGCTTTTTGCTTCAAATGGAGTTAAGAGAAGAAACAGAACAAGAAGAAGAAGAAGACGAAGAAGAAAAAGTATGACACGTCTTGTGCGGTTGCAAATATTGGAGGGTGTAAATAACGAAACGAAAGCCAGAGAAAAAACCTATAGATATAACTGAGGACAACACAAAAAAGTGAACAGACAGACAAGTGTGAGAGCATAACAAGAGAATAAGAAACAGAACACGCTCAAAATCTGTTGTAGACAACTTTCAGTCTGGAGACGGCACATGATGATGATGATATCTTAAATGTTTGAAAAGTGGAAGCTAATTAATGAATAGAATAGAACAATTCAAGTTTTATGTTTTATAACACTAAAAGACAACAAATTAAGAAGTAGAAATATTATAAGCAAGAATTAATGAATGTCTACTGTCTGTTGTCTGTCCCCAGGTAGATGATAGAATTGGTTGTCCACTCTTGTCGTTAAGCGTAGAGGTGGGAGCTTTAATTTGCGTTCCAATGCCAGATTAGTCACTCTTGTTGTGTTATATCCCTGTTTATTTAGTGTAGTCTTGATATTGTCTATCAATCTTTTTATCGGTCTTTCTTTACTTTATTACCTAATCTCTTTTTATTGTATGCTGCTATTGGTGGTTGCTTGTATTACAAAGGATCCAAAGAAGAAGGAGTATCTTCATTGCATAATACTCCCCATATGGCTTCGTCCCTGCTGCCAGAGATAGCATACTATCTGCAGAGAGCATTGCACAGAACTTTCCCATATGGCTTCGTCCCTGCTGCCAGAGATAGCATACCATCTGCAGAGAGCATTGCACAGAGCTTCCCCATATGGCTTCGCCCCTGCTGCCAGAGATAGCATACCATCTGCAGAGAGCATTGCACAGAGCTTCCCCAAATGGCTTCGTCCCTGCTGCCAGAGATAGCATACCATCTGCAGAGAGCATTGCACAGAGCTTCCCCATATGGCTTCGCCCCTGCTGCCAGAGATAGCATACCATCTGCAGAGAGCATTGCACAGAGCTTCCCCAAATGGCTTCGTCCCTGCTGCCAGAGATAGCATACCATCTGCAGAGAGCATTGCACAGAGCTTCCCCATATGGCTTCGCCCCTGCTGCCAGAGATAGCATACCATCTGCAGAGAGCATTGCACAGAGCTTCCCCAAATGGCTTCGTCCCTGCTGCCAGAGATAGCATACCATCTGCAGAGAGCATTGCACAGAGCTTCCCCAAATGGCTTCGTCCCTGCTGCCAGAGATAGCATACCATCTGCAGAGAGCATTGCACAGAGCTTCCCCATATGGCTTCGCCCCTGCTGCCAGAGATAGCATACCATCTGCAGAGAGCATTGCACAGAGCTTCCCCAAATGGCTTCGTCCCTGCTTCCAGAGATAGCATACCATCTGCAGAGAGCATTGCACAGAGCTTCCCATATGGCTTCTTCCCTGCTGCCAGAGATAGTCATACCATTTGCCGAGAGCATTGCATAAAGCACGAACTCTGTAGCTGCAGCAATAATCTTAGGATCGCATGAAATATTGCACATGTGTCCCGGTCCGGATTCGAATACACAACCTTCAGTACGACAAGCAAATGACTTAACCACTTCGCCATTGAGACCCCCCGTACTCCTCAATAAATGTCCGAACCACTGCATTTGTTGTCTTTCAATGTATTCATGATAAATAGGTACATGCAGACACACATGACAAGATACTTTTATGAGATGGACACACAAAGGCGATCAATGTGTACCACTCGTTTGATTGATTGTCGGTAGTTAAGAAACTTGGCCTCCAGCCTTATGATCACGGAAATGTAACACAATCTGAATTGAGTAATTGTAATTACTTTCAAACTCTCGAATTGCACAAACAAACCTGCTTGCATACAAATCTATAGCGTATTTGTAGTAATATCATTTTAGACTCACATACACTCTTCTTCTTCTTGTCATTTCAACTCACATCGGAACACTTGAACAAACCTCCTCCAGCCTTTCTCTCTCTTGCCATCCCTATTAATTCCTTCCACGTCTTGCTTATCTTTTTACTATCAGTTTGCAGCTCTATTCTCAATGTATTTCTATATACGTCTACTCCTCTTTTCCTGCTGGTTCCAAAACTGCGCATGTCTTACAATGATTCATATCAGTCTACACGCTCTTCTACGCACACCGTAATATTTGCTCAGCAAAATTAAATTTAAAAGATAAAAAAAATAACACATTTGTCTTTAGATTAGATCAGGTTAATCATTTTTTTCAACATCAAAAACTTGACGAATAATTCCTTTAATAAAATGTGGATTTTTTTTACCTGCAAAGTTTGAAGGACGATAACTGAAAATAAAATTATATCTCTACTTTGCATTTTTCTTGTCATATAATTTTGCTAACTTGAAATCCTAAGGTTTATAGCCTTGTTTGAAATTTGTATTTTTCCGTTCGTTCGCTTTGAATTATGGCGTAGTCATTTTGCCCATTGGCAATACGAGCGTTCTTACGAACACAACCTGCGAGCCACTCACCAAAAAAAAAAAATCTACTAAGGAGTGTCTTTCACAAACGCTTTGTTTTAGCTAGACACAGAATAATCAGGTCAGAGATGACCTTCTATCGTTACATCCCATGTGTTTCAAGGTTTCTGAAGGCGAAGGATTAACTTCATTACGTCGGCTTTCAACACTGGCTCTGTCCCACTTCAACACTGACTCTGTCCCACTTCAACACTGGTTCTGTCCCACTTCAACATTGGCTCTGTCCCACTTCAACACTGGCTCTATCCCACTTCAACACTGGCTCTGTCCCACTTCAACACTGACTCTGTCCCACTTCAACACTGACTCTGTCCCACTTCAACACTGGCTCTATCCCACTTCAACACTGACTCTGTCCCACTTCAACACTGGCTCTATCCCACTTCAACACTGGCTCTGTCCCACTTCAACACTGGTTCTGTCCCACTTCAACACTGGCTCTGTCCCACTTCAACACTGGCTCTGTCCCACTTCAACACTGGTTTTGTCCCACTTCAACACTGGTTCTGTCCCACTTCAACATTGGCTCTGTCCCACTTCAACACTGGCTCTGTCCCACTTCAACACTGGCTCTGTCCCACTTCAACACTGGCTTTGTCCCGACTGCAGAAAAGGTACGCTATCTACCGAGAGTGTTGTATAAAGCACGAACTCTGTAGCTCTAGCAACAATCCCCGGATCTTGGAAAAAATTGCTTATGTGACTCGGTCCGAATTGGAACTCACAACCTTCAGAGCGAAAGGTAAACGTCTTACCCATTCGAAATTGATACCCCTCATCCTATGTGTTTTAGACTTCAGAAGAAATGAGTAGAGGATCCTCTATGGAAATGGACTCTCATTGTTTCTGTATCCGTGACTTAGGAGGGAGGTTTAGAACACATTGTGACAACTGGTAAAATCGAGGGTAGACGAGACGGAGGTAGAGAGAGAAAATTGTAGACTTCGTGGCACGGTAGAGCGTCAACATCTGAGTTGATAACAAACATCAAATATAGAGATTTGTAAAGATCCATGATCGCCTACGCCAGCCGGCACGGCACCTGATGATAAGGACTTAGGGAGGCGAACCCGAATACAAAAGCATGCAGAAACCATATGTGTTTGTCTACAGATCTGCAGGCACCTAAATAGGACAATAAATGCAGGCTCTAATACACAAATCGCATACATAGCACAAATTGTGATTTATCAAGAGCTTGATAGAAACCAACAAAGAAGTAGAAAAACGTGCAAGTTTCTTATGCAAGCTCACTAATTATCAATCTATATGTTACATATACTTCTTCTTCTTCAGCGATCTCTGGTCATGCGCTTAATTTACTGTGGACCACACACTTGGCAGTCAGCATCAGGTCTGTCAGGTTTCCCAAAGCTTAGTTTTCAGGTCGACTGGGTGTGGCCACATGTTGCTTCTCAGCTCACCCAGGAGAGGACATTATTGCTAGATATGCTCCGGTGTCTGTTCCGCCTGCTGACACTGGCAGAGAGCTGTTTGTCTTATTCCTAGTCTATATAAGTATTTGTTGAGTCTGCAGTGTCCAGTTACATATACAATTTAAATGAGTCATAATGTCAATAAGTCTAAACAAAACTGTTCGCCCGTGTGGTGACGGAGCACACAAGGGAAGCAAAGAATAGTACCACTGCAATCTACGAGGCATGTCGTAAGAGGCGATTGATGTAGGACCTAGGAAAGTTACCTTAGGAAATAAAAAGCATCGCAGAATCGGATCTGCTGTTATACTTTTAGGCGCATAACTGACACAGAGCACAATCGCTCTTAGGTTCAGATCACATACAAATCCCAGAGTAGTTAACATATGAAGCTTGCAAAGAAGAAGAAGAAACAAGACTGTTGATTCGTGTATTGTGTGTATATATTAAGGCAAATAAAATCATCAGACCATACCCAAAATTTGGACCGCTACAAATCTACACTATGTGGTTACCGAGCTGAACCCTTTCCTCTAAATGTGTTTATGACGGATTGTGTGTTGTAAATCTCTAGACAATTACTAAAAATAAGAAACTTTTTGAACTGTTGCTCTTGTTGTTTAATAAAGTCAGTTCAAGCTTACAATTATGATTACTCACTAAATACAAATAATACAACATCGAGTTCAAGTTTACAATTATGATTACTCACTAAATACAAATAATACAACATCGAGTTCAAGCTTACAATTATGATTACTCACTAAATACAAATAATACAACATCGAGTTCAAGCTTACAATTATGATTACTCACTAAATGCAAGTAATACAACATCGAGTTCAAGCTTACAATTATGATTACTCGGTAAATACAAGTAATACAACATCGAGTTCAAAGTTACTTAAATTTCGCGAATTTCATTTTTTTTCGCTGCAACATTTCAATTGTGTAGTACTAAATATATTTGACTAGAAACAACACAAAATATGAGGATTAGAATTCTGTGCATGCAAACAAAAGAAAAATGACTATTGGTGACTACGGCAAAAATAAAAGCATGTCATTATTTTCTGTACTTGGTAGTCCTCTGTATTTTGTTCCACTCATGATTCATTTCTTTTAGTTTTTATTATACCGATCTTCTACGTGTGATTTTGGGTCTTCCGTGTTTTTGTTTTAATTCTGCAGTCTTTCTAGGTGTAGGTTTCGTGACAGAGTTGTTATGGGTAACCCGATCCATTTTCAGTACTTTTTTTAATGATGGTATTAATAGCCTGATGCTAATACTGTGTGGTCAGTTCTTTGTTAGAAATAGTTGTTTTTTACCAGATTCTGCCTAAGACATTTCGTAAATATGCTGTATGGAAGAGGAAAGTGTGGACATATCTTGTTCTGTTATTCTCCAGCATTATTATTCATACATAAAGTTCATAGCACACATCACGTGCTAGATTTTGTTCTGAAGCTGTATTGGGCTGATTTCCAGACCATCTGAAGGGTTGTGAATGTATTTCGCATTTGTTGTCAATGTGGAAACATATCAAAAATAAAGTGTTCAGACTAAAGGATGGAAACCTCAGTATCATAATTCGACAACAGAAAAGGTATAATGGCGAAGGACTGACATTATTGAAGGATTTTATTGATGGCTTCGTCATTGCCCGTTCAAAGTGCACGTTACCTATCGAGAGTGTTGCACAAAGTACGAACTCCGTAGCACCCGCAACATACCTAGGGATACCATAACAAATTTGCACATGGGACACAGTCCAGATTCGATAGTAGTATTTCTGGTTCTAATTTCTTTATTTCTTCCTGTGTATTATAGCAGTTTATTCTCCCATAAGTTTTATCACAATTAAGTAGCTCTACAAGTAGTTTCTCCATCTTTCTAATATTCATTTTGACCCTAAGATAGGTTGTCCTTTTTCGTTATTTAAAATTTATGTTGGGTTGTATTCTTCATTGTGCTGTCTTATTCCTCTTACTTTCTTGTAATATTCTCTTGGTGCTGTTCTTTCTTCTTCTACCAATATGTTTCCAAATGTTTCCCATGCTTTTTCTTTGCTCTTTTATTGTTCTTTGTGTTTCTCATCTGATTTGTCTATAAATTGCATAATTTACATCAGTTATATTTTTAGAAGAGGACAATCTTTAAAACGACAGACAAACGTCAACCATTTTGCCAAAGAGACATCCACAATTCTTCTCATCAACAACTAATATCCATGATGGAGAGAAAGATTCGTACTATATGCAAGCTGAGTTGTTAACAAAATATAAATGATTTAACTTTTTAAATGTTTAATACAATCAGCAGTTGAAGCAATTCTAAACAAATACAATTTCAAGAAAGATAATTTCATTACTGACCTCTATAATGACTTCTGTTCTACAAATGAAGTATAATACAGTGTACAGATCACCTTAGAGATAAACACATGTCACAAACAAGGGCAGTAATGAGTTTAATCCGACATTATACTATTTTACTGATCAAGATACGCTCGTCTGCTCTGACAGGCAACTTTCCCCTGACACTAACTTCGTCTCAAAGAACGCGGGGACCCATTCAATTCCAGTAACGCGCGAGATGGTTTTAAGAGAAAGTGAGCAAGCATGATACCACACCAGTTCCCAACGCGATGTGCTGTACTCGTCAGCTTGACGAGGGCGACATACATCATACCTGCTGTTGTTTGATTTTGAAATTACGATAGTTCTATTGAAGAACAGAGCAGAAGAATCAGATAGACATTCCATCAGTGGTGGCTCGTCATTAACGGCCAGTGGGGCCGAGCCCCACCAAAAATAATGTGTAACGTGTATTTATTATTTTATACATTAAAATATATCCTAACAGAAAACATGATTTTTCCAAAAATATATGTCTGTCCTCACCAACAAAAATGATAACGAGCCGCCACTGCATTCCATGATAGTTGAACATAATGATCTATTAACACTTTTAACCTATCTTTATTTTGTAATAAGAGGGGCAGAACATGAGCTCATTAGTTTTACTCTACAATTAAGATTATGCTTGCTGAACTTACTTGCAAATCTTTTGAATATAAGTGTTACAGAATAGTCCTCCGTATACTATGAACCTTCATGGCACGGTAGAGCGTCAACATCTGAGTTGATAGCAAACACCAACGACAGAGATTTGTGGAGATCCATGATCGCCTACGCCAGCCGGCACGGCACCTGATGATGATGATACTATGAACAGAGAGGAGAACAAATGTATCTATACAGAAGGAACTCACAATCGAAGAAAATTGGCTTATGCAACAAATAAAAATGCCGAAATACGTAAAAACAAAGTACTACAGTTTTACAAAGTACAATAACAATACACAGCAACGTTTCGACCAAAAGGCCTTTATCAAGTAAAGAATACAACAGAAGTGAATAAATTCACTTCCATCATGGCCACAATACATATAGAATCAGACAATGTATTCCTAACCACCCTAAAATAAAATTATGTCACTAAAAACGAAAACGAAATAAATGTAAAAAACTAGAAGTTGAACGTGTTACACCATTTCGACATAATTTTGCTCCAGTCTTCACTTATACAAATACGAGTGAGAAAGTCGAGGTATTTTAGACATATAAAAAGTCAAGAAAGTTTGGAAAAGATCGTTATGGAGGACGACATTCCGAGAAAGAGGGACAGAGGAAGACGAGTAGAAGATGGGATGGTTGTTTTTAGTTCGACGGATGTAGAAGACGTCTGGATTACGAGAGAGAAAGAGAGAGAGAGTGAGAGTGAGAGAGAGAAATCGTGAATGACTGTTAGTGTGATAAAGTTCTGCTAAAATAAAAGGTATTAGCTGACAACATTATATACTTTTCTTCTTTGCGATCGCTATTTTGATGATTATACCGTCAGACGCGTTCTTATGATGAAGTCGACTGTAGGCTGGAGCTCATCTCTGGTGCCATGTAGTTTTGATGATTATACCGTCAGACGCGTTCTTATGGTGAAGTCGACTGTTGTCTGGAGCTCATCTCTGGTGCCATGTAGTTGTGATGATTATACCGTTAAACGCGTTATTATGATGAAGTCGACTGTAGTCTGGAGCTCATCTCTGGTGCCATGTAGTTTTGATGATTATACCGTCAGACGTATTCTTATGATGAAGTCGACTGTTGTCTGGAGCTCATCTCTGGTGCCATGTAGTTTTAAATGTAGTGTTGACTTGTAAGGTCAGCATTCCTTTCTAGGGAGGACATACAGGGAACAGTCTTGCTCTGTGGTTTTATCAGCACAAGGACACAAAGAGGATGGGACAATTGTAGACTGTGTAGGTGTGTGTTCAATCTGTTATGTCCCATCCTGAGTCTGAAATGTTTCTCATTCTGTGACTTCTTCTACATCTTGTTATATCTCATCGTCTTGAATTTATCGTTACCTCTTCATTGTCTTGACCTTCTAAGATGTGCACACTTTTCTTTATTGATTGATTGAAATCATCATCATCATCCTCTTCCAGTTAATAACCATGTGTTGTCTGATCTATTTCTTACGCAAGAAAATCTCAGCGACAGAGCACAAACTCTGTTACTCGTTGCCATTTTAAAGATGGTGAGAATTTTGTAGAGCTTGTATTTTAATTTTTGTTTAATAAAATTTTTTTTTCTCAGGCAGTGCTTTTGCCGCCAATTTTACAAATTTCCAACTATCAAGGGTTCTTTTTACATGGTCACCTTCAACATAGAGCTTTGGTTTTACCGGCGGCTTCCGATAGGACTTGAAACTTTATCACACCTACATTGAGATCAGGGAAATCTTTGGAAAACTAGTCAATCGTTTCGCGCAGGGAACACACCAAGTACGTTTGGAGCGAGAAGAGTCACCTTATCTCTACGCCCATTAAACAAATTTCTTATAGCCTTTTCAGACCTTAAGGTATGAACTTCACTTCACATTTCTAGAACCTAGTATGCAGGAGGTAGGAAACCCAACTCCTTTCCCCACATATGGAACGTCGATTGTGAGATTGAACTACAACCCTTGTATGTCGGGGACGATAGAGAACGTTTATACATTACACCATTCAGGGTTTCAATGGTGAAGTGGTTAAGTAGTTTGCTTGTCGTACTGCAGGTTGTGGGTACGAATCCGGACCGAGACACATGAACAATTTTTTCATGAGATTCCTAGAGTTGGTGTTAGAGTTACTGTGCTCGTGCTTTATGCAATGCTCTCGCAGATGGCATGCCATTTCTGTCGACAGGGACGGATCCATATGGGAAAACCCGGTCCAATGAAGTAAATCTTTCGTCTTTGGACCTTTTTTAAAATACGCTAATCCGAACCACCAACGCTTATTAATTGTGCTTAATCAAATATATGTTAATTCGTCCTGCTGCCTTGCAGGTAGACTGGGGACAGTCAAAGGCTGACGGAGAGCGAACCCAGTAAACGCTGGCTAAAACCGCACATCACCGAAGGATAAGCACCAGAGCTCCAAATGGCGCTGAAGATGTGACGAAACCCATCCATGCTAATGCTGCATGAATCAGATTTAATGATGAATTCTGGTACATAAGTCTAAGGGTGATCGCGCGAGAGAGATATGTTAATTCATCGCCTACAAGCTAATTGAACAATTTGAAAACTACAATTTTGCTGTGGTTATTCAGCATGTAACAGACGACGTGAGTCAGCATGCAATCAAGAGCAGACAACGTGAGTCAGCATGCAATCAAGCGTAACCAACCAACATTAGGACATAGAAATAAATATACTGTGAAAACATGTAATTTATTGACAACAGGTGAGTCCATGATTTGTCTAGGTCAGCACTTCCCAAAGTGGGCGCCACCACCCCCAGTGGGCGCTGAAGCGTTCTAGGGGAGCGATAGTGGGTTCAAAAGAATGTTGGGCGTGTTCAGGCGATAAGGGATTGTGGCTTCTTAAAGAAGAAATTAATAATAAATATTTTAAAATAAATTATCTTCGTGATTTTGCGATTGAATAATCATTTAAAATTTGAATTCTGCTTTTTAATTCATCTTATGCTCGTCTCACAAGATCCATTTTTTTCATCATTTTCTATCACATGCATATAATCATTTGAAAATTGACTATGTATGACAGAAATATGTATCAATTTTCTATGTCAAAGATAAAATAGAGCATGTATATATGTGGGAGTGGGGGGTGGGGGCGTTGGCAAACTATTATAATGTGGAGGGGGGGCGTTACAAAGTTTATGTTGTGCAAAGTGGACGGTGGGCCGAAAACGTTTGGGAATCTATGGTCTAGGTCGATGAGGTTATCTACATGCAATGTAATGTCTACCAGGTCATGAACTGGGAGAGTAATGAAGATCATGTTGTATGCAATTTATGCAATTTCTACCAGGTCATGAACTGGGAGAGTAATAAAAGTCATGTTGTATGCAATTTATGCAATGTCTACCAGGTCATGAACTGGGAGAGTAATAAAAGTCATGTTGTATGCAATTTATGCAATGTCTACCAGGTCATGAACTGGGAGAGTAATAAAAGTCATGTTGTATGCAATTTATGCAATGTCTACCAGGTCATGAACTGGGAGAGTAATAAAAGTCATGTTGTATGCAATTTAGTTGCTAGTTTGCAGTGAAGTACACCCATGTATTGTCGGGGCTTGCAAAAGGAGCAAAGAATAGTAAAATTGTCACCTACAAGGCGTGTAAGAGAAGACTGAGGTAGGGGATCTAGGTAAACTATCCTAATAAATAAAAAACACCGCATAAATTGGATGTGCTGGCCTACTTGTAGCACATAACTGGTACAAAGTACAATCGCTCTTAAGCTCAGATCTCATACAAATCACAAAGAGTGGTTAACAAGTGGTCGATATAGAGCGTTTGAAGAAGAAGACGAAGCAGTGAACCATATTCGAGGGCCTATGTGATGTGCAGATACGGTGTTTGCCCCTCAATTCAAAAGTACTCGGTTCCTGCCTATAACAACATGATCATGCTTCCATAACCTTCATGTTTTCAATGTACTTGAGATCAAATTTCTAGTCTTAACGACAATCAACAAAAAGCTTAGATCAAGTGTTGTAGTTAAGTATGTAAAAAAAACATTAACAATTACAATAAGAGTATGATGGAAATCTGCTTACATGATACAATACATCAAAATGTAAGCTAAAGTAACTTGCCTACACATTTCACAATCTTCAAAATTGCATCAAGAAATCTCGCTGTTGCTACGAAGATCGGACATTGCATCAAGAAATCTCGCTGTTGCTACGAAGATCGGACATTGCATCAAGAAATCTCGCTGTTGCTACGAAGATCGGACATTGCATCAAGAAATCTCGCTGTTGCTACGAAGATCGGACATTGCATCAAGAAATCTCGCTGTTGCTACGAAGATCGGACATTGCATCAAGAAATCTCGCTGTTGCTACGAAGATCGGACATTGCATCAAGAAATCTCGCTGTTGCTACGAAGATCGGACATTGCATCAAGAAATCTCGCTGTTGCTACGAAGATCGGACATTGCATCAAGAAATCTCGCTGTTGCTACGAAGATCGGACATTGCATCAAGAAATCTCGCTGTTGCTACGAAGATCGGACATTGCATCAAGAAATCTCGCTGTTGCTACGAAGATCGGACATTGCATCAATAAATCTCGCTGTTGCTACGAAAATCGGACATTGCATCTGCGATCTATATTTGCAGTAAGTCCTTTACCTTGCTAGTCGTAGGTCGTAGGTTCGAATCCGGACCGCGACCTTCTGTTCACGAGTGCAATTTATTTTCAGAGACCCTAGGATTGTTGCCGAAGCTAGGGAGTTCGTGCTTTGTGCAATACTATCGGCAGGTGGCGTGCCATTTCTGCTGAAAGGGACCGAGCCATATGGGGTAAAACCCGGTGCAATGAAGTCAATCCTTAAAGAAAAAAGAAAGAAAAAGAAAAGAAAGAGAATAGAAGCCCGCATTTCAATTCACTGAAATACAGTTATAACAGTTCTGTCAATTAATCAACGAATTAGTGGTATCCGTGATTAATGTTTCTAAAATTGCTAGTTAATATAGACAAGTCCTACCAGACATAGACTTATCTGTAAGATGTATGTCTATGTATACATCTAGAAGCATGCAAAGTCCTGTTACCATTGATTAGTCAGATATATAACATCGATGTGATAACAAACATATTTGATTGAGATGAGAGTTTAAAGTTGCAGGAGCAACAAATCAACCTTTCTCCTACTCATTTTTTCTTTCTTTTTCTCAATTTATTTCCCTAACTCTCTCTTCACGTTTCCTTCATCCATTGTCTCTTTCTTGAGCTATTTCCGTCTCTCGTATCGATCTCTTCTATTCATTTTATGATGTTCTAAGTCGACTAACGGCCCGTCTGCCAAGCGTGTTCGTAGCGCGTTGGACTACGGGTGACTATCCCTCTGTGTGTGCGGGTTCAATTCCGCGGAATGGTAGAAAAAACCACAGATTCCCCAGATTTACAGTGTTCGTGGCACCGAACCGAAGGGTTACGATGTCCATGGCACTGAGCCGAAGAGCTGAAAAACTCAAGTGCTTCTGGATCGGTAAAAAAAAAAAAAAAAAAGTCGACTAACGTGGGTGATAATATACCTCCTCAACTTCATATGACTAGTGTTTGCCCATGTGTGGACAGGGCTCGCAAATGAGAGCAAAGAATAGTAACACTGCGACAATATAAGTCCTATCTTTAAAGGCGACTAAGGTAAGGACCTAGGGAAGATACGATAGTAAACAAAAAAACATCGCAGAAATAGGATATGCTGTCTTCTGGATATATAGGCGCGTAACTGACACAACGTACAATCGTTCTTAGGCTCAGATCACATACATATCACAAGCCCGCTGCCCAGTGTATTCGTAGCGCATTGGACGACGGGTGACGAGCCCCCTGTGAGTACGGTTCAATTCCGCTGGCTGGCAGAAAAGTCACAGGTTCTCCAGATTTACGGTGTTCGTGGCACCGAACCGAAGGGTTACGATGTCCATGGCACCGAGCCGTAGAGCTGAAAGTTCAAGTGCCTCTGAATCGGAAAATAAATACAGATCACAAAGAATGGTTTAACAAATGATCGATATGAAGCGTTCGAAGCAGAAGAAGAAGAAGGTATCCCTAGTGTTAATCACTAGTAACGTACATTTTCTAAAGCTCGTCCGCTATGAAGACAAGCGCACTCATGTCGCATAATATAACGTCTCTGATAGATTTATGCGTGCATGCTTGCTTTTTCGTGTCACCAAGTATCCCCCTTACTTTAGAAATACTTGTAATTGCAATTCTCAAGTACGTGATCCGAGTCTCCTGTATTTCAACCTTGTACAGTGTGTACACCGATTATTTGTGGCCAAGCTGAAATCGAACCACGAAATATCCACGACACATGGTCACTAGAGCAGAGTGTTAACAACTTTGCTATCGGTGACTCCGTAATGCTGATGCCTTTCTTCAGTGTCGTATCGTTACGCCACTTATAATCTGTTCCTCAATACGTATATTGTACATCTCCAGTCGTAGAACTTCAGTCATATCAAGAGAAATTGCATTTTCTTTATCTGTAACAACTTTTCAATTTGCTATAACAACTTTTCGATTTGATGTAACAACTTTTCGATTTGCTGTAACAACTTTTCGATTTGATGTAACAACTTTTTGATTTGCTGTAACAACTTTTCGATTTGCTGTAACAAATTTTCGATTTTATGTAATAACTTTTCGCTTTGATGTAACAACTTTTCGATTTGCTTATGAGTTGACAGTACTAACAAAACTTGATGTATCATGTGCGTTTGTCAATTCTCATATTAACCTTCACCGTGGTACGATTCTAACAAACTACAAATATTCTCCTCAATTCCGTTTTCTACCATTTGATCCAATAATGTTCTTGTTGTCTTGACACACCCTAACCTTTATCTTCTTCAAACATGATTAAAAAACCATACTACTTATTTCCTATCTACCACGGCTTACGCGATGCAAGGCATTCCCATCAATTTCTGTATGATTAGATTCTCATATGAAAGCTTATATTCATCTGGAAACTGACACAATGTTGTGGCACCTCAGATCTTTTTAAAGTTCGTTGATTTTTCCATTAACTTCTTGACAGGTTGGTTCATTTATGTCTCATTTCCATGTAAATAAGATAACTGATGTAGTAATGTTTCATTGTCTTTATTGCTACTTAGCGGGTAATGTTTTCTACATTTCAGGGTGGCACTTTTATTATCTATGTCTGAAGTGGCAACTTTTTTAGATGCCATTGACTGACCTGAAATATTAGGAAAATGCATAAATGGGACGAAATATTTATATGTTTAAAACCTCCTATAAATTACATCATTTGCATTCACAAGATGTAGGAATCACGTTACTGAAGGAAATTAGAGGAAAAGGGATCGAAAGAGGGAGAAAAGAGGGAGGAGTTGGAGGAGAGAATTGCACTCTTGTATTGCTTGGGTTCCTAGGAGCAAACAATAATAACACTGCACCTGCAAGGTATATTATATAATAACACTGCCACCTGCAAGGTATATTATATAATAACACTGCCACCTGCAAGGTATATTATATAATAACACTGCAACCTGCAAGGTATATTATATAATAACACTGCCACCTGCAAGGTATATTATATAATAACACTGCCACCTGCAAGGTATATTATATAATAACACTGCAACCTGCAAGGTATATTATATAATAACACTGCCACCTGCAAGGTATATTATATAATAACACTGCAACCTGCAAGGTATATTATATAATAACACTGCCACCTGCAAGGTATATTATATAATAACACTGCGACCTGCAAGGTATATTATATAATAACACTGCCACCTGCAAGGTATATTATATAATAACACTGCGACCTGCAAGGTATATTATATAATAACACTGCCACCTGCAAGGTATATTATATAATAACACTGCAACCTGCAAGGTATATTATATAATAACACTGCCACCTGCAAGGTATATTATATAATAACACTGCCACCTGCAAGGTATATTATATAATAACACTGCGACCTGCAAGGTATATTATATAATAACACTGCGACCTGCAAGGTATATTATATAATAACACTGCGACCTGCAAGGTATATTATATAATAACACTGCCACCTGCAAGGTATATTATATAATAACACTGCGACCTGCAAGGTATATTATATAATAACACTGCGACCTGCAAGGTATATTATATAATAACACTGCGACCTGCAAGGTATATTATATAATAACACTGCCACCTGCAAGGTATATTATATAATAACACTGCAACCTGCAAGGTATATTATATAATAACACTGCGACCTGCAAGGTATATTATATAATAACACTGCCACCTGCAAGGTATATTATAAGAGGAGAGTAAGCAGGACTATAGAGAAGCTACATTAGTCAATAAAAATCAGATATTCAGGCCTTCCATACTGGCTAACTGACACAACGTATAATCGCTCTTAGGTTTAGATCACATACAAATCCCAAAGAGGGGTTTAACAAGGGAGTCGATATAGATCGTCCAAAGACGAAGATGAAGAAGATAGAGAAATTGAAAATACATTATAAATGAATATCTCACATCTGTGTGTGAGAAAAATGTGCTTGACGTGTCCTCACAAGACTCTTCATTATCTGATAGTGTTTAATAAACTGAATGTGCAATTTATTATCAATATACATGTCAGTTCACCACTTCGTTTTTTTAAATACAAATTCCATTCCATTTTGGAGAAAAAAAACCTACAATGTTCACTTACAAAATGAAAATGAAAATTGTGGCATATCTTTACAGAAACGTATCGCCCGCCTGCCCAGTGCTCGTAACGCGTTGGACGACGGGTGCAAGCCCCCTGTGAGTGCGGTTAAATTCCGCGGTCTGGCAGAAAAGCCACAGATTCTCCAGATTTACGGTGTTCGTGGCACCGAACCGAAGGGTTACGATGTCTTTTCGCACCGGGTCGAACAGCTGAAAGCTCAAGTGCTTCTGGATCGAAAAAATAAATAAAATGCATACGTTAATAAGCCCCACAGCTATAATTAAAACTACTTTCTTCTTTAATTCGCGAGAATCATATCTCCTAAGTTCTCTTAACTTAAGTTTACCAGCTTCTCTATCGCACATATGTCTTCCAATCTGTGTGCAAAGTGACACCAATCTACAGCTGTTTCAAGAAAAGTCAGCTGTCACATCTTGTTTACTCTGCGTGCGAACAATATCGAAATAGTATCAAGAAAAGAACATAGTCCAGGATTTGATATCTGGATAATCGCGTGCATACATTCATGATAAAAACATTCTCAATATCAATATGTTCACGAAGGGAGCAATATAGTATCAACAGAACACTGTATTCCAAATGTTAAAAGTGACCCAAACACATAACGAAAACAAATATTGCTTACAAGCGACTAACTCATAGTATGAAGTGACTAAAGAGTGTTACAAACCCCGTGGGAAGTACCGGGCAAATAAATATAACAAATAAACAGATAGTGAACAAGTATTAGGGGCTATCTGAAAAAAAACCATATTACCAAATACAGGATTCGAACCACAACCCCTTATTTCTTACGGCACCCATTGTCTAACTCTAAGTACAAGCACACTAAGCTCATGCATTTACATCCTGCTTTTTATAATGTTGCTATAACAACATATATTACAACTTCCTTATGTTAATCACCAGAGAACTATTTCTCATATCATAATATGAAGTCTTGAAGCTAGATTTCTAAACTAACCGATGTATTTGACAAACAATTACATACAAGTTGCATTACATGAATCTTTTAAACTTTTTTGTTGATAATTTAAAAAAAAAATGTTGGCAAATGAGATGTCTTGTGGGTAAATTGGTGCAAATGAGGTGTCTTGTGGGTAAATTGACGCTGAGTAAAAGGTTTTTGTCAGAAGGCTTAAACCGTTTCACTCCGTCATTATTTTTTTACCTCCGGCCGGACTTATATCGCAATGTATACTGAGTTAGCCAGTATACTTTCTTTGCCTCCTTTCAAAGAATACAGCGAGGCACCATAACGGCTCAGACGAGTGAAGGGGTTAACGTACTATAAAAGTTTAATTCTGAAGTTAGTGTCAATTTAATAATAAATAATTACATTAATACAATGAAATTAGTAATCTGTAAAATATTGTTTAACTGGTTTCAAGACTTGACGTTCTAGAATATATCTTAAAAATATTTCGTATTTTAAAATCTAGAAAACATTCAATGGCTAATTCAACGAAGTAAAATGATTTAATTGTTTCTGTTGTAGACACCAAAATGTGTGTTAGTTACTGACTATTTTGTTGGACCGTTTTAAGGGAAAAAAAAAGAAGAAATAAGATGCTTTCATTCAACTAACTGTCAATGAACTAGAAAAACTGTAGAACATTGACATCTCAGATCTGATAGTTCAAACACAATGTCATATCAACGGCATATGTCACTCGCTCAATGTTGTTTAGCTGTTAGAGGATAAAAAAGTTGAACGTTCAATGTATTTGTTTGTTTCATCATTTGTTCTTATGACTAAATTATCTACAAAGTCAATGTTATTATGTAGATATTTTGTGCCTTTAAATTTACACAATTGGTTTATGTTATATAGATATAGCTATATTTAATTTGTTATTTCTTGTGATCTACAAGGTATGTTCTGCGTCTTGTTCTGCATCCAGCAGAATTGGGGTCGGCTAATATTTTTTTAGGAAAGACTACACAGTGAAAATTAGTATCCTGCTGATGGTAAATAGATCACACACGCCGAACCCACATTTCTGTGCTGTAGGCCGGATAACGTTGACGACGAGGTATAAGACTAACAATGCTCTGGTGCACCTCAAGGGATGGATGGACTTCTAAAATTGCGGGTTTTTTTGGTGTTACTTTATGGAGGAAGACCTAAAAAAGTATGCACACACCGAATGTGCATACCTACTGGTACAACGAATGTGCATGCCTACTGGTACAACGAATGTACATACCTACTGGTACAACGAATGTGCATGCCTACTGGTACACCGAATGTGCATGCCTACTGCTTCAAACAACAATGTGCATACCTACTGGTGCAATGAATATGCATGACTACTGGTACAACGAATGTACATGCCTACTGATATAACGAATATATTATGCCAATTACCACAACGAATTTACGTTACAAGGTGCAAATCAAAAACCACAAAGAATGGTTTTATAATTTTCTGATGTAAAACGGTCGTAGAAGAAGAATACGTTATGTCTTCTTGAAATAGTACACTTTTTTGTTTACCATTATATCTGCCATTCTGTATAAATTAGATGAAAGATGAGAATTTTAAAACTGTTCCAGATTTTCCCAAAATCTTACAGGTGTCGACCACATTCGATTTCTTTTTTTTTTTCACATAATATTTCGAGTTTTATAACATATGTTCTTCGTTCATTCGTTGCGTGTCTCAATCAAATTTACTAGAATGTTCTTTCTTTATTGTGGTTGAACAGTTGGTATGTTAGTCAGTTGTTATCTGTTCAAATCTAGTCATTGTGGGGTATACGTGGTGAAGTGGTTAAACCTTCGCCTTGCGTTCCGAAAGTCGTGGGTTCTAGGATCTGTTGCCGGAGGTACGGAGTTCGTGCTTTGTACAATACTCTCGGTAGGTGGCATGTCATTTCTGCGGATAGGGACTGGACTGAATGTGGTAAAATCCGGTGCAATGAAGTCAATCCTATAGCTTTAGACCATGTAGATCGTTTGTGTGTTGTTAGGTCTCTCAAGGGAAGCAAAGAATAGTAACACTGCAACCTACAAGACATGTCGTAAGAGACGACTGAGTTAGGAGCCTAGGGAAGCTACCCTAGTAAATAAAAAACATCACAGAAATCGTATATGCTGGCCTACTTGTAGTCGCAAAACTGGCACAATGTACAATCGCTCTTAGGCTGGGAATCACATACAAATCACAAAGAGTTGTTAACAAGTGGTCGATATGGAGACTTCAAAGAAGAAGAAGAGGAGGACACTTTAGATAAATCAAACTGAAACATCATCTTCTCTACGGTAGCCACAATTATACAAAAGATATAAGTACATATTATACCAACGATCTAGAACAAGCCCTTGTGTGGGCTTCACAAATAGTGTCTTTCGTTGACTCTGTTATCTCTGAGGTCCACCTTTTACGTGGCCGACATTTTGCTTTCTATCCATTGTATCAGAGCAATATTGTTCTTTAATTTACACTTTCTATTAAAAAGAATATTGTTACATTTCTATCCATTGTATCAGAGCAATATTGTTCTTTAATTTACACTTTCTATTAAAAAGAATATTATTACATTTCTATCCATTGTATCAAAGCAATATTGTTCTTTAATTTACACTTTCTATTAAAAAGAATATTGTTACATTTCTATCCATTGTATCAGAGCAATATTGTTCTTTAATTTACACTTTCTATTAAAAAGAATATTGTTACATTTCTATCCATTGTATCAGAGCAATATTGTTCTTTAATTTACACTTTCTATTAAAAAGAATATTGTTACATTTCTATCCATTGTATCAGAGCAATATTGTTCTTTAATTTACACTTTCTATTAAAAAGAATATTGTTACATTTCTATCCATTGTATCAGAGCAATATTGTTCTTTAATTTACACTTTCTATTAAAAAGAATATTGTTACATTTCTATCCATTGTATCAGAGCAATATTGTTCTTTAATTTACACTTTCTATTAAAAAGAATATTGTTACATTTCTATCCATTGTATCAGAGCAATATTGTTCTTTAATTTACACTTTCTATTAAAAAGAATATTGTTACATTTCTATCCATTGTATCAGAGCAATATTGTTCTTTAATTTACACTTTCTATTAAAAAGAATATTGTTACATTTCTATCCATTGTATCAGAGCAATATTGTTCTTTAATTTACACTTTCTATTAAAAAGAATATTGTTACACAAAATATTTTTCCCCACATTATTCTATCAGTACCAAAAATGGATGATGACATTAAATGACCGAAGAAAACTAGTCACAACAGAGGGGAGCTACAAGAAGAGACTGGTTTAGAAATGAAGACATCATGATAATAGTGGTATAACTTCAGTACTGAACTTCATCAAGAAACAACAAATTAAATGGTTCGGCCACATAAGCAGATTACCAACAGAAAGTGCGCATTAAAGAGCAGTGTTACTCCGATACAGTGGATACAAAGCAAAAGGCAGGCCAAGCAAAGCATAGATAACAGAGTCGACGAAAATCACTGTTTATGAATCGCACACAAAATCCCGTTCTAGAAATCTCTTCTTATCCTGATGCTGTTAGCAAAACAGGGTTAGAGAAAGAAAAGAGAAAGAATACTTTTACGTCAAACGCTGCATCTCGACCACTTGTTAACCACTCTTTGTGATGTGCATGGGATTTGAGCGTAAGAGCGATTGCACATTGTGCCAGTTATGCGCCTATAAGTTGGCCAACACATCCGATTTCTGCGACACTTTTTATTTACTGGTGTAGCTTCCCTAGGCCACTACATCAGTCGCCACTTTCGAATGCCTTGTAGGTTGCAGTGGTGCTATTCTTTGTTTCCCTAGCGGGCCCGACACCACACGGGAGAGGAAAGAACACAAAACCATGAATATTTTATTATTTAGTTGGAATTTCAGCTTGAATACTGGGCGTGAATGAATGAGAGACTTGGGTTGGAATCGAATAAATGATTATTTGTCTCAAACAGGAATCTGAACAGCAGTTACCGTCTTGTTTGTCAAACTTATTAAGTAGAACATAATTGAAACTAGCGATGGAAATAAATGACACCAGTCTACGGTAATGTTGAACTCCTCGTGATTCAGTTAGAAATATATTTAATAGTGAATTTGTAACGTAATAGTGAACTGAATACCTCACGTCCTGATCTATTTTATATTCTTCTTCTTTTGTCAGAACACTGTTCATCGTCATTAATCCTCTCCGCTCCTCGTGGAGCATAGGGCCTCAACAGTTGTTCGCCACTCTTCTCGGTCTCTGGCTGTTCTTTTTATGTTCTCCCAGGTCAATTGAGCACTCTTCAGCTCCTCAGTAAGACCTGGTCTCCAAGTCTGCTTAGGGCTCCTCTTTCGTTTTCCCTGCGGGTTCCACTCGAGCACCTGTCTAGTGACACTCGACTGTGTCTTCCGCAAGGTATGGCCTATCCATCGCCATCTTCTCCTCTTGACCTGTGTCATCATAGGTTCCTGCCCTGTTCTTATCCACAGATCCGTGTTTGTAACTCTATCATACCATCTCAATCTGAGAATCCGCCGCAAACATCCGTTGACAAAGGTCTGGATCTTATTTGTATTTGCCCTAGTGACTCGTTTGAACAATTTGTTTTTGGTTTCTGCAACTACTGTTTTTTTTAAATGGATGGGTAGTTAGCCCATCGCACAACCCCAACCTGGATTACCAGAACACTGTTACCGGGTTGTTAACCCAGTGTCGTGGTTTTATGTATTTGTCTGGCATTTCTCTGGTGACTTGTGTGATGGTTTTCTTAGTCCCTGGCAGAATACATCATTTGTCAGCACACTGTTACCGGGTTGTTAACCCAGTGTCGTGGTTTTATGTATTTGTCTTGCACTTCTCTGGTGACTTGTGTGATGGTTTTCTTAGTCCCTGACAGAATACATCATTTGTCAGCACACTGTTACCGGGTTGTTAACCCAGTGTCGTGGTTTTATGTATTTGTCTTGCATTTCTCTGGTGACTTGTGTGATGGTTTTCTTAGTCCCCTGGCAGAATTTAACTATGCTATCTATCCAACTTTCTATTTAATAGAGTTCATAAAGAGTTTTCGAAAACAAATGTTGAGCATAAACATTAAATAGGGCAGAATGGCAGCGATGAAATACAGATTTACAGTGGTCCAGGTTACGGGTAGTTTATTTTGTCCTTAAAATAAAGTCTTTACTGTGATTTTTAACGGACATGATTAGTTGTTGCAATAATTTTTCATCATTTCTTCTTCTTTGCGTTCGTTCTTTACGACCAATTTTAATCACTCTTTGTGATATGTTTGATCTTTGCTATGAACGTGTATACTTTGCACATTGGTTTAGTAGGCACCTAAACGCATATACTTCTATATGTTTAAGACACGTGCATCCGATTTCAGCCGATCCTCCTTAGTTGCCTTTTACGACATGCGTGGCAGGTAACAGTGGTTCTATTCTTTACACCCCAAATTTGGGCCACGGTAACCACTCGAGCGTTTCATCATTTATAAAGGGTACTGTGTCATCTGCGTATCTAAGGTTTGGAATAATATTTCCACCATTTGTAACCGAACAACATGTTTGTGGTTTTGGTCCACCTGATATCTCTCAAGTCGTGTTCTGCATAGATGCTAAATAAAACGTATAGAGATAAGAAATAGTGTTATCCTACTCCATTTTGTAACTTCGATCATTATGATACTTACCAGATAGACTAACATCAACCTGGTGTTCATGATACACACATTTGGATTAGGTTAATCTCATGAGATGGAAATCCCATGTCCGTCACGCTGATCAAAAATGTATGATGTTGAAATAGTCGACGAATTTGGTTCAGTCTATAACTCAAATAAGAAAATTCACAATGTGTTCTCTGTATTTTTCGAAGATGCAGTGGCGGTTCGTGCTCATTTTTGTTGGTGGGGCCAGACACAAATTTTCGGACAATTCATGGTTTTAGGTTAGGTTATATTTTAATTTATAAAATAATAAATACATGTTACACATTATTTTTTGGCTGGGCCCGGCCCCACTGGCCCTTAATGACGAGCTACCACTGCGAAGATATATCTCAGATTAAAGAAGCGATCGCTGACGATTCTGCTCTATATGAAAGCATATTTTCATATTCAATATTCGAACATATTGCCTATTGTCTTCATGATAATCTACAATGTAGTTTTATTATCATGATTTGCATAAGAGTAATAGTACAATAGACAAGCACAGTTTAACATTTTACTTTTATGTGATATGGACGAGACGCATACACAGGAGCAAAGGCAAGAATAAAGAGTTACGCCTATACGTTCCAGACAGTGTCGTCTTCGTGGTAGAGAGAGAAGATATAACAACCAGCTTCTGATGGCTGCGGTGAGAAAGTGGACTTTAAAATGGCTGCTGCAGCGGAGGATAAAGAACAGATGGTAATACCCAATGTACCATAACGTCGATCGCATAACATAATATAACAGGCTAAAATGTGATTTATTTCCATATACCATTTGTATGATACAAACTCTTGTCTTTTTAACCCGGATTGGGGCATATGTCCTCAACCAACTCATGCCAAGTCTTCCCATCAGCTATCTCCTGCAGCTCCCTCCAGCTCTTCTTTATATTGTTGATCTCTACCTCCAAATCTCGTCTCCAAATATTTCTCGACCCCCCTCCATATTTAACTGTTCCTGCGGGTTCCAGAAAAGGACCTTTCTTGTTATATTCCCTCTGGTTTTCGCAATGTGTTTGCTATCCAGTGTTAGCTGTTTTTTTTAACCTCTTGGTTCACTAGAATCTGTCTTGTTCTCTCCATAAGTTCTTCATTTGTAACCCTATCATACAATCTCTGTCCCTCTATTCTGCGCAGACACCAGTTGATGAATGTTTGCAATTTATGAGTTATTATTTTAGTTGTTATCCATGTTTCTACAGACACCAGTTGATGAATGTTTACAATTTATGAGTTATTATTTTAGTTGTTATCCATGTTTCTACAGACACCAGTTGATGAATGTTTGCAATTTATGAGTTATTATTTAGTTTTATCCATGTTCTACAGACACCAGTTGATGAATGTTTACAATTTATGAGTTATTATTTTAGTTGTTATCCATGTTTCTACAGACACCAGTTGATGAATGTTTGCAATTTATGAGTTATTATTTTAGTTGTTATCCATGTTTCTACAGACACCAGTTGATGAATGTTTACAATTTATGAGTTATTATTTTAGTTGTTATCCATGTTTCTACAGACACCAGTTGATGAATGTTTACAATTTATGAGTTATTATTTTAGTTGTTATCCATGTTTCTACAGACACCAGTTGATGAATGTTTACAATTTATGAGTTATTATTTTAGTTGTTATCCATGTTTCTACAGACACCAGTTGATGAATGTTTACAATTTATGAGTTATTATTTTAGTTGTTATCCATGTTTCTACAGACACCAGTTGATGAATGTTTACAATTTATGAGTTATTATTTTAGTTGTTATCCATGTTTCTACAGACACCAGTTGATGAATGTTTACAATTTATGAGTTATTATTTTAGTTGTTATCCATGTTTCTACAGACACCAGTTGATGAATGTTTGCAATTTATGAGTTATTATTTTAGTTGTTATCCATGTTTCTACAGACACCAGTTGATGAATGTTTGCAATTTATGAGTTATTATTTTAGTTGTTCTCCATGTTTCTACAGACACCAGTTGATGAATGTTTGCAATTTATGAGTTATTATTTTACTCGTTCTCCATGTTTCTACAGACACCAGTTGATGAATGTTTGCAATTTATGAGTTATTATTTTACTCGTTCTCCATGTTTCTACAGACACCAGTTGATGAATGTTTGCAATTTATGAGTTATTATTTTACTCGTTATCCATGTTTCTAACCCATTAAAAACAAACAAATAGAAACCAAATTCCAATTATTTTCTGGATTTTTTGGTTTTAAAAGCCACCATATACTTTAGTATTTCATGATTATTTCTAAGAATAAAATAATCTGAATAATATAAACATTATAACTTTCAAGTAGCCATTTTTATGGTAAGAAACCCGTTAAAGTACATATTTTCAGTACTTTAAGGTGATTTTTAGTAACAAAATAATAAAAATATGAATTATATTCTACGGTATACAGTGTGTATTTTATTTTGCTTTAGCAATTTTGTGAAAGCAAGATTATAGATGAATACCAAAGCAGACATTAAAATGGGAGACAGAGGGTTCAAGATAGAGAGGACGCCTTAGGGAAACACTCAAGCCAATTTTGTTGAGAGAGTCAAGAGATATCGGACTCAATTCCATGGAAGAGATTGAGTGAGTTGTCCAGGACAGATCGGTATGGAGAAATGACTTGCAGAATCTATGTAACGTATACGTTACGAGAGGCAAATATATGTACTAACAGTTGTATCCTTTCCTTTCTTCACACGAGAATTTAGTTTAAATCTAGTTGTAATCTTCAACACTTAATTTTACATTTGTTATCCTTTTCCGCTGATCTTTCAAGTTGTTCCTCTTTAGTTTCCTCATCATCGCCTTTACACTCCTACGACGCCTGTAGTCAAGTCTAATAACTAATCTTGCTTCCATGTGTCTGGTATCGCTCGGTCTCTCTTTTTGGGAAATGGCACGCCATCTGTCAGGCGTAATGGACAAAGCACGTATCCGTAACGACAGCAACAATCCTAATTGTCCCTGGAAAATATGAAATCGGGAACAGAATGGCAAGATTCGGATTCAAAAATACGAACTTCGGGATGCAAGGCATGGGCTTAACCACTTAGTCACAGAGACTCTTCCATATATCATATATAACTTTTAACATATAACTTCTTGAACTGCAAAAGTTATTTATATAAACGTGATTCTTGAAATACAACAATTTATTCATTCATTTATTCGGTCCATTTCATGAAATGCAACAATTTTATTCATTCATTTATTCATTCCATTTCAAGAAATGCAACAATTTATTAATTCATTTATTCCGTCCATTTCATGAAATGCAACAATTTATTAAGTCATTTATTCAGTCCATTTCATGAAATACAGCAATTCATTCATTCATGTATTCAGTCCATTTCCCCTGAAATGCAACAATTTATTCATTCATTTATTCAGTTCATTTCCTGAAATGCAACAATTTATTCATTCATTTATTCAGTCCATTTCATGAAATACAACAATTTATGCATTCATTTATTCAGTCCATTTCATGAAATGCAACAATTTATTCATTCATTTATTCAGTCCATTTCATGAAATGCAACAATTTATTCATCCATTTATTCAGTCCATTTCATGAATGCAACAATTTATTCATTCATTTATTCAGTCCATTTCATGAAATGTAACAATTTATTCATTCATTTATTCAGTCCATTTCATGAAATGTAACACTTATTTCTATAACCTACATTTTTGAACTGCAAAACCTAGTCATATATTCCACTTCTTAAAATGCAATAATTTATCTATATAGATAACTCTGAACTGCAACACTTATTTAAATAACCTACATCTTGAACTGCAACACTTATTTAAATAACCCACATCTTGAACTGCACAAATGTATCCAATAATCATCATCACCATCTTGCATTATGCCTAAGGGACGTTAACGAGAAATTCCCTCACCACAAATGTGTCCTTTGAGTATTAAATTACTTTTGATGACTTCATTTATATGGCTAGCTTGATATTTTGTTCGAAATGTTACAGCCTGGTCTCTACTTAAATTGATTTATCCTGTACTTATATATGCATATAATTCTTTCCTATTATGTGATCAATAGATTATTTTGTATTCACTAAACGTTCAATCTCTGGTCTGTTGTATGCTGCCATTATTTCTGAAATTTATTTTCTGTCTGCCCATTGTTTGAGATACTTTTTACAAAGATAAAACAAATTTTTTATTTTTAAATTTTTTCGATACAGAAGCATTTGAGCTTTTCAGTTCTTCGGCTCGGTGCCATGGACATCGCAACCCTTCGGTTCGGTGCCACGAACACCGTAACTCTGGGGAATCTGTGGCTTTTTCTGCCATCCAGCGGAATTGAACCCGAACATACAGAGGGATAGTCACCCGTAGTCCAACGCGCTACGAACACGCTGGACAGACGGGCACCAAATTTATTTAAAGCATAGGTTCTCAAACTGTTTCGGGACACCGCTCACTTTGCGAAACATAAATATTTTAGCGCCACCCTCCCCTCCTCAACCTCTTTAGCCATTATAACAATTGTCTGCGTTCAAGCAGTTTGATATTTTCAACGTAAATAACCACTCATCATCAACATCATCAAGGTGCGTATCCTTTATAGGACGTTGCTCTCTTTGCAGCACATTTGAAATTCACTCTGTCTCTTGCCAGTTCACCCACTTCATCGATGGTCATATTCATGGTTTCTTTAATATCTTGTAGCCATCTTCTTCTTGGTCTACCTCTGCCTCTGCGTCCTGGGACCCTACCCTCTAGTATTGTTCTTTCCACAAATAGTCACTAATGATATATTTACTGCTTATGCCGTTAAATTTTGAACTGTAGTGGTTAATGTGTGTTTAATCTTGAACACAGTTATTCAATCAATCGCAAAATCACGAAAATAATTTATCATTAAATATATATTATTAATTTCTTCTATAAAGAGCCACCGACTCCTAGATCGCCTGAATGCACCCCTCCCCGCCAACCCCATCCTTCCGTCAATGCTTTAGAACCCACTATCGTCCCCTAAAAACGCTTCAACTCTCACTGAAGGCGGTACCACCAACTTTGGTAACCTATGATTTAAAGTAATGTAAAACCTGCTTCATGTTCATTATCTGTTCCTCAGTGCAGCTGCAAATATGGCACCACAAAACACGAACCAAATACATGGGAAAATAGTGCTTTTGACTGACGCATTGTCTGCTATCTCAGCACTGATATCTGAAAGGAACACCGAACTAAGTGATCTCAGATCAACCTTAACCCATGTATCTCATGAATCTGAGAGAGCAGTAATCCAGTGGATACCCTCACACTGCAAGATCAAGGGGAATGAAGTTGCTAACAGACTAGCTAAAGAGGGAGCAGCAATGCTTCCGGTCGGTCTTCTCAATGTATGTCCTATCCATCGCCAGCGTCTCTTTCTGAGCTCTTTCTCCACTGGTTTCTGCTGTGTTCTTTCTCTGAGTTCCTGATTCGTAATCTTATCATACCATCATCGGTTTACTTTTAAGTTTCACAAAAAATAGATAATTTCAAAGGGTATACACATTATTTCAGAAGTCTTTTACTTATTTTATGTCATAACTTATTTATACTAACCCCCCTGAGGAATGCTATGTCTAGTCTCGATCTGATTTACTTTGTACAATCTCTGCTAATGCTAATTACGTCGCCAAGATGTTCAAAAGGAATAACGTATTCAATTCATTCATTATTTATGATAATCTTGGGTTGACATTTTGCTTTACCAGTGGACATAATCTTATTTCTCGTTACAGTAAACAGTTTTGTTCATCATTGTGTATTTTTTATCAAGCTAAATTAGCTGCCCTAATCCTTTGTTTGTATGTGCGTCTGTGTGTGTGGTTTATGGGTGTGTATATATATATATATATATATATATATATATATATATATATATATATATGTGTGTGTGTGTGTGTGCATGTATGTGTGTACATGTGTGTATGTATCAACAAATTTTGTCGAAAGTTTATGTTGTCCGTGACTGGTAAGCTAACAATTTATCACTATCATGTGCTATACATCTCGAGTAGATATTGATATATGTACACACATGTCTGTACATAATAACGACTTATCAGGATAGATATTGACTATTTTTTCCTCAATTTAAACAAGGTTATCCTCCCGTATGGTGCCAGGGCCCGCAATGGAAGCAAAGAATAGTACCACTGCAACCTACAAGGCATGTCATAATAGGCGACTGATGTAGGACCTAGGGAAGCTACCCAAGTAAATAAAAATTTTTGCAGAAATCGGATGTGCTGGCCTACTTGTAGGCGCATAACTGGCACAACGTACAATCTGTCTTAGGCTCAGATCACATACAAACCACACAGAGTGGTCAACAAGTGGGTCGATATGGAGCGTTCGAAGAATAAAAACAAGAAAAAAACAAGGCTATAGTTAATTTTATTTTCTCATTTATCCTCTTTGAGAGGCACTGTCTATGGTAATCTGCTTATGTGGACGAACTATGTCATTTGTTGTTTCTTGATGAAGCTCATTACCATAAATTTCACCGGTTGCCACTATGTTTATTCAAACTCTCTTTCTGACAAACATATTTCGGACAAACACATTTCGGACAAACATATTTCGGACAAACACATGTCGGACACATATTTCGGACAAACAAACGAAGATTCTCTCTTTCTTACATAATGAAGAAACCATTTTTTTTAAAACCCCTAGGTAAATTGGGTAATACGGTGTAAGGCCGATATTTTTCATTGACCGCGGTCACACGATAGGTGACATGGTCAACATCACGCCGGCCGGCACTACTTCACAGCACTTTACTAGTACCCAATTATGGCTGAGTCGAAATGAGATAAGTTACGGTCGGAAAAAATATTCTACGCCCACTGTAGAATTGAACGCGGACCACTAGAATAAGAAGCGAGTTCACTAACAACTATGCTACTGCGTCTCTTTCTTACATAGTTGCAAACTACCACACTTTATGTCTTTTATAATATGATCTGTCATTAGAACTAAGAACAATGAGAGATACTTCTTCTTCTTTCAACACTTCATATCGACCACTTGTTAACCACTCTGTGTGATTTGTATGTGATTCGAGCCTAAGAGTGATTGTACTTTGTGCCAGTTATGCGCCTAAAAGTAGGCCAGCACATCTCATTTATGCGCTGCTTTTTATTTACTAAGGTAGCTTCCCTAGGCCCTTATTTCAGTCGTCTCTTACGACATGTCTTGTTGGTGGCAGTGTTATTATTCTTTGCTCCCCTTGAGATGCCCTGCAACACATGGGCGTGAGCGTGACTTACTTCAAACATATACAAATAAATTATCTAAACATGTAGAGCAACACATGGGCGTGAGCGTTGACTTACTTCAAACATATACAAATAAATTATCTAAACATGTAGACCAACACATGGGCGTGAGCGTTGACTTACTTCAAACATATACAAATAAATTATCTAAAGATGTAGAGCAACACATGGGCGTGAGCGTTGACTTACTTCAAACATATACAAATAAATTATCTAAACATGTAGAGCAACACATGGGCGTGAGCGTGACTTACTTCAAACATATACAAATAAATTATCTAAAGATGTAGAGCAACACATGGTCGTGAGCGTGACTTACTTCAAACATATATAAATAAATTATCTAAAGATGTAGAGCAACACATGGGCGTGAGCGTGACTTACTTCAAACATATACAAATAAATTATCTAAAGATGTAGAGCAACACATGGGCGTGAGCGTGACTTACTTCAAACATATAAAATAAATTATCTAAAGATGTAGAGCAACACATGGGCGTAAGCGTGACTTACTTCAAACATATACAAATAAATTATCTAAAGATGTAGAGCAGCACATGGGCGTGAGCGTGACTTACTTCAAACATATACAAATAAATTATCTAAAGATGTAGAGCAACACATGGGCGTGAGCGTGACTTACTTCAAACATATATAAATAAATTATCTAAAGATGTAGAGCAACACATGGGCGTGAGCGTTGACTTACTTCAAACATATACAAATAAATTATCTAAACATGTAGAGCAACACATGGGCGTGAGCGTGACTTACTTCAAACATATATAAATAAATTATCTAAAGATGTAGAGCAACACATGGGCGTGAGCGTGACTTACTTCAAACATATACAAATAAATTATCTAAAGATGTAGAGCAGCACATGGGCGTGAGCGTGACTTACTTCAAACATATACAAATAAATTATCTAAAGATGTAGAGCAACACATGGGCGTGAGCGTGACTTACTTCAAACATATATAAATAAATTATCTAAAGATGTAGAGCAACACATGGGCGTGAGCGTGACTTACTTCAAACATATACAAATAAATTATCTAAAGATGTAGAGCAACACATGGTCGTGAGCGTGACTTACTTCAAACATATACAAATAAATTATCTAAAGATGTAGAGCAACACATGGGCGTGAGCGTGACTTACTTCAAACATATACAAATAAATTATCTAAAGATGTAGAGCAACACATGGTCGTGAGCGTGACTTACTTCAAACATATACAAATAAATTATCTAAAGATGTAGAGCAACACATGGGCGTGAGCGTTGACTTACTTCAAACATATACAAATAAATTATCTAAAGATGTAGAGCAACACATGGGCGTGAGCGTGACTTACTTCAAACATATACAAATAAATTATCTAAAGATGTAGAGCAACACATGGTCGTGAGCGTGACTTACTTCAAACATATACAAATAAATTATCTAAAGATGTAGAGCAACACATGGGCGTGAGCGTTGACTTACTTCAAACATATACAAATAAATTATCTAAACATGTAGAGCAACACATGGGCGTGAGCGTGACTTACTTCAAACATATACAAATAAATTATCTAAACATGTAGAGCAACACACTAGTTTTGTTGTATTTAATATAGACAGCAATTCCGACAACATTTATTTGGGTAGGATCTACTAACTCTGAAAAGTCGTAGTGACTTGTTAGTCTCTTGTCTTTCCGGAAAATTTGGGTCTCGTTTCCTGATGACTATGGCTTAGCTTTTTACCCGGCAGTTCCTGTTGTTAATGAGGATCAGAATCAGTCTGTGTTAATTTTAATCCAGAACACCATTTCTACGAACTGTACAAGGATTAGTTGTATTTTGTGAAATTGCTGGATCTATTTCTCATCGATTTTAGTTTTCTTCATTTAGACTGTTGTATTTATTTCGTATAATTAGCTATACCTAGAACCACTTCTCAGAAATTGCTCAACAACTCGTTTAATCTCTGCTATGAAATTGAGTCCTCTGAAGTAGAAGGCACGCCTGTATGGCAGGAGACACTGATAATAGGAAGCATGCCTTCACGCAAAAATCAGTCAGAGGTGCCAAGCAAACTGAATTCGTAGTGGACGAACGCACGAAGCAGAAGAAGAAGAAATTTAGTTCTCATGTCTCTCAGTAAAGTCTATCCAGTGCTTCCTATGCATCCATTCTTTCTTGAACGATTTGCTTACTACTTGCCCGCAGTGTTAATCTTTAATCATTTATCAGAGTTTGCCCACCATATCGGTATCATCCATTTTTATAGCAATTGTTACTAGACATTAATCTGATTTCATCACTTCTATAATTCTATTTTAAATTACGATTTTCGCAGAAATCTATTTTCAATCGAATTCTACTAACATTATATTTTTGAGTAATTGTCTTAACGCTCTCTTGTATGTGTTTGAAATCTAGGTGCACATATTTAAGATATTGTGAAATGTAGGTGATGTATATGTAGATTTCTAGTTTTCAAATGTAGATGTTTAGTGCATATGTCCTGTTGTTTCAATATGCATGCCAAGCTATTCTATACATAAGCCAAGACGTCATATGAACTTAAGCCATATAGATTGATTGATTAATTCATTGATTGATTGACAAGACCATCATCATTGCACTTTGGTGAGTAACCATGTGTTCTTAGTTCCCTTTCTTACACATGAAGATCTCAGCATCATTGCACGAATTCCGTAGCACCGGCGAGGGTCCCCGATGTAATTTTGAAGAAGGTGAAAATATTTTGTAAGAATAAAAATAAAAATCTTTCGAATTAATTTTGCCCGGATAGCGACTTTCCAGTATGCTCTTCTCGATTTTGAACTGCCAAGGGCTATAGATGCGGCGTTGTCAAATATTGCTGTCTAGGTTTACAGTGAAAACGTCAAGTGTTGATATCAATTTGTCCAATGCAGGTGTTAAATTATTCAGTCGTCTGTGGCTTAGGGGATAGTGAATCGGTCTATTAACCCTGACGTTCTGTGTACGAATCACGCTTAGGACAGTTCGGTTGCAAATTGTTTCGTGTGGATTTTTACAAAAGGACGATGGCACAACCCGTTCAGAAAGTAATGGCAAACTACTGAACGTAGTAATGCCTAGAAAAATCACAAACAACGATAAAAAACTGGGGCTGATTCCCAAAGTCCTGTAAAGGATATGCAATTAACGTAACTCATCATCATCATTGGCCTCTTTGTCTCAGGAGACAATTTGTGTTGTGTCACGTAGTATGTTCTGTGCTGAATCACAACGTTTCATGTGGCTGTAATGGCCTATTCTGGAGTACATATGGGCAATCCTTACCACAGTTGCTGCAGGTAAAACTGGAGACTAGAGCCGATGCATGCGATGTTCTCTCTGCTCTCTGTGCTCTCTTTTGCCTCCACATGTGATGTTGTTTTTCTTCTTTTCTTTTGAACCGCCCTCACTGCCGCTCGCCACGCTTGCCAGTCTTTAGCCAGCCGCTCCCAGTGATTTTTGTCTATGCCACATGAAGTTAGATCACGCTTGCAGGTGTCAATGAAGCGTAATAATGGGCGCCCATGCTGTCTAGCACCAGATGCGATTTGACCATATAGAATGTTCTTTGGGATTCTATCATCGCTCATACGGCACACGTGTCCCAGCCATCTGAGACGTCACTGACTCAGTAAAGTGTGCATGCTTGGAATGCCAGCACTGTTCAGGACTTCTATATTTGTGATGTGATCTTGCCATCGGATGTTGTATATTCGCCTGAGACAGCGCATGTGGAAGGTGTTGAGGAGATGTTCTTGTCTAGCATATGTGGTCCATATCTCACTACCATACAGCAGAGTGCTGAGAACACAAGCTTTATATACTTGTGTTTTGGTGTTTCTTGTGAGTACCCTGTTTTCCCATACATGCTTTGCTAATTTAAACATAGCAGTGGAGGCCTTCCCAATGTGACTACTAATTTCATCATCGAGGGAGAGGTTGCTGCTGATGACAGAGCCAAGGTATGTAAAGGTATTGACTACTTCAAGCGTATGACTGCCAATGTTGATAGATGGGGCTCTATAATATCCTGGAACATTATATTTGTTTTCTTCAGGCTGATGGTCAAGCCGAATTCGTTTGATGCTGCAGAAAATCTGTCCATGAGGTGTTGTAGCCCTTCTTCTGTGTGTGATGTTAATGCTGCACCATCGGCAAATAGAAGTTCCCTGATGGTGACTCTTTGGACTTTGGTCTTTGCTTTGAGTCGCGCCATGTTGAACAATTTTCCATCTGATCTTGTGTGCAGAAATATTCCTTCTTCGGCATTCAAAAGCATGGGAGAGAAGTAGGGAGAAAAATATCCCAATGAGTGTGGGAGCAAGTACACACCCCTGCTTGACGCTGCTGTTGATAGGAAAAGCGCTGGAGGAGGCCCCATCAAACATCACTGTACCTTCATGTTGTTATGGAATGATGTTATGATTTTAAGCAATGTTGGAGGGCAGCCGATTTTTTCCAAAAGCTTGAAGAGGCCATCTCTACTCACTAGGTCAAATGCCTTTGTTAGATCTATGAAGGAAATGTACAGTGGCTTGCGTTGTTCGCAACATTTCTCCTGCAGTTGTCTCAAGGAGAATAACATGTCAATATGTTGGATCTAAATCCACATTGTGACTCAGGGTATACTTGGTTTGCTAGCTTTTGTAACCTATTTAGTACTACGCGTGCGAAGACCTTCACCACGATGCAACGAGATACCACGGTAGTTGTTACAGTCGCCACGATCACCTTTATTTTTATACAAGGTGATGATATTTACATCTCTCATGTTCTGAGGCACTTCTCCCTCCTCCCAGCATAGGCACAATAATTCATGCAGACTGGTCAGGAGAGTTTGCTTAGCAACCTCTCCGTGACGCATGCCTGGGCGATTTTTATGGAGTAGCTGAGTTGCCCAAGCGTCAACTACCCCTCTCGACCTCGCTGATAGAATCCAGAGGAGTGCAAGCACGACATCTGGTGTCAGTTCGGTTGCAGGAGCTGCCGGTAGGACATCACTTGATGCCTGTCCGCCTTAGGGCTCCGCTCCGGATTTTCTGTTTGGGTTTACTCCCATTGCCTTTGTCTCTCCCGAGGCTCCCACAAGGCAGTGGGGCTATTTGCCCATAGCTAGGGGTCTGGATCTTGGATATCAGGGTAAATCCACTGATATCACAAGCCTGTGGGGGGCGGGGCAGACCTCCACCGATATTTTTGTCGGGTTAACTCCCAAGGACACCAAAAAAATAAATCCTTACCTAGGAGTCCATCTCCTAGGCGAGCCATTGTCCGTTATCCTTTGACCTCACGGTCAAAGTTTCCCGGTCTACACCGTTGGGAGGTGGGGTTGTGTGTTCTGAGGGTCATCAGCAGGCTACTAATTTCACTTTTCGCCCCTCCTAAGAGAGACTAGCCGATCCCAACCCGGCCAGTGTAGGGCTAGGCTCAAGACACACCTTGTAGACCAATTAACGTAACTATATATACACATAACACATATATACTTATTATATTCCTTTCGTACCGTTATAAGTTGCATAGGACCTGCCAGCAATTTCTCTATACCGTTCTATCCTGGGTAGCTGCTCTTTCAATGTCCTATATGTGATTGATGCAGATATTTTTCGCCTGTCTTTACAGAGACCACAAAATATGCATGTACCCTATTTCTCCCGAGCACCCAATGTTTCACCCAATGTGGGACGACATGTGTCTGATATATATATATATATATATATATATTTATACATACATATGCGCGTATTCTGATTTTGCTATCTTGGGTCCACGGTCACTGCCAACCTTTCTCTTGATCAAGAAATCAACGCTCGTATAGGGAGTGTTGCTACAACATTCTGCAAAGTATCAAAGCGAGCGTGGGACAACACATAACTAACATTGCAGACGCAGATTCAAATATATCGAATCGAGCATGTGTAATTAGTTCTTTACTAAATGGCATTAACAAACTCAGAAGTTGTCACAGTAAAACACTTGCCAATTGACCGTCTGTAAAGGTGAAAAAGGACATATATATTTATATGCGCGAACTGAGCAGGTTTTGGGCTCAGATATTTAAGACAACATTTCTTTGAAGCGTTCCTTGTACTCGTTTCAAAAGTAAGCAAAAGAAAAAATCATGTTCAATTCTTTGTTCTTACGTCGAAACAGCATGGCTGATAGCAATTAGCGCAGATAACTATGTTATCTAGACGTGATGTGAAATAAATCTCAAATGTTAGCGGATCGTGAGATAAGAAAATCGTATTATTATCATTTGTCTGCGTCCATATATATCCCAGTGAGACATTGCTCTACGCTCAGATCTATAGAAAAATGAGAAGACGATAAGAAAATTGAAGTGTTTAAAAAAAAATTGGCGAAAATTGCTTCCTGTTTCTCAAGTTGTATATCTTTGTATTGGCATGCTCGTGGGGTAATTATAGAAGAAATAATAGCTGATACAGAGCAGAAGATCACGCCGTGAAAGAGTTATCATTACCGTATATCCTATCTACTGGATGTAGTGGACATGAATATTATAAATTATTGTTCCAGTGTTATATATCAATTCTGCTTGTTGATCTCTTTCATTTGTCGTGATGTTTAAGTGTCTAAACTGTTCTATCCCTTCATTTCTCCATTTCTTTCTATTTCTGTATCTTTTCCTTTGCTCATTATCTCAGAAATTATGCCATTGACAATGTATTTTTATTTTCATTTTCTGAAGATATTTCTCTCAATTGACAACACGCTTTTATTTTATGGATATCTTCATCTTCTTCTGTGCACATTATTAGAGCTTGTCTCTTTGGTGTGGTGGTTAATACTTTGTCTGAAGTTCTAAAGATTCTTAGTTCGGATACAAACTTAGTCACATCTGCAATCTATTTGCTGATATTTTTAGGATTGTTTATGAAGCTACGACGTTCGTGCTTTGTGCAGCACTCTCAGAAGTTGGTGTGCCATTTCTGCCTAACTAGACAGAGCCATATTGGGGAGAACACAGTCTACCCTTAGCCTTAAGACTTTTCTTGTTAGTACAATATTAGAAGTGATCTTCATTATTTTCATAGACAGTAGTAGTAGTCACTATGTCACTTTGTTTTCAACAGCATCATCTTTAAACTTCTTATCAGTCTATTGCGATCTTAATATTCTGATACAGATCTCTTTATGATACAATATTTGCTTTTTCTTCTAACGATCCATATCGATCACTTGTTAACCGCTCTTGATATGTGATCCAAGCCTAAGAGCGATTGTACGTTGTGCCAGTTATGCGCCTACAAGTAGGCCAGCACATTCGATTTATGCGACTGTTTTTATTTACTAGGGTAGTTTTCCTAGACCCCTAACTCAGTCGATCCTTATGACTTGCCTTGTAGGTCGCAGTGTTAGTGTTCTTGTCTCCCCTAGAGAGCCCCAGCAACACACGGGATATGATACATTATTCATCATTTCATCTAGTTACTCGCGTACTCTTGTAGTGTCGACGTAACAGTACAAGATCTGGCGTATATTCGCGTCGCAAACAGAGGGTGTTCATGGACTCTGCTATTTCGTTATTCCTTCTCTAGCAGAACTGGCCTCTCCCACTGCACGCGTTTATTCTGTGTATCATTATTTGTTGTGGTAAACTTTTTCAAGGCAAATCGTATTGTATTCCCACACTATTTGAACTGTTTCTTTTGGATGAGTTATGTTGCTTCTGTCAGATCCACTTTGGACCTGCTTTTATCATTTATGATCTTCATTGCTCTTAACAGTCTAAAGGATCTAAGGGCTCTAAAGCCAAAGGATTGACTTCACTGCATTGGGTTCTATCCCATATTTTACAGTCCCTTTCGGCAGGAATGGCACGCCCCCCTGTATTCCACAAAGCACAAACTCCATAGCTCCGTCAACAATCTTAGGGTTCTCTGGAAAAATGCACACGTGAACAGAACGGCGCGGTCATGATTCGAAGCCATGACCTTTGATGGTACGCAAGGTAAAGTTGTAACTACTTAGCCTATTCAACTTTAAAAAATCTGTTATAGTTAACTTCAAGCAACAATACAAAGGATACATTATAGTTGCATATGCAGAAGATTGTATATAATATATTATACTTCAGCCTAACTAGTCATAAGTAATCGCTCAAGCATTCATAATATGTCTGTAATTTGTTCAAACGGGATTAAAAGAGATTGATATTAAGGGAACAAGGCAGCACTAGGGTCAGAGAGCTCACACTGACTAAGACTTGATCTCACCTCTCTGTGGTAGCCCTGGAAACAGACTTCAGCTCTGATATCTCACGAAGCGGGTAGGGAATGGGAGGGGTGTCATGCACACGATATGGTGCTTGTGTATACGCTGCTACGCGTAAGAAAGTTGTTGTAAATCGGACAAGCAATATTTATGATTGGTAACGTCTGCACGAATACCTTGGCCGACGTCCTAGAACTGAACAAGTCAGGAATATTTTAAGGCAGCTTGTAAGTCCCAAAATCAGGTAGAAATGACAGATTGTTATTACTAATTTACTGTCAATATAACCAGGATTCTTCAGTGTTTTGCTGGTTCAGGTTGGGGATGATTACCCCATCCGGTAGAACACTTTATCTACACACCCAGCTAATCATAAACACTGATGAATTGGTTGAGTGTCTATGCACCAAATGGGGCCTGAAAAGGCGAGAGAGAGCTTGCTAAATAAATGTGTAAAATAGATAGCTCCCAGGGATAAAAACACTTGTCTAGAGCGGATACCTTAAGTAACATAGTACTAAGGTAAAATAAAAACACTTGTCTAGAACGGGTACCTTAATCAACATAGTACTAAAGTAAAATAAAAACACTTGTCTAGAGCGGATACCTTAAGCAACATAGTACTAAGGTAAAATAAAAACACTTGTCTAGAGCGGATACCTTAAGCAACATAGTACTAAGGTAAAATAACAACACTTGTCTAGAGCGGATACCTTCAGCAACATAGTACTAAGGTAAATAAAAACACTTGTCTAGAGCGGATACCTTAAGCAACATAGTACTAAGGTAAATAAAAACACTTGTCTAGAGCGGATACCTTAAGCAACATAGTACTAAGGTAAAATAAAAATACTTGTCTAGAGCGGGTGCCTTAAGCAACATAGTACTAAGATAAAATAAAAACACTTGTCTAGAGCGGGTGCCTTAAGGTAGATCTATCCTCACCAAATGAAGAAAAAAAATGCCATTTGCCATTTTTAGTTTATTGCATTTTTAGAAACTACATGCATTTGACTACAACTTCAAATTGTTTTGGAACGTCTAAATGCCTTCGTGTTTTCATTACATGCATGTTTATGTGATCACCCTCCTCACAATTTTCCTTAGCAACCATTGTTTACACTTAGTTACTATGTTTCTACACTCCACTCCCTCACATAAAATGCGATTTAATTCTGAAAATTGATTTATAACAAGAACGATGACATATCCACTAAGGGACACTACTCTAATAATGTTAGATTCTCGCCAAAGTTCTCATGAAGACTGAATGAAACTAGTGGACACTTCTGAATATACAAATATTTTTTTTAAACTTTTGAGGCATTGCTTTTGTCATTTGAAATGAACGTTGATTCATTGTTTGGGAGGTAAATTATACTAGCTAGATATTAATATTTAATTAAAAGTAGAATGGGTAACAAACAGAAGTCTGGTAAATCAAATAAACGAAGATTCTGTGGCAACAAATATTCAAGGAAAAAAACATGAGGTTTCCGTACCTGTTATTGATACAGCTGTAAAACCTTGCCCTTCTGCAGAGAAAGTTTCCCCACAAGAACAATATTTATTGAATGAGCAGAATAGTAGACATAATGGGTTTATCCTTATTGATATGGATCATCTCTTCAACTTTCTTACTTCTACTATAAGATGTGATGTGTGCAGTCAATATACTGTGTCATGTGAACTGAATCATAAGTCACGAAATGGATTCTCACATAACACTAAGGTGCACAAATTGTAATGAATGGGAGACAAAACTGGCAACTAGTGGAGAAGCAGAGACAAGTGGACACAAATAAGTGAATTTGAGATGGTGCAGCATCAATAATCAAGTTATTTTCTAAACTTGGGCTTCCCAGTGGATACTATTCTGTGGAAAGCTGTAAAATCAAGGACACCATTCGAATAAATTGTTCGGCGGTGAAGACATCAAAAGCAACACAGAAAAGAAGAAAACACTGAGAGCCATCAGAAAAGGCTTCCTAGATACCACAGAAGCCAGAGAAGGAGATATGTACACAACAGGTGGTCATTAGTAGCACTCTGGTAAGTAAAATAGTGGAAAGTTTTCGTTTTTTCAAGTTTCCGTCAATTGTATTTGTTGTGTTGTTGTCAAACTTTCAAACATGATATCTCAAACATTTTTGGTCTAATTGACTTGCAATTTGGCACATATATTCTTAGATATGCAATGCTTAATGTGAAGTAAAATAATCTCAAACCAATAAAAATAGCTATATTTTCTTAAATTTAAGCAAGTTTGAACAATGGAAATTTTACCACTTTTGGGAGTGGTATATCATTTAAATTCATTTTAAAAAAAAAGTTCTTTATGAAATTCAAATATTTTACTTCACATTAACCAACTGACTGTTGCGAACATGTATGCTAAAAATGAAGGCTTTCAAACAATTGGCTCTTGAGTAATCTTGTTTGAAAAAAGTATCTATTTTTAGTAACGGCGGCCATATTGTAATCTAATTTGCATATTAAAAAACAAATTTTTCATCAGATCATTTTAAAACCCTATTAAGTGTAACTGTGTCGTTTAAATTAAGCTGGGAACTATATTAACAATTATAGCCTTCCTGAGGATAGATCTACCTTAAGCAACATAGTACTAAGGTAAAATAAAAACACTTGTCTAGAGCGGGTACATTAAGCAACATAGTACTAAGTTAAAATAAAAACACTTGTCTAGAGCGGGTGCCTTAAGCAACATAGTACTAAGGTAAAATAAAAACACTTGTCTAGAGCGGGTACCTTAAGCAACATAGTACTAAGGTAAAATAAAAACACTTGTCTAGAGCGGATACCTTAAGCAACATAGTACTAAGGTAAAATAAAAACACTTGTCTAGAGCGGTCCTTAAGCAACATAGTACTAAGGTAAAATAAAAACACTTGTCTAGAGCGGATACCTTAAGCAGCATAGTACTAAGATAAAATAAAAACACTTGTCTAGAGCGGATACCTTCAGCAACATAGTACTAAGGTAAATAAAAACACTTGTCTAGAGCGGGTGCCTTAAGCAACTTAGTACTAAGATAAAATAAAAACACTTGTCTAGAGCGGGTACCTTAAGCAACATAGTACTAAGATAAAATAAAAACACTTGTCTAGAGCGGATACCTTAAGGAACATAGTACTAAGGTAAAATCAAAAAGAATAATATTAACAAACTTCGAAGAAATAACTGCCATAGACATTTTAATAGTAACATATATTTTTAAGAATAGTATAATTAAAAAAAAAAATACGTAAAAAAAGTAACTCACTGAAGTCCATGAGAAAAATTGAAAATCGTGGCATATCCTTTAAAGGACGTAGCCACCAACCACAGTAAACGAGTCGTTGATTTTCTAGGCTCCACTTATACGTTCAGTAGTTTGCCATTGCTTTCTGAACGGTGAGGTCTATTTTACCTTTTGTAAAATCCCACGGAAACGAATTTGCTTCCAAATTTGCCCACCGTGGGTTTGAACCAGGTACGCTTGGGTTTGTGATCGAGCTCACTACCGCTTGAGCTATAGACACTTACGTCCATGACAGGTGAAAAAAAAACAATCTGGAAAAAAAAATAGTCATCAAGAAAAATGTATAAACATAACCGTTATTCTGCAGATGAATTAGGGAAATGCAAAGAGAGAGTGAAAAATATTCAAGAAAAATAAATCTGAAACAATGAAAGAAAGGAATAAAGATGGGAAAAAGTTGGAATATTATTTTTTTAAATATACTGGATTTTTTTAACAATAAAGCAAAAATAAAATAATATAAATATTAATCCCAATAAATATGGGTTAGATCAAAGAGACAAGCATATTATTTAATATTAGATACGGCCCAAATGTTTTACAGCGTTTCTGCTGAAGCATATTTATACGTTTTTCTGTTTTCTTTTAAAACATTTCCGTTGCTTGTTAGGAATAAACAAAATATACAAAATAGAAAGAGGTATATAAATAATTCTGCAATTCTTAGTCAAAGACTGCAGCTGAAGGAAATAAGAATCGATACAGACTGAAATCCAATTCTTATTGAAAATGACTACATAGATGGTAGGAATGTGATCTAGAATAATATAGCAACCTACTACCTTGCAGGTCGACTGGGAACAGTCAAAGGCTGATGGAGAGTGAACCCAGTAAACGCTTTCTGAAATCGAACACATCGCCGAAGGATACGCACCAGAGCTCCAACTGGGACTGAAGACGTGACGAAACACACCCATGCTAAGGCTGTATGAATCAGATTTCTATATGAATGAGATTTATGGGTAAATCTGGTACCTTAGTCTAAGCGGTGATCGCGAGAGAGAGAGAGAGAGAGAGAGAGAGAGAGAGAATAATGTATGGAATACACAGAAATGGCAATGTCGCTTTAAGAGAAAATGGATGCAGGATCTCTGTGGCTTAGTTTTTGTCTTGCATTCCGAAGGTAAGGGTTCGAACCAGGACTACCCCGTTCTGTTCACGAAGGCATTTTTTTTCCAGAGACCACTAGGATTGTTGATGGAGCTAGGGATTTCGTGCTTTTTGCAATACTCTCGGCAGATGGCGTGCCACGTCTGCGGAGAGGGACCGAGCCATATGGGGTAAAACCACCCGGTGCAATGAAGTCTATCCTTCGTCTTTATCCCCTTTAGATAAATTCACTTGTAGAAAACAGATAGAGCTTGAGTGAATGCTTCTTATATAAATATGTTTACACAAATAAAGAGCACTCTATGAGAATAATATACAATCTTGTAGTGTGAGTCAAAGTATAGATGGGAAATAACCTCTAGTGGGGGTTAGCCAGACAGAAGTAATCTTCATTGACAATTATATACGTTGTTATTTCTGTTACTAAATACACAACTATATTCCATCATATTTCCTTTACTCATTAATCTTATAATCATGATTATACTTCTACACAGACAGCTCATATTTGGAGATCACGACCCTTATATTTCAAGATCACGACCTTCGCTGGCTGCGGCTTGCACTTGAGATATCCAGATGGGAACACCTACAAACATTTCGCTACTTGTTGGACTATCTGTTCCAATTTCGCTGCAGAAACAATATTTGTTATGACAGAAACTGAAATGGTTCACCAATAGTTTGAAATTGGAGAGACTGCGTCGAGGGATGTAGTGGTCTGAACTATTTCAATAAATATATTAAGTGTTTTTAACTCTTGATACACGCACATCCCATTATTGAACTACATTTGGAGATTATCAGTTTACATGCCACAGACTAAACTCAAAATATACAAATCTAATATGCACTGAGCGGGCATCTGTAGAGCAGTAGTGGGCTCGATCATGACCTAAGCGTACCTGGTTCAAACACCACAGCGAGCAGTTATATATTCTACATCACGCCGGTCGTCTTTACTTCCCAGTGCTTTTCCTGGTACCCAATTGAGACTGGGTCGACCTGGAAACCGTTTCGGTCATAAAATGTTCCACGCCCACTGTAAAATTGATCCCGACTACTAGGCGAGTTCACTAACAACTACGCTGCTGCGGCTCCCAACTTTACTATACTGATAATAAAACTGGAGTCTGACAGAGCAGGATATATATTCAAACTATCAACCTTCCCTTTGTGGCGTAGATGCTGGGTGCTCGCCTCTCGATTCATATGTATTCAGTTCTCTCCTCGTGAGTCATCGAGATATTTTTCCAGAGATCCCTGACTCAGTGTAGATTAGATGGAGTTTCTAGTTATATCGGACACAGGTGATAAGAACTATGTTCAGTTGAGAACTAAGAACTTTGACAGTTCAAAATCGAGAAGAGCAGGGTCAAAAGCCTTGGCTCGTGCAAAATTCATTTTAAAAAAATAAAAAAATATTCCGATATAAATGTTCACAATATTCTATAATTATCATTCTGGCCGGTGCGATGGAGTGCGTGCACTGCAGCTGAGATCGTTCTGTGTAAGAAAGAGATTAAAGCACACATTATTAATCACCGAAGTGCAATGATGAGGGTCTTATCAATCAATCAATCCATATTTCCATGACAGCTGACAGACAGTGAAGGAAGCTCTTACTTGTGGTCTGATCGAGATCTGTCTCTAGCCAAGAAATGTCAACTTATTATCTTCAAGAAAATATGAATACTATCATGCACAAGAAACGTTGGAGACAAATTAGACATGTGTTATGCATGGAGACTGACCTAAGTGTACACACAAACTTGGCGAAATACGTAAAAACAAAGTACTGTAGTTTTACAAAATACAAAAACAATGACAATAGACAGCAACGTTTAAACCAAAAGTCATTTTTCAAGCAAAGGATACAACAGAAGTAACGAATTTCACTTCTTTCACAGCACACTACATATCAAGAATACAACAATAACACCCTAACGGCCCTAAAATAAAAATATGTGACTATAAACTTGGAAGAATCAAAACCACATTTAGGAAAACGTATAAATTAACCGTTTTTTGGCGTCTGTGGCCTAGGGGTTAGTGACTCTGTCTATTAACCCGACGTTCTGAGTTCGAATCACGCTGCGGACAGTTTGCATGCAAATTGTTTCCGTTGATTTTAACAAAGGACGATGGCGCCACCCGTTCAGAAAGCAATGGCAAACTACTGAACGTATAAGTGGTGCCTAGAAAATCAACGACTTCTTTACTGTGGTTGATGGCTACGTCCTTTGGGATATGCCACGATTTTCATTTTCATAAATTAACCCGAAAATATCAATCACAACTATAACACAATACAGAGAACGGCAAATAACAGAGAAGAATGATGTTATTTTGTTACTGCACTAAGCTCCAAGGATGTTACATGATAACAAATGAAATCAAGAAGAAAATAATTTGGAAACAGTGTGAACATGTAGACGATCCCCTTTCATTAACTTTTTAAGCTTAGCTCTATCTGTGTTGATCAACGTACTTGTTTACACTCCTTCTATCTTGATATCTGCTGAACAAGATTAATGTTGCTATGTGTTTTAGATGCCAGAAGGCCTGCTAAAAAGCTTTACATTGTCCAGATGGCATGCTTCAAGCAAAAAGTGCGGAACATGCTCTACGCCATTATAAAAGGTTATTTACATGTTTACACAATTTCACAAGATGTCTTTAACAATTTTCATATTTTATCAGTTCTATCCCTCACTCTTTCTTTCTGTGTTAAACATCTTCTTTGTATGCAGGTCATGTTTATTTTATCTAGGGGCTCCATTTGCTTGATTATCTCAATCACGTTTCTTTGTAGATTGTGCATAGGATGTTGACGAATGATTGCATTCATTAACAATAAACAACGAGTGTTTGTGTGCATAGATATGTGCACATTGAAGTCCCAGATATCTAGAAATTGTATTATTGCTATGCAGTCACTGTACGTTACCAGTGTATTTTATCATGTTTATTTTGTTTCTGTATTTTTATCTTTATCTTGTCCGACAGAGACTTTAGTATAAGATTCAGTGAAGGTTTATTATATGATATCGGCAAACCAAGGTGTTCATTAAAACGACCGGTTTGTTGGGAAGATGCCGCCCATAAGCCCGGGAGGGCAGGCCGTCTAAGGGTCGTTGCCCTGAAAGAAATAGCAGCCCACTGCCTTGTGGGTCTGGCTGGGGACAGTCAAAGACTAACGGAAGAAGCGAATCCGCTCACAATAGCTGGCTGAAATCGAACACCCCACCGAAGGATAAGCAACTGTGCTCAAATAGGTGCTGAAGGTTTGGTGTACGTACATTACGTTCTGATGTTTGGCTGTTTATATATCACAAAGAGAATGATTAAAACAGGCCTAGAACGATCGAAGAAGAAGAAGAAGATATGATATCGTCGGTATTATCTTCCTCTAAGAAGATACTAAAGTCGTCTTGATCAACAAAGGCGTCTTGATACGTAAAGTCGTCGTGATCACAAGCCTCTTGATACGTAAGTCGTCTTGATACGCAAAGTCGTCTTGATACGTAAAGTCGTCTTGATCAACCGAGGCGTCTTGATACGCAAAGTCGTCTTGATACGCAAAGTCGTCTTGATCAACAAAGTCGTCTTGATACGTAAAGTCGTCTTGATACGTAAAGTCGTCTTGATCAACCGAGGCGTCTTGATACGCAAAGTCGTCTTGATACGCAAAGTCGTCTTGATCAACAAAGGCGTCTTGATACGTAAAGTCGTCTTGATACGCAAAGTCGTCTTGATACGCAAAGTCGTCTTGATCAACAAAGGCGTCTTGATACGTAAAGTCGTCTTGATACGCAAAGTCGTCTTGATACGTAAAGTCGTCTTGATCAACCGAGGCGTCTTGATACGCAAAGTCGTCTTGATACGTAAAGTCGTCTTGATACGTAAAGTCGTCTTGATCAACCGAGGCGTCTTGATACGCAAAGTCGTCTTGATACGCAAAGTCGTCTTGATACGTAAAGTCGTCTTGATCAACCGAGGCGTCTTGATACGCAAAGTCGTCTTGATACGCAAAGTCGTCTTGATACGTAAAGTCGTCTTGATCAACCGAGGCGTCTTGATCAACAAAGGCGTCTTGATACGTAAAGTCGTCTTGATACGTAAAGTCGTCTTGATGGCATAAACAATGTTGTAGGCTTAGGTGATAAAGACAATCTGTAGGGCTGTAAAAGTGTACTGATTGTTTGCGTGTACAAACGTGCGTGTCTGTGTGTATGTGTTTAAACGTGAGTGCGTATGCATATGTTTGCGTTGACGTGTGTATGTGTGTGTATAAACGTGCTTGTATGGTATACATGGCTGTGCATTAACGTGTGTTTAAACGTGAGTGTGTGTGTGTGTGTGCATGCCTATGCTATCGTATGTGTGTGAGTGTGTGTGTGTGCGTGTACGCGCGCGTGTGCATGTGCATATGTGTATGTATTTGTGTGTTAGAAAGATATATTTTATGAACGGTTAAATGTGAATGCGGTGAGTGTTGCTAGATATCGATATTGAAAGCCCCGACCTACCCGTGTTTGGTACCATACACAATTACGTGCCTAATTTCTGCGGGGTTCAACGTTAGTCGTTCTTGTCAAAGATAAATAAATTATATATCACAATAAGAATGAACAAATTGGTCCCACTAAAGAACGAACTCGAAGAAGAAGATGAAGAAGATGAAGAAGCTAGATAACCAATTTGAAAAGGTTGACAATGAACTGAATCCGAGTTATCATAAGAACAATTTTCAGAAAAAAGTTCTGAATTGAGAAAGGGAACATAATGAGTTGGTCACTTGAAGATGGAATTGTTGACGATCCTTTATATGAGTCTAGGATGAATGACAGAGAAATGAGAGTACTTTAAAAAAAATGAAACTGTAAGTGGTAGAAGGAGATATTGGTTTAGCAAAATTATTATTCTGGGACAGACACATTCAAGTGATTGATTTAAATCTCAAGATTATTAAACGTTGCGAAGCAATTGAAAACTGAATATCACAGAAATATTTCATTATTAAAATAAAAAATGAAAATAAATAAGATTCACGTGAAATAGTAATACTCAACCGTTAAATTAATAATAAGATTCACGTGAAATAGTAATAATCAACCGTTAAATTAATAATAGATTAATCTTCGACCTTTAAATTGATTTTCATAGTCTTCTTCTTCTTCTCTTCTTTGCGTTCGTTCTTTGCGACCAATTTTAATCACTCTTTGTGATATGTTTAATCTTTGCCAAGAACGTGTATACGTTGCACATTGGTTTGGTAGGCCCCTAAACGCATAGACTTCTACACGTTTAGGACATTTGCATCCGAATTCACCCAAACCTCCTTAGTCGCCTCTTACGACATGCGTGGCAGGTAACAGTGGTTCTATTCTTTACACCCCAAATTTGGGCCCGGTAACCACTCGGGCGTGATCCATAGTGAAAAAGTAGTGATGGATTGGGCACACACACACACACACACACACACACATTCATAAAATAAACACTGAACATGTGTAAAGAAGAATGTTTGACTGCATTGTCCTGGTTTTCCCTTATGGCCCAACCCTCTCGACAGGAATGACACACCACCTATTGAAAGTGCTGCACAAAGCACACATTCCGTAGCTTCAGCAACAATAAGAAAAGATGTACATATGAACTGAGCAACACAGACCTTATTCGAAGCCATAACCTTCACAACGAAAGGCAAACATTTTAACGATTTCGCCACAGAGACACTACTTAATGTGTATTTGACTAAACTCCAGGGAAAACGAGAAAAGTGGGGATGGCCAAAAAAAATAAAACATGGCGAAGAGCAATATAAATGTAAATAAAGTCGTGAGAGCCTCCTTGACAGAACAGAAGAAAACAGCATAGAAATGAAATGTGGTTCAGAACGACAGGTGATACCTTGTGTTCCTCTGGGAACAAGAAGAAACAGCAGGTTCAGCTATAGATACCAGCATAATGATATGTGCTGCGCTCTTTATGTTACTGGTTCTCTGCAAGGAGTTGATGATTACTTTTCATCTATGTTTGTTTACACGTTCTGATATAACCAAAACATGCTCGTCTTTAGGTTAAAAGGGCTTACCAAGGCTTAAAGAGGCTTTAAACAACTTCATAACCCGTCTGCCCAGCGTGTTCGTAGCGCGTTGAACGACGGATGACATGCCCCCTGTGAGTACGGGTTCAATTTCGCGGGCTGACAGAAAAGTCACAGGTTCACCAGATTCACAGTGTTCGTGGCATCGAACCGAAGGGTTACGATGTACATGGCACCGAGCCGAAGAGCTGAAAGCTCAAGTGCTTCTGGATTGTTAAAAAACACAGAAAAACATACTTGATATCAAACAAACAAACAATACTATAAAGATGACATTTCAAAGTAAAACACACTAGCCAACAGAAAGCATTATATACATACATAGTCTTTGTTTTGTTAAATATTTGTTTTCTTTAACATTTACAATGAACAGAAGTTCTACCAGCAATGACGAGGGACAACAGTGATATAGTAAATAAGCCTTGACACAGAAATTCGTAAGATGTGTCATATTAATCGCCATGACTACTCACGAATTCATAGCATGCGAACTGTAACAACAAATCATGCTTCGTGAGAAGTGATTTAAGACAGTCAGACACTATAATTCCTAATGATAACTATATACATAATTCTTATATTAATTGTATTTGTCAAATATTAATCTGGATCATCATTTCTCATTTCAAAGTGATTTTCAGTTTAGTGCAAATGTATAGTAAATGAAGCAATATTCATACATCGAGGCATATTGTATAATAGGGTGTTAGAACCGTATTTTTCCTCGACTGTCGGTGCAGGATTGGGGATGGGGTCAACAATACGCCTTTATTTCCAGTGATTTTACTGGTATACAACTGAGGCTGGGTCGACTTGACAGTTGTTGCGTTCTGAAAAATATTCCACTTCCCGGACCATATGTCTAAGAAGCAAGTTAACTAACAACTACGTTACTACGGCTCTCCTTTTAGTGCATATCTATATTCCACTTCCCGGACCATATGTCTGAAGTTAATAACAACTACGTTACATGCTCTCCTTTTGTCATACTCATATTCCCCTTCCGACCAATTCTAAGAAGCAAGTTAACTAACAACCTGTTACTACAGGCTCTAGTGCATATCTATATTCAATTCGGACCATAGTCTAAGATAAAGTTAACTAACAACTAGTTACTAGGCTTCCTTTTAGTGCGTATCTATATTCCACTTGACCTTGTCTAGAGAACAAATGTAACTAACAACTACGCACACGCCTTTCCTTAGTGCATATCTATATTCCACTTCCGACCATATGTCAAGAAGCTTAATAACAACACGTTATACGGCTCTCCTTTAGTGCATATCTATATTCCATTCCGACCATATGTCTAAGAAAGTTAACTAAAATACGTTACACAGCTCTCCTTTAGTGCATATCTATTTCACTTGAATATGTCTAAGAACAAATTAATAACAACTACGTTATACGGCTTCCTTAGTGCATATCTAATTCACTTCCGACATATTTCAAAGCAAGTTAACTAACAACTAAGTATACCTCTATTAGTGCATATCTATATTCCACTTCGGACCATATGCTAAGAAGCAGTTAACTAAACACGATACTAGCTCTCTTATAGTGCATATCTAAGTACATTTAATTTGTTTCGATAGTTCTTATACGTCTTCATTGTACTTCCTTCTTGTCAGCTCAAAATTCTCTTGACAATTCTCTGTATTTGTTATTACTTCTAGAACCTGTCCAGACACAGAGTCATAGTGACATCTTCGTAAAAAAACACAAAGACTTAAATATAATGTAGATAACGAAGTAAGAGCAGCTTGAATCGATATGTTTCTATTGCTTTCAGATGACACTACAGTGAAGCATCCAACGATCACCACAAAAATCAACGTACAATTTCATTCAACGACAACTATAAAGATTGCTTTCTTTATTTATTCAGCCGAACGTATCGGCCATTGCTCCGTCAGGATTCATTGATTGAAAGAGTGATTAAGAAAAATAATCAGAAAAGATGACCGAAATGAGCATTGTTCCAGAATGTGATAGGCGTGTCTATTTGCACTAATGTTCATCAAAACATTGAAAGAAATGATGGACGTTATAGATGTAAACAAAAGCAATATTTCAATAGAAGTTTATACTAACAATTAAAGATAATTAATTATGAAGATACAAGAGACCTATACAACTAGTAATTATAAATAAACACATAATACTATTTCAATATAAGAATGATAGTTACAATATAGAATAAAGAGATCAGAATAGGCAAGCGAAAACATCGTTCCAGAAAATGAGAAGCCTTATATGAAAAACGTTCTTGTCAATTGAAATTAGAATGCTAGTTATTCAGTGCTATATAGAATCAATACTGACATATGGATGCGAGTCATGGACAATAAACACATAGATTGAAAAATCACTGAGGGCCACAGAGATGTGGTTTTATAGAAGAATGATGATAATTCCATCCACTGCTAAAATGATTAATGTTGGTGTGTGGAATGAGATCAAGGCACGGAGAAAGCTTATCATTAACATAAGAAAGAGGCAGTTATATTTTTCGGAAATGTGATTGAAAGGGAGGTGTAGAACTTTTGTAACCACCGGTAAAATCGAGGGTAGACGAGGTAGAGGAAGAAAAAAAAAGGTTTAAACACTTTTTATGGCACGGTAGAACGTCAACATCTGAGATGATAACATACACCAAATACACAGATTTGTGGAGATCCATTATCGACTGTACCAGCCGGCACGGCACCTGATGATGATGAGTTACACTAGTAGACTTTCATATAAAATGGTGTGAGTCAAAATGGTGAGTCATAGAGATAATGGGTTCAAAAGCATTGGGGGAGGAGTAAGTCTTTTTTTCTCGTGATTTTGCGATTGAATCATCTTAAAAAATTTGAATTATGCACTTTTATTCGTCTTATGTTCATCTTACACGATCCATTTTTGTCATCAATTTTTCTATTTCATTTATATATAGTCATTTGAAAATTGATCATGTATGACAGAAATATATATCAATGTTCTATGTCAGAGTGAAAATAGAGCATGTATATATATATATATATGTGTGTGGGGGTGGGAGGTGTTGACAATCTGTTATAATGGGGAGGGGTGTTACAAAGTTTAAATTGTGAAAAGTGGGTGGTGGGCCGAAAAAGTTTGGAAATCTATTCTTTAGATTTAGAATGCCCAGTTACAAAAACTACATGTGATTTGAGTCAAATAGTGCAAAGTATGTTGTGTTGTGTGGTTTACTGCTAGTAAGTTGCAATAGTTTGTACTTCTTTCGTGTACCACAATCATTTTCAGCATGAACAGTTCAGGGTCGCTCTCGCTCTTTAGCCCATGACAGTCCCCGCACTATATATAGTGCGCCACCTAGTGTTCTATTGACAGAATCTAAAATACAACCTCTAACACTGAGACTTTTCTGGTTCTTGGTTGTATGTAGTCCATCCTTTGCATTCTACAGCATATATATTCTTCTTGGTTGTTCTTTACGACTATTAATCACTTGTGATATTTTATCGCATACTCATTGTTGCATTCTAAATACGTTAGACGCATCATATATATACACTGAATAATTATAATTTGAAATAAGAAAGTCATAAGAATGGATATTAAACCAGTCATGCAATTCATAAAAGAACACAATGGTTTGGACACCTGGCAAATATGCCCTAGTTTCGATTACGACAGAGCTACGATGAAACAGTATAACGACTACAGAGCAAGTGGATGACTACGCAAAAGATGGAGCGACAACATCATAAACAGCCTAAAGAAAATGAATAACAGCGTATAAAATGCATTAGAACAAGCATACACAAATCACTACACACCCTCCTCCTCCCCCTCCTCCCCCGTTCTATAAATAAGTAAATGAAGAAGAGAAGAAGTGGATATATATATTCCCCTCGTCACGTTATATATTCCCCTCGTCACGTTATATATTCCCTCTCGTTATATATTCCCTCGTCACGTTATATATTCCTCGTCACGTTATATATTCCCTCGTCACGTTATATATTCCCTCGTCACGTTATATAGTCATCGTCATTTCTCTCATAAATTCCCTCCTTATTTTGCGTCCGTTAATCCTTCAGAATAATTCGTGTTATATTTCCTCTACGTTATAAGTTCGTTTTATATTCGAGTTAATATTCGTCCTTTTTCTTCTTAAATCCTCTCATCCATAATCCCTGTTGTTATTATTTGTCACTTCTTCTAATATTCCCGCTACGTTTATGTTCCTTTCTTATATATTGTCACTTATTATCTGACTTATATATTTCTCTCATTTCATATTCCTCGTCAGATTTTCCCATTTATATTCCTTATTATTTCTATAACAGTTGTATAGTTCTGACTATATTTCCTCATTTATCATTCCTCTCTTGAATTCTGTCCATTTATATTCCTTATTTATTTCCTGTACGTTGTCATATTCCTGTCAAATATTTCTCTATTTATATTCCTCGTGTAATTTGTCCCATTTATATTCTGTCATTATTTTCCTTATAACGTTATATATTTGCTGATCAAAATTTCTCTCATTTCGTCATTCGTTAATTTTCCCCATTTATATTCTATTATTTTTCTATATATATCCTGTCACTATGTTGACCAAATATTTCCGTTTCATCATTCTCTCGTTATATTTGTCCATTTTATATTCTGTCATTTATATTCTTGTAACAGTTGTATATTGCCTGTCACGATTATATTTCCTCGTCACGTTTATATTCCTCGTCGTTAATATTGTCACGTTTATATCTCATTATTATTCCTCTTCACGTTGTATATGCCCTGACCGTTATATATTCTCTCATTTATCATTCCTCTAATTTGTCCCATTTTAAAAATTCATTATTTTTCTTCAGTTGTCATAGGGTATGCATACATATTTCTCTGATTTCGTCAATTCCTTCTGAAATATGTCTTTTATATTCATTTATTGTTTCTTGATAACAGTTGTCACTTTGTTTGACCTAATATTTCCTGATTTTATTATTCCTCTTAATTGCCCATTTTATATTCTTTTTTCTTATAACAGTTGTCACTAGTGGTTGACTAAATATTTCTCTCATTTCATCATTCCTCTTGAATTTGTCCCATTTTATATTCATTATTTTTCTTATAACAGTTGTCACTAGTGGTTGACTAAATATTTCTCTCATTTCATCATTCCTCTTGAATTTGTCCCATTTTATATTCATTATTTTTCTTATAACAGTTGTCACTAGTGGTTGACTAAATATTTCTCTCATTTCATCATTCCTCTTGAATTTGTCCCATTTTATATTCATTATTTTTCTTATAACAGTTGTCACTAGTGGCTGACTAAATATTTCTCTCATTTCATCATTCCTCTTGAATTTGTCCCATTTTATATTCATTATTTTTCGCAGACATTAATTTTCCAATGCCTTCACCTTACTTGAATAAATATATACGATTGAACAAAGACAGATATATAAAGTATTACATAATGATTAGTAAATAAAGTAAAACATTAACGATTAACTATGAACATAAACAACACGTTTCGGTACTCGACCTTTATCAAGAACAAATTTACAAAGACTACTTAATTAATCGAATACTTGTTTACAGTGGCGGCTCGTGATCTTTTTTTGGTGGGCCAGACAGAAATTTTCGGAAAAATCATGATTTCGGTTAGGATATATTTTAATGTATAAAATAATAAATACACCTTACACCTTATTTTTGCTGGATTCCGGCACACTGCCTTTAATGATGAGCTGCCACTGCTTGTTTAAATATACTTAGTTGTATAATGGCTCAATGAAGGCTTACACCCTGTGGACACCATCAAGTGGACTACTATACTTTGATCGTAGCATACACGCGTGAAATGAATGTCTACAGACATTGACAAAATGATAGAAGATATTTGACATTGAATACAAATAAATGTGAATAGTATCCAGGCAGGATGAAATAAAAGCAAAGTAAATCAGTTTCGACATGATGATAACAATAATTTACAGTAGCACAATTTTGAAACAAAGTGAAAATAAGGTTGAATATTTTCGACATCAATTGCAATGCAGAAAACAGTTTCTGGAGACATTGAAAAAGGGAGATAAAACAATTTCGGCAGACAATAAAATAAAGAACGCAGTTCTGACAGATAATGAAAGGAAAAAAAGAGTTTCCACAGAGATTGGAAGGGACATTGCACAGTTTCGGCAGACATTGAAAGGGAGATAAAATAGTTTCGACATACATTGAAAGGGAGGTAAATCAGTTTTGACAGACATTGACAGGGAGATAAATCAATTTTGACAGACATTTGAAAGGGAAAACAAAACAATTTCTACGGCAGACATTGAAAGCGGGATAAAACAGTTGTGATTAACGATAGAACCATCATGGAACCACATTTACTACCATCACGTTCCTACAATAATCGACACACAGGGCGCAGAGCACGAGGCAGGCCAAGAAAACGATGGATAGATAACATCTCAGAGTCCCTACAAAAGAATGGATTGACAACGTCAAGCGCAACACACCTGGCACAAGATAGAAAACTAACTCTACCCACGGCGCTTCACGGCAAATTTGGTTAAGATAAGATAAGATAAGATTAACGATGGCAGAACGATAAAACAGATCCGATTTACTATGACAGAAAGAGAGACAATTTCGACAGACTGTAAGAAACCTCATATTAAAACTACAAATCACAATCAGAACAAAACAATTATTTTTTATCCTGCAGTTACAGATAATTAATCAATACTTCATTGCATCAGAAAATGTCTGAGGCAATATTTCTGGGAAGTTCAGAGACAGTTTTTGTATGAAACGAAACCCAGCATTTGTCTTGTAGAAGAGATGTAATGCACTTCATTAACGATATCTTTAAAGCAATACATAATTTTCAAAAACTACAACGTCTTGCACATTTTTTAATTGCCTGTTAAAAATGTCCATTACTTGAATTTACATTTTTGTTGAGAATGTTTGAAGTTCTCAGCGATTAATGGCATAACAATGTGTTTTTAATAACACTTTTGTTTAAATTCACTCTAATATGCCCTAAGAGCATTCATCATCAGGTGCCGTGCAGGCTGGAGAAGGCGATCATAAATCTCCAAAAATCTCTGTTTCTGGTTTTTGCTATCATCTCAGATGACGCTCTTACGTGCCATAAGGTCAGGCTATCCAATACTTTCTCTCTGCCTTCCTCTGCCTCGTTTCCCTCGATTTGTTACAATGTGTTCCAAACCTACCCTCCTCATCACATGTCCGAAAAATGATGACTGCCTCTTTCTTACATTTATGATAAGCTTACTCTGTGTCTTGACCTCATTCAACACCTCCACATTAGTCATGTTAGCAGTCCATGGGATTCTCACCATTCTTCTGTAAAACCACATCAGAAATACAAAAAATTCCCTGGGAAATTGAACCCTGATCACGCACCTAAGAAGCAAGTTCTTTAACAACTACGCTACTGCAACTCTAGGTTCTAACTAATATGTTTGTATTTATTTTCATGTTACTTTGATCATAAACCGATTACACTGAACTTTTGTCTTCACTTTGATCGAATCACATCATCTTTTTCACTTTTTAGTACCCTGTTTGCTACAAACACCCTACCCCCATATGAAATATGTCAGATTTAGTACTGTATATTGCAGAAATTACCAGGTTCATTTTATATGTATAACATTTTGGCGACAGCTTGCAGTCACAGAATGAACAATAAAAGAAGTAAATACAGATTTACATGTTCTATTAATTCATTATCGTGTTCACTATCCTCATTTAAAAAAATTGTCATGTTTTATATATTCCATTAATCGTTTATATTGCCCTTTTTGCGCTTCCACATTCATACTTCTAGCTGTTGTGTTTTTGGCAATCTTTCCTATTGAATTACTGGTTAATAAACTTTCATGAATTCCTGCTGTATAATGGTGTCGAGACTTTTTTTTGGGGACGATATGATCAATTCAAATAAAGAGATGAATTATTTTCTTGACGTGTTCTAATTAGAACTGTTCAGTGCTACATGGAACCAATAATGTCATATGAATACGAATATATCAATAAATAAATAGATAACAAAATCTCTGGAGACCATAGAGATGTGGCTTTTTTTTGCAGGAGAATGTTAAGAATCTTATGGGCTGCCAAAATCTCAAAAGTTGATGTCCTGAAAAAGGTCAAGACGCATATAAAACGTATTAACAATATAAGAAAGAGACAGTCATCATTTTTCGGGCAGATGATAAGAAGGGGAATGAATAGAATAGATTGCAACAGTCGATAAATTAAATGGGAGACGAGACAGAGGAAGACAAGAACATAACCAATGTTGAACTGTTTTGGCTCTATGTATTATCTATATAAGGGAGGACTGAGTAAAACTATGTAGCAATTGCGAAATACGTAAAAACGAAGTACTGTAGTTTTACAAAAAAACAATAAAAATAAACAGCAACGTTTCGTCCAAAAGGCCTTTGTCAAGCAAAGCTCAATGGCATGGAAAAGTGAAGAATGCACAATGGATAGCAAGTTGTGGAGAATAACGAACGCCGACGCTAGCCTACATTTCACAGCTCGATTATGATGATGTATTCCGATTTCTATCTTCATTGAAATAACAGTTTTACCGTTTGTTATGTTCAATCAACATAAATAACATAACGCAAAATGTATTTTTGTTGTTATCCATAAAGGCACAGAAAGAAAACAAATCGCGTGTGGTTTTTATTTAGCCATGATATACGTAAGAAACGATTGAGGTAGGGGTCGAGAGAAGCTACCCTAGTAAATAAAAATCGTTGCAGAAATCTGATCTGCTGGCCAACTTGTTGGTGTATAACTGGCATAACGTACAATTGCTATTAGGCTCAGATCACATACAAACCACAGAGAGTGGTTTAACAAGTGGTCGATAAGTGGGCAATAAATCAAACAATCATGACGATGAGTTAGTAATTATTTTTGTTAGTGTTTTTTTCGATCCAGAAGCACTGGAGCTTACAGCTCTTCGACTCGGTGCCATGGACATCGCAAACCTTCGGTTCGGTGCCACGAACATCGTAAATCTGGAGAACCTGTAGCTTTTCCCCCAGCCCGCGGAATTGAACCTCACTTACAGGGAGCTTGTCACTCGTCGTCCAACGCGCTACGAACGCGCTGGGCAGGCGGACGTTAGTAATTGTTAAACTTTACGTAGCGAGGAATAAGAACCGCAATTGTATAGCGCTTAGTGCACTTGCTTCGTTGAAGCATGATCCCAGGTTTCAAATCTACAGAAAGTGAGATTTTCAGACCACAACGGCATTCAGTCTTAGAAGAGCTGCAGGTATGACAATTAGAAATGAAGAAATCAGAAGGCTAGATGTGAAACCATTCATTCAATTCATTAACGAACAACAGATTCAATGGTTTTGATACCTGACAAGATTGCCATGGTATCATCTGCCACAGAGAGTCACACAGAAAAAGTATAACAAGCACAGAGCAAGAGAAAGACCAAACAAAAGATGGAGAGACGGCATCAAGAACAGCCTTTAGAAAATTAATAACAGCTTACAAAGTGCATTAGAACAAGCACATCCAAGATCACTACATTCCCCTCCTAGCACTTGTATAAAGAAGTAAATGGTGGAAGAGATGAAGAAGAACATGCACGGCTCTCAGGTTACCGTTCAAAGATAATGCACTCTCAGGTTACTCAGGTTACTCAGGTTACTCAGGTTACAACAAAGGCTAACATGCACGGCTCTCAGGTTACTCAGGTTACTCTCAGGTCTGACCTCAGGTTACCGGTCCAGGTTACAACACAAAGGGTAACATGCATCAGGTCTGTTCAGGTTCTGACAAAGGCTATGATGTAGGTTACTCAGGTAAGAAGTACAGTTAAAAGCTAAATGCAGCTGGACCATACGTACGGGATAGTTTACTAGTACCAGTTCTCTGTTAATAAGACATGAACGCTGAGTCAGCTGTAAAGAAAATTGAGAATCAGATGTACTCATAACACCATATTTTATGGTAGAGTTTTGTTCACGACAGTAGCAGCTCCCAGTTTGACCCAGTCACAATTGGGTTCAGAGAACACTGAAATAAATATATCTGACGTGGTGTTTACCATACATGGATGTGTCCATCTTCGAACGTTCCATATCAACACCTTGTAATAAATCACTCTGTGTAATTTGTATATGATATGAACCTGAGCGATTGTAAACTGTGTTTGTTATGCGCCTACAAGTAGGCCAACACATCCGATTTCTGCAATGCTTTTATTTACTAGGGTAGCTTCACTAAGTCCAACATATGCCGTCTCTTACGACAGGCCTTCTAAGTCGCAGTAGTACTATTATTTCCTTCCCATGCGGGCACCGGCACCAGCCGGGCTCAAAAATGTATTAATACCGCCCTAACACCGTATTCCCCAATATACATCATGGTATTAAAACGGGTTTTCTGTACTATTTATTTGATCTTCTTTACTGTATTGTTCTATATATCAGGTTGTTTGGAAACTACTTGTTTCTTTTTGTACTTTATGTAATAAAGAAAACTATGCCAGCCTAATGTTCACGTCTATCTTATTAATATAACATTAAACACACGCATACAGACACAACACAAACATACACATTAGAATCCATAACATACATGCAAAAATATTTTGCACATAAGCAAACTAGACCAGCGAATGCTGGAAATAGTTCGCTACCAAATGTAAATAATCCGAACATACATAAAAGCTACAAACACTCATACACATATTATATGCATATATAAATACGCGAACCGCACATTCACCACACACAGAAGTACATATACTGCACATACATAGATGCATACAACATAGATGCATACAACATAGATGCATACAACACAGATGCATACAACATAGATGCATACAACATAGATGCATACAACATAGATGCATACAACATAGATGCATACAACATAGATGCATACAACATAGATGCATACAACATTGCATACAACATAGATGCATACAACATAGATGCATACAACATAGATGCATACAACATAGATGCATACAACATATATGCATACAACATAGATGCATACAACATAGATGCATACAACATAGATGCATGCAACATAGATGCATACAACATAGATGCATACAACATAGATGAACAAATAGATGCATACAAATAGATGCATACAAATAGATGCATACAAATAGATGATACAAATAGATGCATACAAATAGATGCATACAACATGATGCTACAACATAGATGCATACAAATAAGCATACAATAGATGATACAAATAGATGCATAAACATAGATGATACAAATAGATGCATACAAATAGATGCATACAAATAGATGCATACAACATAGAGGCATGACATAGATGATGCAAATAGATGATGCAACATAGATGCTACAACATAGATGATACAACATAGATGCATACAACATAGATGCATACAAATAGATGATACAACATAGATGCATACAAATAGATGCATACAAAATAGATGATACAAATAGATGCATACAAATAGATGCATACAACAAATGCATAAAATAGATGCATACAAATAGATGCATACAAATAGATGTACAAATAGATGCATACAAATAGATGATACAACATAGATGCATAAAATAGATGACAATAGTGCAACAACATATGATGCATACACATATGATAAATAGATGCATCAACATAGATGCATACACAAGAATCAATAATGCACAACATAGATGCATCAACATAGATGCATACAACATAGATGCATACAACATAGATGCATACAATATGCATCATAGAGACATATACAAGCACTACACAATTGTCTTCTTCTTCTTTGAACTCTCCATGTCAACAACTTGTCAACCACTCTGTGTGATTTGTATGTGATCTGAGCCTAAGAGCGATTGTACGTTGTGTCAATTATACGCCTGCAAGTAGACCAGCTCATCCGATTTATACGCTGCTTTTTAATTACTAGAGTAGCATCCCTAGGGCCTACATCAGTCGCCTCTTTCCACATGCACTGTAGATCGCAGTGGTACCATTCTTTGCTTCTTGCGGCAACATCACCACACTGGCGAGTACACAATCACACAACCTTGACCTATTGATTAACTGGAATCTTCTGGTTTCTCCTTATGCCTCTCCATGTCTGATTCTATCATACCATCTCATTTCTTTTTATTCTGCGCAAACACCAGTTGATGAATGCTTGCAATTTATTTCTTATTCTTCTATATCAACTCTAATTCCGTTATTTTTATTACCTTTTCTTACTGTCATTCTTTCTATCAGACCCCATTTTCCTAACCCTACTACCACAACATCCTAACACAGTTTTATGGGGTGGGGGACATCTCAATGTATGTACAATATAGACGAAAAAATTAATTGCTCTAAATAAATATCATTTTGTTATCAAGACCGATCAAAATGCCCTAAATAAACTCAAATTGTTTTCTTTTGTTTATTTGTCTATTCCCAGGTAGAAGATCTAGTTGGCAGTCCACTCTTGCCGTTAAGCGTAGGGATGGGAGATTTAATTTGCGTTCTAGGCCCATATGAGTCACCCTTGTTGTTTTATATCCGTGTTTATGTAGTGCGGTCTTGATATTGTCTATCCATCTTTTTCTTGGTCTTCCTTAGCTCTAGTACCCGATCTGTTTTTATTGTATGCTGTTATTGGTGGTTGGTTGTATTTAGTTCTCATTAAATGTCCAAACCACTGCATTTGTTGTCTTTCGATGTATTCGGTGCATGAAGTTATGCCAACTTTGCTTCTGATGTTTTCATTTCGTAATCTTTTCTGGTTACCCCCACTGATTCCTCAAGCATTTCATTTCACACGTGGAGAGCTTTCTGTGATGTGTTGCTGTAAGAGACCATGTTTGGTCTATTACAATTGTTTTCTTGCTATCAAAATGCTATAAATAAACCCATATTGTTTTTGCTATCAAAACGTTCTAAATAAACCCCTCAACTATTTGTTTTGCTATCAAAACGTTCTAATAAACCCATATGTTTTGCTATCAAAACGTTCTAAATAAACCCATATTGTTTTTGCTATCAAAATGCTATAAATAAACCAAAATTGTTTTGCTATCAAAACGTTCTAAATAAACCCATATTGTTTGTGCTATCAAAATGCTATAAATAAACCCATATTGTTTGTGCTATCAAAATGCTATAAATAAACCAATATTGTATTTGCTATCAAAATGTTTTAAAAACCTCCAATTAGTTTTTCCTATCAAAATGTTCTAAAACAACCCAAACTAGTTTTGTTATCAAAGTTCTGTAATAGTTGTAACAGAGATACAAACACACAATTGACCTTCTTGGTGTATATCACACAGCGACATCTCTGAATTGTAATTACTCTATATATCATCTGATAATGCTGACGCTCAACAGAAACCAGATATAGTTTCAGCAGTTTATTTGTTACTTTATCACTGTACAAGAAAGTTGATCAAGTTTGACAGTTCGGTATCGATCAATTCTCAACAGAATAATTATCAGTGGTTCTTGGAATATTACATCAAGAGGATTCGTTGTATTTCAAACCTATCCCACGAATGTCTTATTCAGAATACAAAGTTTTACACGTTTCGTTGTTCTGTTCATATGTGCATTATTTGTCCCCCGAGATCAATAGGATTGTTGATGGAGCTACAGAGTTCGTGCTTTGTGCAACAAACACTACTGGAAGATGGCTAGCAATTTCTGACGAATAGGTCGGAGCCATATTTAGAAACACGGTGAAATGAAATAAATTCTTCCCTTTAGACCAATACTACCCCACATTTTTACATAATATGTCGCAACTAACTATTGACTTTGGACGCGCATAATTATTCTAAAACATTTAAAAGTTCAAATTCTTCTCTCGATATCTTTACTAATGTTTCAGCTTGGACATCCATATAAACAAAAAATATCAATTGTACCGCAGATTTATAAAAGTTTTATTCTTCACCAAAACACTGTTACTTTTCTAAATCACATTTAGTCTTGAAATGACAGCTACAACCACTACAAGTCTTGACTTAATGTCTGTATCTGGACTTCCATGACTACAACATGTCGTCAAGTATTAAGAAGTGTGTACGTCTTCTAATTAGAGTTTATTCAACATAATGTTAGTGAAGATTTGATTGATATCTCTAATAAATATTATTTTACTGTTACTATGCTGATCAACATTCTACTTCTACTGCACACTTTCTATAATTTTGTGGTATGTTGCTGTAAGGTAGTTCTTTCTATAACAGAATGTCTTGTATATCATTTCACTATTGACAAATAGCATCGCTGATTTTGACTCTTCATGACCATAGATATTTATTGCATTAACATGTGTTAGCAATTGGCGGTATTAAACGTCTGGAGGAGTTTCAGGATTGTCAATACCAGTCGCTGACCACATTGAGAGAGATGGATGTCAATATTGGTACAGCCTGAACAGCACGACATACCAAATATGCAAACAATATTGATTAATCATCATCGAACTGGCGTGTTGGGTCGCTTTACGAAGCTAGATTTCTTGAGGCAGGGATTGGAGCACATATAAACATGTCCGGAGGGCTGTTACAATAGTCTTCATATAATTGCCAGTAAAGTCTATTCTCCAGAAGTCCAAACGAAAGTTGCTACCTGTATTTTTGGTAGTGAACAGTTATTAATTTTTTACGGGACCTACTGTTTAAGAACTATACGTGGACACTTTTAGTTAGCTGCCAGGAACAAAGCACACATATAGGCCCCCTTTATGTGATTATATCGTTTATTATATTTATCTTTCAAGTCTCATAGTGAAGATTCATCAGAAATAAATGAATAACTTTCACATTTTGAATCGTTACTGGGCCGTGAACATTGACATGGGCGCGGACATGGACCTTGGAATAGGATGGCAGAAGTCATGGTCAGCGAAAGGTCTTCAATATGTGTTCTGCGACTGACTCTGTATACAGCAGAGTTGGGGGCGGATAATCTTTCTTAGGAAATGCGAAAAAGAAAATATTAGCCTGATGATACACCGTAGAACACACAATGGTGTACACAGGGAAACTTTGATCGTGAAGTCCAAGGCTAGCGAGACTTTGGCTTACGCACAGGGGTGGTTTTACCTAGGTCAGGTTTATTTGGGTGCCCCTATTTATGTAAGTGAACACGAATAAAAGGCACGCAGAAGCCGGTTGTTCTAGGCTACCGGTCTGTAGGCGCCCATTTAATACAACCAAACATGCCGTGCTGCAAATCCCATTCAGACCACACATACTGGGTTCTTCTTCTTCTTCTTCAAACGCTCCATGTCGACCACTTGTTAACCACTCTTTGTGATTTGCATGTGATATGAGCCTTATAGCGATTGTACGTTGTGCCAGATATGCGCCTACAAGTAGGCCAGCACATTCGATTTCTGCGATGCTTTTATTCTTCTCCTTTCGTTCGTTCTTTACGACAAATTTTAATCACTCTTTGTGATATGTTTAATCTTTGCCAAGAACGTGTATACGTTGCACATTGGTTTTATAGGCCCCTAAACGAATATATTTCTACACGTTTAGGACACGTGCATCCGATTTCGGTCAATCCACTTTAGACGCCTCTTACGACATGCGTGGCAGGTAACAGTGGTTCTATTCTTTACACCCCAAATTTGGGCCCCGGCAACCACTCGGGCGACTTTTTATTTACTAGGGTAGATTCTCTAAGTCCTACATCAGTCTCTTACGACATCATTTGTAGGTTGCAGTGGTACTACTCTTTGCTTCACTTGCAGGCTCAGGCGACACACGGGCGAACACATACTGGTTTAACAAGTGGTTTATGTAGAGCAAACGCAGAGGAAGAAGAACAGTCAGCGAACATTTAGAAAATGTTAACAATTTCCACCTCATAACAGGAAACAGTCCACTCCGTAGCCATATGTATATAACATTCAATATTGGCAGTTCAGTCATGTTTACATATCGGCAGATACCAAAGTCCACAATGCATATACTTCAAGACTGAATATAATATACTAAATACGAACGCACTAACCTAGTGAACAAAATAAATGTTTAAAGGCAAAAGGATTGACTTCTTTGCATCGAGTTTAGTGTTTCATTTTAATTTGTCACTCCTGTTTGTTCGTTTGCTTGATAAAGGCCTTGTTGGTCGAAACGTTGCTGTTTATCGTCACTGTTTATGTATTTTGTAAAACTGTAGTACTTTATTTGTACGTGTTTCACTATTTACCAAGTTTTACTGCAGTCTTCCCCTATTTCGAGTTTAGTCACATGATTCGATCCTCTCTACAAAAAAAGGCAGGTCGCCAGTCAGTAGTAATGTACAAAGAGAGAAATTTAATAACTATAGGAACAGTGCTGGGAATCTACAAAATAAATACACTGGTGAAAATAATATAAAAATGAGTATATATTAACAAAGGTCTAAAGCGCTTTAAGACGAAAGATTAACTTGATTATTACAATTATATTACTTTATTCAAACTTTTACTTCCTAGTACAACTCTTTCTTTCTCTCTGTCCTTGTAGAAAAGCTATGTTTATCTTCTAGATAATTCCTAAATTCTACAGCTTTTAAAGTTCGGGTGCAAAATTGGAATTAGGGGTGACTGTTGAATCCGCTATACGAGGAGTTAAGCATAGTATTTTAGCACATACATATTTCTCAAAGACGAAAGATTACCTTCACTACGCCGGCGTTTTATCCCATATGGTTCGGTCCTTCTAGCAGAAATGGCATACGAATTCCGTAGCTACGACAACAATACTAGGGGTCTCTGGAAAAAATGCACACGTGAACAGAACGGTGAGGTCTTGATTCAAATCCACGACTTTAGAACGCAAGACTCTTAGCGATTGAGACCCCGACTTATACCTCACTGTCACAGTTCTATGCCGACTTATTTATAACCACGACAATGGTCCAATAATTGCAGTTTGAGAATCCTTCATCTGCAGACACTGGAGATTTTCCTTCATACATTTTTCTTCTTATTTTTGATGGGACTCTGAGGCTGCTTGATAAACATGATCGCCTCATCCTTGTTTTTTGTGTATCAACAGAGTTGGCCCGGAGACATGAAGACGTTTTTCATTTTTATTTTGGCATGTAGCGAGACAAGCTGGCATAGGGACATGTGCATGTCGTTAGATAAACAGACAAGAGTGGCACGCAGACAAACATATATATAATTGTACTCACATATATATTTACATACAACAAAAATGTATATATATATATATATAAGTAGACAGCAACAAAATAAGAAACAGACACATTTACAGATATAATAATGGACTCATGTGTGTGTGTGTGCGTATACGCGCGCACACGCATGCATTTGCCAGAGTGTCTGCTCTTTCGTTTCTCTATATGTTTCCGTGTCCTGGTATCCACTGTAGGATTAGCTTAACAATAAAGGCGTTGCAGGATGCAGATGATAATAATGTATATATAATGATAACAGATGTTTTATACTTATAATAATTACAATATAATAGTAACACTCATGTTACTATTAATATTCATATAACCAATTGTTATATAATGATACAAGTTGGTATTAAATGCAATTAACGTTGATACATACAGGATGTTTATCAAGTTGCTTTTGCAGTGAAAATATTTTAAAGTCTGTCCATTAATTCGTGAGCACGTTTGAAATTGATTTTCTCGAAAACTACCTGTTGGATCTCGGTGATTTTTGCAAGCAGCCTTAGAATATCCATGACGCTAAAATAAAGCTAACCAGTAGTCCATAGATGCTACGGATTTTGCACATCGGCGAATTCCTTTGATCTTTTATGACAATTGCAAATACGGGGGCTCAAATTTTAGATTTTACAGTATCCTAGAATTTGTCCATGTCAATTCTATTCATAGGTGTATCTCCATATTAACTTGATAGGTCAAGTAATTAAGTGTGTTGCCCTTTATGTGCAATCGTGAACTTGGATACAATATGCAACAGTTAGTCCTCCTCTTCGGTCACCATTAGACCCCAGGTGTCTTAACTTCACCACAAATTGTATGATGGTAGACGCATTTGGATATGGAAATGTATACGTTGCTATTTCTCAGTCTGTAATAAAATATGATTTTTATTATCCCGAATCTGACGATTCCATGAGGTTGATAATTGTTACTGGCTGGACAAATTGTAATCCATCTCGGTGCCAGTACTCGTCTTCCTCTCGGAGCACATGTTCAACACACTTCTTCCAGAACTGCATGTCTATCATTGAGAAGGACTCACGTGTCAGAACTTCAACATCACACATTTTAAACGTCCTGTTCTGTTCGGCAACTTGCCCTTTTACTTTAGCCCAGACAAGCTCTATCGGATTGAGGTGAGCATGATATGGAGGTAGTCGCAAAGACGTGTGGCCGTATTCCGAAATGATTTTGTCAATATGAAACACCTTTGTCTTATTTGTCATCCTCACCCGGTGCAACAACTCGGGTTTCAAATATGTATCATCGAAGCTGACATTTTCCTTAGCAAGCCAAGTCCTAATTTGATCTTTTGTATTTGATGCAGTTGGTACTTTGTCTTCCGCTGATACTGCGTTGTGATAGGATGCATTATCCATTACCAAGCATGATGGTCTGTTTAGAATTGGAAGTAGATCTTTCTCCATCCAGTGCCTGAAAATATGTCCATTCATTTCTGTGTGGTAGTCCCTACCGTCGGTACTTTTTGATTGGAAAATAAGTCCAGCGTCATAGACAAAACCTTCTTCACTGCTTCCTGCATGTGTTAGTATAATACGCTGGCCTTTGCTGCTTGGTATTTTTCTTTCTGTTCACCGTCTACTGATTGCCATTCTTTAGCATTGGTGTGGTGAGCATTGACCCAGGATTCGTCCAAATATACAATATCATAGCCTTGCCTCCGCCGCTCACGGATCTGCCTCAGGTATTTACTTCGGGCAGCAATTAAATGTGGCTTTTCACAATAATATTCCTGCCGCCTATAGTTTTCTGAAGGTGAAGCCGGCGGCTCTTACAATTTTCCATAGAGTACTTTTAGAAATGTCTATGCTGCAATCTGATTGCAGTTTTAATTTCAGTTTCCTGAGAGTAACAAGTTGATTTGTCGCAAACATTTTCAAGAGCTCCGTCTTATGACATCTATGTCAAAGTCGTCAATTGTTCTTTTCCTTTCTTGCTTGACATTAGTGCACTTTGTGTCCTGTTTAATCCATCGGGAAAAGGATTCTCTATTCAGACAAAGCGCCAGTTGCGTTCGTTTCTCAGGGTTATGAATATCGCAATATAGATGACCTCTCTTAGATTCCCTACGGAAGTGTTGGTATAGTAAAACTGTAACCTTCTGCATTGTTATAAATGTGCACTTCAGACTCATTATGAATGTGATATCAATGTCAGTTTTGATAAGCCAACAAATATGATACAATAGCTTCATACAAATAGCGAGATACACCTATAACTATACAACGGTATCCCAATTATAACGTCATATGCTTTCCGCGTTCAAAGTCGACTGGTTCGGTTCACGGAATTCCGTGAAATTGTTGTTTACTCACGATATTTTAATGTTACCATAATGTATTTTTAGAACAACGCGTCTGTGTACCGTAGATCTGTTACTATTGTGTACAATCCGGTGAGGTTGATTTTAATATAACCTGAAGAAGAAATATTTCAAACTACATCAAATTTTCTTGGAAAAAATATTTCTCTAGCGTCATGGATATTCTAAGGCTGCATGCAAAAATCACTGAGATCCAACAGGTAGTTTTCGAGAAAATCAATTTCAAACGTGCTCACGAATTAATGGACAGACTATAGTAATTACGTCCCGAATGATGGGAATTTACGTCATGATATTTTCTGAGTTATACAATCCTGTGTGCAGCAGTACACAACAAGTCGTTGTTTTATTCATGATTTCATTGCTGAAAGGAAATGGTGTTAACCATTGAAAACAGAGATTTTTTGGTGGAACATGTTTTTGTAATAGTGGCAAGCAGTGGCGGTTCTTGCTCATTTTTGTTGATGGGGCCAGTCACACATTTTCGGAAAAATCATGGTTTTGGGTTAGGTTATATTTTAATTTATGAAATAATAAATACACGGTAAACCGTATTTTTGGTTGGGCCCGGCCCATTGGCCCTAATGACGAGCCGCCACTGGTGGCAAGTATACTGAAGAAGTAATTCGACAATATGTGATAAAATTTCCAGACTCTCAGGTCATGTTCACAGCTACTTTACCGAATACAAGCCAGCCAAGAGCAGTAGTATCTAGATAAATAATAACAAGCTACGTTAAAAATGTTAGCCCCAAATTGAAACCACATTTCTTGTGACGTAGTCTCACCCGGATTGTAAATTTCACTGCACATCGACTTTATAAACAGCCTTAGTGGCGGCTCGTCATTAAGATCCACTGGGGCCGGGCCCCACCAAAAAGTGTGTAACATTTATTATTTAATAATTTAAATTATAAACTAACCCAAAGCCACGATTTTCCAGAAAATTTGTGTCTGACCCCACCAACAAAAACGATGACGAGCCGCCACTGAACAGCCTGTATAATGACGAGCCGCCACTGAACAGCCTGTATAATGAGTACAATGCAATTAAATATTGATATACAGACGAATGTACAGTAACAGAGAATGCTGTTACTAGTCAGCTCTGACGTCCTCCCTATTACTACTGACATCTGATCCCATGCTATAATATAATTGCAGATGTGGTACCTTAAAGTGCAGTTTGTAATATGTATAATCTTACAATTACCGGAATGTACAAATGTGTATTAAAGCTGAGAACCTTTCAATCAAATGTGACGTCAGTGCTGTTCTATAGCTCGGAAATATGGAAGACAACAAAAGAAACCATCAGAAAACTACAGACCTTTAGAAATGGATTTTTACGTAGAATAGAGGGACTGAGATGGTATGATAAGATTACGAACGAGGAACTCAGAGAAATAACTAAGCAGATACCAGTGGAGAAAGAGCTCAGGAAGAGACGCTGGCGATGGATAGAACATACATTGGGAACACCGACCGGAAGAATTGCAAGACAGGCACTGTTTTCGAACCCGCAGGGAAAGAGGAGTAGGTGAAGGCGTAGACAGACCTGGAGAAGAGAGCTGGATGATGATATTGAAAGGATAGGTAAAACATGGAAAGAATTGGAAGGAATGGCAATAGAGAGAAAGAGCTATAAGAAGTTTGTTGAAGACCTCTGCTCCGTTGGGAGTTGACAGGTGAAAAAGAAGAAGAAGACAAATGTGTGTTATGTTGAATAATATGTAACTTCATTGGCCGAAATATGGGTATGTCTGTCTTAAATGCTGTATGTTCCACACAAGCTGTCTACGCAGAATACTAAAAATAAACTGGCAGGACAAAATTCCAGACAGCGAAGTCCTCACAAGAGCAAAGATCCCAAGCGTCAACACCCTGTTGCAGAAGGCCCAACTGAGATGGGTCGGTCACGTTGCTTGAATGCCTGATAAACGCATCCCAAAACAGTTGATGTATGGCGAGCTTGAAGGGGCAGACGTTTAGCTGGTGGACAGAAAAAACGCTTTAAAGACACTCTTAAAGTGTCTCTGAAATGCTTCGATATAGACAATACGTGCTGGGAATCCTTGCGCAAGATCGCCAAATGTGGCGCTGTAACAACAAAAGAGGAACCCGAATAGCTGAGAATCATCGTATTGTTGAGTCACAGAGAAAACGAGCAGCGCGAAAAGACAGAGCACACAACACGCACATGTCTAACCTTGATCATGTATGCCCCACCTGTGGTCGGGGATTCTGTTCTAGGATTGGACTCTATAGTCACCTTCGCACACACCAGAGAGGTGCAACAGTACACGTCTGAGATTGTTGTCATCATCGCTTGCGATGGACGGCTATTATTATGTACCTAACGGTTGCGCAAAGTACTTGCGTTCTCGACGCAAATATTACAAATGACAAAGAGTGGTTACCTTGCTTGATAAAAACAAACTCAAATAACAACAGCAAAGTAGGAATTATGAAATGAGTATGCACATGTTCATCATCAGGTGCCGTACCGGCTGGCGTAGGCGATCATGGATCTCCAAAAATCTTTGTCTTTTCTGTTTGCTACCAGCTCAGATGTTGACGCTCTACCGTGCCATAAAGTCAGTCTATCCAAAATGTTCTCTCTCTGTCTGCCTCTGTCTCGTCTATCCTCGATTTCACCGGTTGTCACAATGTTAGTTGTTATTTATTGACCAATTAAGAGGAGTGATAATTCATTCAATGTACATCACATCCTCCCATAGACGAGAAGGACACACACACAAGTGATATACACGTCTCATTATCATGAATCAGATCTATACAATCATTACAAGATGAATAAAAGTGTAGAAAATTATTGATTATTCGTTAGTTTTTCTAAATCTTATCCTTACTGTTCCCAGTATTACTTTTACGACAAGTGGTGTCTAATAATCATGTACTTTTATTAAAGTACATCGGCATTCATAACAAGTGTAGGTTCCGGGGGTCTCTGTGGTTAAGCCCTTTGCCTTGTTAGGCCGTGGGTTCGAGTCCGGAAAGCGCCGTTCTGTTCACGAGTGCAGTTTTTTTTCCAGAGACACCTAGTATTGCTGCTGGAGTGCTTTGTGCAATACACTCGGCAGATGGCGTGCCATTTCTGCTGAGATTGATCGAGCCATATGTGGTAAAACCCGGTGCAATGAAGTAAATCCTTCAGCTTAAAACCCCTTTAAAAGTGTAGGTCATGTGTAGCAAGAGTAAATTCTAATTATATTTCAAATCATAAATCAAATCTGTCACCATTCTACATCGTCTCCTTCTTATTCTTCGAACGCTCCGTATAGACCACTTGTTAACCACTCTGTGAGATGTGTATATGATCTGAGCCAAAAAGTGATTGTACGTTGTGCCAGTTATACGCCTACAAGTAGTCCAGCACATCCGACTTCTGCAACGCTTTTTATTTACTAAGGTAGCTTCTCAATGCCCCTACATCAGTCGCCTCTTACGACATGCCTTGTATGTAGCAGTGCTACTATACTTTGCTCCCCTTGCGAGCCCCGGCAACACACGGGCTATTCTACAATGTAATTCAGTAGATGTGGTACAATCAAGTGGTGTTTTCAGTTTGCAAAGTTCTAGTAATTAATTGGTTGGATTGATTTATTGGATTAATTTGATTGATTTTGATTTGATTGATTTTGATTTGATTGATTGAATTGATTGATTTGATTGGTTTGATTGATTAATTTGATTGATTTGATTGATTTAATTTGATTGATTTGATTGATTTAATTTGATTGACTTGATTGATTGATTTGATTGATTTCATTAATTTGATTGATTGATATGATTGATTGGATTGATTGATATGATTGAATTGATTGATTGAGTTGATTGATTTAATTGATTTGATTGATTGATTTGATTAGATTTTATTGATTGATTTGATTGATTTGAGTGATTGATTTGATTGATTTAGGTGCACTAACTACGTAGCACCGGTGAAGATCCCCGATGTAATTTAGAAAATGGTAAAGATATTTTGCAGGATTTTTTTTCTCAAACTTTTTCTAATGTAATTTGTCCGGGCAGTGGCTTTCCAGCCTATTCTTGTCGATTTTGAACTGCGAATGGTTCTTTTATTTATTTAAATCTAACAAGGGACTTGTATTTTATCATCCGTCTCCGATAGGACTAAGAACACGATCTCGCCTACACTGAAATCAGAGATCTCTGGAAAAATATATCGATGGCTCCACGAGAAAGCGAACCGAGTATCTTTGGAACTAGAGGCTAGTACCTAACCTTCACGCCACGGAGAACCCTCAAAGCTCTACTAGAAGACCACCTGTAAAAATGTGTGTCTTTTTTATGAGAATATTACATTCTCTGTTGTTGGAAAATAAACTAGTATACTACTAACTAGACCTTAGGATAGAGAAATGATGTATGCAGCTTTCTGAAGACTAATACTTATCGTTAAGACGCAGTGATTCAGAAACGGATGATTCTCTTGACTTAACTCTTCTTTCTTTCCTCGAGTAATGTTTGCCTCACAGCGTCAGGTCAAGAAGAGATTTCTAAACCTTGCCCTTGTATGCGATTCGTAGATAGTCTCTTTCGTCGCCTCTGTTATCTCTGAGTTCCATCTTTTGCGTGACCGGCCTTTTTTTACCCATTGTATCGGAGCAGCATTGCTCTTTGGGTGCACTGTCTGTTGGTAATCTGCTTATGTGGCCGAATCATTTAGTTTGTTGTTTCTTGATGAAGTCTAGTACTGATGTTGTACCCACTTTTTCCTGATCTCTTCATGTCTCAACCGTTCTCTTCTTGTTACTCCCAGCATTCTGCGTAGACACCTCATCTCTGTTGTGACTAGTTTTCTTCTATCATTTGTTGCCAGTGACCAGGTTTGGCACTGGTAACATAATGGGGGAGAGAAAGATTGTGTTGAACATTGCTCTTTTTGTTTTTATGGTGACATATTTACATTTTAAAATTGGCACCATTTGTCCTATCATTTGATTTGCTTTGTTGCATCTGTGTTGAATTTCATTAGTTATTCTTCCGTTTGTTGTAAAAATGCTCCCCGGGTACGTGAAATCTTTTACTTGTTTTAGTGGGCGATTGTTGATGGAGATATTGGTAGTGCTTTCCTCTCTGGCGAATGTCATTACTTCAGTTTTGTTTTCGAAATCTCTTGACTTAACAATTTGAACAAACCACTAGAAATGTCTAGAAGTTGACATAACGAGAAGAGAATCTGCGGGAGGGTTGTTTCAGTTTAAGTTTGAAATATGTTCATTGCACTCTAGATATGACTGGGTGCTCCCAGTGGCGACTCGTCATTAAGGGCCAGTGGGGCCGGGTCGCACCAAAAGTAAGATGTAACGTGTATTTATTATTTTATACATTAAAATATAACCTAACCGAAACCATGATTTTCCGAAAGTTTATGTCTGGCCCCACCAACAAAAATGATCACGAACCGCCACTGAGTGCTCCTATTTCTTTCTCAATATCTCCAAAAGCGTTAAGCAACTAATCATGCCAGTCCGATGTTGATTGATGAGTCTACTCATATACCTGTTGTGTTATTCTTTTCTAGGCACTTCAATCTTCATTTCAAGTTCTTGCAATCTATAAGTTGACGTGGATCGGTTTCAATGAAAATCCTCTATGTAACCCTACTATATGAGGTCGTTCATAATATCAGGTATATTATTTGACTGACCACATGATATGGTGCCAGAGCCAGCCAGCTAATGGAGAGGGGAGTGAGCAAAGTAAGCCCTAGCTTTGCTGTTTTATTGTGGAGCAGCCCTGATAACTCACTAGTCTACGGTTAAAGCAGAGATTCCCAAACATTTTTGGCCCACCGATCACTTTGCACGACAAAAACTTTGTAACGCCCCCCTATCCATTATAACAGTTTGCCAACACCCCCGCATATATATACATGTTCTATTTTCACTTTGACATAGAAAATTGATATATATATTTCTGTCATACATGGTCAATTTTCAAATAATTATATACATGAAATAGAAAATTGTTGTAAAAATGGATCATGTAAGATGGGCATAAGATGAATTAAAATGCAGAAGTCAAATTTTAAATGATTATTCAATCGCAAAATCATGAAAAAACCTCACCCAAATGCTTCTGAACCCACTATCGCCCCCCTGGAAGGCTTCAGCGCCCACTGTGGGGAGGGGCAGTAAGGCCCACTTTGGGAAACACTGGTTAAAACAACCCAATACTAGCACCTGTCCCTGGTGGGTAGGAAATCAACAGACACATAAGTTCTTCATTGATGTTAAGTCATAGGGGCAGTTGACAGAAACAAATAGCTAAAGCGTCGCTGTATCATTGAATAAGAAAATGAGTAACAGTGAGTATGGTTAGCTTGTGTATTCTTGCTCTGTGTCACTGTATGTTCGTACGTGTTAGAGTGTGCTTGCATGCTGCGCTTGTATTCTGCATGATACATTCAAGTGATTTATTTTCTTGTTGTTTCCCTCTACATATCACCTACTCGAGATGTTGAACATTTTACCTTGTTAATTGTTACCACTCCTAGGAAGATAAATAAACTGAGAAGCAGTTTATATGTATAATCATTTAATATATTTTTTATTTAAGTTCATTTTTCTACTGCAATCATCACTGTTATCTATGCCTCCGCCCACCCCCTCCCATTTACACTTAAGTTATTTGCCATATTGTTGTTGAAAAGGATAAAACAAGAATAACACAAGAAAGCTATTTTTATCAAAGGAGAAAATATATCGAAAAAATGAACAGATTTACAAAACTCGGTTCATTGCTAACAAGTGATGCTAACAAGTGATGCTAACAAGTGATGCTAACAAGTGATGCTAACAAGTGATGCTAACAAGTGATGCTAACAAGTGATGCTAACAAGTGATGCTAACAAGTGATGCTAACAAGTGATGCTAACAAGTGATGCTAACAAGTGATGCTAACAAGTGATGCTAACAAGTGATGCTAACAAGTGATGCTAACAAGTGATGCTAACAAGTGATGCTAACAAGTGATGCTAACAAGTGATGCTAACAAGTGATGCTAACAAGTGATGCTAACAAGTGATGCTAACAAGTGATGCTAACAAGTGATGGAAATTAAAAGTAGAGCAACCTTTTTCTTCTTCTTCGAACGCCTCATATCGACCCCTTGTTAACCACTCTGAGAAATTTGTATGTGATCTGAGCCTATGTGCGATTGTACGTTGTGACAGTTATGCGCCTACAAGTAGGCCAGTACGTCCGATTTCGGCGAGTATTTTTATTTACTAGGGTAGTTTCCCTAACCCTCTTCCTTAGCCACCTCTTACGGCATGCTTTATAGGTTGCAGTGGTAATATTCTTTGGTTCCCTTGTTGGCCCGGTACCACACGGAGAAGAAGAACAAGCAGGATCTTACACAAATTTAAACAACTAAAACGAGTATAGAATAGAATTGAAAGAAAAACAAAGATGAGAATACTAAGAATCTACATATTCCCAGTGGCAGCGAATGTTTGTGAAGCAAGGACGTTTAACAAGGCAGTTAAAAGCAACAAACCATATACGTGTTTTTAAATATACGTGTTGACCTTCTGCCCAGTGTGTTCGTAGCGCGTTGGACTGCGGGTGACTATCCCTCTGTGTGTGTGGGTTCAATTCCGCGGGATGGCAGAAAAAGCCACATATTCCCCAGATTTACGGTGTTCGTGGCGCCGAACCGATCGGTTACGATGTCCATGATGTAATAGTCTAAGCTTGGCTACTGTTCGAATTCTGGTTCACAGGCGCCATAATGTAATGGTATGAGCTGCTGGACTATCCTATGTCACGGTACCATTTATGTAATAGTCTAATCTGAGTTACTGCTTCTGGTCTGACCTATTATCTTTTATCTTTCGTCACTGCAACATAAACACTACTAACTCGACGACTATCACACTCTAACATAGAATATAATCCAATTTAAAACGACCGTCAAAGATATTATACCTCTATGTGAGAATCAATCTGATTCTCAACTTGTATTTATTCATTTGCTTATTTCAATACAAAAATATACATTCATATATATAAACATGCAAATCAGTTGATTATTTATGGTTCTGTTTAGCATTTTGTCAATTTTCTCCATATCTAAATTTAAAACAACCAATCTTCCTGAAAAAAATATATAAAGTATATTACCTCATCATATTAAGACACCTCTATATAAAAATACAACCGTAAATATAATCGTATTAAATATTATGGTCTACTTATCTCTTCTGCCAAAAAATATGAACATGAATGTTTCTGTTCAGAAGTCCTTGAGTATGTCCCTTTTATTTGAAATGTCTCCTTTTCGATCGAACCGCCTTGAATATTTCTTATTTATGTCTTTTTTTTTCTATTTAGTTGCAACTGTCTCTCTATTTAGGTCAAAGTCAACCCCCTCAGGGCTGTCTTGTTGATAATACTAAGTTATGGCGTGGTCACCAACTGTAGACTACCAAGCACTGGTTAGCTTGAATGATGTCACTATCTGTAGACTACCAAGCACTGGTTAGCTTGAATGATGTCACTATCTGTAGACTACCAAGCACTGGTTAGCTTGAATGATGTCACTATCTGTAGACTACCAAGCACTGGTTAGCTTGAATGATACCACCAACTGTAGACTACCAAGCACTGGTTAGCTTGAATGCTGTCACCAACTGTAGACTACCAAGCACTGGTTAGCTTGAATGATGTCACCAACTGTAGACTACCAAGCACTGGTTAGCTTGAATGATGTCCCTATCTGTAGACTACCAAGCACTGGTTAGCTTGAATGATACCACCAACTGTAGACTACCAAGCACTGGTTAGCTTGAATGATATCACCAACTGTAGACTACCAAGCACTGGTTAGCTTGAATGATACCACCAACTGTAGACTACCAAGCACTGGTTAGCTTGAATGCTGTCACCAACTGTAGACTACCAAGCACTGGTTAGCTTGAATGATGTCCCTATCTGTAGACTACCAAGCACTGGTTAGCTTGAATGCTGTCACTATCTGTAGACTACCAAGCACTGGTTAATCTTTCCTCCTATCAATTAACTGTCTGTTACTGTCTCAGGACTACCTAACTGCCTGTTCCTGGGTACCTCTCTGCCCCTCGGTCTCTGTGAAGTGTGTGTGCGAAGTCTCCCATAATCTACAAAAAAAGCCTTCTATTTAACCACTGGCAATTTTCTTTGTATCCAAATCAGTCATTGTCCTAGAATATAATTCTCGCGGTCAAATCTAGTTGGGAAAATCCCAGCTAATTTGATATTTGTGACCTCTGGAATTTCTAGAAACCAAGAATACAATTAACCTCGCGTTGACTGCAGGAGAAAGAAAACAGGGGCATAAATCTTCTAGTTAAGAAGAAGTCTCATTGCTAACATATCTGGTCTGTAATTATATGTTCCACCGCCCAGGTATATTGTTACCCCTTTGGTTAATTGAAAAGGAGCAAGGGGAAAAAAACATGGTGTCATATTCCCTGCTACACATGGCACCGAGCCGAAGAGCTGAAAAGCTCAAGTGCTTCTGGATCGAAAAAAATAAAAATATAAGTGTTACAGAAGAATCTTCGTTTATCATAGACAGAGAAGAGAACAAATAGATATATTCAGAAATAACTCAAAATCAAATAAAACTGGCTGATGATACAAATAAGAATGAAAAAATTGAAGTATTGTGGACATATAAAGCGCCATTGCGTGTTGGAAAAGACCATCATGGACAACGGCATCCCGGGAAAAAGTAGAAGAGGAAGACTACGGAAGTCATATCGATTTATATGTTCAAAATACTGTATTTTCTCATTTTTATGTTCTTTATCAATCATCTTTCTTTAATTTAACATTCTTGTCGCTTGTGGGTTTTCTGGATTCACAAGGGGAGCAAAGAATAGTAACACTGCGACCTACAAGACATGTCGTAATAGGTGACCTAGGTAGGGGTCTAGGAAAGCAACCTAGTAAATAAAAGTATAGCAGAAATCGGACGCACTGTCCTACTTGTATGCGCATAACTGGCAACAATGTACAATTGCTCTTAGGCTCGGATCACATACAAATCACATAGATTGGTTAACAAGTAGTTGATATGGAGCGTCCAAAGAAGAAGAAGAAGAAGAAGAAGAAGAAGAACACTATTACAAAATTTAAATATTTCTTCTGTTTTTTTTTTCTTGTCATAGTATTGATTATTCTTCTGTTAAACTTTGATCAAATTGGGTTGATCGATTGTTCATCATGTGTTATCAATACATTGTGCCTCACTGTCATACGCTGCTGTGAGAAATATTCATGAGTCTCACTGTTCTGTACAACACAAATACCATGCGGAAAAATGGAAAGAACCATTTTTCATACCATGAGACATACTGAGCATCGGGACACGATGTGGTCAACATCAATCTGTTGCCTTTGCTATCTTGCTTTTCTGGTGAATAATTTAGTTTGGGTAAACCTGAGAGACGTTACTATCTTAAGAATTCCGTCTTCCACTGTGTAATAATTGAACCCAAACCACCGGCAAAAAAGTGAGTCGACCAACGACCACGCTACAGCTGCTCGAAAATACTATATAGCACTGTGCCAAATAGCAAGAGCCTAAATCTCACTAGCTCATTGAAGAATAAGAAAAGGAATACGAGTAATCCAGGGATGATGAAGTGAAGACAAGCCGGATATGGATATATTATTTGTCAATGTGTCCATTGAGAGTCTCGGTTACCTGTGTAGTATATGTCAATGTGTCCCTTGAGAGTTTCGGTTACCTGTGTAGTATATGTCAATGTGTCCATTGAGAGTTTCGGTTACCTGTGTAGTATTTGTCAATGTGTCCATTGAGAGTCTCGTTTAGCTGTGTAGTATATGTCAATGTGTTCGAGACTCTCGGTTACCTGTGTAGTATTTGTCAATATAGCCCATGATAGTCTCAGTTACCATTGTAGTATATGTTTGGGTGAGTAATTTCCATCAACATATGTCTAAACAATCATCCGTTCCAAAATGGGAGACATTTATACTGGAGACTAAACAAATTAGAAGATCAAAAACATATCTCCTTCTAACAATTCGCTTCGCTACATGAATACCATACTCATGTGCGTCCACATATCTCTTTCTAGCAATCCGCTTCGCTACATGAATATCATACTCATGTGCGTCCATATATTAAGGTAAAGAGGGAAATGCCATCCCTTGAAAAGCGCATTTTGATAACGCAATTTTATGCGAATCTGGTCGTGTCCATTTCTGCGTAGTCAACTACCAAATAAATGTTTTTAAATCTATTTTGCACCCTGTGTTAGCGTCTGTAGCTCAAGCGATAGTGATCTCGATCACCACCCAAGAGTACCTGGTTAAAACTCTGAGGTGGACAAGTTTGGAAGCAAATTCGTTACCGAGGATTTTACAAAAGGTAAAAATAGACCTCACTGTTCAAAAACAATGACAAACTACTGAACGTATAAGTATTGCCTAGAAAATAAACGACTCGTTTACTGTGGTTGATGGCTACATCCAGTAAAGGATATGGCGAAACAAGTAATCACAAAGTACTGAGTTTTACAAATTACAAAAACAATGACAATATACAGCAACGTTTCGACCAACAAGACCTTTATCAAGCAAACGAACAACAGGAGTGACGAATTAAAAAAACCAATTACATATGGACGACTAGATACGAAGACACACAAACGTTTCTAATGAAAATCTGGGAATAAAAATGAATAACGAAATAAATATAACACAAAAAACACACATAAAAACTAGAAATAGAAAAGAAGAGAAACAATGAAAAATCTAGTAAATATATAGCTTGAATACATGCAACATATGCACATATAGATTACAAGGCATGAGAAGAGAAAGTACTAAGAAGCATAGAAAATTAATACGTTGAGACCACGTGGTCGCAAGGTACCATACAACGAAATCAACCGATTCTCCATAGCAAATCGACTGCGATCATCCGAAGAACATGATCGGATGGATGTAAGGATATGCCACGATTTTCATCTTCATTTGCCCCTCCTGAAAAAAACATAATGGACGCCCATGACCATTCCCGTAAGCCGTCTCTGCTCTGAGATTAAGATGTCAAGCTAATGTGTGTCTTGTCAATGTTGTATCTCATTAAAAATCTTTAACCCATATGTTAAGGCAAAAGTGAGCAAATGCTATCTCATGGAAAATGGCTTTATCATAACTCAGTTTTATACGAATATGGTCAAATCCATTTATGCGTAGTAAACTACCAACTTGTCTGGTCAACCAGTAGTGACAACTGTTATAAGAAAGAGAAGATGGAGATATGTTGGACACACCTTGAGGAGAATTGATCAACGAATAGCAAAACAGGCATTGAAGAGGGATGCAAAGGGTTCAAGAAAGAGATGACGATCTAATGAGACCCTGAAACGAACTTTGCTGAGAAAGGCAAGAAAAACCGGTCTCAGTTCCACGGAGGAGATTGAGCGAGTTGCCCAGGATAGAGCGGTATGGAGAAATTACTGGCGGGCCCTATGTAACGTATAACGGTTCGAGAGGAATTGTTAAACTACCAACTAAAATGTTTTTAATTCCTTCCCTCTCCCTCCCTCCTGGAAAACATGTCTGTGGACGCCTATGACTATACTCATAAGCCGTCTCTGTTGTTAGATTAAGATGTCAAGCCACAGTATGTTTTGTCAATGCGGTATCTCATTACAAATTGTTAACCCATATCTTAAATCCAGTAAATACAATATCCTGTTGGCCTAACCTATTTATTGTAATATTTTTTACAGTTCATTGGAAATTGAGGTCAATCGAATAGCATTGTCATTGAATAAGAATGTAAAGAAAATGAACACGTAATTTAGTTAAAGAGATTGTTCACTTTTCATTGTTAATGTTAAAGGTAGTGTTGCAAATAAGGTTATGAGAAATGAAATACGTGAACAAGAAATAATGTAACTTTGTAAATCACAAAAAAGATACATGGATATTTCTATCAAGCAGAATAAAGAAGAATAAAAGCTAATACAAAACAGCAGTTCTTCATAACAGACACCAACGATACAACAAACAACCGATGAGATCCTAACTTTTCCAGAAAAACAAATATTTGACGAAAAATTAAAATCAAAATAAGTGTGAAAAACTAGAAATGTTACGAATACACGTTTGAACAATGAGTTAGAACTGTATACATATTTTGTTATGCGAATGATTATTCCAAATATCAGTTATCAGTTATATGAGGACTATCATTATAGCACACCGGACATGTCTATAAGTGCTCCGATCTTCGCCTCAGCAAATCCAGCAGCGTCCAACGGCCCAACACGCCAGTTCGATGTTGATTAATCAATCACTTTGCATATTTAGTATGTCGTTCTTTTCGGGCTGCACCAATATTGACATATTCCAAATATGTTTGGCAGTAACCTACAAATATATATATTCTTGCTATTTGTGTGTTCTATCGCATAAGACAGAGTGGCCATATACAGATTGATGTATATCTGAAGGCAAAATTAAACACTTTATATAGTTTGTTCAGTGTGTCAGCAGCTGTCGATGGATGCCCTAAAATGTGTACACTTTTGAAAATTTCAAACTTCGTAGTTTGTGACTAAGTTGCTATTGGTTTATCTATATTGTTTTCTTTATCACGGATTATATCATATACGTTCTAGTGATAATAAAAAATTAATATTTCCAGTAGTATTTTCAGACTTTAGGTTCCCAAAGTGGGTGGTACGTCCCCCACCCCCGTGGGCGCTGAGGCCTTCCAGGGAAGCGATAGTGGGTTAAAAAGCATTTGAGGGAGTTTTTTTTCCGTGATTTTGGGATTGAATAGTCATTAAATTTTGAATTCTGCATTTTAATTCATCTTACACGATCCATGTTTTCATCAATTTTCTATTTCATGTATATAATTATTTGAAAATTGACCATGTATGACAGAAAAATATATCAATTTTCTATATCAAAGTGGAAATAGAGCATATATATATATATATATATATATATATATGGGAAGGAGGAGTGTTGGTAAACTGTTATAATCCAATACTACTTCGTTTGTATAAATAATTATGGAAGACATCCCCAACATAGTGCATGGTGAAATCTTAGATAAGACCACACGGAGGGTAGGGGCGCTCATACGCGGCAGCAGTATATACATTATGAAACAGATAGAAGTCAGAAATCTTGAAGATGAAGTGAGTCAGGACAAAGAAAGAGTAGGAACTGAGCGGAGCATACACAGCAACATAGCACTCAAGGCAGCCTCGGCTAAATATAGAAGAGCAGTTAAGAAAGCCGCAAGGCAGGGCTGGAGAGACAATACATCTCAACATCGACAGAGGTGAGTTGAAGAAGCAGTCAAGGGTCTTAACCTTACGAAGCCACCAGGAAAGAATGGCGTGACAAATGAGATGCTCATCAACCTATGCAAGAAAGTCAAGAAAAAGCTGCTAATAGTTTTGAATGCGAGCTGGAAAGTCGCAGAAATACCTAGTGAATGGAAAGAAGCTATCAGAGTGCCCAATCTAAAACAAGGAAAAGACAGATTCTATCCAATCAATTGTATACCAATTAGTCTCTTTAGGTGTGTTATAAAAGTGACGGATAGGTTTCTTAATAGAAGACTCATGTGGCAACCGGAGCAAAAACAATTGATACTACTACAGCAGATTGGATTCAGTCAACATGGATCAACAGAAGACTAAGTAACTTACATTGCACAGGAGATCGAAAGTGGATTTCAAGAAAAGAAGCATACACTAACGGTATTGGTTGACATGAAGAAGGCTTTCGACAGGGTCTGCAGAGAGGACTCAAATTAAACTGCTCAAACTCGGAATCAAAAGGCGCATGTATATCTGGATATGTCACTATCTGGTAAATAGAACATCCGAAGTATAAGATCAGGAAAAACATAGCAGGAAGTCAATCATCGAACAAGTTGTTCCCAAGGAGGGTTCTGTCTCCAACACTACTTCGTTTTTATAAATAATTATAGAAGACGTCCCCAACAGTGTATGTTGCAATCTACGTTGATGATCTGGCATTGTGGACACGCGAAGAATCAATAGCAGTAGTCACCTCAAGGATGCAAGATGTAATTAAAACACTAGGAAAATATACCAGGTCTTGACAGCCCTTTATAAACGAAACGGAAATCAATTTCACATTCTTCAGCATATCTAAGAAGAAACAAATGCTCAAACGCAAGTTCAATAACCACCTACTCTCAATGGACGAAAGTCCAACATATATGGGAATCATAATTGACAGCAGGCGGGAGTGGAAAACACAGATAGACAAATCTGGGGAAAAGCAAAAAAGAATGGGGATCGTGAACAAATTAGCAGGTACCAACAGGTGTGCGGATTGTAGCATTCTGAAAAGGCTTTACACTGGGAGAGTTTGACCAGTACTTGAGGATAGCATTGCAGTCTGGGTCATAATCTCCAAGTCACACTTCATAAAGCTAAGCAGAGTGCTAAGTCAGGCCTCACTTATCATCACTGAAACCATATGTCTACCAACATAGAAGTACTGAAAACGGCCATAGAACTTCAGCTAATGGAGAACAGACGGAACATGAAGGTACTTCAACGATGAGAAAAATGTAAGAGACTGATGAACCACCCAATGCGCCCACAAATAAACAGCTTCGGTAGGGGAAAATTGAAAAGAAGTAGCTTCATGGCAAACTTCAAAGAGCTTGTCCACGAAGACTCAATATTGGCACTGGCTCAACCAAGACCAACCAGCCAGCACCTTTCCACCCTGGTCATACAGGCTCGCAGAGCTGGATGCCCTCAATGCAGCTGCAAAAATGGCACTACAACATATGAAACAAATATATAGAAAAATTGTGCTTTTTGTCTACTATCTCAGCAGTGAAATCTGAAGGAACACAGAACTAAGTGATCTCAGGTCAACCGTAGCTCAGTTGACCCATGATTCTGAGAGTGTAGTAATCCAGTGGATACACTCACACTGCAAGCTCAATGGGGATAAAGATGCTGACAGACTGGCCAAATAGGGAGCAGGGATACGTCAAGATGATAACCTGGTCAACTAGGAAGAAGCAACAACCATCGCCAGAGGGCACTACACAACAAAGTGGGGAAAATAACACACAAAACACAACAAGCATGATGTATATTACCAACTGCCCAGAAGAGACCACATTCATCATACTTCGCCTCCGGACAGGTCACAACAGAATGAGAGCAGAACTAAATTCAAGATAGGCAGAAATGACATGTGCCCCTGTGGCTTGGCGAATATGACGACAGAGCACGTCCTACAGAACTTCCCCCAGTATGCAGACATGAGAAGAAAGAGATGGCCCACTTACACCAGCGTCCAAGAAAACTGTATGGTGTGGTTGATAGGGGCCTTTATTAGAGAATCCGAAATCCAAGTCTAGTGAGAGAGCAGAAGAAGAAGAAGAAAATGTACAAATAACAGAATTATTACTGCAGGAAGAGTTGATAGAATTGTCAACAAATGAAGAGACTATTAACAAAGAAACGAAACAGATTGTCAATAAAGAAATGCGGTGATTTAAGATTATTGATGACAAAATGTCACCAAACATCGAAAAATTAGTTTTATCACATCAAACTCAGCTCTAATTAATAGATTATAATATATATTTTTCCAATGATACTGTGAGCAATACAACAATATTGGTATTATTATCTAATTAAATAACTGAAAAATGTGTCCTTGTTTTTCAATTTATAGTATGTACAATATAGTTTACTCAAGGGGGGCGCTGTCGAATAATTCACTGAAAAAGGGGGCGCTCATTCAAGAAAGGTTTGGAACCTATGGTGTATACCATCACACTCTGGTAAACATGGCAACGAGACAATGGATATAAGGAAGAGAAATCACGACAATTGTATACATGGCAACGAGACAATGGATATATTGGTAAAGACAGACGCCAGTATGACACACAAGGAAGAGAAATCACGACAAATGTATACATGGCAACGAGACAATGGATATATTGGTAAAGACAGACGCTAGCATAGACAGACACCAGTATGTCACACAAGGAAGAGAAATCACGACAAATGTATACATGGCAAAGAGACAATGGACATATTGGTAAAGACAGACGCTAGCATAGACAGATACCAGTATGTCACACAAGGAAGAGAAATCACGACGAAAAATGGCAAACAAGAAGAAATGGGTAAACAAGAAGAAATGGGCAAACAAGAAGAAATGGATAAAAAAGAAGAAATGGATAAACAAGAAGAAATGGGTAAACAAGAAGAAATGGGTAAACAAGAAGAAATGGGCAAACAAGAAGAAATGGATAAACAAGAAGAAATGGATAAACAAGAAGAAATGGGCAAACAAGAAGAAATGGATAAACAAGAAGAAATGGGTAAACAAGAAGAAATGGGTAAACAAGAAGAAATGGGTAAACAAGAAGAAATGGATAAACAAGAAGAAATGGGCAAACAAGAAGAAATGGGTAAACAAGAAGAAATGGATAAACAAGAAGAAATGGGCAAACAAGAAGAAATGGATAAACAAGAAGAAATGGGTAAACAAGAAGAAATGGGTAAACAAGAAGAAATGGGTAAACAAGAAGAAATGGATAAACAAGAAGAATGGGCAAACAAGAAGAAATGGGTAAACAAGAAGAAATGGATAAACAAGAAGAAATGGGTAAACAAGAAGAAATGGATAAACAAGAAGAAATGGATAAACAAGAAGAAATGGGTAAACAAGAAGAAATGGATAAACGATAACTCTGGTCAGTAAAAGGTGATGCTTGACCAACTCGAAAGAGAAGAACAGGTCATTGTTAGTAGTCAATAGAGTTCGGTGAAAAAATAATAAATTAAAAATATTGAGAGCATGCATTTTCCCAATGGCTACTTATGGTTGTGAATCATGGACCATTACACAAATAACAAGAACTAAAATCCAGTCCTTCGAAACTAAATGCTCCAGAAAGATCCTACGAATACCATGGACAGAAAAAAAAGAACACTGATGTCCTGAAAGAACTAAATGTTAAAGAGAATTGGCTGATAAACAACATACTATACAGAAAAATTAGATACTTTGGTCACATCAAGCGTCACGATGGCCTGGAAAGAACAATATTAGAGCGTAGGGTCCCAGGACGCAGAGACAGAGGCAGACCAAGAAGAAGATGGCTACAAGATATTAAATAAACCATGAATATGAACATCGATGAAGTGGGTAAACTGGCAAGAGACAGAGTAAATTTCAGATGTGCTGCAAAGAGAGCAACGTCTTATAAAGGATACACACCTTGATGATGATGATGTGATTTTTCTAGGCATTATTACGATCAATAGTTTGCCATTTCTTTCTGAAAGGGTGATGACATCATTCTTTTGTAAAAATCCACGCGAACAATTTCAGTGACTATTAAGTCAAAAGAAAAATTCAACATCGAAAGAACACCGGAATGCTAGCAATTTTCCGTGTTCTTTTTAATTCCTGGATTTTGTTTATTTTATTGGAAAAAAAATACGATAGAAAGAGCAACTACTAAGAGGTGAATATGTTTTTGAAACGAAGACAATTTTTCAAGGTCATCTGAAAAAAGTGGCCAAAAAAAAAAACCGGCCTCTAGTGACTACTAAGTTACTAGAGGCCAGTCAAAAAAAAATTCGACATCAAAAGAACAAAAGAATGCTAGCGATTTCCATTCTTCGTTTTAATGCCTGGAATTTTTATTTTATTTAAGAAAAAAAGTCGAACTCCAGCGATTAACTAGAGGTCGATTTACGAAAAAATAATTGAAATGACCTTTAAATTTTTCAAGGTCATTTGAAAAAGTGACCAAAAAAGCCGGCCCTAGTGACTACTAAGTCACTAGAGGCCGGCTAAAAATTCAACATCAAAAGAACAACGGAATGCTAGCAATTTCCATTGTTCTTTTTAATGCCTGGAATTTTTATTTTATTTGAGAAAAAAAATGGACCTCTAATGACTATTAAGTCACTAGAAGCCATTTTACGGCCAAAAATCGTTTTAAAACGATGACCACCACTAGGAAGTAGTTCGAAGCAAAACGTAAATAAAATGCTGAATGATGCATTTTTTTCAATGTTGAAGCTCTTTGGCAATCATAAGTTGCCAATTTGTTTGGCGAGAGAAAGGTAGTTGAACTCCCAAGTAGTACGATCACTCAATACAAATATGAATAGGATTGATTATGTAGGGTTTTAAATATCCTTCGTACTATTTAAGTCTTGGCAAGTCACTGGTGTTTGAGTACGTTAACCACTACGACACCATTCCTGTTCAATTTGTTGAGTAATCCACTACGGGAGAACTGTCTGTCTGGCGTGATATACTCCTGCGCAACTAAGCAATCGGCTCCCCAAGCAATCGTTCAAGCTGTGCAGGAATAATCACTAAGTCATTGTATAATGTCCAGCGTGACGCTCTTGCGCAACTTGACAATCGGCATCGCATGATACCTATCGTTCAAGCTGGTGCATGACCAATCACTATGTAGTTGTCCAAAGTTACCTTCCCGCCAACGCACCAACGAATACATAGCGTTAATATATACAGCTCACGGACCTCCAAGAAAACGTCTCAATATTAGTCGTTTTGTTACGCGTTTTTATGAATTTGTTTGCTAAGTTTCGTTATGTTCTGAGGCACACGGGGCTTAGCTGTGAAGACTTTTCCTGCTTCTGTGTTTTCTACGGTCATCAGTCCAGTATTTTCTGTCCAATCAATCAAGTGCTCTGCCTGCCGGTGTAGACTATCATGTCTCTCCACAACTTTCTCTCTCCTTGGTGCAGCCTATCAGTTCTGACGTAGAACTTTGTCAAACCACGATATTGTCCACAATTCAATATCTTCTAGCTCTGCTTTTCATATCTTCTTCCTTGAATTTGTACCTGTTGTAACCAAATGTTCTAATCCTTCTCTTCGCATTATGTACCCGAAGAGCTGTGATTGTCTGATTCTTATTTATTTTAATAAGGTTTCTTTTTGTGAAGGTATGTTTTAAAACATCATCATTTGTTATCTTCGCTTCCATGGGATGTTCAGCATTCTTGTGCAAAACAACATCTCTGTGGCTCACAGCGATCTTATTTGGCTGCTTGTTCATTGTCCATGATTCACTGTCGTACATAATTATTGGTTCAATATAACACTGGAGTACTGGTTTCCGCAGTGTCATTGGAATTCACGGGTAGTAGGCTTTTCATTTATATCAGGTACCCCATGATTTACGGAGGTACTCGAGCCCATCACAACTGCAAGGTATTGTCTGTGAGGTAGTCCAGTCCATCCCAACTGCAATGTAATGGTATGTGAGGTAGTCCAGTCCATCCAAACTGCAAGGTAATGGCATTTTTTCGAGTATTTTGCAAAAAATATTTCCAGTGTGGCTCAGTAGCGATATTCCTCTATACTGTGTACAGTCCCTCTTGCTACCTTTCTTCTTCCAAATGGGAACTATTGTTGCATTCCACCAGTGTTCTGGTGTTTCTTGTGTGATCCAGACTTGGTTGAATAGTCTGTGGAGCCAGCTTATTCCTACCTCTTTAGTTGCTTTGAGTCGGTCGACAGAGATATTGTCAGAACGGGGTGTTTTGTTAGATTGAGCCATGTTTACAGCATTTCTAATCTCTGATAGTGTTATACTTGGTTCTAGTTCTGAAGTTACGGTTACTGTGTGTTCTTGGTGTTGAGTTGGTTATCTTGTTGTAGGTTGAGAAGTTCTTTAAAGTATTGTCGTCATATGTTCATTATCATTTTTGGATCATTAAGAGCTTGGCCGTTTTCATCATTAATAATTTCATTTGGGTCATATTGTTCTTGTCTTTCCCGCTTGCTAATTTTCTTGTAGAACTTTCTTGTTAAATTTTTCTCAGTATTTTCTGAATATGACCATATCAGATTGCATAACAGAACCTTCATTAAACTTACAAACGCCCGCCTGCTTATCGTGTTCGTAGCGCGTTGGACTGCGGGTGACTAGTGTGTGTGCGGGTTCAATTTCACGGATGGCATAAAAGTCACAGGTTTCCCAGGTTCACGGTGTTCGTGGCACCGAACCGAAGGGTTATGTTGTCCATGGCACCGAGCCGAGGAGCTGAAAGCTCAAGTGCTTCTGGATCGGAAAAATACAAATAAAAACTTACAAACAGAATTATCATTGCACGAAGAGTTTATAAATTTGTCAACAAATGAAGAGTTGAAATTTTTTTTAATGGATATAAAGAGTGTTGGCTACAAAGTCAAATTCCAATATTATATCCAGAATTATGTGCTGCAGCAAAATAGTTTTTGTTTTGAATTCCCATCATCATATTTAGCCGAAAGATGATTTAGCATGGTCACCGGTGTATTAACAAATAATAAAAACAATTATCAATAGAGGAAAGCGGCGATTATTGATGAGAAAAATGAAACCGAACATGGAAAAATTAGTTGCATCACATCAAGCTGAACTCTCTCACTGATAATATTAGATTAATTTTTTAATAACCTATATTTTTTTAAAATCATACTGTGAGCAATACATCGATATTGACATTATCTTTTAATCAAATAACTGAAAAATGTGTCCATGTTTTGCAATATATAGTTTGTACAATATAGTTACTGCGGTAATAATAACGGTGACTGCTCCAAAGAGATCCTAAGAAGATTGGCAATAGCAATCAAGAAAAATACAATGAAGAAATGTGACAAAGCACCAGCAAAATATTAAAATTGAAAATATTGAGAGCATGCATTTTCCAGTGGCTACTTATGGTTGTGAATCATGGACCATTACACAAAAAACAAGAACTAAAATCCAGTCCTTTGAAACTAAATGCTACAGAAAGAACATACAAATACCATGGACAGAAAAAGAAAGAACACTGATGTCCGGAAAGAACTAAATGTTAAAGACAATTGGTTGATAAACAACATACTATACAGAGAAATTAGATACTTTGGTCACATTAAGCCTGACGAAGGCCTGGAAAGAACAATATTAGAGGGCATGGTCCCAGGACGCAGAGGCAGACCAAGAAGAAGATAGCTGCAAGATATTAAAGAAACCATGAATATGACCATCGACGAAGTGGGTGAACTGGCTAGAGACAGAGTGAATTTCAGATGTGCTGCAATGATAGCAACTATAAAACATGATAAGACATTTACTGATGCCTTATTCTTCAAGGGGAGTTAAGATAAAAAAAAAAAAGAAGATGAACCACTTATGCAGTAAAGCAATATGAAATATTTACGTCCCCTTTGTTGGACCAGTTGTTTGGAGTGTTCAGATACTAGTGTGACTTATAGGGCGATATAAGAAATTGTGATCCACAAATTAAAGATATGTTTCTACAAATGCTTACCTTAAGCTATGTTTATATCCCCTATACTTTCTCTTATCTTGTTATTACAACCAACAATTATGAAGGATTGTGTTTATCTCTCTCTCTATATTTTCGACTCCAGTCATTGTAAAAGTGCAGCCACAATATTGATAAGTTTTTACAAAAATTCTTCAGAATTAGCATCATTATTGTAAAATAGAAAATCACTTTTGAATTTCCTAAAAAATAATCATGCTTAGTGACAGCATTTTTATTTTATTTTTTAAAAGTGATTTGGATGTAAAAGCCGAAAATATAATAAGCTGGAGGAAAATGTTGTACATTTGCACGTTCTATTTAAACAAAAATGTCATTTGTCGCTCCAAAAGATTTTATCCCTCTACTTTATTTTATCTATTGACATTTATTTCAAATATGATTTATAGGAAGTCAGTTAAGACTTGGATAATTTGAAAAGTGTAAAACTGTAACACGTATACACGCACAGACATATATATATATATATGTGTGTGTGTGTGTGTGTGTATGTGTTAGTGAACTCACTTCTTAGACTAATAGTCGGGGTTCAATTCCACAAGTGGGAGTTTAAGTTTTTCCTACTATAACAGCTCTCAGGTCGACCCACCCTCAATTGGGTGCCAGGAAAAGCACTGGGAAGTAAAGGCAGCCGGCGTGATGTTGAGCACATCAACCATCGTGTGTCGACGGTCAATGAAAAATACGGGTCTAAAACCGTATTACCCCAAATACCATATTGCATAAAAAGGATTCATTTACTTCACTTTATAAATATATTTAAGCTTAGAAAGTATATGTACATTTCTTTTTAAAAAGATATATAGACACGTATAGAAAATGGTTATCAGACAGATTTCAATGAGATTTGAGTCAACATTATAACATGAAAATAGGTTAAAGAAGTAGGATTTCTTAATATTATATATAGAACTGCTTAGTGGTGATTCTCATTAGACTTAGAAGCTAAGTTGCTTTATCAAATATGTATATCGTAATATAATATGAATATGCTTTTACAGATTCCTGATAGATTTGTCACTAGGTAGATTAATATCACATTACCGTGACACATAGTCATAGTTTTTTTTTTTTAAAGAAAAGTCAGAAATAACTGGTTTTTATAGTATATGATATATTGGGGGAAATAGTGTTACCGTTGCATTTATTTCGACCAACGACACACGATAGGAGATTTGGTCATCATCAAGCTGTCCGTATTTACTTTCCAATGTTTCTCTGACATCTTCTACTTCTTCGAACTCTTCATATCCACCACTTGTTAACCCCCTCTTTGTGCTTTGTATGCCATCTGAGCCTAAGAAGGGAAAAGGCAGAGGATAAAAGTTTTTTTCTACCAACACTTTGTTACCACTGATAAATGTGGTCTCTGACAGCATCACACAACAGAAAACTCACCTCTTGTCTTCTTCTTCTTTGCTTTCGTTCTTTATGACCAATTTTAATCACTCTTTGTGATATGTTTGATCTTTGCCAAGAACGTTATACGTTGCACATTGGTTTGGTAGGCCCCTAAACGCATAGACCTCTACACGTTTAGGACATGTGCATCCGATTTCATCCGAACCTCCTTAGTCGCCTCTTACGACATGCGTAGCAGGTAAAAGTGGTTCTATTCTTTACACCCCAAATTTGTGCCCCGATACCCACTCGGGCATCCTCGTGTAAAATAAAATGCGTAAGGAAGGTAGTGGGTGCCACGAGGAAAGATAGACTACGAAATGAGGACATCAGAAGAAGAGTGGGCATAACGTCATGAATCGAATACATTGAAAGACAACAAATGCAACGTTTTTAAACATTTAATGAGAATGGAATACAACCAACCACCAATAACAGCATACAATAAAACAATAACAAGAAATCAGTTAATGGAGGCAAGGGGAAAACCAAGAAAAAAAAGGATAGACAATATGATTACCGCACTAATTATTCCTGTACTGACCTACGGTTGTGAAAGTTGGAAATCATCAAAGAAAATTGATAAGAAACTGGACAGCTTTGAGAATAAATGTCTACGAAAATTATTAAAAGTAAAATGGAGTGATTTCGTTTCTAACAACACAGTGAGAGATAGAACACACCAACAACCCGTATCAAATATTATAAGGAAACGAAGGTGGAAGTATTTAGGTCATGTTCTTAGATCAGACGAAAAGAGACTAAATCGACAAGTCCTTATGTGGTCACCAGTTGGGAAAAGAAAACGTGGAAGACCAAAGACCACTCTTCGAAGAACCATCCAACAAGAAAGTAAACTATTGGGATATAAAACCATACAAGATCTCCAACTGCTAGCAAAGAACCGTATCACATGGAGATCTAAAACCTCTGCCCTATGTGCCCCTTTGGCTCGAAAGGAATAAACTAAGTAACTAACTAATTATACACGGATATAACACAACATGATCGACTCATCAGACCCTGGAACGCAAATTAAAGCTCCCACCTCTACGCTTAACATCAAGAATGGACAACCAATTCCATCATCTACCTGGGGAAAGACAATAAACTATAGACATTAGACAAATAGACATTAATAACTAGTAATACTGTATGTCAGTAGTCAAGTTCAAAGTCTAGTATTTCTCTATGTACGTCTCAACTAGATGAAAACAAGAACAGGCGCACTGAATCATACCACACGAGCATGCCATTAAGGATAAGTGTAAATATATCATTCGATAAGGAAGAACATTAGACATATATAGAAGATTAATTTACAGAGAACTTTGATTTTACACGAGGGAAGTTTTTATTGATAGCAACTTTTCATTTGGGAATATTTGATGTCATGTAATTAATGCACATTCACCTCCATAAAACCTGTGTAGTAAAATAAAATGTCATATATCCTTTTCAGTCCTTAGGATATGAAGTGCCTGTCACTTCACATTTCTAAATCATAGTTTGCAGGAAATTGGAGGCCCAATTCCTTTCCCGATGTATGTTAAGCCTAGTGTCGAAGCGAACCCACATCACTCTTGTTGCTGAATCGATAGGCGAACTTTTATGGATAACGCCAAACCGTCCACATACCCTATATACCACTCTCCAATTGAACACTGCTAAAAATAATATTCATACGCTTGATATATTTCTCACTATCTTCATAATACTACACTCATATATCAACAACAGTTCTTGTAATTTTGTTTTTATACAGAAATTATACATTTGCAAGTGAAGACTATTGAAGGAAATATATAAAGATGAACAAATTCATATTTTCCTTAATGGGGACACGTTTTAATTGTTTTGCTATTTTAAGTTCAAAGTACACCTGGTTATATATATTTGTTTCGTAATTGGTATAATCAATCAATCAATGAATGGACAATTTTTCTTTTCCCGCTGAAAACTTTCTCGATAATTAGTTATTTCAGACAAGAAAATAATATTTGTTTACATAGTTTGTGGTGGATCACTGCGTATAGACCCATAGATACTCAGTGTTTGCAGAAGGTGACATTAGGATACAAATGTTGGCAATTATTTCTTCTAGCTCCCTGGTAATGTACACATAATATACGTGAGGGTCTGTGTTTACAAGTAAAGTCTTGATATGAAAGGTTGTAGGTTCGATTCTGGACCGCATCGCTAAGTTTACGACTGTACATTTTACTAGATTACTGTATTATTACATAGCGAAACACGTAATAACAAAGTACTGCAGTTTTACAAAATACAGAAACAATGACAATACACAGCAACGTTTCGACCAAAAACACCTTTATCACGCATAACGATACAACAAAATTTACGAATAACTCAGAACACCACATATAGACTACATGTTTCGCAATTCTACATAGTTTTACTGCAGTCTCCATTTATATTATTATTACATAAGGATTATTGCATGCGCTGCTACGCAATTTGGGGTTGATGAGAAACTCTAGACAGTTATCGCGCCATTTCTTTAAATGTAAATCCAGTCATATGGGAAACGCTGCATAAAGAAGTCACTCCTACACATTTAGACCGTTTTAAAACACCATATACGTCTTCTGAATGTATAATTGAGGCCGCGAAATCGTAGTGGTTAGTTCACATGCTTCCTACGTAGGTCCTGCATTTTTCCTACGTAGGTCCTGGAACGGTTCTCAGGTCAACTCAGCCTCAATTGACTTGACTCAGCCTCAATTGACTTGACTTATTCCTCTTCACTCCTCGTGGAGCATTGGACCTCAACAGTTGTTTTCAACTTTTCCCAGAGTCTTGCTGTTTTCGTTATGACTTTCTAGGATAATCTGGCATCGCTTAGTTCCTCAATAGGACTCCAGTACTGTTTAGACCAGTGTTACCCAACCTTTCTTGTGCCATGCCCCACCAAAGCTTTTCATAAAAAATCGTATCCTCCACTACCCTCCTTTATTTTAAAATTGTTTTTTAAACTTCAGTAACGTGATTGTGAAGCAACATTCATTTTTGTCAACAGACATACAAAAGCCGATATATCGGTTTTGCACCATCATGAACATTAGTTAAACTTTGAACGAGACCATTGCACCCCTTAACGATGAAAATGCCCACCTGTGGGGCGTGGGCCCCACGTTGGGAAACTGGGATTTAGACGTAACATTATCCATTTTCCTTGCGGGTTACACCTAATGACTTGTCTAGTGACACTGGACTATGTCTTCTCCAGGGTCTGCTCCACCCATTGCCACTTTTTTCTCTTAATATGGGTCGTGCTGTGTTCCTTTCCTGTTCCTATCCACAGGTCTGTGTTTGCAACTCGGTCATTCCATCTTAGTCTAAGAATACATCAAAGACATCTGTTGATATATGTCTGATTCTTATTTAACCTCATTTGGGTACCAGAGAAACTGAGAAATAAAGGGACCGAGTTGATGTTTACCACCCTAGCTATCGTATGCCATTGCTTAAATAAAATACGGACCTTCGACCGTATTCCTCAATATATCTCATGTTATAAAAGCATTTTTTTTTTAAATTTGTTATTTATTTTCACTAGAAGGGACATTTCTTATTCATACATAATGTGGTCTATCTCATGATAGCCGCGTTATTAGTGTATGTGTGTGTGTCTCTTTCATCATTCCCAGTCAAGTTATTGAGTGAAATCTGTATGTATGTGATACCTGTATAAAATCTTTAATCAAGACGTTTTCAACACCAAAATGTACACGTTTGCGACAAATTATTCGATGTCAAAGAAAGTATTTCTGCTTCAGACGATAATGATTACGACCTAAATATTACAGGACAACAAATATACTGCAGTATATTAGGGAAGTCTCGGTCACAAAAATGTAGCGGAAAGTTCAATTATACACCGAAATCTGGATAGAATCTGAAGATCTGCTCGTACACATATCCCCAGCCTTAATTGTGTATGAGAAAAAAGCGCTGGAAGTAAAGGCGACCGGCTTGATGTTGACCACATAACCCACCGTGTGCCGACGGTCAATGAAACTTACAGACCTAACACCGTATTAACAAATATACGTCGAGATATGTAAAAGTGTTTCTTTACTTGTTACTTTGTTTACACTACGTTGAATGATACATCTTGTTTTCTATATCTACTGCTGCGGATGCTCAGTGTTCTTGTATACTGGTTGACTGAACAAGTAATGAAATAAGTACCATTTTAAAACTATCTTAACTTTCTTAACTATCTCATAACTCGGTCAGGAAAGCACGTAACGGTTCGAAAGGGTCCCGTTAAATTACAAATATCTGCAAGAATACGCTGACCAAATTTTCTGATTCCAGAGGTTGGCTTTCTCAAGTTTTTCCTGTGACACACAAACATTCAATCAGTTTTATAATTTTAAGATGATAGAATTAATATGCACTTGTAACTTCTAAATTTGTATACACAAGTTGAAAGTTGCTGAATAAATTGAAGTCATAATCCAAAGTGGGGTGCTGGGGCCCGTAATGGACGCAACGAATAGTACCCCTGCGACCTACAATACATGTCGTAAGAGGCAACTGATGTAGAAACCCACAGACCTCTACTCCAGTAAATAAAAGCATCCCAGAAATCAGATGTGCTGGCCTACTTGTATGCGCATAACTGGCACAACGTGCAATCGCTCATAGGCTCAGATCACATACAAATCACAAAAAGTGGTTAACAAGTGGTCGACATGGAGTGTTCGAAGAAGAAATAAAAGAAGAGATAATGAATTCAAGAAATATATAAATCATGAAGAAAATACTATAGAAATAAAAGAAAGATAATGAATTAGAATATACAATCATGAAGAAAATATTATAGAAAAAATGTATAATCTCTCAGTCTTTCTGACACTGGAGACACATGCCCTCAAGAGTGGAAAGGCTCAGTAGGGACTCCATCGATGACGAACCTGTTTTGTAACTAACAAGCTACTTGGCAATCAGCATACACAAATGTCGATATCTACTGTAAGAAATTGAGCAAATAAGTTTCTTCCTGTAGAATAAGGACGCCAGTAATGTCGACTAACTAACTAATAATAATAGCATCCGGTTAGTCTCCAGAGATAGGAATGTAGGAACAATGTGAGGATTATTTTTTAAAGTATATAATATCAGTTCAACACACAAATGTGACATAATCTAAGTTAACCAACTTTCTTGATGCGACATAAACACAGTGAACCATTCCGAAATATTGATTGAAAAAAGAAACCGTAGATTTGTCTTTATCATAGATTCCCAAACTATTTCGGACCACCGCCCACTTTGCACAACATAAATTTGTTAACGCCCAATCCCCATTATAACAGTTTTCCAACGCCCCACCCATATATATACATATATATTGTTATATATATATATTATATATATATACATGTTCTATTTTATTTTTTTTTTGACATAGAAAATTGATATATATTTCTGTCATACATGATCAATTTTCAAATGATTATATACATGAAATAGAACATTGATGAAAAATGAATAGTCTAAGATGGAATAAGATGAATTAAAATGCAGAATTCACATTTTAAATGATTATTCAATCGCAAAATAACGAAAATAATTTACTTTAAAATATATATTATTAATTTCGTCTATAAAGAACCACCTACCCCTAATCGCATGAACGCTGCCCAAATGCTTCTGTGCCCACTATCGTACCCCTAGAAGACTTCAGCGCCCACAGGGGATTGGCAGGTGCGGTACCGCCCACTTTGAGAACCTATAGTCTATATGTTCATACGCTTAATATAAAACCAGACGTTAGCGATACACTCAATCTTCAACGGCACAAGGAAACCATAGTCAAGGAAACCATTAATCAGTATTTGCGTAGCTTCCTGTTTAAAGATAGTGAGTAGATTTGTATTGGCTTCAAATTACTATTGACCAACCTGTTAGTAATAACGAATATTATAGTTCGTATGTACGTAGAAGAATGTGAAACAAGTATTACTTATTTTGTTTCAATACTCATCTACGCACACACCCACACAGACAATAATAACGCAACTACATTCCCTTGAATGAAAATGGTGGTTATCATCACCAGTCATGGACGTGCATCATTATTTTGTTTCAATCATTGTTTTAAGAGTGAAAATTGTCGACTGTCTATCATCAGGACTCGGAAAAATATCAACATTGAGACTGATAGTAAGTACTCAGGACAGATGTGTATCTAGATTCATGTTACGTCTGTAGGTATCAGCAGAAGACGTAGTGAACATGATACAAATTCAAAGTCAGTTTGAACGATTCGGCACTTACATAGATTGTGATTCATCTCTTTTGTCTATTACCAGATGGATGACGGAATTGATTGTCCACTCTTGCTGTTAAGCGTAGGAATGGGAGATATAATTTGCGTTCCATGGCCAGATGAGTCATCCTTGTTTCGCTGTTTATTTAGTGCGGTCTTGATATTGTTCTTACATTTTTTCTTGGTCTTCCATTGGCTCGATTATCCGATCTCTTTTTTTTGTATTTTATGCGGTTGTATTTCATTCTCATGAAACGTTCGAACAACTGCATTTGTTGTCTTTCAATGTATTCGGTGCATGAAGTTATGCCCACTTTGCTTCTGATGTCCTCTTTTCGTGTAACAGAGTTCCACTGTTATCTAGTGAGAAGGGGTGTAGGTCATCCCAAAACTCCCTTACTGCTCTTGGCGTCCTTGACTTAGTTAGAATTAAGTACAAACTTGTTTACCAGACAGAATACTACGGACTGGTAGAGTACTAATAATCAAGTGGACGATTTATCCCGTGGAATGGACGTCACACGGTTAAGTCAAGCATCTCCAGCACCGAGTAGGGGCGGATGAGTAGTTTTAGGTATTAACCAGAGAGATTACGGAGACAGAACAATTAGAAGAGAAGATTCGAGAGAGAGAGGGCCATTTTTTTCTTTCTGTATGAAAGATGTAGAATCAAGAGAATTTCTTGAACTTTGCGTTAATGGTGAAAAGCTGAACTAGTGTTATTTGATTTATATGTTGTGATGGATGGAACCACAACAGAGGATTTCTTGAACTTTGCGTTAATGGTGAGATGCTGAACCAGTGTTAATTGATTTATACGTTGCGATAGATGTGAGAAACCTTATAGAGGATTTATTGAACATTTCGGTAATAGTTAAGATGCTGAATTAGTGTTATACATTGTATTGTGGGAAAGGTATTTATGTACTTTTAATTTCATATCAGTTGAGAGAGCATGTAGATACATTTACCAGTTTATGTACTAATAAACTTGGTATAAGTTGTTTAGACGGCCTTGTGTGAAATTAATGTAGTCGATCGTCAGGTGTTAGACTTAGAGGTAGATTATAATGTAGTCGATCGTCAGGTGTTAGACTTAGAGGTAGATTATAATGTAGTCGATCGTCAGGTGTTAGACTTAGAGGTAGATTATAATGTAGTCGATCGTCAGGTGTTAGACTTAGAGGTAGATTATAATGTAGTCGATCGTCAGGTGTTAGACTTAGAGGTAGATTATAATGTAGTCGATCGTCAGGTGTTAGACTTAGAGGTAGATTATAATGTAGTCGATCGTCAGGTGTTAGACTTAGAGGTAGATTATAATGTAGTCGATCGTCAGGTGTTAGACTTAGAGGTAGATTATAATGTAGTCGATCGTCAGGTGTTAGACTTAGAGGTAGATTATAATGTAGTCGATCGTCAGGTGTTAGACTTAGAGGTAGATTATAATGTAGTCGATCGTCAGGTGTTAGACTTAGAGGTAGATTATAATGTAGTCGTTTGTCAGGTGTTAGACTTAGAGGTAGATTATAATGTAGTCGATCGTCAGGTGGTAGACTTAGAGGTAGATTATAATGTAGTCGATCGTCAGGTGTTAGACTTAGAGGTAGATTATAATGTCGTCGATCGTCAGGTGTTAGACTTAGAGGTAGATTATAATGTAGTCGATCGTCAGGTGGTAGACTTAGAGGTAGATTATAATGTAGTCGATCGTCAGGTGTTAGACTTAAAGGTAGATTATAATGTAGTCGATTGTCAGGTGTTAGACTTAGAGGTAGATTATAATGTAGTCGATCGTCAGGTGTAGACTTAGAGTAGATTATAATGTAGTCGATCGTCAGGTGTTAGACTTAGAGGTAGATTATAAATCTAGTCTTTTGATTTCCTTTTGTCAGCGTCTTTTAAACTTCTCTAAAATTTCCAGACTGACTAGATTCACGAATACTACATTCGGTTGTTTTACTTAAGTGAGCCCCGCTTCCAGCATATCATTTTACATGTGAGTTTCTTGGTGTGTTGCTGTCAGGACAAGTTTGACACTGTAAGTGTTTAGAAAATTATTTACTATTCCATCTTGATCTTTAGGTGTTGTAATAGTGGTGACTGCTGGTAGGTCACTGATTATTTGATCTGTTTATTTCATTCAGAGTTTTAGACCTCTGTAAATATGCCTAATTATAGAATTAATAAAATGTTACTCTAGTGTTGTTATTTGTATGTTTCTAGTCTGATCTGATTATTTTCATGGTTGACCTTTTCTCGTTGATTTCAATGTTGTACTTCCTGTATGCGTAACAATGAATTCATATTATTTGTAGCTGATCGTCATTTCATAGATTAAATGTGGTCATCTGCAAGTAGTCATTGAGATAGTTAATTGATCGCAGTTTTCATTCCCCATCGTTAAGATCTATTATACCTTTCACTATTCTGTATTACTGTTGAGAGAAGAGATAGAGTACGAACTTATCTTACTCTGATTTGTTTCGAATAAGTCTGTCATTCCATCCGTTGTTTGACCCCACCATACTATTTGTATATTGTTGATATTGTCACATTGCCCATTCTTCTTCTTCTTGTCCTTCCTGCTTTTGCCGCTAGGTAGCAGGTTTAACTGTGATCGGTTTCGAGATAATCACCGGTGTTGATATGTTTGGTAATGATGAGTCTTAGATGTCTATCCATCAACCCATCTTCTATAGGTCTACCTTATCTTGATGATCATTTTCAGTTTCGCTTGCAACTGGTATTCGTTCATTCTGACAAGTGGCAAACCATTTGAGCTCTTGCTTTTCAATAATCAATCTAAAAGCAGGTGTTGTCCACGTTCTTCAATTTCTCCTTTCTTATATGGTTCTTCTGTTTTATTACTGCTTTCTAGGCATCATTCATGTGTAATTTTCTTGTCTTTGTCAGTGCCCATGTGCACTGTAGCACAGCTTGGTATAAAGATTGCATTTATAATCTGTCCTTCAGTCTCTGACTAGGAATTGCTGGGTTTCCAAGATTGGTAGTGGTATGTAATGTTGTTGGAATTGCTGGATTCTAGTTTCGATCTCTGTCAGTCTACTATCAGATACTTCAGGATTTGAATTCTCTCACTCTTTAGCGTTTGGTTGATTATTTGTATGTTGAATATTTATTTCTGTTTATAGTCATGACTTATGTCTTTTAAATGTTGACATGTATTTGAGACAGCTATTGTTAGTAATTTATGTGTTCTTGAGCGTATATTATGGAATAAACACTGGTCGTCAGCAAGAGTTCATTTGATGCTCTACATCTCGTTGATGTTGTCTATTTTGGTGATATTATCCATGATATAATAAGAAGAGGTGATAAACACATCCGCCCTACTGATGTTACTGAAACCAATTGTATCCGATTACATGCACTTTACTTTCATATATATATGGTCAACACAGTCTAAGTGTTCCTTTTTCGTAGTTTTCAGAACATCCATAAAATGTCTCTGTTAATATCAAATGCCTTTCGGTCTATGAAGCTATATTCATTTGACTTTGTATTCTATAGTCTTTTCACTAATTTGTCTTAGGGAAAATATTGCATCTGTGCACCCTTTTCCTTTTCTAAACCCAAACTGTTGTGGGCTGAGTGTTGGTTCCACAATTGGTCTTATTCGTTGCTCCAGAACTCTTGCAAACATTTTTCCCACATGGCTTAGGAAGAAGATGCCTCTATATGTACTACAGTCTTGATTTTTACCTTTTTTCTTCCATATTGGTACTATAATAGCTTTTTGCCAATCTGAAAGGACAGTTCTTTCTTCCCACGCCTTCTTGAAGATGTAATGTACCCAGGTTACTCCAATCTCTCCACACGCCTTTATTGCTTCTGCTGTTTTTCCATCAATTCCCACAGCCTTGTTCTTTGGGCTTCTCTTAATAGCTTCTCTTACCTCACTTATTAGTATTTCAGGTTCTTCAATGTTTGCATATCTCGGTTTGAATGATGTTTTATTCCCAGTATCTGGTATATTCAATAGGTCTTTGAAGTATTCTTTCCATCTTTCTCTGATCTTAACTTCTTCATGTATAGGTTTACCTTGACTATCATTTATATATTCGGATGGCTGGAAGGGTTCATCCCTTATTCTCATGTTTGCTATGGCCTTATAAAATTGTCTGCTGGACTCTACACATAATCTACTGAGATTTTCACCATACATGGTCCAAGATTTTTCTTTCTCTTGCTTGATTACTCTAGCCGATGTCTGAGTTGCCCATTGACCACGTAATTTTCTAATGTTTACCAAATAATGCTTCTATTTAGTCTGTAAAACGTCTTTTCTTGGTCGATATTTCTAATTCTTTATCGTTTTATCTCTACTTGGTCCTAAGCAATGCTGTCCAAAGTTTCTATATATTTGAGCGCTTCTTACTAAGGATTGAAGAGTCGCGGGTGCCGTGTTGCTATTGTAAAAATAATATTAATACAAATATTAATAGTAACGTACTATTAATAACATTTACAAAATAATTGCAGATGAAAACTGGTGTACGGGTAGAACTGGATGCTTGAATGGCAGAGTAAGGAATGTGTTTAACCAGCAAGGCACAGGGACCATCAGTATGCATTCTCTTTGATATATGTTGGGGGAGACAGAGCACCAAAATATCTGCCCGGTGTGCAATGACGTTTGTTAAGCAATAAATAATAGCTGTTGTTATCCAATAAATAATTGATGTTGTTATCCAATAAATAATTGACTTTGTTATCCAATAAGTAATAACTGTTGTTATCCAATAAATAATAACTGTTGTTATCCAATAACACTAATAATTGTTGTTATACAATAAATAATAACTGTTGTTATACAATAAATAATAGCTGTTGTTATCCAATAAATAATAACTGTTGTTATACAATAAATAATAGCTGTTGTTATCCAATAAATAATGACTGACTACACGTTTCTTTAAAATTTTGTGTCTACAAAAAAAATAGACCATACTTTTGTACAGAAATGCATTTGTTTTTCTTGAAATCCAGATTAACGTTAAAGGCGATGGAGTAAAATACGCCTGTGATGTATCACATGGGAGTCACGTCGCCCGCGGGCGTCACACTGGACAACGCTGGCGTAAAGTGAATACAAGAGTATTGACTTCATTTCAACGATTTTCCATGAATCCATCACTCGTGGCATAAATGGCACGCAACCTTTCTAGAGTATTTCATAGAATACGAACTCCGTAGCTCCAGCACTAATAATAGTTATGTCCCGACAGATGCACGTGAGTCCCGAACGACTTGGTCAGAATTCGAACCAATAATTCCCAGAACACAAGGCAAACGGCACAACACAGAGACATCCTTCGTGATCCTGGAAACGGGCTGCATTTTGTTATGTCTGACACGCCCGTGCGTTGCCTGGACTCGTAAGGGGAGCAAAGAATAGTAGCACTGCGACCTACAAGTCATGTCGTAAGAATCGACTGAGGTAAGAACCTAGGCCCTAGTTATTTTATTCGAAGATATTTTATTCGAAGATAATCCCAATATTATTGTATTGCTCACAGTATCATTGACACAATTGATGTTATAATGTATTTATTAGAGCTGAACTAGATGTGATGAAACTAATTTTTCGATGTTTTGGTGACATTTTTGTCATGAATAATTTTTAATTGCCGCATTCCTCTATTGACAATCTGTTTCGTCATAGGTAGCTAGCGCCCTAGCATAGGTAGCTATCGCCGTAGCATAGATAGGTAGCTAGCGCCCTAGGTCCTAGGGCGCCAGCTACCTTAGTTTAAAAAAGCGTCGCAAAATCGAATGTGCTGACCTACTTGTAGGTGCATAACTGGCACAACGTGCAATCGCTCTTAGGCTCAAAACACATACAAATCAAAAAGAGGGGTTTAACAAGTGGTCCATATGGTACGTTTGAAGAAGAAGATTATGCATGACAAAGTGAGTAGTAAATATAAAAAAGACAGCATCCAATGAGAAACGACGTAGTTGCAGCTATGAATAGGATAGTGTTATATTAGAAAAGTGTCTACACGCCCAGCATCTCGGTGTCAAATTAAAGAAACGTCAAAACAACGTACTCCCAACTGGTGCAAAATTTCGTGGAAATGCTAAAATGTCCCAATAGTCGCCTTAGTTTTACTCCCAGACTGGAGAAAATAGGGGAAACTAATACTAACTGCAATGTTTGTCCAAAACAACGGTGGACTTTGTTCCGTACGTGAAATACTCATGGGATACCTTCTAGAGAAAACGGATCGTGACACTTGAAGTTGAACGAGCACAAGGAAAAGTAGACTGAACATAATACAAGTTTACGTTTACGAACAAATGTCAATATTGTCGTATGGAAGACAGTGTGGGCAGGCAAAGAATGTCGATCAAGAGTGCGATATGTAAGAAAGTACATAACAGACAGATAGAGCAAAAGCTGAGCAACGTTCGCTTTCTAAAGGATTGACTTTATTGCATCGGATTTAACCCCACATAACTCGGTCCCTCGCCGCGAAAATGGTATGCCATCTGTCGATAAGCCCAATCACCTTAGCTCCAGCAACTATTCTAGGAACCTCTGAAAAAGATGTGCTCTTGAACATAACGGCGCGGTCCAGATTCGAACCCACGACTTTCGGAACACAAGGTAGCGGCTTAACCACACAACCACAGCGACCTCCAAAAAACAGAGTATTCAGGAAGGTAAGGAAACTATGACTAATTAGCCAGAGATAGAGACCCATATGTCGTTAATCAAAACAAAGACACGTACAGCAAAAGATAGAAAGAATAATTGAAATTGCAAAACAGATGATCGTCACTAATAAAATACAGTAATGCGGATAAACAGAAAAACAGGTTTACATCCCCAAATATTATATATTGATGTAGAGATAGTTACAGTTGTTAACTGCTTGGGCAGTACTGTTTCTTCAGATGGGAATATTATGGACGAAAATAAACACAGAATTGAAAGAGCTAATACAGCCTACTTTAGCCTTGAAACTTCTGAAAATTGCACATTTACAACACTAAATCAAACAGATATATATATGTATATATATATCTTCTTCTTCTTCTTTGCGTTCGTTCTTTACGACCAATTTTAATCACTCTTTGTGATATGTTTGATCTTTGCCAAGAACGTGTATACGTTGCACATTGGTTTGGTAGGATAGATATATATATATATATATATAGCATGTGTTAGGACATTCTTCCTCTATGTATCTGGAATGTGGGAAACAGATTATTAATGTTAAAAAGATCCAATGTAAGAGTCTTTACAATACTACTTAGTTATGCCTAGGAAGATTTTTCTACTTCTTTCTTGCGTTCGTCCTTATCAACCAACTTAACCATACGTTGTGATCTGTGAGATTTGCAGGGATAATGTGAGTACGTTGCTTCCATAAGATCCCAACGACATGTAGCAAAAGGCACATCCGAGTTTCGACCAAAAGCGTAGCATGGGTTTTATGATTTGACAGTCCAAGACATCTTTCGTTCGTTCTGGCACTGAATATTTTTTCATCAATAGTGGCTACTTCTCAAACGTTCAAAGCAGCTTGTATATTATATGAGCAAAAGTGTCTGAGCAGAGGCCAAGCTGTACCACTTTTTATAACGGGATGATAGGAATATAGTGACAACTGTTATAAGAAAGAGAAGATGGAGATATGTTGGACACACCTTGAGGAGAAATGATCAACAAAATCAAAGCAGACATTGAAGTGGGATGCAAAGGGTTCCAGAAAGAGAGGACGACCTAAGGAGACCATGAAACGAACTTTGCTGAGAGAAGCAGGAAATGTCGGTCTCAGTTCCATGCAGGAGATTGAGCGAGTTGCCCAGGATAGAAGCGGTATGGACAAATTACTTGCAGACCCTATGTACGTATAAGGTAGAGAGGAATTATTATTATTATTATTATTATCATATATATATATGTATATATCGATCGTTGGACCTCGACCAGAAGAACTGTGTAAAATATACTTCTATTTTTGCTAGTATGTTGTGCATTTCAAACACACATATTCCAGCTGATATTATTTACTACATAATATCACGGGCTGTTTCCTACGATCCCTACTTGATTTGAGACTGCAGAGCAACAATCTGTTACCATAACTACAAAGTGGAAATTAAGTAGGGGCTAGTTCAGTATCAGCGTACTGCCCTTTGACATTATTTCAATTCATCTTTGTCCCCAATTAGGATGTTTGGATTAGGTATGGCATTCTAAAAGAACTAAAGAATTGTATGGAAGACATAAATACAGAGATATAAAAAGATGATGGCGCTAGATTCGACATGTTCTGAGTATTAGAAAAGAAAGGCGACCTACATATTCAATGCAGTAGAAACCTCAGGAACAGCGTAAAATTAAGGCCTAATTAATGGCACGTAAAGATGACATTTAGTATTATAATCAAAGTCAGATATAACACTAGATTTGATGTGGAGATAATGTCTCAATATCGATTGAGTCAGTGGCGGCTCGTCATTAAGGGCCAGTGGGGCCGGGCAGCACCCAAAATAAGGTGTAACTTGTATTTATTATTTTATATACATTAACATATATCCTAACCGAAACCATGATTTTTCCGAATATATCTGTCTGGCCCTACCAACAAAAATGATCACGAGCCGCCATTGTATTGAGTAATACTGTTTTGTCTTCTCTCTCTTCTCTCTTCTCTCTCTTTCTTTCTCTCTTTCTCTCACGATCGTTCTTTTTGACTATTTTGATCATTCTTATTGTGATGTATAAACATCCTTTGCAAAGAACGTTTTTTACATTACATCTTCAGTACTATTTGGAGATCTGGTGCTTGTCCTTCGATGATGTGTCCGATTTCAACCAGCGTTTACTGAGTTCGCGCTTCGTCAGCCTTTGGCTGTCCCAGCCGACCTGCAAGGCAGCAGGTTGCTATTTTCTTTAGGGCAACTACCCTTAGACGACGTACACTCCCGGGTTGATGAGCGTCATCTGCCCAGGTTACCGGTCTTTTTGTGGATTACTTGGTTTGTCTACCTTCCAGTTTTGTGTACGGTTTGCTACACTTGCGTTTGATTGTCACCAATCTAACTACAAGGCAGTAGTATTTTGGAGTCCTGTAGGTCGAGTGAGAAAGGCGAAAGAAACTGGATTCAAGCCTTTGCAATGTTTTCCGGTTTTTCTGCACATTTGGGTGGCCCTCTCACCCTTACGTCTGTCACGCCATTCGTCGCTCCACCATCAGCGTCGTGCACGTCTGCCCCACCGTTGGGCCAACCTGTGCATCGTCCGCATGCGTGTTCGCTCTGCTTTGGTGACTACTCACCGTGTCTATTGGTTCTCACCGTGCTCACATTTAATATGGAGATGCCACTCAATTCGGACCCTTGCCTCATGGCTCGGAGTTTCGCCCATGTGGGTCTACGTGTACCTCAACTCGGGGCCCCCACCTACGGGCTCCGAGTTTCGCTCCACGTGGCCCTGTCTCTTCCTGGAAGCACCCTCATGCCTTGATGTTTAGCATTTCAGCTTGTTTCCATCGATCAGGAGAGACGTGCATTAATAGTCACTCTGGGATTCCGCTCGTCTGTGTTGCGAGCGGATTCTCATCCACCGTACCAGAGCATCTCTCCCTCGATCCCTACCCACTTAGCCAGACAGGAACCAATGTCTGTTTACAGAGTCACCACGTGGAGGTGAGGTAGAATTTTGATTAGTGCCAGCTCTATCTATATTGTTGTCCCTATGCGCCTTTGACCCCGTCTCCATCTTATTTGTCTTTGGACGCGACAAGTACATGACGATGATTTTGATCATATCGATAGTAGAGTAGACACGAAGTGCGGGTTAGGTTGTGAAGATCAGACTATACCATCTAAAAGTACAATCAGCAAGTACCCAAAATTGTACAAAATATGAATATAAAAGATATATTGCAGTGACCTACCCAAAAGACAATATTGTCCCGAACTAGACGATATAGCTTTGAACACAAGAGACGTGGTCGAGTCATGGTACTATTGACTGGCTTTATGTAGACGTAATGGCGACATAACTGTGGAGAACAGTGTGACTTTAAGGTACAATCAGTAGTTAGGCAAAAGTTATCGGGATCAGAGAAGAGATGAATTAACAGAAATGGGCATATTACATTAGGAACAAAGTACACAACAAATATTTAAAAAATAGTCAGGGAGAAAAGGGGTATGCAAAAAGGGATGACATATATGAACAATTGTTATTGAAAAATAAAATGGATGTGTTTAAGAAGAATAAGAGAGAGAGGGAGAAATGTTTATCTTTACGTAAGCAACTTATACATTAACGAATATAAGGATAGAGAGATAACTTTTTATATATACTCACTATGTGCACACGGAAAGTTGGTATAATGGCAAATATAATATGTAGTTTTTATGACTGGAATAAAATGGTAGATATGTGTAGCTGAATGTTTACATGTGGAAATATTTTGTTTTAAAAGTTTACCTATGATATACATAGGGAACATGTAGAAATGAATAAAGACTAAAATGAACACAATATAATATATTAGACATATAAAACAACATGGAAAGAAGGTGATAGGAAGACCACGAATAAGATGGTTAGATGGCATAGTAGAATCCTGTCAAAGAGCAAAAATAACAATCACCCAAGCCACCAGAACAGCACAAGACAAAAACAGAAAACCACAACACTGGGCAACACCCGGTAGCAGTGTGACGACAAAAGAAGAAGAAGAGGAAAACAACATGATTCTCTAGAGAAGATTATTCTGGGAGACATGACATCGATCCACAAACTAGAGGAAGATCAGGGAGAAGATGAGTGCAAGATGTCATAGAGGAATTGAGTAGGACTGCTACAGACCCCGGACATCTCACACAGGACAAGAAAGAATGTATGTGGTGATGACATAGACGCCACGTTTTGACAAGAACAGGCTAGATCCATTTGATGAAAGATGTAAAAGAAGATATACATCATGATACAGGATGTTCAACTTAAAAGCAGCCTATGAATGGAGCTAATCTGGTATATATGTATGGAAATGACAAGGTTCAGTTATGACGTAGTATAGGTCAAGGTTGTGTGATGGTGTGTAATTGTAGTGCGGGAAGGGGCGATGAACAAATGTGATGTAGGACGAGCTAGTCAGAACCGGTTTAAATAGTAAATAAACACAACGCGATAGGTTATCTGGCAACTTTCGATTTGTCAATGGGGCTGCAATTATCTTGAACACCCTGTAGAAAGAGGTAGAACTAAAGACCGTTTCGAACTGATGTAAAATATTGTTGCACTTGGACGTACATTCATCCAGTGTGTTGATCAAGCTACAATCTATAGAAGGCATTCTTATTGATCGCAGAAGCAAGGAAACGAGTCAGTAACAGACATATCAGACTATACATGATGTCTGGTACTGTTAACATGGACTTAGTCGTCCATATGTAGTGTTATTTGAAATTCGTCACTCCTGTTGTATTGTTTGCTTGATAAAGGCCTTTTGGTCGAAACGTTGTTGTGTATCGTCACTGTTTCTGTAATTTGTAAAAATAAAGTGCTTTGTTCTTACGTGTTACAGAAATATAGATAGTGGTACTGTTGGAGATGTCAGGAAGCTACCAAGTAATGCAATCATGAAATGATATACCTGTCTCACTTATACACGTAATTCTACACCGCCAGCAGATGAAAGCATAGATGAGGTTTCGATAGATGCAAGGAAAACCGGAGCATACCGTTGGAAAAAAATTCAGTTATTCAATCAAAAATATTGGCCTAAAATCGTATTCTCCAATACAACCAAATGTCGGGAAAACATGTCCTTTAATTGTAAACTTTACACAGACATAAATATTTGAAAGTAAATGACCATGATAAAGGCAGCTGTGCAAATGAAAAGACAATATCTATTTCTGGTAAACAACTGTTGGGGATCACACTGTCCCTGGAGCTGACTAGACTGTTATACTTCGCTTCCGGACGGGTCAGAATGAAATGAGACATCCCAAATAGAATAGATTCAAGATAGGCACCAACGTCCTGTGCATGTCCTACAGAACTACTACCATTATGCAGACGTGAGAAGAAAGAGGTGGCCCCTTTACACCAGCGTCCAAGACAAACAGAACGGCGTGACTGACAATCTGGGGCATACTACAGCCTTTATTCGAGAATCTGAAACCCCAAACTATTGAGAACGCAGAAGAAGAAGAACTGGTAAGAGATAGTTCCTGAGAGACTGACCCCTTCAGAGTGCACCAGAAAATGAGAAATATAATATTTATGGGGAAGTCCCAATGATAAAGAAAATAAACATCAAAACGTGTAGCGGAGTAAATGCTAATCAGGTGTGTGTGAAACCTTAGGAAAATATAACCCTGGAAAGTCTCTGTGGTGTAGAGATTAGGAGATCGACTTTCGTTTCCAAGATACTCGGTTCGCTACCCCGTGGATATTTTTATAGAGATCCTATCTCAGTGTAGAGGAGATCGAGTTCCTAATCATATCTAGACGAACGATGAAATGTAGGTCAGTGTTCATTTGAGCACTTAAATACCCATGACAGTTCAAAATTAAAAGAAGAGATCGAAGCACACATGGTTAATCACCACATTGCAATGATGATGGCCTATCGATCAATCAATCAGGGGAAAGATTACACAACTATTTGAAAGTATGTTAGTAGCTCAGAGGTAGTTAGAAGGTCGACTATCTCAGACAGGAAAACAAATATTCATGTTTAATGGGGGTTAGTTTTTGTATATGTTTGTAAGAACACTGTAAGCGTTTTTGCAATTTTACTCAATTCTATAAGTTTATAGTTATTTATTTGAGGAAAACTATTAATAATACTGATATTCCTTTGTATTAAACTTAACTTGTTACCAAAGTTTATAGTTATTTATTGAGGAAAACTATTAATAATACTGATATTCCTTTGTATTAAACTTAACTTGTTACAAAAGTTTATAGTTATTTATTGAGGAAAACTATTAATAATACTGATATTCCTTTGTATTAAACTTAACTTGTTACAAAAGTTTATAGTTATTTATTGAGGAAAACTATTAATAATACTGATATTCCTTTGTATTAAACTTAACTTGTTACAAAAGTTTATAGTTATTTATTTGAGGAAAACTATTAATAATACTGATTTTCCCTTTTGTATTAAACAATTTTAAAGTTTATAGTTATTTATTTGAGGAAACTATTAATAATACTGATATTCTTTGTATTAAACTAATTTTACAAAATATAACATTCTTTGATTTAGCTTGTTGTCTTGTTTTTAATAATGAATTCTTCTTGATACAACAATACTGGAATAAGAGGTCACACGACAGTTGTGGCCTTATTTCCTAGAATTTTTACATGAGCCTGCCGGCTGTATGTTATCGGATGCTACGGTTAGTAGAATAAAGAAAATCTGGTATTTTAGATCCATTTGTTGGCTGAAATCGGATGTACATGTCCTAAACTTGTAGAAATCTATGCGTTTAGGGGCCTACCAAACCAATGTGCAACTTATACACGTTCTTGGCAAAGATCAAACATATCACAAAGAGTGATTAAAATTGGTCGTAAAGAGCGAACGCAAAGAAGGAGAAGAAGAAGATCGATTTAATCCAGTTTCTGACTAGGAGAAGACACACATTCTACATTACATAAAGTATACAATAGAACATTTAAAAGAAATAATGGCAACATAAATGCAACATGATATCAGACATTGCAATGCGACATGCCATTAGACATTGCAAGTGTAGTGTGTAATAATCAAAGTAATGCTATTCATGAACAAATGTTCCAGCCTTAAGCTCCCAAGTTCCGATATAATCTAAGAAAATCGAGTTTACATTGAGTCGTGATCCTTATTATCATTCCTGATGACCTCGGTTCCATTTTTTTTTGTCTTGCCACAATGGAGTCGGCAGTTCTAAATGGAGATAGCTTTTCTGGCAATTCAAAGATCCAATGAATAATTAAATAAAGAAAACATTGAATGTTCCTAAAAAAAGGACGCCCATTTCTTTGAAGTGTGTAGCGCTTAAAAAAAAAGTTAATTGCATATCCTTTACAGGACTTTGCGAATCAACCCCAGCTTTTTAACGCTGTTTGTGATTTTTCTAGGTATTATTACGTTCAGTAGTTTGCCATTGCTTTCTGAACGGGTGGTGCCATCGTCGTTTTGTTAAAATCCACGCAAACAATTTGTAACAAAACTGTCCGCAGCGTGATTCGAACTCAGAACATCAGGGTTAATAGGCCGAGTCAATAACCCCTGAGCTACAGACGCCACCGTGTAACGATTACCTAACGATATTTTCATCGATATAAGGTAAGACTGCAGTAAAACTATGTAGCAATGGCGAAACACGTAAAACAAAGTACTGTAGTTTTACAAAATACAAAAAACAATAACAACGTTTCGACCAAAAAGCCGTTATCAAGCAAAGGATACAACAGAAGTAAAGAAATTCACTTCTTACACAGCACACAACATATATAATCAGATAATAAATTCCTAACGGCACTAACATGAATATTTATCATGAACTATCTTTCTTTTTTATTTTATTTCTCTAGTTAGACCCAAAAAAAACCCCAGATATATATGCCATGTTCTTGTTTGGCACTTCATTTGTGGTGTCTTTCATTGTGTTTTTGTTATTTATGTGATGTTCTACTGTTTGCTAAGACGACATGTCTGCAACAAAGCTCCACTATATGCAGAGTTTTCTACAACAAAACATTCGGAAAGATGGCGAGAGGTAGACCACGAAAAAGATGAATAGATGGCTTAGCAGAGTCTTGTCAAAAGGCAAAAATAACTATCACCCAAGCCACTAGAGCAGCATAAGACAAAAACAGAAAACCATGACGCTGGTAACAACCCGGTAACAACGTGACGATAAAAAGAAAAGAAGAAGACCGTCTGACTTATCTCACCGTATCTGAATAGCTTTTTCCTTTGAGACAAATTATTTATTGTACTTTGCTTATGTAGTAGAAACATTTAATTTGTTGCTTCTCTTGAGTTTTCAATTGATTTACCTGATACTTGCCTTGATCTACATGTACTTGCCTTGATCTCTTTCACACATGATACTCTGCCTTGATCTCTTCACATGATACTATGCCTGATCTCTTCCATGATACTCTGCGATCTCTTCACACATGATACTACTGCCTTGATCTCTTCACACATGATACTTCTGCCTTGATCTCTTCACACATGATACTCTGCCCGATCTCTTCACACATGATACTTCTGCCTTGATCTCTTCACACATGATACTACTGCCTTGATCTCTTCACACATGATACTACTGCCCGGATCTCTTCACACATACATTACAGATTCTGCCCGGATCTCTTCAACATAAGCCTTTGCCCGGATCTCTTCACACATCAACAGGATTTTTAAATTGTTACTTTAGTACACTTCAGGAAATGTCATCCATATCATGACTAGTTGTTTTCTATCGTTTGATGTCAAAGTCTAGGTTTGGCACTGACAGCATAATGTTGGCAGAAAGAACGTTTTGTGCAATGCTCTTTTGTTGTTCATGGTGACATTTTGGTTAGACACATTTGCATTTAAAAAAGATGCGATCTCTCTTATGATTTGATTTGTTGTTATCATCTTTGTTGGATTTCTTAGCTATTCTTCCATTTGATGAAATAATTACTTTAGCTATGTTAAGTCTTTAACATGTTTTAATTGATGTTTATCGATGGAAATATTGATGGTACTTTCCTCACTAGGGGGTGTCTGTGGCTTAGGGGATAGTGACTCGGTCTATTAACCTACACGTTCTGAGTTCGAATCCCACTGCGGAAAGTTTGGTTGCAAATTGTTTCGCGTGGATTTTTACAAAAGAACGATGGCACCACCGTTCAGAAAGCAATGACAAACTACTGAACGTAGTAATGCCTATAAAAATCTCAATCGGCGTTAAAAAGCTGGCATTGATTCGCAAAGTCCTGTAAAGGATATGTAATTAACTTTTTTCCTCACTAGCGAATGTCATTATACTTCAGTTTTGTCTATGTTGGTGTTCATGTTCCAGTCATCGCATGGTAAATGTTGTGTTAACGTGTTGTTGCAGTTTTGTTTTCAAATTCAATGTTATGGTTGCTTGATCATTTGAACAAAAAATTCATTTAAGAGTTCTACAAGGATGACCATTTCTCTAGTTATCTATTCCAAATAGTTAATCAACATATGCAATGAACAAATATGAATCTGAAGACTAAGGCAGGAAGATAATATATTGTTATTTTAAAATTAAAACTAAATTCCATTCAGAAGAATGCGTTAAGATACATTTTATTTAAAGTCCCAAAGTCAAATACGATTATAGAATAACACGCCAGAGTGGTTACCGGGGTCAAAATTTGGGGTGTAAAGAATAGAACCACTGTTACCTGCCACGCATATCGTAAGAAGGAGGTTTGGCTGAAATCGGATGCACGTGTTCTAAACGTGTAGAAGTCTATGCGTTTAGGGGATAACCAAACCAATGTGCAACGTGTACACGTTCTTGGCAAAGATCAAACATATCACAAAGAGTGATTAAAATTGGTCGTAAAGAACGAACTCAAAGAAGAAAAGAAGAAGACAGAATAACAAAAAGCAAACATGTACCATGAGGTCTTCTATTACTGACAATCAACGATATTGTACATGATACTAAAGTATAAAACTTGTCTTCTTCTTCTTCTTCTTCAGCGATCTCTGGTCATGCGCTTAGTTTACAGTGGACCACAAACTGAGAAGTCAGCTTCAGGTCTGTCAGGTTTTTCCAAAGCTTAGTTTTAAGGTCGACTGGGTGTGGCCACATGTTGCTTCTCAGCTCACACAGGAGAGGACAGTCTTGCAGGATATGCTCCGTCTGTTCCGCCTGTTGACACTGGCAGAGAACAGTTTGACTTATTCCTAGTCTATATAAGTGTTTCAAACACAGGAAAAACAAAAATTATGACAAACAGTGAAATCCAACAACCAGTAATGTTAGAAAATGAAACACTGGAAAGGGTTGAGCAGTTTACATATCTTGGTAGCGTACTGACACTAAATGGTGGCACAGAGGAAGATATAAAATCACGTTTAAGTAAGGCCAGAACCGCTTTTGCCAGAATGAAACCAGTATGGAAGTCCAAAATCTACAATAGGACCACAAAGCTTAAACTCTATAAAGGCATTGTTTTGCCAGTTTTGCTCTACGGATCGGAGTGTTGGAGGATGACCAAAGGAGATACTAGCAGGCTGTCAGTTTTCCACCACTCTTGTCTTCGCAGAATCTTGGGAATCTTTTGGCCAGTAAAAATATCCAATAACCAACTACTCCAAGACACAAGACAAGAGGCAATGAATGACATACTCAAAAAGAGAAGATGGAAATGGCTCGGACATGTTATAAGAATGAGACAAGAAATGCCTGCAAGGATAGCCCTCACTTGGACACCAGAGGGAAAGAGAAAGAAAGGCAGACCACGGACAACATGGAGGCGCATGATGGAAGAGGAACTGGACACCGCATCTCTGACGTGGGGCTCTGCGCTGAAGGTTGCACGGGACAGGAGAGCATGGAAAGTCCTTTCTGAAGCCCCATGTGTCACTAGGCATGACGGGATTAAGTAAGTAAAGTATATAAGTGTTTGTTGAGTCGACAGTGTCCGGTGCGTAGTCGAAATATAATGACCTAGTCTGTTCTGTTTAGGTCTTTGAGAGAGTATTTTCCATAATCATATCCAGTGTTTAAAACGTGTCTAAATCAATAGCACATTTATCAACACCACTCATATTTTCAACCTTTGCAAGAACAACATCAGAGACAGATACTGTATTTTCCATGAGATTCGTATAAGAAATATATGGAGGTGCATTCATTGTATTGATATTTGCATGTTGTATAAAAGCATTTTCTGAATGAGAACGGTGCAGTCTTGCATTGCCATCTTGAAAATATGCTTCGTATCAAACAACTTGAGACGATGGGATGACAGGAGGCTGTACAGTTTCTTCACGGTAATGGTCTCCATTCAGGTTCTGGCCACTTGATAAAGAAGAGATCTGATGTTCCTGATATGTTTCCTCACTCCATCACCGATCTTCAGTGATATCGTTTGCACTGGAGGATTGCACTAAAGATCTCACCAAAATACCACATAAATTTGAATCGTCGATATTTATACTTAGACAAAGCAGGTCTCATACGTTGGTATGGCTTTAGCATCTATGTTAACCTTGTCAATGTACACGCCTTTTACACTATACTAAATAATTGTCACTTCTTGCAAACGTCAGATAATAAAGACTGAAGGTCAAACACAAAGATTAGCAACGCAAAGATTATTCTGAATAGTATGTTCCCTGACAAGAGTTAGCATCTATGAATCATTCTCTGTTAACATACATATACAGATACAGTTTTTTCTTGCAGTGTTCGCTTCAGAATTTGTTAATCTTCTCGAAAAGTGGTGACTGTAGATCAGCGTTTCCCAAAGTGGGTAGTACCGCCCCTGTGGGCGCTGAAGCCTTACAGGGGGCGATGGTGGGTTCAGAAGCATTTGGGGGCGTTTTTTTCTCTATTTTGCTATTTAATAATCATTAAAAATTTGAATTCTACATTTTAATTCATCTTATTCCCATCTTACACGATCCTTTTTTTATATCAATTTTCTATTTCATGTATATGAACATTTGAAAATTGACCATGTATTACATAAATATATATCAATTTTCTATGTCAAAATGAAAATAGAGCATGTATATATTGTGTGTGGGGCGTTGGTAAACTGTTATAATGGGGAGGGGGCGTTACAAAGTTTATGTCGTGAAAAGTGGGCGGTGGACCGAAAATGTTTGGGAATCTATGCTGTAGATCATCAGTGTGTGCGTTGTCGTTTCTCAATGCTCACAATCTGAGCACAGCGCTGTTCATGTTTCATGGTAACTAAGTAAGAACCTACGAGCTAATGAAGAGATGCTGGCGATGAATAGGACACAAATGGAGAAGACAGTTCGAAAGCATTGCAAAACATGCACTGTTTTCGGAACCCGCAGAGGAAGTGGAGTAAGGGAAGGCCTAGACATGCGTGGAGAAAAGAGCTGTATGCTGATATTAAAAGTATAGGTAAAACATGGAAAGAATTGGAAGGGATGGCAGGAGAGACGAAGAGATGGAAGAAGTTTGTTGAAGGCATGTGTTCCAATGGGATTTGAATGGGGAAGAAGAAGAAATAAGAACCTGCATGCATATGAACCACTTTTCGGATAGTTTTTTTCTCTTTATGTCCACGAAAATTTTGGGGGTAATCACGCTCTGCCAGAACACATTTCTAGCAAAATTTTTCAAAATGGAATGATCTTGAAAATATGCCTATAACTTAAGTTCTTTGTAAGATAGATTTATACTGTTGGTATCAAAATATGCAGAATTAAATTCTGAACAATCTGATAATAAATAGTTATATATGTAAATCAGTATTTATTTAGTAAATTATTGTTGTATTTCATGTTCAGAATAACTACTACGACTTTCAAACTTGAATCAATACTTAACCATTGCCGAATTCTTCATCACTGTCGGTGAAATCATAAACATGAAACAATGTGTGTGTTTATTTAAACTTCGGTACAAATCCATGTCTTCTTCAACACTTTATCGACGTGGAGGACGAAACAACATCTTATAACTAAACTTTTCACACGAAAGTTCACTTTTTCACAACAGGAAAATATATTTGCGAATAAAACTATTTACTAAAAATTCGAAACTAAATTCTACCATGCTGTACAGTATATGAATGAAATGGTAGTTATCTGCCCGTTGAATTTTGTAAACAAAAACAGTGTCGGACGTATAGTAGCTGAACAGTAAAACAAAACGTGCATGGACTCAAATTAGCCGTTGGCAGCGTGTTTTGGCATAATGAGAGAACTGTTTTATACGCTGGGAGCGTCGACTGGACATATATCACCTTGCCAGTCCTACGATATTTCTTCTTACTGTGTATACAGCACTCAGCGTTTGTTGTTGGGGCATGTTGTTGTGAACTAATTATTCAACAATTGTGCTACTTACTGTAAGACAAATTTGTGACTACAGCTCACAACTCACACTAACAGTTATCAGTGATATAAGTATCATCATTATAACACTTCGGATACGTCGATAAGGGCTCTGATCTCCGCCTCAACAAATCTAGCAGCATCCATCGGCCCAACACGCCAGTTCGATGTTGATAAATCAATCTCTTTGCATATTTGGTATGTCGTTCTTTTCGGGCTGCACCAATATTGACACCCATCTCTCTCAGTCTGGTTCCTATATGACTTACACTATATTCTCTCACATGCATCTATTTTCAGATTAAAATTTTTTTCGCAAACACACTTTGTTTCAAACTCAGGCATTATTAAACTCACTCTAATCTGAACCTCTCAGACGAATTTGCTTGTTTTGCATGCCCCTGAGGAGAGCAACAGACATACGCTCTGCCAGTATCCAGTCTAACTCATGCAGAATGTGTGTCGTTCCAGAAATATTAAATTCAATATAACAGGGTAATGGATGGAATTTTTGCATAAAAAAGTAATTGTTGGCCATTTCAGAAAGTGGATCTTAAAGGATCTTTTTAAAAGACATTTATTATATCAAAATCAAATGTCGGTCTACGTAAATGTACATCATAAACACTTTCAAGGAAATACAAAATTGTATTAATTTATTTTAAAGTCTTTTTTAACAGTCATCATCTACAACAACACATCAACAGACTCCAGTTAGCATGTAACGAATACAACATGAGAATTAACATCGACAAAACAGAAGTAATGACATTCGCCAGAGAGAAAAACACTACCAACATCTCCATCGATAATCATCTACTAAATCAAGTAAAAGATTTCACATACCTGGGAGCATTTTTTCAGCAAATGGAAGAATAACTAATGAAATTCAACACAGATGCAACAAAGCAAATCAAATGATAGGGCAAATGGCGCCAATTTTAAGATGCAAACACGTCACCATGAACACAAAAGAGCAATGTTCAACACAATCTTTCTCCCCACATTATGTTACCAGTGCCAAACCTGGACGCTGACAACAAACGATAGAAAAAAACTAGTCACAACAGAGATGAAGTGTCTACGCAGAATGCTGGGTGTAACAAGAAGAGACCGGTTGAGAAATGAAGACATCAGGAAAAAGTGGGTACAACATCAGTACTAGACTTCATCAAGAAACAACAAATTAAATGGTTCGGTCACGTAAGCAGATTACCATCAGACAGTGCTCCCCAAAGAGCAATGCTGCTCCGATACAATGGGTACAAAGCAAAAGGCCGGCCACGCAAAGATGGACCTCAGAGATAACAGAGGCGACGAAAGAGACTATCTACGAAGCGCATACTAGGGCCCGTTTTAGAAATCTCTTCCTGACCTGACGCTGTGAGGCATACAGGATTCGAGAAGAGAGATCATCAAATGGCTTGTTCTGAGCATAACTTTACCACTCTAACAGTCGTTAGAAATTTCTCTATCATAGGCCAGATGTATCGTTTTTTCCCTAGGCCAGATGTATCGTCTTTTCAGCCGTCATGCTCAACCATCAGTTACATCTTGAATTCATATTCTCCGTATCTGGTCTTTCTCTTCACCTCTTTACCGTGACGCATCCATGTAAAAATCAAACGTAATCTAGAGCTCAAATAAATGAACAGTATGTACTGTTCGTGATAAACTTTCACGTTTATATAGTTTTTATCATTTAGTTAACAAGATACAAAGTGAGATTTAACCATGACCTCAAATGAAATAGTCCAGCTTGACAACTGTGCAGTTTAGATAGTGGTTGCTCAACATTTCGAGCATGGTAGTTTGAGTTGGCGTTAAGATCTTAGTACATACATATAATTTTATATATTTCAATTTAGAATAGTTACCATCGTTACTCATAATCAAAATGATTTCAGAGCTACGTATATATAAATATCAGTGGCGGCTCGTGATCGTTTTTGTTGGTGGGGCCAGACAGATATTTTTGGAAAAATCATGATTTCGGTTAGGATATATTTTAATGTATAAAATAATAAATAAACGTTACACATTATTTTTGGTGATGTCCGGCCCCACTTGACCTTAATGACGAGCCGCCACTGATAAGTAATATATATATAATATATATATATATATATATATATATATATATATATATATATGCACTGCACAGTTGTCATGCTGGCCTATTTTATTTGATGGGATGGTTACCATTCAATTTTTATCTTTTTAAACTGAGAAAACTAAATTTCATATAATCTTTTGAAAGAGGTTTTGGGATGAGCTGAAAGGAGGCAAGCATAAACTCTGAAGTTGTCACAGTACATTACTTGCATGGCGCATCTGGATGATTTTGGTGTAAAGACTTTCCTTCTTTATCATATATGTCCTTCTCTATTGAGTGAGCCTAACTACGACTTCAGAAGTATTTTAATTTAGAACGCTAAATAAATCATCAGGAAACCTATAGTCTGCGTACACATCGATAATTTTTGGACCAAACTGGGCTGAAACGCCGGAATTTTCATACCTGTGGTAACAGGCCTGTGTTAACTACTTAGATATAAGTGACTCATAAACGTATAATTTAAACCATAGGTTCCCAACCTTTTTTGAATGAGCGCCCCTTTTTTCAGTGAATAATTCGCTACCGCCCCCTTGGATAAACTATATTGTACATACTATAAAATAAAAAACAAGGGCATATTTTTCAGTTATTTTATTAGAAGATAATCCCAATATTACTATATTGCTCACAGTATCATTAACACAATTCATGTTATAATGTATTTATTGGAGCTGAACTAGATGTGATGAAACAAATTTGTCGATGTTTGGTGACATTTTTGTCATGAATAATTTTAAATTGCCACATTCCTCTTTTAACAATCTGTTTCGATTTCTTTGTAACATAATCTGGTGACCATGATAAATTCTCTTTCAGCTAAATATGATGATGGGAATACAATAAACAACTTCTTACTGCAACCCATTAGGGTTGATATAATATTGAAATTTAACTTTGTAGATACAATTCTTGATATCCATTATTTAATTTTCCATTTCATCTCTCTAATTCTATCAACTCTTCCTCCATACATAATTCTGTTATTTGAACATTTTCTGTTTCTTCTTCCTCTGGGTGCTCATTAGACTGGGATTTCGGATTCTCTAATAAAGGCATCTATCAGCCACGCCATACAGTTTTCTTGGACGCTGGTGTAAGTGGGCCACCTCTTTCTTCTCAGGTCTGCATACTGGGGCAGTTCTGTAGGACGTGCTCTGTCGTCATATTCCCTTAAACACAGGGTATAGGTCGTTTGTGCCTATCTTGAATCTAGTTCTGTTCTCATTCTGTTGTGACCGTCCGGAGGCGAAGTATGATAATATGGTCTCTTCTGGGCAGTTCGTAATATTCATCAGGCTTGTTGTGTTTTATTTTCCCCACTTTGTTGTGTAGTGCCCTCTGGCGATGGTTTTTGCTTCTTCCTAGCTGACCGGTTGTCCAGCTCTGGGAGCCTGTATGACCAGGGAGGAGAGGTACTGGCTGGTTGTATGTGTCTTGGGTGAGCCAGTGCCAATATTGGGTCTGTGTGGTCAAGCTCTTTGGAGTTTGCCATGAAGCTACTCCTTTTCAATTTGCCCCTACCGTAGCTGTTTATTTGGGGTGCTTTGCATGGTTCATCAGAATCTTGCATTTTCTCATCGTTGAAGTACCTTCATGTTCCGTCTGTCCTCCATTGGTTGAAGTAATATGGCCGTCTCCAGTATTTCTATGGGGGTAGACTTATGGTGTCAGTGATTATCCGTGCCTGACTTAACACTCGGATTAACTTTATGAAGTGTGTCTTGGAGATTATGATCCAGACTGCCATGCCATACTTAAGTACTAGTCAAACTCTCCCAGAGTAAATCCTTTTCGGAATGCTACAACCGAACTCCTGTTGAGTGCCTGCTGATTTGTTCACGATTTCCAGTCTCTTCTTTTCTTTTCCCTTAGATTTGCCTATCTGTGTTTTCCACGTCTGCGTGCTGTCCATCATGATTCCCATATATGTTGGACATTCGTCTATTGGGAGTAGGTGGTCATTGAACTTAAGTTTGAGCATCTATTTCTTCTTGGATAGATTGAAGACTGAAGAATTTGCATTTATAAATGGCATTCAAGACCTGGTCTATTTTTCTAACTTTTTAATTACATCTTGCATCCTTGAGGTGGCTACTGCTATTGATTCTTCTCGTGTCCACAGTACCAGATCATCGGCGTAGATTGCAGCAAGCACTCTGTTGGGGATGTCTTCCACAATCATTTATAAAAACTAAAATTAGCGTTGGAGACAGAAATCCTTCCTTGGAGAACAACTTTTCGATGATTGCCTTCCTGCTATGTTTTCCTGGTCAATACTTAGGCTGTTTATTTACCAGATAGTGACATATCCAGATATACCTCCGCCTTTTGATTCCGGGTTTGAGCAGTTTGATTTTCAGCTCCTCTCTCAGACCCTGTCAAGCCTTCTCCATGTCAACAAATACCGTTAGTGTATGTTTATTTTCTTGAAATCCACTTTCGATCTCCTGTGAAATGTAAGTTACTTGATCCTCTGTTGATCCATGGTGACTGAATAAACTCTGATGTAGTAGTATCAATTGTTTTTGCTCCAGTTGACACATGAGTCTTCTATTGAGAAGCCTCTCCATCACTTTTCCAACACACCTAAAGAGGTAAATTTATTTACGATTGTTTGGATCGAATCTGTCTTTTCGTTGTTTCTGATTGGGCACTGTGATAGCTTCTTTCCATTCACTGGGTATTTCTGCGACTTTCTAGCTCGCATTCAAAACTTTAGCAGCTTTTTCTTGACTTTCTTGCCTAGGTTGATGAGCATCTTATTTGTGATGCCATCCTTTCCTGGTGACTTCTTAAGTTTAAGACCCTGAGTGCTTCTTCAACTCACCTCTGTCCATGTTGGGACGTCTTGTCTCTCCAGTTCTGCCTTGTGGCTTTCTTAACTGCTCTCTATATTTAGGAGGCTACCTTGAGTGATATGTTGCTGTCTGTGCTCTGCTCAGTTTCTACTCTTTCTCTGGCCTGACTCACTTCCTCTTCAACATTTTGGACCTCTTCTGACCAATACGATTTGTAGTCTCTTCTTGCACCTCTAGGAATTGATTCTCTTGCTGCCCTCAGAATGGATATGTTAAGTAGGTATGACATGTTCCTTATCTTTTTTGGTGTGTATTTATGGGGTCACAGTAGATGTCGCTGAGCAAACTTAGCCCAGTCAACTCTTTTGTAGTTCCACTGGGTCATTTTTTTTAGTACATGGGTGAAATATCTAATCTTCAAGGAGAGCTTGACAGGTTTGTGGTCACTGTCTTCTAGCTGTTCCATGAAGGTTCGATCCAAGTTGTAGGCTATGTCACCGGTGCCAAAGAAGAGGTATGTGGGATATATTTTTCCGTCTTCTTGAGTAGAAGGTTGGTGGGTCATCGTGTCCATTCCTGAGCTGCAGGTTGTTATCTATTTCCTATTGTTCTACCACCCCCTATACATTTGTGTCTTGGTATCCACACCTTTCTGGGTGACTGTTAATATCCCTCACTACTAAAGAGTTTGTATTGGTCAGTGTCATGGTTTCCAGCATAAGGGCTCTGTTAGTTCGAATCTGTTAGCTGTCTACAAAGATGCCAATTCCAATGATTTCAGTAAAAGGGGCTCTGTTAGTTCGAATCTGTTAGCTGTCTAAAATATGCAAATTCCTATGATTTCTGCTTGCCTATTTGTTTTGACTTATATCTGTTTCGTGGTATATTTGTTGCTCACGCGTATGAGCCCCCCTCCTCCGTGTTGCCATATCTGTATAACGATAGCCTCGCACAGAGAATCTGTGTAGGGGTTTGATGTTGTTTCCTGAATCCATGTATGGTTTATTTTCACTGCTAGGGTCTGCTTTTATGGTGTAAATGTCCTCGGTGTTCCAGTGGATTGTGTTGAGTCTAGTGGATTGTGATCTGCCAGATTTTCCTTCCGCTCCTTTGCGCTGCGACTACATTTGGGATAGTTTTTTCAAATATGAAATCAACTAGCTGTAGCGTCCAACCATTGCCAGAGCACCATCGGCATCAGACAAAATATTATTCAGCGAAATTATTTTTTCTTAAAAATGGTATTCCAATACGTCAAATATAGATTTTTCTTCGTTGTTCGTTTCTAATGTTCTTGCAAACAATAGTTCTTGACAAATATTTTCATCTTTTATGCAGCAAACGTGCGTCAGAGGTAAAGTCTCATTTGTTGGTAAAGAAGACGCATCAAATTATAAAAAATGCTTCACAAGTAGTCGTCAAAACATCATTTAGACGATTCATCTCTACACTGTGTTATTTCTCAATGAGACTTGAAAATAATTTCAGACCGCGGCGTATGCAGTACGGAACGCAAAACCTCACTCACCGCTGGCATTATCAATTCTTTGCCAATAGTGTGCGGTTTTTCAGATTTAGCAATAAGTAAGGAAATATTGCATGAAGAGGTGCAATCCATCATTTTCTGTTTGCTGCCATGAAACCATACCAGCCAAGTTGGACATCTCGAATATTGACCTCTAAGATTGAACATAAGATACATTTTCATCTTTTCTGCAAGGATGTATTTTGCTCACATGTTCTTCTAATCATGAAGGTTGCATATCTTTATGTGAAAACATCTTGTTGCAATTCAGACACATTGGTAATGTCGTGTTTGTGGGTGATTGAATAAAACCTTTTCCAAATACTCGACATCATAGTTTCTGGATTTCTTCTTTGATTCTGACATAACCTGGTACAATATGCGTAGATTCTGTCTATTGCACTATTAATTGCTGCACGTGGGTAGGACTCGAGTGACTTTGAATTTTCAGCTTAAGGAGGGGCGGATGGTCCTCAACGCCCCCAAAATTTGCTTTTCAACCCAGCGCCCCCTCCCAACTTCTCAGCGCCCCGGTGAGCAATTACCGCCCCGTTGGGAACCTATGATTTAAATAATACCTAAAAAAACCTTGAGCTCCACATCAGAAGTTGTCAGTGCCTGAGAACAAAATAGAAGAAACGAAATTATTACGAGACAGATTGACAATATTTTATTGAAACGGTAAAGAACATAAACTACTCTGTTTCGAGACCATTAGGAGAGCATCCACATCAAAGTTCTGTTTTCACATTTTTCACTTTTTTTTGTGAAGTTAATCTCAAATAATTGTCTTCACATTTGACGACAAATGTGGTAACGGGATCTATCCTTCTGTAGAAATGTGTGTGCTAAGATATACTCTAGTTTAGATTTTTCTTAGAGGATTTCCAATCTCACGTGATGTGTGTGTGATGTTCTTACATTTTTGTAAAGTGGATTATACGTTTCTAGTGTCGCTGAACTAAAATATATATTTGATTGTCAAGAAAATACATTCGCGCCTGTTCGAAAGTTTAGTGTGGGAAAGCTCAGTTATTTAGATAATTCATATTATATTTTATATTTTCAAATAACACAATAGCATTCCGTATCGCTGATAGTGAAGTTGATACCAAGCTGCAAAAGTGACCACTTGTCGTCGTATTTCCGGTTTGAGGTTAGCTTGGATCAACAATTTTCGTTGTTGTACATGGTACGTGGCTGGACTTGGATCAACAATTTTCGTTGTTGTACATGGTACGTGGCTGGACTTGGATCAACAATTTTCGTTGTTGTACATGGTACGTGGCTGGACTTGAAGAAACCCTGATCATTTACTTGGACATTTAAATTAAATACCTCTGAAGTCGGAGTAATGATCGTCTGAATGAATAGAGACAATTGTCAAAAGGAAAGCAAGCATTCAAGCAAAAATAAGTAAGAGGCACCACATTAGACGTAATTACTACTATTTATTCCAAAGAGGACAAACAAAAAATATGCTAATATCCAAATTATTGTATTTTATCAATTTTCCCCATTGTTTGACAAGTATAGGTAAATTTACAAGAAACTAGTACCTTCAAAGTAAGATTATCATTATATATGAGCATATATAGAGAAATATGAACGATGTTATATGGAACGACGGAAGACAAACAAAGGAACATGAGTCACCCATGATCGAATTGTAAAATCATGATGATGCTCGTCCATCACGGGTGATGATGACCTCCACCATTTTCTTACAAGGAAATTTGTATGTGCCCGAGATACATGTCGCATTTTCTTATATGAGCTCAACGTAGTCCCTTACTCACAAGCCACAATGACCATAACGAGTGGTTAACAAGATCAGCAGACAATCCGGTGGCGGGGAATGAGAGCAGTGAACCATATCCTTACTGATGTATCAATAAAAAATATTTAAAAACAGTCGTTACTGCCAGTAGTACCTCTTTTTCAGGCGGTCTACGACAGGTGGGACGGAGCCTGAGGAATGTAATGTACGCATGGCTAGTACAGTCGCCGCAAAGCTGTTCAGGTTAGGATTGTTCATTTATGCCCACAACAGAAAACCAACCATTGGCCTTACCGTGAATTAAACACGGGCCCACCACATGGAAGCCGCGCTCTAACCCATTCGACCAAACTCTCGTCAATTAGCACCAGAAATAGTAGTTTCTCCTTCTATGCCTAGAGATGTCAAGTTGTAGCATCTGCTAAGTCTGGTTACAAATCCACAGACAATCCAGCTCTTTTTTTCCGATCCAGAAGCATTTAAGCTGTCATCTCTTCGGCTCGGTGTCATGGATATCGTAACCATTCGGTTCAATACCCTGAACACCGTAAATCTGGAGAACCTTTCGCTTTTCTGCCATCCCGTGGAATTGAACTGCACTCACAGAGGGCTTGACACTCGTCGTCCAACGAGCTACGAATACGCTGTGCAGGCGGGTCTCCAGCTCTTAAATGCAATATACAACATAAATAGTACAAGACATTTAATATGTAAACCATCTTGCCAAATATTATGCTTCTTCTTCTCTCCTTACGGTTCACTTTTGTGTTCGAAAATATGCACATTGGCAACAGACAAAAAAACAGAGTGTGTAGTATATTCAACAGTACATACATTACGCTAAACACTTCATATTATTTCTCAAACATTTTCAGTCAATCACTCGATGAGTCAATCAGTCAGTCAGTCACCCAGTTACCCAGTCTGTATGTCTGTCTATCTGTCTGTTTCTATGTATGAATGTTTGTCTAATATATATATATATATATATATATATATATATATATATATACATATATATATTTATTAATATATCAATATATCTATCTATATATCTGTCTGTTTGTCTCTCTCTGTCTGAGTGCCAAGCCGGATGTCTGTCTGACTGTCTGTCTGTCCGTCCGTCCGTCCGTCCGTCACACAATACACTGATGAGCATTTTGAGTGGGTTTCTTTTGGCACACGAGCGGTGCAATTATGGACAACCCGTTGCCTTGAAGTATTAACCGTACTATATATATATACATATGAGTGTGTGTGTGTGCGCGTGCGTGTGTGTGTGTGTGTGTATCTACACGTATTAGTGTTTATGTGTATGCCTCTATATTTTATGTATAAACATGCACGTATCTATATATGCTTCTATATATACAAAATATACATCTACCAAATATCAAGAAATGTATAAATGGAAAATAAAATAACGAAATACGTAAAAAGGCAAATGTAAAGTTAAGAAAAGAACAGTAATGAATGTAAATATATTTAGCTGCGTCTGTATAAAGAAAGACACAAACATCCATCATCGCTATACAGTAGAATGTCGTTTGCAGAACTGTGTCAGCTTAACAGTTCTTGTGATTTTCTCTGTATCAGAGACAAGATGTCATATTTCTGCTGCTGTGATATTCAAGTTATCAATCACATCAAGTGTCCGTATGTGCCTTGTCTTATTCCTCTTTGTTTTTCCAGAATGCATACATCCGTAATTTTCTTATTGAAACTTCGAGTTTTCTTTTTCTGTCAAAACATTTCACTTCTCTCATTCTTATTGTTATATTCAGCAAGTTTCAACTTTTTCAGTATTTTATCTTCTCTTATTCAGACGCTCCATATCGACCACTTGTTAAACCACTCTTTGTCATCTGTATGTGATCTGAGCCTAAGAACGATTGTATTTTGTGCCAGCTATGCGACTACAAGTAGGCAAACACATCCGATTTCTGCGACGCTTTTTATTTACTAGGGTAGTTTTCCTAAACCCCTACCTCTGTCGCCTCTTACGACATGCATTGTAGGTCGCAGTGTTACTATTCTTTTCTCCCCTTGCGAACCCCGGCAACCTACAAGCGGTAATTTTTTTTTTTTAAATGTATTTGGTAATCTCTGGCAGTGCTAAATCTATCTATCTATCTATCTATCTATCTATCTATCTATCTATCTATCTATCTATCTATCTATCTATCTATCTATCTATCTATCTATCTATCTATCTATCTATCTATCTATCTATCTATCTATATCTATATATCTATCTATCTATCTATCTATCTATCTATCTATCTATCTATCTATCTATCTATCTATCTATCTATCTATCTATCTATCTATCTATCTATCTATCTATCTATCTATCTATCTATCTATCTATCTATCTATCTATCTATCTATCTATCTATCTATCTATCTATCTATCTATCTATCTATCTATCTATCTATCTATCTATCTATCTATCTATCTATCTATCTATCATCATTATCTATCTATCTATCTATCTATCTATCTATCTATCTATCTATCTATCTATCTATCTATCTATCTATCTATCTATCTATCTATCTATCTATCTATCTATCTATCTATCTATCTATCTATCTATCTATCTATCTATCTATCTATCTATCTATCTATCTATCTATCTATCTATCTATCTATCTATCTATCTATCTATCTATCTATCTATCTATCTATCTATCTATCTATCTATCTATCTGTCATAGTCTATCATAGCCCCCAGGTGGCAAGCGGAGGAATGGACAGTTAGCCAAATAGTTAGTGTAATATGTAATTAGATATTTAATAGTTGAGACTATGTGTTGCACTCTCTAAACAGAGGCGCAACACATAACAACGAGACATTTTGACGTAATAAAAACTACGTAGTTGTGTAGTAACAGTTAGTTAGAAACGTTAGTAAACAAGATTCCTAGATCTACACTTGACATGGACAGACGTATTTGAGAAGTCTCTGTCAAAGCATAAATAAACATGTATATGACAATATCAAATGGAGTTCAGTGTCGTTGCTGTGTCCACTGAGTCGTGTAATCATCATGTAACACCTCAGTCTGAATACTGTCATCAATCAAAAGTAACATCATCAAAATATTCATGAAGGGTAAAGAAGATGGAATAAAACCCTTCACCCGAATATCACTAACAAAAGGGGCCCCCTTCAACAATGGTGTCAGAACAAAAGAAACAACATCTGCCTGCCAACTTTCATCTTTAGTCGTGGACCAGATTGTGAGTAGCCCATTTTACCATCTAAATTATTGAATTTTGTGCCTTTCTCGATGGTGGCGCCTGTCTTTTCATTATCTTCATGGAATATAACGATAATCCTCTTCTTCGCCCTTCATCTAGTGAAGGTGTCATGGTGTGAAGACCCACCACTTCATACCTATTAATTTATTCATTATCATCATAGGATACTACGATAATCCTCTTATTCGCCCTTCATCTAGTGAAGGTGTCATGGTGTGAAGACCCACCACTTCATACCTATTAATTTTTTTCATTATCATCATAGGATACGACGATAATCCTCTTATTCGCCCTTCATCTAGTGAAGGTGTCATGGTGTGAAGACCCACCACTTCATACCTATTAATTTATTCATTATCATCATAGGATACAACGTTAATCCTCTTATTCGCCCTTCATATAGTGAAGGTGTCATGGTGTGAAGACCCACCACTTCATACCTATTAATATATTTATCATCATAGGATACAACGTTAATCCTTTTTTCGCCCTTCATATAGTGAAGGTGTCATGTGTGAAGACCCACCACTTCATACCTATTAATATATTTATCATCATAGGATACGACGATAATTCTTATTTGCCCTTCATCTAGTGAAGGTGTCATCGTGTTGACTCGCCACTTAGGACCACTTATTTGTCCTTCATACAATTTTCGTCGTGCATTTGACAATCACGTGGCCTATTCTCTATTTTGGTGGTAGTTGGTGTAAAAACCCACCGCCACAGGATGTGAAACTGACAGTTTGGGATCTACACTTCTTTGCCATGATCGATCGAGATGTGCTTGCTGTGCTCACGTCTGGACAATAATTCTTTTCTACTTGGTGTATACGAGGATCTAGCTCTTCAGTCCACCGTCTGAGTACCATACGATTTGTTGGAGTTGTTGCCAGGACGGGTACTATCGGATGCTGTTTTATATGGACATTATACTTACGGATGTTATCAGAATTCATTGATTGCATTTGGACTTTGGTTTCTATGCTTTATTTATGACTTCCTACACTGATATCACCATTATTGCTTTGTAAGTATATATATATATATCTGTCTAACGTGTAATATTTCTGTTCCCTATGTATGCATCAATTGGTACCTAAATTTATATCATCATTTTTTTGCACGTTTGTATTTCAGATAATATATATTACTACTATTTATATCCGTTGATTCGGTCCATTTGTATAACATACACGTTATAAATTGAGTATTTATCGGGTACTATGACTCATAGGACTACCAGAGGTGGTAAAGCCTGTGAGGATGCCATGCTAGAGATTGCCTCGCGGGAATCATCGGTTCCTGTTACTACCTTGGCGGGATCCTCCGTCCAGAGTGAAGGTTTTGATCAAACTGATTTGGCACGGCTGTCGACATGTAATGGTCCGCGTCTTCCCAGCAGGCCGAGTTGAATCTTTGGGATACGCGATGGCCCGTCTGTAGACGAATTTGCAAGAGATATCCGTCTCTACTGGAGATTTTATGGATTGGAGGGTCAGGATAAGATCGATGCTCTGCTGGACCATGTCTCTGCTTCAATTCGTATGGAGATCAAGATTCAATTATTCACTACGCAGGATCCGGACTTGCTGTTGTCTAGACTAATGAGTGAGTACGGGGACAATAGGTCCGCTCACGATCTGGTGTCCGTTTTTTACAGATCTGTACAACGAGTAGGGGAACCCTGCCGCGACTTTTCGCATCGTCTAACGGAACTTCACACAAAGGTCACGAGCACAACTAGGGCGTCTGGCGGTGATGGAGACCTGCGTTTGCGAGATCATTTCATTCATTCTTTAAGTGACAGACTGTGCTCAAATATGTTATTGGAAAAAGTGGTGGATATGCCGTCCATCACCTTTCTCCAGTGTCGTGATGCTGCTTTACGTTGGGAGCGACACCCCATCCCGACCGCTGAAGCTGATACGAGTTCCAACATGAGGGCGTTACAACGCCGTGTGCGTGACTTGGAAACTAGAGCGACTGGTGCCCCTGTGGAGCATCATCCTCAACGTCATAACTGGCCTGTTCCGTCGGAACCCTGTCCTTCGCCTAATAGTGGTCGTCTTGGGGCTCACTTTCGATGCTCCAGATGTTATAGGTGGGGTCAGGAGTGTAAGTGCCCCCCTTTAAACGGGCATCACTCAGGGAGAGGGGCACGACCCTGGGTGCCGAGGACAGGGCCAGGGCCGACGCTGGTAGGAATCATCTAATCAAAAATGTTTGGATTGGTGGGAACGTCTTCAGATGTCTCATTGATACGGGTTCCCAGGTGTCAGCCCTCCAAGAGAGTTGTTTCCGTGCATTTTTTTCTATGTCTCAATTAAATGAGGATAATTGGGTGCAGCTCAAGGCTGCAAATGGCCTTCACATTCCTTATGTGGGACACATGATCGTTAATATTGAACTGTATAGTCAATATCTCAGGGATTGTGGGTTTATATTTTAAGGACACTCCTTCTCATTCTAACTGTGACTATCAATGCATTATTGGTACTAATATCCTCGGTAGATTACGGATGTTTCGTTCTATACTTGATACCCCGATAAAACAGGCTTCCAGGAAATCTGTGCCTTTATCTTTTCCTGCTTTTATTTGGTCTGCAAAGGGGAAGAAGTCCCAGGTCCAGGCAAATTCTCTGGGAGTTATTCGGGTCAGGGTTAAGGATGGGGACAATGGGAAACATGTCATTTTGAATCTGCCGAGCTTTAATATGTAAAGGTATCATGTGTTGTAACACAGTAACTCAATTAAATCATAGTATATGTGCTATTCATGTTATGAATATTACCAATGAGAACATTTTCCTGTCAAATGGAACGGTGGTAGGAGATATTTAGAGTGGATTCCACTGGTGATATAAACTATAATGTTCTTTCTGCGACTTCCGTAGAATGTGCAGTGTCGGGTGGAGAAAAGTTTGGGTTTGTTGGTCCCGCAAATTTACACATTGGTTCGAGCCGATTTGATCTGACTCATATGCATGGGTCTACTGATCAAAAAGCTGCACTGTTGTCTCTTTTATATGAATATGATGACGTGTTCTCTTATAAAGACTCTGATGTAGGATATGCTGATAAAGTTCAGCACCAGATCCGTTTACACGATACTAACCCCATTAAGTTGCCATACAGAAGAATCCCACCTGCGTTTTATACCGAGGTGCAGACCCATATTGCGGATCTCCTACAGAAACAGGTCATTCATGAAAGTGTGCCCTGGGCGGCGCCGGTCGTATGTAAAAAGAAAATGGATCTTTGCGTCTCTGTGTGGACTATCGGAATTAAACAAAGACAATTAAAGATGCGTACCCCTTGCCTCGTATTGATGACTACCTAGATTCACTGAACGGCGCTAAATTGTTTTCCACTTTGGATTTAACTGATGGGTATTACCAGGTGGCAATGAAACAGGAGGATATCGATAAAACTGCTTTTTGTACACCCTTTGGTTTGTACGAATATACGAGAATGCCAATGGGTTTAACTAACTCCATGGGGACCTTCCAGCGTCTGATGCAAAATTCCATGTCTGATTTTATGTTTAAATCCTTATTAGTATACTTAGATGATATGTTAATTTTTTCAGGCAGTTTTGATGATCATTTAGTTCGTTTGGGGAATGTTTTGGAGCGCATTCGAGTAATAGGATTAAAAGTTAATCCTGGCAAATGTGTCTTCTGTAAAAATTCTGTCGATTTTTTAGGTCACACCATTTCCGCGAGTGGCATCGCAACCAGCAATCAAGGTCTCCTCTATTCAGCAACTCAGCACACCCACTAGTGTGAAGCAAGTGAGAGCATTTCTGGGTATGGCTGGGTATTCCGAAGTTTATCCCCAGGTTTTCACATATCGCAAAACCTCTACTCGATATGGTGAATGAGAGCCACCCTTCTGGCCTGTCTAGAGATATAAAACGACAGAAGTCGTCATGCCCGTCTGATTTTAAGTGGAGTAATGAATGTGAGAGTTCCTTTCGGGCCCTTCAAACCAAATTGATCTCCGCACCTATTCTAGGGTTTCCCGACTTTAGTAAACCTTTCATCTTGGATATTGATGCTTCATATAGTGGTTTAGGGGCAGTTTTGAGCCAGAAACAAGATGATCTGTGTAAAGTCATAGCTTATGCTAGTAGGACTCTCCGCAGAGAAGAAAAAAATATAAAGAGTAGTTTCAAATTGGAATTACTGGGTTTGAAGTGGGCTGTTACTGAAAAGTTTCGATCGTATCTCATGGGAAATAAAGTCACTGTCTACACAGATAACAAGGGTCTTACATTCTCTAATAAAGCACAATTAGGGGCCATTGAACAAAGATGGTTATCTCAAATGGCCGTCTTCGATTATGAAATCAAACATCGTAGAGGCACGTTGAATAAGAATGCGGATTTCTTGTCTCGGTATCCCTTACCTGTCCCATTGGATGAAACTGAATGTGAAGTGTCTTCCGAGGACGAAGATATTGGGATCAATCAAATTAATTTAATACCGCCTCCCTACAGTCGTGAACTGACTGTACAGACGATGGGTATTGCTACTAATGAGCAGACCGGCTCTTATAATTTATCAGATGTGCATCTTTTGCAGTTGAAAGATTCCACGCTTCAGGTAGTGATGAGAGCACTGGAGACCGATACTCCGGCAGACACCACCAAATGGTCCAAGGAATCACAGCGGTTGTGGTTATCCCGTGATGCTCTTTGCCTCAAAAAGGGGGTACTTTGTATGAATACGGAAGTGACTGCCACATAATGAATTAAAAATTATTCTACCTTATGTTCTGCGACAGATAGTATTAGCAGCTATTCATGAGATCGGCCATCAAGGTCAGGATAAGACATGGCGTTATTGAAATCCGTTTTCTGGTGTGGTATGTCGAGGGATGTAAGTAATTTGTAAAGTCTTGCGTTATTTGCAATATGACCAAACCTCCAAGAAAATCACAACGTTTATGGCTATATAATAGCCAACTACCCTTTAGAAATGGTGGCCATGGACTTTATGGAGTTTCCTAGAGATTCATGTGGTTTTAAACATGTGTTAGTGATGACTGATGTTTTTACTAAATATGTAATAGCCATTCCTACCAAAGATCAGACTGCAAATACAGTGGCGGATGTAATCCAGTCTCGATGGATACCTAACTTTGGGATACCCAGTAAATTACACTCCGATCAAGGAAAGGCATTTGAGTCTACCGTTATAATTGCACTTTGTCAAAAGTATGGTATTAAAAAGTCCAGGACCTCAGCATACAATCCTAGAGGAAATGGAATATGCGAGAGATTTAATAGGACATTGTTGACTATGCTCCGTTCGTTGGAGGACTCTGCTAAATTAGAATGGTCATATCATGTTCCACATGTTGTGCTGGGTTATAATATTACTCCCCATACATCCACAGGGTGGTCTCCATATATTACTCTATGAGGAGACACCCCAAGTTACTAATAAATTTTGTTATAGAGGATTTATTTCATCCAGATGTACAGGAAAACATGACATAGTAATTCACTAAGAAATTGCAGAGGCTCATGGAGATGCCAGTGACAGGATAACCCGTTTACATAAAAAAGTCGATGTAGGCCAAGGAATAATTGATATTGTCCAAATAAATAGTTTGGTACGTAGGAGAATAGGCCAAAGTAGAGACACCGATAAATTAGGAAACCTGTATTCTAAGCAGATATACAGAGTAGTACAGACAACTGATTATAAATCAGGTTATTACGTCATTGTTCCGATTGGTGATAATAACCAATCTCGGCTGATAATTTCTGGACGTCACATTAAAAGATGTGAACATTTTGAGGAGTCATACAGATGTTGAGATTCAGAATGTTGAAAATTTATTCACGATGAGTTTATTAGATGTCAGTGTTAATTAACAGACACTGTATGTTCCATTCCTGAATGTTCCTTCCTTTGTAATTGTTCTTTAATTCCGTTGGGATGGTTGGGGAATTATTTTATATATTCATGTTGGTTTACTAAGCTGATTAATATGTTTAGGGATGGTTAAGTTGATTAGTTGGTGCAGTTTTGGTATAAATTTCCTTTTTTGGAAACATGAGCCTGAGCTATAATGGTTTTATGAAGATTTTTAATTGAAGATGGCAATTTCAATGCTGTTGTTTTTCCTTTGATTCGTTCCTTTCCCATGGATTGGGGAGGTTGATTATTGTTACTCTCACAGAGGTCAGATGATGTTGTTTTGGACATTATCGTTTGAGAATTACGCGTGGATTTCATTGCTTTCTAGAACAGATAGTACTGCGATGTGGATTCTTGGGTTATTTATTCCCAGGATTGGTGGTTGGTTATTATTACCTCGTGGAGGTCTTATAATGTGATAAAATTAACATTATATAATTGTTTTATCTTTGATTTGTAACTTGTTTTTTTTTGTTTGAGCTTTCAGATTGTTTGACAAGACTCCGACAGGAAAAGAGTGACATAGTGACATGACAGATGTACTCTGCCCTCCACCATCCTACGACCTGTTGAGAATGCTGTTAGTTGCCGTCGGAGTCATATGGCTTATATTCCATTTATGATACGCAATAATGCTGATTGATTTTCTATTGATATTGTTTCAGCATAGAGCACAGAGGGTTTACTGTTGCTGTTAACCATGGTCACCTATGGCCAGTTGATGAGTCACGTCCAACGACGTGTGGTGACTCGTTACCAAGTAGCTCATTCAACCTGGGCCCTCCTGAGATTCCGTCAGGAATTCCTTATTTCCGACCATGGTTGGCTGTTGTCGTTAGTTGTTGTGGAGTCACGTTTCACGACGTGTAGGACTGGTTCCTAAGTAGCTCCTACAACTCTAATAACCCTGATGGACTCTACCTGTGCAATTTTTTGATTTTCAGCCGTCGTGGCGATGGCGTGTTCTCCAGGGGGTGTCATAGTCTATCATAGCCCCCCAGGTGGCAGCGGAGGAATGGACAGTTAGCCAAATAGTTAGTGTAATATGTAATTAGATATTTAATAGTTGAGACTATGTTGCCTCTAAGCAGAGGCGCAACACATAACAACAGACATTTTGACGTAATAAAAACTACGTAGTTGTGTAGTAACAGTTAGTTAGAAACGTTAGTAAACAAGATTCCTAGATCTACACTTGACATGGACAGACGTATTTGAGAAGTCTCTGTCAAAGCATAAATAAACATGTATATGACAATATCAAATGGAGTTCAGTGTCGTTGCTGTGTCCACTGAGTCGTGTAATCATCATGTAACACCTCAGTCTAGATACTGTCATCAATCAAAAGTAACATCATCAAAATATCATGAAGGGGTAAAGAAGATGGAATAAACCCTTCACCCGAATATCACTAACAAAAGGGCCCCTTCAACATATCTATCTATCTATCTATCTATCTATCTATCTATCTATCTATCTATCTATCTATCTATCTATCTATCTATCTATCTATCTATCTATCTATCTATCTATCTATCTATCTATCTATCTATCTATCTATCTATCTATCTATCTATCTATCTACCTATCTATATATCTATCTATCTATCTATCTGTCATAGTTCCCCAGATGGCATCGGAGGAATGGACAGTTAGCCAGATAGTTAGAGTAGTATAATTAGATGTTTAATAGTTGAGACTATGTGTTGTACTCTCTATGCAGAAGTGCGACACATAACTACGAGACATGACGCTTTTGTGTAGTTGTGTAGTGACGATTAGTTAGTAACGTTTTAGTAAAGGAAGAGATGACATAAACATTGGGCACGACCAGACGTGTTCGTGTATTGTCCACAAGTGATAATAATAAATGTATATGAAATGAATCCACCTTGTTCATTTGGTATATTATAAAGCAGCATGAATGAGCCCTCCGTTTACAGTGAGGGGTTCCGGTAACAATGGGGAAAAAGCCCCCTCCTGTAACAATCTTACATCTGCTAAACTATAAGAGCGGAACTGCTCGTTTGGCAATGACACTTGTCGCCTGCAAAGTCAGATCATGAGCATAAGGGGGCGGTGTAAAATATATTTGATTTATACCTATATCATCATCCTCAGACAAGGCATCATAATGCGTCTCATCCTGCGTCTCAGGCAGGGGGTACCGTGATACAAAATCGGCATTTTTGTTTAATGTACCTTTACGATGTTTGATTTCGTAATCAAATACAGCCAACTGAGATAGCCACCTTTGTTCAATGGTCCCTAGATGCGCCTATTTGAAAAGTCAAACCCTTATTATCAGTAAAAACAGTAACTTTGTTACCTAATAGATAGGAACGAAACTTTTCAGTTATAGTCCATTTCAAACCCAACAATTCTAGTTTAAAACTACTCTTTATTTTTTTCTTTTCTCTGCGGAGAGTCCGACTGGCATAAGCTATTCTTACAGTGAGAATCCTGCTGCTGGCTCAACACAGCTCCCAGACCACTAAAAGACGCATCAATGTCCAAGATAAATGGACTGCCAAAATCAGGGAATCCAGAATGGTGCAGAAATCAATTTAGATTGAAGATCTCAAAAAGAACTTTCACAATCACTACTCCAATGAAACTTAGACGAGCCAGTTGTTAAATGTCGTTTCGATCCACAGGGTAAACCAGAGGATGGAGTTCATTTACCAAATCCAATAGAGGTTTGGCAATCTGTGAGAATCTGAGTATAAATTTTCTATAATACCCTGCCATGCCCAGAAAGGCCCTCACTTGCTTTACGCTAGTGGGTATGCTAAGATTCTGTATGGATGATACTTTGGATTGCTGGGTAGCGATGCCATTTCCTGAAATAGTGTGACCTAAAAATCAACTGAATCCTGCAAAAACACATTTATTAGGATTAACCTTAAGTCCTATTGATCGTATCCTTTCCAGCACATTGCCTAAACGAGTCAAATGTTCATCAAAAGTAGTTGAAAAAATTAACATATCGTCTAAATATACCAGTAAAGATTTAAACATAAAATCTGACATTGAGTTTTGCATCAGGCGTTGAAAAGTGCCCGCAGAATTAATAAATCCCATTGGCATTCTTGTATACTCATACAATCCAAAAGGTGTACAAAAGGCCGTTTATCTATACCCTCCTGTTTCATTTACCATGGAGTACCCACTGGTTAAATCCAAGTGGTAAACAACTTGAACCATTCAGGAGTCCAAGTAGTCATCAATGCGAGGTAAGGTACGCATCCTTAATAGTCTTTTTGTTTAACTCACGATAATCTACACAGAGGCGCAAAGTTCCGTTCTTCTTCTTTACTAATACTACTGGCGCAGCCCAGGGGCTGACGCTCTCCCGAATGACCTGTTTCTGTAGGAGATCCGAAATTTGGCTCTGCACCTCTGTATAAAACGCCGGCGGGATTCGCCTGTACGGCAACTTAATAGGGTTGGTATCCTGTAACCGGATTTGGTGTTGAACTTTATCAGCATAACCAACATCGGACTCATTAAAAGAGAAAACATCGTCGTATTTACATAAAAGAGACAACATCGCAACTTTTTGATTAACAGACCATGCATTCTATTCAGGTCAAATCGGTTTGACCCAATGTTTATGTTCGATGGCCCAGAAACCCAAACTTTTCTAAGATACTGTACATTCCACGGAGTTCGTAGAGATGACATTAAAATTCACACCACTAGAAGAATCAATTTCACAAATATTGCTACCACTCGTTCCATTTAAAAGGAAAACATCTCATTTGTAATATTCAAAAGCAATGGCACCAACCCTTTACTTAAATCAGTCACCGTATTGCAACACAATACCCTTCCCTTTAGCAAACAACCGATTAGATTCAAAAATTACTTGCCGCCCTAAAGTAGTCCCACCTTAACTCAAACCCTTAAACAACACCCAAGGAACTAGCTCGAATATGTGATTCTTTCCTTAGCAGACCAAATAAAGGCTGGAAGAGAGGACAGTACCACTTTCTTGGACATAGACCGGATAGAAGAACCTAGAATTAGGTCAAAACCCAACGACATAAGAATATTTGTCCCAATGATAGCGTTATAATCACAACTATTATGAGATGGAGTATCTTTAAAGACATAGAATCCGCAATTCGTAAGATAAGTATTATAAAGCTCAATATTGACAATAACATGGCCTAAGTAAGGTATATGAAGTCCATTTGCAGCTTTTAGCTGCACCCAATTATCCCCATTTAGACTAGACTCTGGAAAATACTTGCGAAATGCACTTTCGGTCAGAGCAGAAACCTGAGACCCCGTGTCAATAAGACACCTGAGCCCCCGTGTCAATAAGACACCTGAGACCCGTGTCAATAAGACACCTGAGACCCCGTGTCAATAAGACACCTGAGACCCTGTGTCAATAAGACACCTGAGACCCCGTGTCAATAAGACACCTGAGACCCCGTGTCAATAAGACACCTGAGACCCCGTGTCAATAAGAAACCTGAGACCCCGTGTCAATAAGACATCTAAACACATTTCCCCCTATCCACATATCATGCAGTAGTTGATTCCCTACCATCTTTTGTTCTGGGCCCTGTTCCCTGGCACCCAGGGTCGTGCCCCTCTCCCTGAGTGGCGCCCGTTTAAATTTGAACCCTACATGTTTCCACCTATGTCCATTCCGACCCATCGAGGCAATGGAGGTGTGGGCGATAATCCTGTTCACCCCCCTGAAGGTGAGGCTGTGTCTGATGACCACCCTGATCCCGGGGAACAAAGTGGTATGGCGATTCCTGAATCCGGGTGTGGGTCCATGGAGTCACAGTGCTCCTAATGCCATGGCTACTCCAGACTCAAGTTCATTCATACGACATTGCAGGGGGCGTGATCGGGAGTCCATTTCTGCCTCCGTCCTTGGAATGGGATTGGATTCCCAGCGCAGTGCAGCGTCACGGCATTGCAGGAATGTGGTGGATGGGACACCCGCCACCCTATCCACCAGCATTTTGGGAACATAATTTGTCCCTAAGGGACGCAATAAAGTGGTCTCTCAGGTTACTGGCATCCAGGGGACCGCCCCTGCTGAACCTGGGCCTTGGTCCCCTTTCCCGCAAACAACTCCAGCCAGGCGATGGGAGAAGTCAAGGCATGATTCTCCATCACCTTGTGACAAAGCAAAGAACGCAGATAGTAGTGCATGTGTCGACCTGTTATCCCCAAACACACGCAGGAGACTAGTTAATAGAGTTTCAGGGTCTCTGGATGACATCATTTGGATCTCTAGTTCGCCACGAACTGAGTCCAATACATACTCGAAAAGAGTATCAATTCTGTCCTGGCTTTCCAGCCCATAGTAACGCCAATAATGGCGTATGTCCCTTGCGAACTCGTCTATAGAAGGCCCATCTCGCGCTCCAAACGACCGCAGGGGCCTGCAGGAGGACGAGGAAGTTCCATGGGGCTGGGTTATTGTTGGTACCTCAGGAACGCATCCTGATCGGAACCAAAGGATCAGACAGGCAGGGAACAGGTTGTGACAACCCCTGAGGCGCCACATCCAACAGGGCATCCTCCCTCCCTGCCCTCTAGTGTTCCTATGAGACATCATACAAAGTATGTAGTGGTTATTAAAATATAATTTACAAATTGTTAATCAATTGTATAAGTGATTTAGCAAATGGAACTCTCTGAAAAAGAACCAATTATCAAGAAAGGACGGCAAAAAGAGCACATAGCAAACATAGTGTATCAAAGCACTGTACAAATATGTAAATACTCACATTATTAAAAAAATTAGAGGTAAAAACTCGCCTGGGCATCCAGCCCGATCAATCCAAAATGACATAATTATCAGTAAGAACTGCCATCAAGCAGTAACACAGTCCAGGTAACAACCAAAAATGACATAGGGCATGCCAGTTTAGGACCAGCGTTGGGTCATCAGGTTGATTGAAGAATTATTAATAAGGTCACTCAAGTTCTTCCCTGGGAACGATAACCAGTACATTACCGTCAATTGATGCAGGACAGGCGTTGGGTCTTAGTTAACCATCAAATAATGAAGGACAAGCGTTGGGTCCTCCGGTTGATTGAAGAATTATTAATTTTGCCTTGGAAACGACACACCGGACATTGCCATTAGGTGATGAAGAACAGGCGTTGTATCCCTTTTTCGCCTTCAAATACCAAAGGACAAGTGATGGGTCCTCAGGTTATTTGAAGAATCAATAATAAGATCAATATAGTGCTTCCTTGGGGACGATACACTGGACATTACCGTCAATTGATGAAGAACAGGCGTTGACTCTTTGTTCACCTTCAAATAGCGAAGGACAATCGTGTGGATCTCAGGTTGATTGAAGAATTATTAATAAGATCAATATAGTTCATATTTGGGGACAATACACTGGACGTTATCGTCATTGGATGAAGAACAGGCGTTGGCTCTATGTTCACCTTCAAATAGTGAAGGACAATTGTGTGTCTCAAGTTGATTGAAGAATTATTATTAAGATTATATAGTTCGTATTTGGGGACAACACTGGACGTTATCGTCAATAGATGAAGGACAGGCGTTGGCTCTATGTTCACCTTCAAATAGTGAAGGACAATCGTGTGGTCCTCAAGTTGATTGAAGAAATATTAGATACGTAGGGCAGGCAATGACAATCGTTACGCCCCAAGATTGATTGAAGAGATTTATTGATACGTAGGGCAGACAATAACAATCGTTACGCCCCAAGATTGATTGCAGAAATGTTAGATACGTAGAGCGGCAATGACAAACGTTACGCCCCAAGGTTCATTGAAGAAATGTTAGATACGTAGGGCGAGCAATGACAATCATTCGCCCAAGATTGATTGAAGAAATGATTGATACGTAGAGCAGGCAATGACAATCGTTACGCCCCAAGATTGATTGAAGAATTGTTAGATACGTAGGGCAGGCAATGACAATCGTTACGCCCCAAGGTTGATTGAAGAATTGATTGATACGTAGGGCAGACAATAACAATCGTTACGCCCCAAGATTGATTGAAGAAATGTTAAATACGTAGGGCAGGCAATGACAATCGTTACGCCCCAAGATTGATTGAAGAAATGTTAGATACGTAGGGCAGCAATGACAGTCGTTACCCCAAGATTGATTGAAGAAATGTTAGATACGTAGGGCAGGCAATGACAATCGTTACGCCCCAAGGTTGATTGAAGAAATGTTAGATACGTAGGGCGAGCAATGACAATCGTTACGCCCAAGATTGATTGAAGAAATGTTAGACGTAGGGCGGCAATGACAATCGTTACGCCCCAAGATTGATTGAAGAAATGTTAGATACGTAGGGCAGGCAATGACAATCGTTAAGCCCCAAGATTGATTGAAGAAATGTTAGATACGTAGGGCAGGCAATGACAATCGTTACGCCCCAAGATTGATTGAAGAAATGTTAGATACGTAGGGCAGGCAATGACAATCGTTACGCCCCAAGGTTGATTGAAGAATTGATAGATATGTAGGGCAGGCAATAACAATCGTTACGCCCCAAGATTGATTGAAGAAATGTTAAGATACATGGGGCAGGCAATGACAATCGTTACGCCCCAAGATTGATTGAAGAATTGATTGATACGTAGGGCAGGCAATGACAATCGTTACGCCCCAAGATTGATTGAAGAATTGATTGATACGTAGGGCAGGCAATGACAATCGTTACGCCCCAAGATTGATTGAAGAAATGTTAGATACGTAGGGCAGACAATAACAATCGTTACGCCCAAGATTGATTCAGAAATGTTAGATACGTAGGGCAGGCAATAAACGTTACGCCCAAAGGTTGATTGAAGAAATGTTAGATACGTAGGGCAGGCAATGACAATCGTTATGCCCCAAGATTGATTGAAGAAATGTTAGATACGTAGGGCAGGCAATGACAATCGTTACGCCCCAAGGTTGATTGAATAATTGATTGATACGTAGGGCAGGCAATAACAATCGTTACGCCTAAGTTTGATTGAAGAATTGATTGATACGTAGGGCAGGCAATGACAATCGTTATGCCCCAAGATTGATTGAAGAAATGTTAGATACGTAGGGCGAGCAATGACAATCGTTACGCCCCAAGGTTGATTGAAGAATTGATTGATACGTAGGGCAGGCAATAACAATCGTTACGCCCCAAGTTTGATTGAAGAATTGATTGATACGTAGGGCAGGCAATGACAATCGTTACGCCCCAAGATTGATTGAAGAATTGATTGATACGTAGGGCAGGCAATGACAATCGTTACGCCCCAAGATTGATTGAAGAATTGATTGATACGTAGGGCAGGCAATGACAATCGTTACGCCCCAAGATTGATTGAAGAATTGATTGATACGTAGGGCAGCATTGTGTCCCTAGGTCGATTGAAAAAGTGACCCATTTATCTTGACATGCAGTAGAAAATCATGGTGTATATAGTTAAAAAAATACTCACACGCAGGCAACTATATTCTGGTGGTCCAGGAATGTGTATAATGGTCAGCAACGTGGGCAGATATTATTTGTTTTTTCTTGACACCATTGTTACAGGGGGCTATTTCCCCATTGTTCCGGAACCCTCACTGTAAACGGAGGGCTCATTCATGCTGCTTTATAATATACCAAATGAACAAGGTGGATTCATTTCATATACATTTATTATTATCACTTGTGGACAATACACGAACACGTCTGGTCGTGCCCAATGTTAATGTCATCTCTCCCTTTACTAAAACGTTACTAACTAATCGTCACTAGCACACTACACAAAAGCGTCATGTCTCGTAGTTTGTGTTGCACTTCTGCATAGAGAGTACAACACATAGTCTCAACTATTAAATAATCTAATTATACTACTCTCACTATCTGGCTAACTGTCCATTCCTCCGCTGCCACCTGGGGAACTATGACACCCCTGGAGACCCTGCGCCCTCGACGGCGAAATCTAAAAATCGCACAGGTAGTGTCCAATAGGTTATTAGAGTGGTGAGAGCTGAAAGGAACTAGTCACCTCACGTGATAAACGTGGCTCCACAACAACTAACTATAACAGTCAACCATGGTCGAAAAGAAAAAGAAAATCCTGACGGATCTCAGGAAGACCCAGTTGAACGAGCTAAATGGGAACTAGTACCACACGTCATTGAACGTGACTCGTCAACTGGTCATAGGTGACCATGGTTAACAACAACAGTAAACCCTCTGTGCACTAGTGCTGAAACCATGTAATATAGAAATTAATCAGCATTTCATTAATTAATTGGAAAATATGCGCCATATAACTCCGACGGCGACCCAACAGCATAACACTTGGCCAATGTGAGGTGGCTGTACTGCGACATCCAGCCCTCACAAGTCGTAGTATGGCGAGGGGCAGCTCACATCTGTCATGTCTCTATGTCGCTTGTGTTCGTTAGAGTCTGGTCATGCAATCTGAAAGCTCAAACAAAAGAACTAGTTACAAACTGAACATGATATGAAAAACATCTCTTTATACTGGTCAAATCACCAACAGTATCTGACCTCTATGAGGAAATAATAACCAACTCCCGATCCCAGGGGAATGAACAATCTCCCAATATTCAACATAATACATCAAAAAATATATAATGTCCAAGCAACAACACTATATCACCTCCACGAGGTATTATTAACCATCTCCCAATCCCAGGGAATGAATGAGCTTCAAATATTAAACTCCATTATAAACGTCCAATATTCAACGCTGCTCCACTATCTCCTAAACTTCTTCTGTTAAAATTCCCCTTCTTCTTATCAACATAAATGGTCCAAGGAGTCACAACGGTTGTGGTTATCTCGTGATGATCTTTGCGTAAAAAAGGGGGTATTTTGTATCAAAAAGAGTGGTGAAGGTGAAAGTAACGAATTAAAAATTATATTACCTCATAGTCTCCGCCAGCTGGTGTTAACAACTATTCATGAAATCGGACATCAAGGACGAGATAAGACATTGTCATTAATAAGGTCCCGTTTTTTTTGGAGTGGTATGGCACGAGATGTGGGTGATTTAGTGGGGTCATGTGAGATTTGTAATATGACTAAACCCCCAAGGAAAATCACGGCGGTTTATGGCCATAGAATAGCAACCTATCCCCTGGAAATGGTGGCAATGGACTTCATAGAGTTCTAGATTCCCATGGTTTAAACATTTTTGGTGTTGAACTTTTTTCTAAATATGTTGTGGCCCTTCCTCAAAAATCAGACTGCCTACGTGGCGCGTAATCCATCTAATGGATACTGATTTTTGGGGAAAACCCAAAAAAATTCCTGACCCGGAAAGGCATTTGGTCTCCCTTATGCACTTTGTCAAAAGTATGGAATAAAGAATCCCGAACCTCCCCCAAACCCAAGGGGGAAAAGGAATATGCGAACGATTTAATAGAACTTTGTTGGGTATGCTGCGTTGTTTGGGGGACTCTGAAAGTTGGAATGGTCTCATCATTGCCACATGTGGGTTGGGTTTTAATATTATCCCCCTACATCCCCAGGGGGGTATATTATTTACATGGTGGCACCAAGTTACTAATAAATTTTGTCGTTGACGATTTGTTTATTCCTGATGTTTCGAGGAGGAAGATATAAGAAAATCATGAGAGATTTAACTGAAGCTCATAAGGCGCCAATAAAAATAGCTGTTTGCAATAAAAGGTCTGATGATACCCAGGGAAGGTAGATATTATCAAATGAATACACTGCTGGTACGTAGGAAAAATAGGCCAAGTAAGGACACTATTAGAATTGGGAAACCTGTATTCTACCCAAATATATAAAGTGATTCAGACGCCTAATAATAATCGGGTATTATGTTATAATTCACCCGGGTGACAATAACCAATCTAGACTAATAATTTCTGGTCGTCACGTAAGACATGTGAAATTTCTTGATGTGACAACAACAATATCTGAATAATAATTTCGGCCGTCATTGAAGTGTGAAAATTCTTGTGATAATTTATGGAAGAAATAAATGTGGATGTAATCAACTGGATGTGATACTCAGGAGTTAGTAAACATGACCGTGTTTTTAAAGGCAAATACGTAGAACATTTGGGAATTTGGTGCCGAGATATCGGAATGAATGGGACTAATTCACTACCAGTAGTTGAATCAAATGTTCCAATAATTATTTGATTCTGGGTTTAGATATGGAAAATTTTGAATATCAATAAGTTTAAAAAACCCATAAGTTTGGACATGTACTACCATGTCTAGCATGGTGTTATACAAGTACCTTGTTCCACAAAGAGGAGTTTATAAGGTGCCCAGTGGTTATTACAGGGCATATGTGGGATGCTCAATACTTTCTTTGGGTTTAATGCTTCAATTCCTCCTGGCAGGTGGGAGGGATTTTGCATATTCTAGTAGTTATTATTATTAATATGTGTAATAAGGTTCGATGAAGTAGTTTGTGCGGTTTTTGGCACAATTTCCTTTTGGAATCGTGAGTAATAGTTAGGATGGTTCTTCTATTTTTCCATTCCGGATTGGACATTATCGTTATGAATTTCCATCATAGAAATTCATTAACTAGATAGAGATGTTGAATTTCTTTGAGTTCAAATTCCTCTAGTTTTGGCGATTATTCCTCTGGAGTTATATTCTGTGTAATTAACAGAATAAAGTTTAATAAATGTTAATTGTTCATGGTGGTTTTATTATTTATATATGAAAAATGTTTAGTTAGGTATAACAGTCCTTGTTTTGGATTTTCTGGAAACATATTACTAGAGATATGATGGTTGATATATTGTTATACAAGAGCAAATATTTCAAGTATTGCCCCTGATTCAATTCTCCCTCATGAAATGGGTAAGTGGTTTAATTTTAATTATCTCACGGAGGTTGGATGATTTGATGTTGGTGATTGGCATTACAGATTTCATTGCTGATTGAGGGAACAGTGATGATTTTTCAGGATGTTATCTCTCAGGAGGAGGTGTTTAATATTACCCCTGTGAGTCCAGATAATGTGGGTATTTAGACATTAATATTGATGTCATTAGTAAGGAATTTCTTGCTTTGTTTAACAGATGGCTTGATGGGAGATTGTCTTTTGGGTGTATTCACTTCCTTGGGATTGGGGGTCGTTAGTGTTGCCCTCATAGAAGATCATACATTGATAATTTGAACAGTATATAAATATATTGTACTCCTCATGTCTATTCAAATTTGGTAATTTGTTTTTTTTGTTTGAGATTTCAGATAGTATAATAAGACTCTGACATTCAAGAAGACATAGTGATAGTGACATAATGATGCACTGCCATCATGCCCACTTTTACCTCATGTGAGTTGAATGTCCCAGGTACAGCCACTCAGTGGCCAGAGTGTTGCTCCTGTTAGGTCGCCGTCGGAATCATACAACATTTTCCAATTAATTAATGAAATGCTGATTAATTTTCTGCATATTACATAGTTTCAGCACACGAGGCACAGAGGGGTTTACTGTTGTTGTTAACCATGGTCACCTATGACCCGTTGACGAGGTCGTTCAGCGACGTGTGAGTGATAGTTCCCATTTAGCTCGTTCAACTGGGTCTTCCTGAGATCCCGTCAGGATTTTCTTTTTCTTTTTCGACCGCTTGGTTGGCTGTTATAGTTTAGTTGTTGTGGGCCACGTTATCACGTGAGAGAGGTGACTAGTTCCCTTTCGCTCTCACCTCTATGCCCTAATGGGCACTATTTGTGCGATTTTTTGAGATTCGCCGTCGGGGCGACGGCGAGGTCTCCCCAGAAGTGTCATATAGTTTGAGTGGCAGCGGAGGAATGGACAGTTAGTGAATAGTTAAGTGGTATAATTAGATGTTTAATAGTTGAGACTATGTGTTGTACTCTCTGCTGCAGAAGTGCAACACACATAACTACGAACATGACGCTTTTGTGGTTGTGTAGTGACGATTAGTTATTAACGTTTTTAGTAAAGGAGAGATGACGCAAACATTGGGGCACGACCAGACGTGTTCGTGTATTGTCCTGATAATAATAAATGTATGCCAAATGAATCCACCTTGTTCATTTGGTATATTATAAAGCAGCATGATGACCTCCGTTTACAGTGAGGTTCAGTAACAATAGGAAAAAACCCCTGTAAATATTATCCACCTGCCTACCTACTACCTACCTACCTGCCTGCCTACACTGCCTACCTGCCTGCCTGCTGCCTGCCCTGCCTGCCTGCACTGCACCTGTGACCTACCTACTACCTACCTACCTGCTCCTATCTATCTATCTATCTATCTATCTTCATAGTAAAGGGGTCCCTATTGTAGTGATGATTGTGGTATTTAATGATGGTATACTTGGACGATAATATAGACAAACACTGTCTTTCAGACTTCATATATATTTATTTTGTGATTTCATCCGAGTAGACACACTTCGTCCATCTGTCTCTTTTTACTAATTTCTCTCATCTCCTCCCCAACTAAAAAAACGTCATTGTCTTCTTATGTTTGCCCTTTTCTTAGAAAACCATTCTCAACTATATAATATCTTTATACTCACAACTATCTGGCTAACTGTCTTTTTCCTTAGCTGCCACCTGGGAGGGGACGGTATTTTTCATACTTCACTTCTATCTATTATCTATTTTACCTTCTATCCTATCTTTTTCCTATCTATCTATCTATCTATCTATCTACCCCTATCTTCTATCTATCTATCTATCTATCTATCTATCTATCATCTATCTATCTTTTATCTATCTATCTATCTATCTACTATCTATCTATCTTTTTATCTATCTATCCATTATCTATCTATCTATCTATCTATCTATCTATCTATCTATCTATCTTCTATCTATCTATCTATCTATCTATCTATCTATCTATCTATCTATCTATCACCCCATCTATCTTCTATCTATCTCTATTTTCTTCTTCTATCTATCTATCTATCTATCTATCTATCTATCTATCTTCTATCTATCTTCTATCTATCTATCTTCTATCTATCTATCATCTATCTTCTATCTATCATCTATCTATCTACCTTCTATCATCTATCTATCTTCTATCTACTATCTATCTATCTATCTATCATCTATCTATCTATCTATCTATCTATCATCTATCTATCTATCTATCTATCTATCTATCTATCTATTATCTATCTATCTATCTATCTATCTATCTATCTATCTATCTATCTATCTATCTATCTTCTATCTATCTATCAATCTATCTATCTATCTATCTATCTATCTATCTATCTATCTATCTATCCCTCTATCTATCTATCTATCTATCTATCTATCATCTATCTATCTATCTATCTATCTATCTATCTATCATCTATCTATCATCTATCTATCTATCTATCTATCTATCTATTATCTATCTATCTATCTATCTATCTATCTATCTATCTATCTTCTTCTATCATCTTCTATCTATCTATCTATCTATCATCTATCTATCTATCTATCTATCTATCTATCATCTATCTATCTATCTATCTATCTTCTATCTTCTTCTATCTATCTATCTATCATCTTCTATCTTCTATCATCTATCTATCTATCTATCTATATCTATCTATCTATCTATCTTCTATCTTTTATCTATCTATCTATCTATCTATCTATCATCTATCTATCTATCTATCTATCTATCTTCTTCTATCTATCTATCCCCTATCTATCTATCTTCTATCTATCTTCTATCTATCATCTATTATCTACCCTTTCTATTTATCTTCTATTTATCTATTTTCTATCTATCTATCTATTTTCATTTTCTATCTACCCTTTTGGGTTTTATCTATCTTGTCTATTCTATCGGTAGTAAATATTCATCTGTCAATTATCTATCGTATCTTTCTATCAAATCTACCTATCTGTTATCGGTTATCAGTTATAGGGACTATCATCATTTGCCCCCGGGAATGTCCATGGTGCTCCGATCTCCCCGCAAATCCAGCCCCCAGCTCCCCAAACCCCACCTGTTCGATGTTGATTAATCCATCCTTTTTTTTTAGTATGTCGTTTTTTTCGGGCTGCCTATTGCACCCATCTATCTCAATCTGGTGCGAGGGGGTTCAACCATGAAACTTCCTCAAAAGCTCTAAATGGTAAAAACTCCCATCTGCCCTGTCCAATTTCTAATCTAATCAAATCTTATTTATCATTATATTCTATGATGCATATAAAAAAAGGGATGAATATAACATTAACGTTACGGTGATAAAATAGAAAAATGTCTGAACCCTTAAAAATGTTATAAGAAAGAAAGATAGAGATATTTAACATACATTGAAAGAAATAATCAAAAAAAATTCAAAGATTTTGTTCTTCTTCTTGGGTTGTTTTTTTAAAATTCACTTGTTGACATTGTACGGCCTTCTGACGTATTGTTTGTGAAGACCTGCTTTCCATTCCGTCCCCCACCATACAGGCTTTCTTCTTCGACTTAAACTAAATTCTTCTGACTTTTTTCGTCTTCACATTTTTATATTTAAACCCAAAAATCTTATTCTTTCGAAGAGCTTTGAAAAATTGTATTTTGGCATAAGGTTATCATTTGGGTGTTGAACCCACATCTTCTGGCCGACATCAATCGTTGGCAAGACACTTTGTCTTAGTCAAAAACGACATATCTCTTTGTTCCTTTATATTCTTTAAAATTGGTATATTTACTATAGCATGTTTTTTTTAAAATTTGATTTTTTTGTCTGCTTTTTGGGATTCCGCTTTGCGAAGTCCCAACCCCACTCTACTTTCTTGGCTCAAAACACACACTAAATTTTCGCACCTTGGAGAATATCAGCAAATATCAAACGGCATTAATGGGGTCAAGGGGTTAAAAAGAGGGCGACCTAAGGGGACCTAAACGAAATTTGCTGAAGGAAAAATATCGTCTCAGTTCCGGAGGAATTGAGCAGTTCCCCGGATAACGGGATGGAGAAATTACTTATATGAACGTATAACGGTCGGAGATTTTTTTTTGGGGGTTAAATTTTTGCCGACGTCGCCTTTTTTTACTAAACACCTTCACTACGTCTTGGTTTGGTCCGTTTTCAAATAAAAATCCCTTTTTATATTTGAACTCCCCTTCCTTCCGGGGGTACAATAAAAGAATGTACTGGACCTCAAGGCTGGGATGGGGGCGACTCGGGTACGGGCCTGGAAAATTCAAATAAATACAAACTTTAGAAATCTGTGCCCCCTGGGGCATAACTGACTTAAATCGCTATTCCCCTCCAATAACATACAAATCCAAAAATGGAAATGGCTTTGGGGGATCTTTTGTAAAATTATGGGTGAAACATTACCCTTTATTTAAAAATGTTTTAAAAAATATTTAAAAAAATTTAAAAAAAGTAATTTGAAATAAAAATGAAAAAACTATTTTGAAAAAAAAAATTTTAAAAATTAAAAAGATTTTCATTAAAAAATCTTAGTCCAAAAAAAAAGGAAAAAAATTTAGAAGATCTTAAAATTTTAAGGAAAAATTCCAAATAATAAATTCCAAAACTAAAAAATTTTTTTTTGGGTGGCAGGCAATAATTGGAATAGTTTTTGAATGGAAAAGGAGATCAAAATGGTAAGAAAACTTCAAAAAAATTAATAAGTAGAAGAATAATTATTGGCTGGGTTTTGCGGTCTGTGATGACGCGATTTCTCAAAAGGGCATTCCCTAAATCTGAATTCTGGAAATTTATGTGTTTCTGAACAAGTGGTGACGGAAATAAAAAGGGGGGCACTAAAATTTTTCCTTTCCTACATTTGGCCCAAAACTTTACATACGTCTCTAAAATTTAAAATGGTAGCTAGTTTAATCACACATCATTCAAATCTACAACCAATTTAAAATTTTGCTTTAAAAAATGTTTGGTTTCAACCCAGGAATGGGCAACCCAAGTCACTAATCCAAACATATATTTTTAAAAATTTGGTTTCTTTTCTCATAATAGAGAGTAAAATTTTAAAAAAAAAATATTAAATTAATTATTTTTATATTTATCTTGGATGTTTTTTTCAAGTGTCAACCATATTTGTCTTTAATATTCTGATCAAATGTCTACCCGAAACACGCACAACGGAAATGAGCTATTGGTGTCTGCACCGGCAGCAATTTTCATGTGCAATTTAACTTCTTTTGTGAACTGAATGTTGTTAGCAGTTCGTGGGGCTGCCAACATTTTTATGTAGAATTATGTTTATGATGTAGACTTTGTCTTTATTTATTCAATGACCACATTTTATTTGACATTGTGTAAGTTTTATGAGTGGATTCTTTGAAGTTAATTTGAATAAATACATGAGGAAAGTGTTAACTCTAGCACAATCTTGCTGTTAATTATAAAGAGAACAGCGTGCAACTTACAACAATAATTCGTGCTATTTATGAGTAGAAAAACGAAAGCTAGCACGATATTTGTATTATTTATGACGAAAACAATGTTAAACCTAGCACAGTCTTGGTGTTATTTATGACGAAAACAATGTTAAACCTAGCACAGTCTTGATAGTTATTATGACCAAAACACTGTTAAACCTAGACAGTCTGAATTATTTAGACAAACAATGTTAAACCTAACACAGTCTTGGTGTTATTTATGACAAAAACAATGTTAAACCTAGCACAGTCTTGATGATATTTATGACGAAAACACTGTTAAACCTAGCACAGTCTTGATATTATTTATGACGAAAACAATGTTAAACCTAGCACAGTCTTGGTGTTATTTATGACAAAAACAATGTTAAACCTAGCAGTCTTTATGATATTTATGACGAAAACACTGTTAAACCTAGCACAGTCTTGATGTTATTTATGACGAAAACAATGTTAAACCTAGTACAGTCTTGATATTATTTATGACGAAAACAATGTTAAATCTAGCACAGTCTTTGTGTTATTTATGACGAAAACAATGTTAAACCTAGCACAGTCTTGGTGTTATTGACAAAAAAATGTTAAACTAGCAGTCTTGATGATATTTATGACGAAAACACTGTTAAACCTAGCACAGTCTTATGTTATTAGAGAAAATGTAAACTAGTCAGTCTTGATATTATTTATGACGAAAACAATGTTAAATCTAGACAGCTGTGTTATTAGACGAAACAATGTTAACCTAGCACAGTCATGGTATTATTTCTGAGTAAAACAGTTTTAAAATTTGACCAATCTTGGAGCTAGAACCCACTACGGCGGAAACCACATATATAATGTATTAACTGTCAAGATTGATAGGTTTCGGTCAAATTACAATTTGTACAGTTAACACTATTGTGCATTTGGAAGGAGATCATAGACATAGCTTCGTCGGAGTAGGGTACTTCATTTGAAATTGCGATAGGCAAGCGTATTCTAGAATGTTACTAAATGAATGAAAATATCGTAACAACAAGAATAACGAGAAACACAAAAACACACAAATTTCTAATGTTGTGAAGCCCAAACTGGGACTTGAGAAACGAAAAGACTTCCCTTACAGAAGACTTCAGGAAGTAGTGGATACAATATCATCTCCGCATAGAATTTGTATCAGTTAAGATCTAAGTGCAAAACCAAGAAAGAAACAATAAATATAGAGAAATGACAATGAGAAAGAGATATGTAGTAAAATCAACAAACTTGAAGAATTTCTTAGCGATTTCTTCCTATAGAATAGACATGTCATTGAATGCACATTTTGACCTGAAATAAATATGCACACGCTTATTTGAGTATTTCCAAATTGAAAAACCTAGCAGAGATCGTTCACTTTATGATAATTAAGAAATGAGAAAAAACAGTTATTACCATACATAATCGTTATATGTCTAGTGGATGTGACCAGTAACCAAAACTTTTAGTGGTAACATTAAAACTCAAATACATAAAATAGCACGTACCATAGACCTGTCGTAGTCTAGGAGATAGTAAGATGTTGCCAGAAAATACACAGGGAAATGTTTGTTTTAAAACTGATTTCAAGCGTTGAAGAGAAAATTGCTGAAGCTGCAGAAATTGAATTGTAGTAAAAATAAAACTAAATCAATGATGAATTAAAAAGAAAGCTAGCAAAATATCAAGGAAATCAATAATTGAGAGCACATAAATGGATAAGCAGCAACCATATGTAACACTCAGAAAGAGAAGTGAAAAAATACATAAATTATAAAAAAATCAAAATGAGAAAGATAAACTTATAAAGAAATATACATAACTGAATAAAATGTTAAAACAGAGTGCCAACTGTAAGCATTAGATAGTCAAGTTAAATTACTAACAACATAACTAGAATAAGGTGAGAGATTGGCAACCATGTTTTCAAACGTATATAACAAAACCGAACCTGAACGCTTCCCTCCTCCCTTATATTCCAACCAATCTACAGAGATATCCAGGCAGATCTTCATCTTCTTTGAACGCTGCATATCAACCACTTATTAAACCACTATGTGTGATTTGTGTGTGATCTGAGCCTAAGAGCGATTGTATGTTGTGCAGGTATGCACCTATACATGGTCCAGCATTTCCGATTTCGGCGATGCTTTTTATTTACTAGAGCAGATTCCCTAGGTCCCTATTTCAGTCGCATCTTACATACCTTGTAGGTCACAGTGTTACTATTCTTTGCTCCCCTTATGAGCGCCAAAAAACAAGGGTAACTTTGAGACAACATATGGATAAGAATCATGTACCATTACGCATGAATTTGAAAACAGAAATTTGAAAGAAAAAGATTTTGAAAAATGAACAAACAAATCTCTCGATTACTTAAAAGTCTGAATCTTTACAAAAAATAGATGTGATATATAATATAATAAGCACAATAATAACATGTCTCAAAAACTGAAATATTTTGGTTACCTGACTGATTCAGAGAGCAATAATTGAGGACATAGTTTCTTGAATGCGAGAAAATGGACGATCAAAATGAGTGGCAAGAAAACTTCAAAGAAACCTTCAACTCAAGAATAGAAGAATCGGAATTATTGGCTAGAGGTTTTAAGACGGTCTGTGATGACAGCGATGTCTCCAAAGGACATTCACATAAATCTGAATTCTGAAATGTGATGTCGGTTTCTGAACAAGTGAAGTGACGGCAAATGAAAAATGGGGTCACTAAAATTCATTTCCTTGCCTGGACATTACAGCGCTATAATAACTTATACATATGTCTCTAAACATTAACATGGATAGCTAGATTTAATAAGCACATTCATTCAAATCTACAAGCCAATCTAAATTATAGCTGTTCAAGCAAGCTGTTTGATTTACATGCACCACGGAATGGGCATACTTCCTGTTGTAAGGTCACTAATCAGCCACAAATGGTTAACATATATTTTTAGAATTTGAGATTGCTTTTCTCAAAATCACCATCATCAAATAGCTTGTCCTGAGCAGAATTTTGCCACCCCAACAGTCCTCGGAATTTCTCTCTATCATAGGCCAGATGTCCCGCCTCTGCGGCTGTCATGTTTAAACCATCAGTTACATCCTTAATCCATCTTCTCCGTGGTCTTCCTCTTCTTCTCTTGCCGGTATGCCTCCTTCCATGATGGTCTTCTCCAGCCCTTCATGTCTTTGTATATGTCCAAAATATCTAAATTTTATCTTTCTTATTTGTAGCATCAGCCAGTTTTCTTTGATTTTGAGTTCTTTCTGGATAGAACTATTTGTTCTCTTCTCTGTCCAAGATATACGAAGGACTCTTCTGTAACACTTATATTCAAAAGCACTTATATGTTTTTCCACTGCTTTATTAAATATCCACGCTGCACAAACATACGTTGCCACTGGGAATATGCATGCTCTTAGTATTCTGATCTTTGTTTTCTTATCAGTTCAGTTCCATACTGTTTTGAGTTGTCTATATTTGTTGTAAGACCATGTTTGTTCTTCTTTTAATTTCCTTCATCCCATTTCCATCTGTTGTTAGCAGTGAACCAAGATATTCAAAACTGTTCACATTTTCAACTTTCTCTCCATAGATAAAAATATCATTTGTCATGTTCGTTTTATCTGTTGTCATTATTTTTGTTTTTGTCACATTGGGATATAGATTTTGTTTCTCGCTTTTATCTTTCACTTCTCCTAATAATTTCTCAATCCCTTTTGTGATGTTGACAGTAACACTGTATCATCAGCGTATCTTAGTTCAGGTATATCTCTTCCTCCGATTATAAAAGGATCGTATTGTTCTTCTCCGCTATCTTCTGTAACATTCCTCATGATGTTTTCTGCATATTTGTTAAACAGACAAGGCGACAGAATGCAGCCTTGTCTGACTCCTTGCCCTATGTCAAACCAGTCTGATGTACCATCACATGTTCTTACAGCCGCCATTTGATCACTATAAAGTTCTCTTATGATCTGTGTTCTCATAATACAAAGTAAAATTGTAAGAACAAGAAATATTAAATTAATTATTTTTACATATTTATCTTGAGATAGTTTTATTCAAGTGTCAACCATATTTGTCTTTAATATTCTGATCAAATGTCTACCCGAAATACGCACAACGGAAATGAGCTATTGGTGTCTGCAACGGCAGCAATTTTCATGTGCAATTTAAATTCTTTTTTGAACTGAATGTTGTTAGCAGTTCGTGGGGCTGCCAACATTGCCATGTAGAATTATGTTTATGATGTAGACTTTGTCTTTATTTATTCAATGACCACATTTTATTTGACATTGTGTAAGTTTTATGAGTGGATTCTTTGATGTTGGTGTGAATAAATACATGAGAAAGTGTTAAATCTAGCACAATCTTCCTGTTTTATATGAAGAAAACAGTGTGAAACATAACACATGATTGGTGTTATTTATGAAGAAAACAGTGTGAAACATAACACATGATTGGTATTATTTATGAAGAAAACAGTGTGAAACATAACACATGTTTGGTGTTATTTATGAAGATAGCAGTGCTTAATCAGCACAATCTTCGTGCTAGTTATGAAGAAAATAGTGTGAAACATAGCACAACAATTCGTGCTATTTATGGGTAGAACATTTCTAAACCTAGTACTATCTTTGTATTATTAATGCAGAATTTTTTTTTAATCTAACACAATCTTGGTGCTACTTATGAAGAAAACAATGTTAAATCTAGCACAATCATGGTGCCACATAAGAAGACAAGAATGTTAAACCAATCACAAGCGTGCTGTTATTTATGAAGAAAACATTGTTACGTCTAGCACAACATTGGCGTTATTTATGTCGAGAGCTGTGTTAAACCACAGCCAGGCTCTAGCCCAGGCCGTACAACTCGACAGGTATTCCCTGACCTAGATAAGGAAATGGGGCTGACTATATTCTTAAGATCTCTTTACGAAATCCATTACTGTACAGACATACATTTCATGACAAACATCGTAAATGGATTATAGATAATAATAAACTTGAGATATGGTCATAAAATTAATTTTATTTTAATCAAATGATCATGGTTTTATTCATATTTGATTTTATTCATATTTAACACAGCTTTAAGAAAATTCAATGTAGAAGCTCAAAATGATTAACAAAGTATTGCAGAACAACAGTTGCATTATAATGTAATACATTGCAATAGTATAATAATAGTATAATATAGTATAATAATGTGCAATATACATTTCTAACAGACACAAAAGTTGCTTTAACTGCAGCACACTTTGTTGTTCTTTTATAAATGTCCATCTTACTTAGATCATTGATATGTAATGATAAATATTGTAAACAATTGACTATAAACAATTACTTGCTAGTGAAGTTTAAGGTACCCTTCCAAGTTTATACATTTTATGGACATTTGAAGCACATACAGCAAATTATATCTGATGAACTGAAAACAAAAACGCCAGTCATGCAAACATTACAAATTAGCTTTTACACATTGTTTCTTATCGTTTGCCTTGAGATATTTGATGTGTAAACTGAAGGTTGTTGCAAAGTGTTAATTGATGAAACTTAATGTGAAAATTTGGCCAATTTTCTCTTGTTAGAAGAACTGACTGTTTTATCATTATGCATTTTTCTGTAATTGTTTAAGAATACATTAGACAGTGGGGATAATGCTTTTGAAATAATGCTTGCCTTTGGACATCCATTAGCACACATACCACTAAATTCATCAACACAATGTTTCACAATACTACATGTAACAATATGGATAAGGAGCTTCTTATGCTGTTTACGAGCCAGAAATTTTGCTTCTAATTCTGGTGATATGAGCCTCTGTATAGCAGCATATGACACAAACGTCAACTGTGTAATCAGTTTAGATGGGTATTTAAGCCCTCCTCTATCCAGTAATTGAATGTAGTCAGTTGCAATTTCTGGCTGAACATCAACTGTCATTGTTTTCTCCATTTGTAGCAAGGCCTTACATGAAATGCACTGAGTTTTCCTACTGATCATACTGGAGACATATCCAGCAATATATACTAATGATTCCTCTGTACCTTCTACACAAAGCAACTCACAATCATTAGGATCAATGTGGAAAACACTTTGTCTACATCAGACTGGATACCATCTTCAAAAACACTATCACATTCATCACCCTAATGACTCATAGCTTCAGCAAAGTTACGAATTGAAAAATTACCATAGACAGATGATGTGAGACACAATAGGGAGTAAATCTTCAATTTCTTTCCTGCTTCCAATATTTGTTTCACTGATACTAGATAATTGGAACCAGACAATTGATGATATTCACGAAAGCGGGCTTCTAAGTTATCAGTTTGTAATTTTCCAAAAGGTATGAATTCTACATTCAAAGTAGAAAAGGAATACTCAGCCAGTTCAATCATAACAGTTACAGAATGCAGTAAAGCAGAATATGTCTCTCTGGTTAGTTTCCCATTGGAAGTAGGCAACTTGCCCCATTCAGTCAACCACACAACACAATTTTTCAAATAAAGAAACATTCGCTGTTAACTTAAGTTAGTGGATTAGCAAAATTATTACGGCTATTCCTTCCTGCAAATTTACTCTTAACATTCATAATGTGCCACCATCTCCAAATGACCTCAATGAAATCTGATGTTTCTTGACTTCCTAGGAACCTCAAAGCTGCAATATTGTACTCACTGAAAATTGCAAGAGCTAATGAAACTTTCTGCCTCTTTATACTTGAGGTGCAAAGAGCTTTACTAGTTAAAGTTGGTGCCAACTTCACAATACTCAGACGCTCATTTTGATACAGTTTTTTCAAATGTGAAAAGAAGCACTTGCTACTTGGTTAGAATTAGTACAATTTGAGATTGATGTTTTATTCAGAAGTAACTCGGTTGTGGCGGGATATCATAATGTCTGCATCTTTCTGGTTCAGCCAATTTCTCCACAGACATTTCAACAGATGCACTGAGTCATACAATAAAAATATTTTTTACCAGCAATTCCAGGATTTTCTATATATGTACTGTTGTTTTTAGAAGGTTATTATAAACTTTACGGTTAACTGAGTTGTTGTCTGCAAGTACTGCCAGAACTGTGAAACCGCACTTTTGTACACTGTTGATGATCTGAAGCAATTTTGTGCCAAGATCCTCTGATGTCATCCTGTACATAGGCGACATCTCGACAACTTCTCGATAACTTCCAAAGACTGAAGAAATGAGAAAAGCCTGTACTGTTGTTGTTGATTGCATAGAGTTTTCAGCCCTACCAAGTAACCTACCACCTGAGTATGTTACAGCTGATTTGATATGAATTTCATCCATTTGTACTGTCACAATCTTTTCCAACTCAGAAAGTCTGCACTCTTTAAATTTCATGTATGTAGAAATGCTGCCATCATCATTAGACAATGAATAAGGAGAAGTTAAATTTTTAAATGTAGATGGATGTGGGAGACATAATAAGAGAGATTTTCTGATAAATCTATAGCATGCAGGAGATTTCAAGAAAACCATATAGGAAAAGCATAATATACAACTACTGTAGCGTCTTCTGTATTTGTCCTTATTGACAAGTTGTACCTGCTCTAAGATAAATGTTAGTTGTTTTTCATGTATGTGTGTATTAGTATCTTCAGATGATAATATTAATTGTCTAACAATTTCTAAATTACTATATGCTTCTTCTAATAAATCACTAATACTCTTTATGTTTGGAGAAGTAGCAGGATCAGTATCTTTGTAGTGGATCAGTAAATTTTCCAGCTGTGACCACCTTTCAAGTTTACTATTAGTTAAAATCCAATCAAGATATTTACCAGACACTTGTTTATTTTCTACTTAAACTTGCACACTATGTCTGATAAAACATTTACACTTACATAAATGGATGGTGCACTGTTTGCTTTTACACTGATGGTATACAAAACAAGACAAGTAAATATATCCTCTGTGACTGTATGCATTCTCCAGTTTTTATCTAACAAGTCTTTTAACTTTGCTGTTATCTCACACTGTAAAGTTGGAAAATCTTGTATGATATCTGCAGACAACCACTCAGCTGTTCTATTGTCATGTTTGCTGACGATTTCTGCTTCTCTTATTTCTGGATCTTTACGAGATTGTGGTTGTTGACTGGATAAATAAGATGGCAATTCAGGAAAGAGAGATGGATAAGCATTTTTTTTAAAACCAGGATGCTTCCGAGGAAGTTCATGTTTAATTCCACATTTATCTATAAATGTATCAGACAATATAATGTCACATGGATGAAAATGTTTACGACACACAACGCTTGATTTAGCTGGTGACCAGTCTTTTCGTGGAATGCATTTCTTCCATCTGTCACTCCTATCAGAATTTGATTGGAATTTAAAAACACTCACATATTCTTTAGTCGAGTCGAAGTTCGATTTACATCCAGGAACACAACACTTTTTGCCCATTTTAAGATGAAAACAACACGCATAAATTCAATTTAACACTCTGCAATATCAGTAATCCAAATATTTGTTGTCGATAAATATCCAAGGACTCAAAATCGAGTAAAATAACAAGACACGCTGACGTTCTATCGTTTACCGACACACACAAAATGTCAGACCACTTTAGTTCGATTTATATCGAGGAACACAACACTTTTTGCCCATTTTAAGATGAAAACAATATGCACAAATTCAATTTAACACTCTGCAATATCAGCAATCCAAATATTTGTTGTAGATAAATATCCAAGGACTCAAAATCGAGTAAAATAACAAGACACGCTGACGTTCTAAAGTTTACCGACACACACAAAATGTCAGACCACTTTACGGAAGAGAGAAATCGAGTTATATGGCCTGGGCTAGAGCCTGGCTGTGGTTAAACCAACCACAACATTGGTATTAGTTATGAAGAGACCAGTGATAAACCTAGCACAACATTGGTGTTAGTTAGGAATAGATCAGTGTTAAACCAACCACAACATTGGTATTAGTTAGGAAGAGACCAGTGTTAAACCTAGCACACCATTGGTGTTAGTTAGGAATAGATCAGTGTTAAACCTAGCACAACATTGGTATTAGTTATGAAGATACCAGTGTTAAACCAAGCACAACCTTGGTATTAGTTATGAAGATACCAGTGTTAAACCTAGCGCACCATTGGTGTTAGTTAGGAATAGATCAGTGTTAAACTTATTACAACATTGATGTTTGTTATTATTTGGTACAAATTACAACTTGTACAAGGAAAACTATCGTAGAAGGAGATCTTAATCAAAACTTCGTCGGAGGCGGGTACCTAATTTGAAGGACGGATTCTTCAAGCATGTTCTAGAAAGGTACAAAATGAACGAATTGATTGTAACATCAATAGAAACGAAAAACATACAAGTCTCACCATTTTAAGATGTTGTGGGCCTAACATGGGACTTTAGAAGTGCAAAAGACTCTTTACAGAAGATTGCAAGAAGTAGAGATAAAATACAATCTCCCAATAAGCATTGTGTATCAATTAAGATGGAAATGCAACACTATAGAAACAAAAAATAAATGTAAAGAACTAGAAATGAGAAATAAGCAACATCAAATAAAATTGAAAATATTTCATAGCAATTTCTGTCCAGAAAATAGACATGTCATTGAATGTACACGTCTCCCTTAAACAACTATACACGCGCTTATTTGAGTATTTCTAAAATGAAAACCGTATAAGATATCGATCACTGTATGATAAATAAGAAATGAGAAAAAACTAACAGTCCTTACCAAACAAAAACGTTACAATCGTAGTGGATATAGCCAGTAATCATAACTTTTAGTGGTAACATTAAAACTCAAATACATAAAATAGCACGTACAGGACAGACCATAGGCGTGTCATAGTCTAGGAGATAGTAGGATGTTGCCCGAAAATACACATGGACATTTTGTTTTAAAACTGATTTCAAGCGTTGGAGAGAAAATTGCTGAAGCTGCAGAAATTGAATTGTAGTAAAAATAAAACTAAATCAATGATGAATTAAAAAGAAAGCTAGCAAAATATCAAGGAATCAATAATTGAGGACACATAAATGGATAAGCAGCAAGCATATGTAACAATCAGAAAGAGAAGTGAAAAAACACATAAATTATAAAAAAATCAAAATGAGAAAGATAAACTTATAAAGAAATATCATAACTGAATAAAATGTTAAAACAGAGTGTCAACTGTAAGCATTAGATAGTCAAGTTAAATTACTGACAACATAACCAGCATAAGATGAGAGATTGGCAACCAGGTTTTCAAACGTATATAACAGAACCGAACCTGAACGTCCCGCCCTTCCCTTCCCTCCCACCCACTCCCAATATTTCAACCAATCTACAGAGACATCCGGAAAGATCTTTATTTTTGAACGCTCCATATCGAACACTTGTTAACCACTCTGTGTTATTTGTATGTGATCTAAGCCTAAGAGCGATTGTACGTTGTGCCAGGCATGCACCTACTAGTAGGTCAGCACATCCGAATTCTGCGAAGCTTTTTATTTACTATGGTAGCTACTCTAGTTCCTACATCAGTCGCCTCTTACGACATGCCTTGTAGGTTGCAGTGGTACTATTCTTTGCTTCCTCCAGACCCCGGCAATACACCAGCGAATCCCGGCAGATAGAGAACCACCAAGTAAGCAAGACATTCTAAAACTATTAGTTAGCTGAAGAATAACAAGACATCAGTAAAAAAGACGAACTGCCAACAGAACTGCCCAGTATGTGCTCACGAGAGACAGAAAATGTATTTGAAACTTTGTCCACAAATGTAATGCATACATAAAAAATTGTCCACCGATTAGAAGCAATGAGTGACACTTAAAATTCAAAGGGTAAAGGATATAACAAATTAAAGGAATTACAGAAGATCATTCCTCTCCCAATTTAATGCAGAGTTTTGTGAAAAATAAAAATGAATATAATGCGTTAACAAGAAACGTAAAATAAAATATGCACATGTTAACGGACAGATTTTGGAAAAAGAGAAGAAATAAAATAGTTTTATAGCAGAAGGGAGGATTAACTTCATTGCACTAAATTTCTCCATATGTCTTGTTCTCTCTCCGCAAGAATTCAGTCTAAGAACGATTGTACATTGTGCCAGTATGTGCCTACAAGTAGGCCTACACATCCGATTTATGCGATGCTTTTTATTTACTAGGTAGCTTCCTAGGCCCTTACCTTAGTCGTCTCTTACGACACACCTTGTAGATTGTAGTGTTACTATTCTCTGTACTCCTTGCGGGTTCAGGCAACACTCGGACGCAAAGCTCCAGTATAAATCCCATAGGTCTCCTGAAAATATGCACTCGTGAAACGAACGATGCTGTTCAGATTATTACCATGTAGTAGAACGTTTGTGTGCGGAGAACGGGGTGGCGTCTGTGGCTTAGGGGATAGTGACTCTGTCTATTAACCCCGCCGTTCTGAGTTCGAATCAAGCTGCGGATAATTTGGTTGCAAATTGTTTCGCGTGGATTTTTACAAAAAGGACGATGGCTCCACCCGTTCAGAAAGCAATGGCAAACTACTGAACGTAATAATGCCTAGGAAAATCACAAACAGCGTAAAAAAGTTGGGGTTGATTCGCAAAGTCCTGTAAAGGATATTCAACTAATTTTTAGTAGAACATTTATCTCAACACATTCAGTTGCAAACACACGATTTTCTTCTACCTTCTCCGATAATTAAATGTTGGTAAGAGTTATGTCCGTGCAGCCAAGAGAGACATTACTTCGTTAACTTTTCTTGTTTTCTCTGATTCTGTTTCATGTTCTATCTCACAGCGTCAGGGTACACAGATATTTATTCAACACTTTTGTGTGCGTTTCATAAACATAGTTTTTTTTCACCGACTTTGTTTTCTCTGTGCCCACATTTTGCATGGATGGCCTTTTGCTTTTTATCCATTGTATCGGAATAGAATTGCTCTTTACACTTATGTATTTAGTCTTTACACTTATGTACTTAGTCTTTACACTTCGGCACTTAGTTTTTACACTTCGGCACTTAGTCTTTACACTTCTGCACTTAATCTTTACACTTCAGCACTTAGTCTTTACACTTCAGAACTCGGTCTTTACACTTATTTACTTAGTCTTTACACTTCGAAATTTAGTCTATCCACTTTGGAAATTAGTCTTTACACTTCAGAACTCTGTCTTCACACTTATGTACTTAGACTTTATACTTATGTACACTTATGTCGTTACACTTATGTACTTAGTATTTACACTTATGTACGAGCTTAGTCTTTAGAATAAGGGACATCAAACTCAAAAGTATACCACGTTATTCACATATTTTGTGACTATTTAAAATGAATTATTTTACTTCATTTTGTTAATATAATGATTGTATACTTATTATTACCGTTGTTAGTAACCTTTTAAAACAAATGTATTTAGTCACACAAGTGGGTTTCAATTTTATTTGTATACACGACAATTGCAGCGGTATTGCACGTACTTTGTAACACTGACACAACCATGCGAGAGTCTTCCTGGAGGATTATGATGTGTGTATGTCCAAAAATTATTTTAATATCTTTGTGTAATTATTTTTATTTTAAGCGACTGTTTTCGGCACACTTTTATATATATTTGACACTGTCAATGGCTTTTTGAACACGGGGCTACGTTTTAGGGTACATTTCCAATTGAACTATGAACTTGATCTAATTTATTTTAAGATCAAGGAACACTGAAAACATAATCCGATCTTTCCCAGTGGGAAGCAAACCCAAAACGTTTGGAGTGAGAAGAGCTCATCACTCAACGCCACAGCACTCCCAAATCCATTTCGCTTAACCGTTCTCTAGAATATACTATATGAATTAGTTTAAACTTGACCGGACTGAAACAACCTGCCCTATTTGTACAGTGAGTTGTAATTACACATTATGCTACAATAAACTGTTTTATTGCCTGTGATCGCTCGTGTGGTCTGGTGTCCTCAAGGGAAGCAAAGAATAGTACCACTGCGACCTACAATGCATGTCATAAGAGGCGACTGATGTAGGGTCTAGGGAAGCTACCATAGTAAATAAAATGTATCGCAGAAATATACTGGCCTACTAGTAGGCTTATAACTGGTACAACGTACAGTCGCGCTTAGACTCAGATCACATACAAATCACACAGAGTGGTTAACAAGTGGCCGATATGGAGCATTCGAATAATAATAATAAGAAGAAGACTGCCTGTGATACTCCTTTTAGGGCGGTGTGGGACAGGTGGGACATGAGCCTGAGCAATTTAATAATCGCATAGATAATGCAATCACAGCGATACTGTTCAGTCTAGGATGTGTTTTATATATCCCGACAGAATTTAAAAAAACTCCTAGATCTTACCGAAGACCGAACCCGGGTATTCCGAATAGAAATCCACGCACTAATCAATTTGGCCAGACGCTCCTCGTAAAATTTTGAGAGTGTAACCCCAAATGACAAATCTTAGCTTAGCAACTGTGTAGTATTGATGTGATATCGTTCATATTGTAGATATGTCATAAGAACATACAAAGAAATTCGGTATATATGTATATATATATATGATGACATTGTACAATTGAGACTAAAAGATAAAACAAACAGAAATAGTTACACTCAGAATTATACATACATTTATGTATATATATATATATATATATATATATGTTTATTCTCATGATGTATTGTTACATGTACGAGTCTGTTGATGTGTTGTTGTAGCTGTTCTTTTGTTGTCATATCAACAACAGAAGAACAGCTACAATAACACATCAACAGACTCCAGTTAGCATGTAACGAATACAACATGAGAATAAACATCGATAAAACAGAAGTAATGACATTCGCCAGAGAGGAAAGCACTACCAATATCTCCATCGACAATCGCCACAAAATCAGGTAAAAGACTTCACATACATGGGGAGCATTTTTTCAGCAAACGGAAGAATAACTAATGAAATTCAACACAGATGCAACAAATAAATGATAGGGCAAATGGCGCCAATTTTAAGATGCAAACGCGTCACCATGAACACAAAAAGAACAATGTTCAACACAATCTTTCTCCCACATTATGTTACCAGTGCCAAACCTGGACGCTGACAACAAACGATAGAAGAAAACTAGTCACAACAGAGATGAAGGGTCTACGCAGAATGCTGGGTGTAACAAGAAGAGACCGGTTGAGAAATGAAGACATCAGGAAAAAGTGGGTACAACATCAGTACTAGACTTCATCAAGAAACAACAAATTAAATGGTTCGGCCACGTAAGCAGATTACCATCAGACAGTGCACCTCAAAGAGCAATGCGGCTCCGATACAATGGGTACAAAGCAAAAGGCCGGCCACGCAAAAGATGGACTCAGAGATAACAGAGGCGACGAAAGAGACTATCTACGAAGCGCATACTAGGGCCCGTTTTAGAAATCTCTTCCTGACCTGACGCTGTGAGGCAAATAGGATTCGAGAAAGAAAGAAAGATTATATATAGAAAGAAGTTGGCAAAAACTACACAAAAACAGTAACCGAAAGAAATATATTCACACATAAATACAGCATGGAAAATGAGTGAATTGGATATCTAATATTGCAAAGCAGACATCGTTTCCAGACTAGACCATTTCCATAACGAAAGTCACCAAACCCATCATCTTAGATATAATTCATTCAGGAATTGGTCTCATGTTTTATGTTCTGCCTAACTTACGGAATCCAAACGTCCATTTTCAAACAAGTCAGCAAGAAATAAGAAAGACTTCAGATTTGATACAAATTTCTTTCTCTTCTATCTTTATTTCCTGTTGGTTTTTTTTGGTGTTTTTTTTTTACATTTTGTACGCGTTTTATTTATGTATAAGACGATTGACGTTAGCTAAAGATTATTTAAATATTTTCTTTGTCATTACGTTAAATGATTTCTTATGCTCTCATTTAATTTTAAACACGTTCTAGACGTCTGAGACGTGACGTAACAGTTTTGTCTACAAAATAATTTTTAGGAATTGTTTTAAACTTCTTAATAATACCGTCAGCTACATGTTTTTAGGCAACGGTTCATTTATTTTAACGGTTGGAATTTCTTCAATATATGTGCACTTTTTAATAGTATCGATAATATTGATATTTTCCCTGTTGTTTGAAACAGTTTCAGCATTAACTTACTATCAATGCTGTTATCGTTAGAATTTATAAACATTGAAAGCAAAGTTAGGTCCCACTGATGGAGGCTTTTTTTTTTGCTTCGGTTATTTTCAAAACGTGCTTATTAATTAAATTTGAATTATTTACGCATTTCTACCTATTGTGGTGTGTTTATGTCTGTGTGTTCACCTGAACTTATGTGCATGTACAGATGTGATTGTGTGTGTATATATGTGTATACGTGAGCATGCTTGTGTGTTGTGTGTATAAGAGTATTTTTATCAGGCCAAGCAGGTCAGTAAGGTATATTTTCTCAGTATAATGCAATTCTTCGAAATGCCGCCCCTTAAATGTTTTTTCTTTAAAATAATCTTCAGTTGTGATTTTGATTTCGCTACTTATGTCGTCCTCTTTACTGTGCCACCTGATGCGGCCCTCTGTCTGTATCATAACACAGTACGGCCCTGAGACCAAGAACACATAATGCAGAGACATTAAATGTTGACTTTATTCGATTTGTGCCTTTCTTCCTACCCAAACATAGTTCTACGCATGTCTTTGAGAACTGTTTTATCCGTTTTTTTCTCCATTTTCTCCTATACCTCCTTTTATCCGTTGTCCCGGCGATGTCTACGCAAGAGTATCTCACTCTTAAAGTGTCTCTGAAATGATTCGATATAGACAATACGTGCTGGGAATCCTTGCGCAAGATCGCCAAATGTGGCGCTGTAACAACAAAGAGGAACCCGAATAGCTGAGAATCATCGTATTGTTGAGTCACAGAGAAAACGAGCAGCGCGAAAAGACAGAGCACACAACACGCACATGTCTAACCTTGATCATGTATGCCCCACCTGTGGTCGGGGATTCTGTTCTAGTCTTCTAGGATTGGACTCTACAGTCACCTCTGCACACACCAGAGAGGTGCAACAGTACACGTCTGAGATTGTTGTCATCATCGCTTGCGATGGACGGCTATTACACGCAAGAGTATTATACACATAGAACAGTATTGTAAATAAAATTGGAAAACTGACAAAAAGTCTATGAACTCTTGGGTGACTCCACTTGACATCAATAGACTCTTTCTTAAAGATATCTCAGCAGTCTGAAAATGTCGACAGCAAATATCAAAATCAATTCTGGATGACCGTATCATTATTGATATCCTTGGTACACTTTGAAAACAAAGACTGTCCCCAAAATTAATTTATTGATGTGTAACTATAGCAAAGTATAAGAAATATTCACGCAACAAGAAGAATTGAAACTTTAGAACGTGCGTTCATGTACAACTCGGCGATGATTTCAAATTTTTTTCCCGAACTCTGACTTTCAGGGAAAAATATTCAATGACTGTGGAATATGCTGCCTAATATAACAATTAAGTATGACAAACTGAGGTTTCAGTAGCTATTTAAGAAACTTATGGGGAGATATGGGAACATTAAGATATTTCAGGAATAATAAACAGCAAAGAACCAATCGTTATACAGACACATGTATATGTACGTGACTATATGGTGGCGATTTATAAATGATTGGTGATATTATAGCAGACGATTGATGAAAGAATGCTGATATTATAGCAGACGATGGATGAAAGATTGCTTATATTGTAGTAGACGATGAAAGAATGTTTATATGCACGAATGAAGATGTTTATATTGTAGCAGACGATGATAATCGTGATATTGTAGCAACGATTGTATATTGATATTGTAGCAGACGATGGATAAATCATTGCTGATATTGAGCTAAAAATTGCGTTTTAGCACGATGGATAAATGAATGTTTATATTGTATCAGCCGGTAGATGAAAGATTGTTTATATGTAGCGACGGTGGATGATTGCTGATATTGACAGACGATGGATAAAGATGTTTATATTGTAGCAGGCGGTGGACGAAAGATTGTTTATATTGTAGCAGACGATGGATAATGTTGCTGATATTGTACAGACGATGATAAATGATAGATATTGTACAGGTGATGAATGATTGCTGATATTGAGCAGACGATGATGAATGACTGATATGTAGAGACGAAATATTGCTGATATTTTGACGATAGATGAATGATTGCTGATATTTTAGTAAGCGATGAATAAAAGAATGCTGATATTGTAGCAGGCGATGGATTAATGACTGCTGATATTGTAGCAGACGATGGATGAATGATTGTTTATATTGTAGCAGACGATGGGTGAAAGATTGCTGATATTGTAGCAGACGATGGATTAATGACTGATGATATTGTAGCAGACGATGGATGAATGATTGTTTATATTGTAGCAGACGATGGATGAAAGATTGCTGATATTTTAGCAGACGATGGATGAATGATTGTTGATATTGTAGCAGACGATGGACAAATGATTGCTGATATTATAGCAGACGATGGATGAATGATTGTTTATATTGTAGCAGACTATGGATGAAATATTGCTGATATAGTAGCAGACTATGGATGAATGATTGCTGATATTGTAGCAGACGATAAATAAATGAATGTTAATATTATAGCAGACGATGGATGAATGATTGCTGATAGTCTTATAAATCACATTTCCATGGCTACATTGATATGTATTATAGTCACTCATAGTGAATGAATTTTAGTGGTATCGCTATACTTTCTATTATTAGTAAATAGTATTGCTTATATCTCTCTTGGTAATTCATAGATAATTTAAACTAATGGTGTCGTTAGTTGTCAAATCTATGTGATAATTGATATGAAGTGGAAATGGGTAGGTATTGGTTATTCCAAGAATAATCTAAGTGCTGTTTTTAGATAAGAAATGTAGTAATACAGAAATGTATGGACGTGTTATGAGAAAAAAAGGTTAAGTAGGACAAAATAGTTTCTCTTTTCGAAACAATTTGTGTCTGTTAGTTTTAAAAGTACATGAGTAGTATGTGTAAGTATGTGTTTTGTAATTGTTCACTGAGAACATCTAGAAACAAGAATTCCGCCTATGGCGCCTTTGACACGAACAGAATAAACTAATGGAGAAACAAGATACCACTATGTACCCTTTGGCACGAAAGGAATAAACTAAGGCTGAGAAACAAGATGCCGCCTATGTACCTCTTTGGCACGAAAGGAATAAACTAAGACTAGAGAAACAAGATGGTATGTATTCTTTGACGAAGAAATTGAAAGACCAGAGAAACGAAACATGAGAAGGAAAAGACAACAGAACAAGAACTGAAAGAAATGAAGAATTACAGTTGGAACACAGTACAGTGCGGTTAAGAATAGAGAAGAATTGTGTGCATTTGTTGTTGCCCTAAGCGCCAGAGAGGTGTGTATTCGTGGGCGAAGTGGTCAAGTAGTTTTCTTTGCGGTCTGAAGATCGTGAGTTCGAATTCGGACTGCGTCGTTCGCTTCATGGAGTATTTTTTCTGGATATCCCCATGATTGTTGCTGGAACTAAGACATAGTCTCTGGAAAGTAGAGCGTCATTTCTGGGTGAAGATACAGAGCCATATGAATATACCAGATGTAAATGAAGTCCATTCTTAGCTTTAAAACATTATTTAGATTGGAAATGTATAGCGGTAAGTGCTAGGTGTTTTGTTGAAAGTAGTTCGAAGCTGACGAATAGAAAAGACAGTTTGAAATAGTTCTAATATGTTAATGATTTAAGTAAATCGTAACTTCGAAGTAAAGAAGAGACCATATAAGAAATTAGAAGAACCGTTGGAACAACACCGATAGTTAGATTCATTGAAAAACAGAGATTCAAATGGCCACTTGGTGAGAATGAACCTGAATACACAAGTTGCAAGAGCGTACAACCTAAAAATGGAATCATCAAGAGAAATTATTCAGACCAAGAAAAAAGATGGATTGATGGCGTTACAGACATTTTAAAACTCCACAATACCACAGCACATCAAGCGACCGAGCATGCACGATCTCGGAAACCGATAATTAGTTCAACCTGTTACGCTACGCCCAACGGGAAAAAAGCAGAGAAGGACAAAAGAAAAGAAGTCGATGCTAGGTTTACGATTATTGTGAGGTAACTCTACTTTGACGAACTCTTGTTATACGCATAATCTATGGGGCCAAAATCTCGACTGGCAGCTTGAGATCTGTTAGGTTTCCACAACGCTAAGTTCTCAGGTCCACTGGGTGTGACCACATGTTGTCTCACTTCTCGTCCAAGATAGAGATTAGATTTACATGATATGCTTCTGTGTATGTTCCGTTCCACCTGTTACACTGGCAAAAAGCTGTTTGACATTTTTTTTTTCGATCGTTCTTCTCGATAATTTTGATCATTCTTATTGTGATATATAAACAGTCTTTGCCAAGAACGATTAGAAAAGTGTGTCCTAGTTACGCCCTTACTAATGTAGGACGAGCTCATCCGAAACAGACGTTTTCGGCCAAGGACACGTTCGATTCGGTCTTGCTGACAGTCAAACACTTTCCTTCCATTCGCTGTACAATTCTCTTTAATGATCTGTTTATCGTCGTATATTTGAGCTTGGATCTACACCAAAGAGCCTTTTGTACTTTGCAGCCTTTTTGACGCAACGTGCGGCGTTTCTTTTGCATCGAATGATAAACATTCTTTTTAATGTCGTTTATTTTGGCTTGAGTCTACGCAAAAAAGCATTTACAACTTTGCAAAATTTTCTGCCTGGGTAGAGTCATTCCGGTATAGGAACATTTACAACTCTTCTAGGATTGGTCATTGGAACGGTCACTTGCCGGCTGCTTCGTGTATTCATTTTATTTAACGATAATATTTTTGGCCGGTAATTTGGGCTTTATGTTCTTCTCCTAAGTGTATGTCTATACTATGCGCCATTTCTGACTATATGAAGTCGTTCCGGACTAGGAACATTTTTAGCCATTAGGGACACATAAGCTTGTCGTGCGCTACGGCATCCGTTCGTATAGGTCACCGTGAAAAGTGTTATCCTTTGCAAATGTTTGGATTTGGACGACCTGTCAAACCTTTACACTGCCGGTCATACTTTTCAGCCACTGTGAGTTTATTCCGGAACAGGAACATTCCCAGTCTTATCGAAACGCGTGTCAGCACTTGGCAATTTGCAATTTTTACTCTGCATTTTCCCTGGCCCTGGGAAACTCTGGACTGGGGCTGCAAACAGATGATCCAGAGGGTTGTTTCATTAATTGCTATCAGCACAACTTAAATTTGTTTATCTCGTTGATATCACCAGCCGCAGTTCTTCCGAGAATGTTAGTTTTTCAGTTCAATAGTACCTTGCCCGATATTTCCAGGGAAGGCAGTTTCGTTTGGCAGAAGAACGCAATTTTAGGATATGCGGTCGGTCAACCTTACCCAATAGATGTATATGCAGTTAGCCTCTGATACGGAGTTTACTGCAATCTTCCCTTGTGTCATCACGACACATTGCATCTTTCCCAACGATTCTTGCCTAGAGCTGGCAAATTTGGTGGGACCACTGTTTCGAGGGAACATGGATCTTCTGATGATTCGTATCTTGTCAATTCTTGCCATTCCCTGTTTGACTTATTCCTCGCTTATGTAAGCGTCTGTTGAGTCTACAGTGCCTGGAACGCATAAAAATTATAATTACCTAGTCTGTTTTTTCTAAGAGTTGGCATTTAGCACAGCTGTTGGCCATCCTGCATTGGAATATATGCTACTGTAAAAATAAATGAAAATAGACCATGACTACTGAAGACATGCAACTGTAACCGACTCTGTATCACAAACTCATGTTGTTATAGAAAGCCATGCTACAAGGTGTTCTGGAAACACTCAAATTATATAGATGGCATCGACTAGACAGTATTATAACAAGACCAACTTTCTTCAAATGTGCTCATCACTCGTAGATACCATAGTGTCAACTTTGACACCGACCTCTCACTGGTAAGCAGCAACTTTAGACTGAAACTAAAAACACCCCACCACCCGAGGAGGAAAGAATGTCCACGCACTGACAAAGAAAATAACACTCAACTAGAAATAGTGGAATACCTTTGGACATAAGGAAACAGTCTTCAAAGTACACCATAAGGTGGAGAGGAAACAAAATGGCTCTACATCCGTGACCTGTTCTACAACTCGACTAAAGCCACCTTTGGCATTCATGATAGACAAAGCTCTGATTGGTCTGCTGCAAATATAAAAGATCTTGAACCAGCTATAGCAGCATAAATAAATGACATACATAAATTGAAAACGGATCCCGGTGACAAATCACTTCCCGCATTTAGATCTGCAAGAAGTATAGAACAAAAAATAACCAGATAGTGCGCAACTGACGTCTGGCAGTAATTATGAAATAAGTATTCGACGTTGAACCGGGAAATACAAGAGGTATTTACGAAGACATCAGAAAGCATTTTGATGAAATTATATAAAAGAATGTGCATTCTCAAAGCAAAATCAGGAGATGTATTGTCGACCGTATTTTTTTTTTTCCGATCCAGAAGCACTTGAGCTTTTCAGCTCTTCGGCTCGGTGCCATGGACATCGTAAACCTTCCGTTCGGTGCCACGAACACCGTAAATCTGGGAAATATGTGGCTTTTTCTGCCATCCCGCGGAATTGAACCCGCACACGCAGAGGGATAGTCACCCGTAGTCCAACGCGCTACGAACACGCTGAGCAGACGGGCATTGTCGACCGTATAAAGCAGATGTAGAACTGGGTATAACACTATCTAGATCAGTGTTTCTCAACCTGTGGGTTGCGACCTAATTTGGGGGTCGAACGACCATTTCACCGGGTGCCGCAGCGACCTTCTGAAAACACATATTTATCATAATTAGAAATAAATATTTCACAATATATAATTAAACATTGTTTTTGTGATTAATCACTATGCTTTAATTATGTTCAGTTTGTAACAATGAAAATACATCCTGCATATCAGATATTTACATTACAACTCATAACAGTAGCAAAATTACAGTTATGAATTAGCAACGAAAATAATGTTATTGTTCGGGTCACACAACATGATGAACTGTATTAAAGGGTCGCGGCATTAGGAAGATTGCGAACAACTGATCTAGAGTTATATTGCTACAGAACTATAGTAGCTGACAATGTAATGAGTTCAATAAAATCTCCAGTTTTGAAGGAAGAACAAACAACAGTCAAGGCAGAGCTCAGCAATCTAATCGAAACACTAGCAAATTTGAAGATAGGTGAAGATGATGCATCACTTTCTACTCATAAAGTTAATACAAGTACAATAAGCTTATATCATGTGTTTGTGTAAACACTGTTTGATCGAATCGTACCTGATTATTCCGTGTCTAGCTAATACGTAGTGTTTGTGAAAGACACTGCTCAGTAAAGCCATTTTTTAAATGTCTCTCTGGTTGTGTTCGTAAGAACGCTCGTATTGCTAGGCTAGGAAATGGGTTCCGTAATAAATGAATGTTATTGATGATATGAATAAATTTATGTAAGTGGTTCGCCTCCTGTGTTTGGTAATTTGTTTTTTCGGACGCTCCTAATACTTGTACACTGCCTATTTGTTGATCATATTCGTTGATTCCGTTGCTTCGTATGAGGTTCTTACAAAAAACTCCTTGTTCTCATCTTACCCAAAAAGTTAGTTAGTTTGCTAAAGCGTATCTTCTGGTCAGACTACATACATTACTATGTCTACTCTAGGAGGAGAATGAAGGACCACATCACATGCTAGATGCAGCTTGTATGATTCTGTACACAAGGAGACCATTATGGAAGGATGCATCCCGGCAAAGAGGAGAAGAGGAATACCACGTAGAAGATGGATTCAGGATATAACTGATGTTTTAGTTCGACGCCTGCAGAAGCAGAAATCTGGACAATGAGAGAGAGAAAGAAATTCTGGAAGTCTTTTAGGGTGGAAAAGTTCTGCTCAAGATAAGCTATTTGATGATGATGATGACATAAATATCGGTAATCGTCGTAACTGTAAAAGTCGTATCAGATTACTCAGCTTCGTAGGGAAGATCTTCGTTCGTCTTGTACTAAGTAGGCTACACAAACTGAAACATTTAGTATACCCAGAGTCACAATGTTGAGTTAGATCTAACATATAGTAACACATGTCTAACACATGTAACCATCGACATGTTATTTACCTTGAAACAAATATATGAGAAATGTTGTGTACATAGACTGCAACTAACTAAATCGTGACATACTTTTTTCAGGATCCAGAAGCACTTGAGCTTTCCGCTCTTCGGCTCGGTACCATGGACATCGTAACCCTTCGTTTCGGTGCCACGAACACCGTAAATCTGGAGAACCTCTGGCTTTTCTACCAGCCCGCGGAATTGAACCCGCACTTACAGAGCTACGAACACGATGGACAGGCGGGCAAGCTCATATACTTTACAGAACGTTACCATCAGCCACAATTAGCTTGTTGTCGATTTTCTAGGCACCACTTATATGTTCGGTAGTTTGCCATTGCTTTCTGAATGGTGAGGTGTATTTTTATCGTTCGTAAAAATCCACATCGAATAAATTTGCTTCCAAACTGCCAGTCGCGGTGTGTGAACCTGGAACGCTTGTGTTGTGATCGAGCTCACTACTACTTAAACTACAGACTCCCACATACTGCCACTATCCATTGCTTTTAAGGCGGGAGACCCGCCCAGAACATGAGGTATCCGCTTTAAAAATTCACAGAAAAAAAAACTAACAAACATGTTGTCATAAGATTTGGCCACAGGTTGTATAAGATAATGTTCTTGGTGATAAATACAGTTTAGTCTGCACATTTAAATTATTGATTTTAAAAAAAATATTATCATGAAGTTATGAAAAATAATTTAAATCAAAACCCCCCTTGCATCGTGCGGAGGATTTCACTAACATAAGAAGTGCTAAGAATACCAAACCAGCATATGATGTACATAACGCCTATAATTATAGCGTGAACCTCCAAAAAATGTATAACATAATCGGTTTTGTAAATATGACTCTTGCAATATGACACTTCTAAATAGCAAACATTTTCAACTTAGAACAGCAATATCTCTGTTTATATACCACTTAGAAAAAAAGTGGAGGTTCACGCTATAAAGGATAGTATTGGCTATATGTATTTCAAATTTGATAACTCTAGCTTTAAAATTGTAGCAAATATCACCGATACGATGAGTCACACGCCTGATTTTCGTGAAAGTTTTTTGTTTAAGAAAATGTTAAATCCCTACCTGATGAGAGCTCAGTATCCCCAAGGAAGATATGGCTGATCCTCTTTTTCTGTCTGTTCTTCATTCACGACAAGGCGCCTTCGTCTCCTAGCTCTTCTTGCTTCAAAAGAAGCAACTTTCATCTGTATTTGGGCTTTTTTAATGCGGAGAATGTCTTTTCAGCACAAAGTTATTCATAAAATGTCCAGGTTGAATATCCCATTCCTGAAGAATATGTTTCAAATTTGCAAATAGATTTGCAAATTTTACTCTTTGTATGAGTATCGAGTACCTTTCCAGTTTGCAGACCAATAACAGTAGTGGTACCAACATTAGATGTATGGCCTCTAGTCATCCAGGTACCATCACACGATACATCGATGTCGCGGAACATGTTGTCGCCCCCTTCTGCGCTTTCAAACTCTTGAACATAAGCATTTCTCATACTAATAATTTGTGCTCTAGTAGCAGCATTCTCCAATCCTTTCAGTATAATCTCTTTGCTACTGTGTCCTACTGGTGGTGGTAAATCCATTACGCCACAGAAAGTTTGCAAGTCGGTGTGACTGCAGCCAATACAGCGCATTGCAAAAGCTGCTCGTCTATTGATAAGATTTATCTTTGCATTTCCTACTGAGAGCTGACTACTTGAAGGGAAAGGTTTATGTTCATTGCAGTTTATATTTTACAATGAAATAGAAAGTCACTGCCAAGTCCTTTCCTCTTTACTTCAATTAACTCTACAGCACTTTGACAAAATGCACATACCAATTTTTTAGCAATGTTCTGATTAAGAAGACCTATGTCAACAATTCTGTGCCCCTCAAGCAAACTAGTACCCTTCCTAACTTCCTTATCACTGGGAGTGTGGTGATTGTTTACATCTGTATCAGAACATGGCACTAACATATCCACATCAGAATCATGTGTTAGGTTGCTAATGTCCAAAAGTTTCTGCTCTGATCGTGAAAAGGGCGTGGCATTTTGTTGCATTTCAATATCAAAACATTCAGTCTGCATCAATGTTGTCGAACTATGAACAATTTCTGACTCCGAAATGGACGTCGTAACATTATCGATAATTGCTAGGCACTGATTTAGTTCAGATGTATGTTGATTCCCATGAAATTTACGCTTCTTTAATAAGAGTTTATTGAATTTTTTGTCGGAAGACATAACTATCACAAATATTTCAAATATAATCACGTAATTCAACAAATTAACTTTCAGTTTCAAACACAATTATCTTGGTAGGTTAATTCACAGCCATGATGCTTGTTCAAGGGAGATTATTCAAGCGAGATTAAAGGGACAGCTCATTGTACAAGTTTTCTTTCGGGGGTAATCATTATTTGGTGAATAATTTGAAGGCTAGCTAAAGAGTATATTTTGGGACCAAAAATCTGTCATTTTTGGAACACACCCACCTTCTTTGAACACCAATAACTTATAAACTATTAAAGATAAACACATAATTCAAAAAGAATATCAAACTAGAAAGGCTGATAAACATTAAAAGTACAATTTTTGTTTATAACTTGAAAATATCAATTTTCGACTAAATCTGGGTGGGTCTCCTGCCTTAATAGCTTGAAGAAAACATTTGACCTAGTGAGTAGAACTGGCCGTATCAAACTTCTGAAGTAAATCGACAGAGATCTTATTCGGCTTCAACTCACATCAACATTTTACAATAAAATGAAGGGTACAGTTATGTTTGAAGGGGCTTCCTCCAGCGCATTCCCATCCACAGTGGCTTTAAACAGGGGAATGTACTTGCAAAATCCGTCTAATTTTACGAATTCGACTCTTTGCCGACTTCACTCTGCTCGTGACTAACCAACCTCTCTGTTCTAATCTTCTACTGTTCTTTGCCATGTTTAACTGACCTTCAAACCCTACACTTGTTCTGTGTATACCAGTGAAATACCCATAAAGTTATTATATTTTTTTCCGATCCAGAAGCAGTTGTGCTTTTTCAGCTCTTCGGCCATGAACATCGTAACCCTTCGGTTCGGTGCCACGAACACCGTAAATCTGGAGAACCTGTGACGTTTCTGTCATCCCGCGGAATTGAACCGCAATCACAGGGGGCTTATCACCCGTCGTCCAACGAGCTACGAACGCGCTGGACAGGCGGGCATATAGTTATATTGAGCAACTTCTTCTTTGAAAGCTCCATATCGACCATTTGTTAACCACTGTGTGATTTGTATTGATCTGAGCCTCAAGAGTGATTGTACGTTGTGCCAGTTATGTGCCTACAAGTAGGCCGGCACATCCGCTCTCTGCGATGCTTTTTATTTACTAACGTAGCTTCCTACATCTGTCGCATCGTACCGCTCGTGTGGTGCCAGGACCCGCAAGGGAAGTAAAGAATAGTACCACTGCAACCTACAAGGCATGTCGTAAGAGGCGGCTGATGTAGGACGTAGAAAGCTACCTAGTACATAAAAAGCGTCGCAAAATCGGATGTGCCGGACTACCTATAGGCATAGCTTACATAAAGTACAATCGCTCTTAGGCTCAAATCACATGCAAATCACACAGAGTGGTTAACAAGGGGTTGATATAGTACGTCTGAAGAAGAGGAAGAAGAAGAAGTCACCTCTTGCGACATATCTTTTAGGTCACAGTGGTACTATTCTTTGCTTCCTTTGTGGTCTCCACCACCACACGGGCGATATTGTGCAGCAAAATCACTTTTTTTCTTTTTTCCCGATCCAGAAACACTTGAGCTGAAAGCTCTTCTGCTCGGTGTCATGGACATCGTAACCCTTCGGCTCGGTGCCACGAACACCGTAAATCTGGGGAACCTGTAGCTTTTCTGCCAGTCCGCGGAGTTGAACCCGCACTTACAGAAGACTAGTCACCCATAGTCCAACTCGCTACGAACACGCTGGGCACGCGGAAAAATCACTTACTTAAAGAAATATGTGCTTATTTTCCTCTGGTTCAAATATTATAGTTCGTTCCAAATTTCGTGATCACACTAAGGTTTAATTTGTACGAAATCTACCTAATGGATAAAAGTAAATTTTTTTTCTCTAAATCAGTCTACAGTCTAAATACCTTACGACCTTACGAATTCATGTTTAGCTAATTGGTAGGTAGCTTAGTTGATGCAAAACAACGTTTTTTGTTATATAACTTTGCATAAGCATAACAAAATGATAACCAAAATTTAGAATTTACATTAATACACAAAATGGTGGCGAATATTTGCAAAGGCGTATCCTTATTACATATTATAAAAAGAAAGGTGACATTGTGAACAAATGATACCTTCAACTTCTGTAAATGAAAATAGATGTTGTGTACATACGAAAATGACAGTCGTTAGAATACATTGTGAACTGATTAATTCCACGGAATTCTGATTTTGGCCTGCACTGAATTGCATGTGGAACACGGAAATGCTTTGCTATAGACAAACTTTACAATCGTACTGTAAAATTTCCACTTTACCTAGTCAACATTTTAGTGATATCATATAAGAAAAATCTTACAGAACTAAAGGTTTGATGGCAAAAATACTTTTGGAAGGTCACCACTGCTACTTATATAAAAATGTAAAAATCAAGAATTTATGTCAAGTCTATGATTTTATATCGGTCGGTAAAGATGATCAAGAATTTTGGAACGAACTATAGTTCCTCTAACGAACATATGAAGTATGCAAGTAATCCAAAATTGTTGGAAAAATATTATTACAGACAAAATACAAGTGCTGTATTTAAGGAATTCAGAGAAATGTATAGTCAACTACTAGTAACAGCTGTGTAACAAAGAAGGTATTGAAGTAGGAGGCAAGGAGTTCAAGAAATGTATAGTCAACTAATAGTAACAGCTGTGTAACAAAGTAGGTATTGAAGTAGGAGGCAAGGAGTTCAAGAAATGTATAGTCAACTACTAGTAACAGCTGTGTAACAAAGTAGGTATTGAAGTAGGAGGCAAGGAGTTCAAGAAATGTATAGTCAACTACTAGTAACAGCTGTGTAACAAAGTAGGTATTGAAGTAGGAGGCAAGGAGTTCAAGAAATGTATAGTCAACTACTAGTAACAGCTGTGTAACAAAGTAGGTATTGAAGTAGGAGGCAAGGAGTTCAAGAAATGTATAGTCAACTACTAGTAACAGCTGTGTAACAAAGTAGGTATTGAAGTAGGAGGCAAGGAGTTCAAGAAATGTATAGTCAACTACTAGTAACAGCTGTGTAACAAAGTAGGTATTGAAGTAGGAGGCAAGGAGTTCAAGAAATGTATAGTCAACTACTAGTAACAGCTGTGTAACAAAGTAGGTATTGAAGTAGGAGGCAAGGAGTTCAAGAAATGTATAATCAACTACTAGTAACAGCTGTGTAACAAAGTAGGTATTGAAGTAGGAGGCAAGGAATTCAGAGAAATGTATAGTCAACTACTAGTAACAGCTGTGTAACAAAGAAGGTAATGAAGTAGGAGGCAAGGAGTTCAAGAAATGTATAGTCAACTACTAGTAACAGCTGTGTAACAAAGTAGGTATTGAAGTAGGAGTCAAGGAGTTCAAGAAATGTATAGTCAACTAATGGTAACAGCTGTGTAACAAAGAAGGTATTGAAGTAGGAGGCAAGGAGTTCAAGAAATGTATAGTCAACTACTAGTAACAGCTGTGTAACAAAGTAGGTATTGAAGTAGGAGGCAAGGAGTTCAAGAAATGTATAGTCAACTACTAGTAACAGCTGTGTAACAAAGTAGGTATTGAAGTAGGAGGCAAGGAGTTCAAGAAATGTATAGTCAACTACTAGTAACAGCTGTGTAACAAAGTAGGTATTGAAGTAGGAGGCAAGGAGTTCAAGAAATGTATAGTCAACTACTAGTAACAGCTGTGTAACAAAGAAGGTATTGAAGTAGGAGGCAAGGAGTTCAAGAAATGTATAGTCAACTACTAGTAACAGCTGTGTAACAAAGAAGGTATTGAAGTAGGAGGCAAGGAATTCAGAGAAATGTATAGTCAACTACTAGTAACAGCTGTGTAACAAAGTAGGTATTGAAGTAGGAGGCAAGGAGTTCAAGAAATGTATAGTCAACTACTAGTAACAGCTGTGTAACAAAGTAGGTATTGAAGTAGGAGGCAAGGAGTTCAAGAAATGTATAGTCAACTACTAGTAACAGCTGTGTAACAAAGTAGGTATTGAAGTAGGAGGCAAGGAGTTCAAGAAATGTATAGTCAACTACTAGTAACAGCTGTGTAACAAAGAAGGTATTGAAGTAGGAGGCAAGGAGTTCAAGAAATGTATAGTCAACTACTAGTAACAGCTGTGTAACAAAGTAGGTATTGAAGTAGGAGGCAAGGAGTTCAAGAAATGTATAGTCAACTACTAGTAACAGCTGTGTAACAAAGTAGGTATTGAAGTAGGAGGCAAGGAGTTCAAGAAATGTATAGTCAACTAATAGTAACAGCTGTGTAACAAAGAAGGTATTGAAGTAGGAGGCAAGGAATTCAGAGAAATGTATAGTCAACTACTAGTAACAGCTGTGTAACAAAGTAGGTATTGAAGTAGGAGGCAAGGAGTTCAAGAAATGTATAGTCAACTACTAGTAACAGCTGTGTAACAAAGTAGGTATTGAAGTAGGAGGCAAGGAGTTCAAGAAATGTATAGTCAACTACTAGTAACAGCTGTGTAACAAAGAAGGTATTGAAGTAGGAGGCATGGAGTTCAAGAAATGTATAGTCAACTAATAGTAACAGCTGTGTAACAAAGTAGGTATTGAAGTAGGAGGCAAGGAGTTCAAGAAATGTATAGTCAACTACTAGTAACAGCTGTGTAACAAAGTAGGTATTGAAGTAGGAGGCAAGGAATTCAGAGAAATGTATAGTCAACTACTAGTAACAGCTGTGTAACAAAGTAGGTATTGAAGTAGGAGGCAAGGAGTTCAAGAAATGTATAGTCAACTAATAGTAACAGCTGTGTAACAAAGAAGGTATTGAAGTAGGAGGCAAGGAGTTCAAGAAATGTATAGTCAACTACTAGTAACAGCTGTGTAACAAAGTAGGTATTGAAGTAGGAGGCAAGGAGTTCAAGAAATGTATAGTCAACTACTAGTAACAGCTGTGTAACAAAGAAGGTATTGAAGTAGGAGGCAAGGAGTTCAAGAAATGTATAGTCAACTACTAGTAACAGCTGTGTAACAAAGTAGGTATTGAAGTAGGAGGCAAGGAATTCAGAGAAATGTATAGTCAACTAATAGTAACAGCTGTGTAACAAAGTAGGTATTGAAGTAGGAGGCAAGGAATTCAAGAAATGTATAGTCAACTACTAGTAACAGCTGTGTAACAAAGTAGGTATTGAAGTAGGAGGCAAGGAGTTCAAGAAATGTATAGTCAACTACTAGTAACAGCTGTGTAACAAAGAATGTATTGAAGTAGGAGGCAAGGAGTTCAAGAAATGTATAGTCAACTACTAGTAACAGCTGTGTAACAAAGTAGGTATTGAAGTAGGAGGCAAGGAGTTCAAGAAATGTATAGTCAACTACTAGTAACAGCTGTGTAACAAAGTAGGTATTGAAGTAGGAGGCAAGGAGTTCAGAGAAATGTATAGTCAACTACTAGTAACAGCTGTGTAACAAAGAAGGTATTGAAGTAGGAGGCAAGGAGTTCAAGAAATGTATAGTCAACTACTAGTAACAGCTGTGTAACAAAGTAGGTATTGAAGTAGGAGGCAAGGAGTTCAAGAAATGTATAGTCAACTACTAGTAACAGCTGTGTAACAAAGTAGGTATTGAAGTAGGAGGCAAGGAGTTCAAGAAATGTATAGTCAACTACTAGTAACAGCTGTGTAACAAAGTAGGTATTGAAGTAGGAGGCAAGGAGTTCAAGAAATGTATAGTCAACTACTAGTAACAGCTGTGTAACAAAGTAGGTATTGAAGTAGGAGGCAAGGAGTTCAAGAAATGTATAGTCAACTAATAGTAACAGCTGTGTAACAAAGTAGGTATTGAAGTAGGAGGCAAGGAGTTCAAGAAATGTATAGTCAACTACTAGTAACAGCTGTGTAACAAAGTAGGTATTGAAGTAGGAGGCAAGGAGTTCAAGAAATGTATAGTCAACTACTAGTAACAGCTGTGTAACAAAGTAGGTATTGAAGTAGGAGGCAAGGAGTTCAAGAAATGTATAGTCAACTACTAGTAACAGCTGTGTAACAAAGTAGGTATTGAAGTAGGAGGCAAGGAGTTCAAGAAATAGAAGATGTACTAGGGGAAACCTTAAAATGAACTTTACTTAAAGAGGACGGAAATATCGGGCTCAATTCCATTGTTGAGATTGAACGATCTGGTCAGGACAGAGCGGTATGGAGAAATTACTTGCAGGTCCTATGTAAGTTATGACGGTAGGTGAAATATATATATACCGCTGCGTATAACCCTGACTTAGCTACAACGCGTTATGACTTAGGTAAAACTCAGCACTTCGGAGTCTCTGTAGCGCAAATGTTAGATGCTCGTCTAACGTGCCAAAGTACCAGGAAAGTCCTCGGAGAGCCATCTGAATATTTTTCCAGAGATTCCTGGTCTCAGTGTAGGTGAGATCAAGTTCCTAGTCCTATAGGAGACGGACGTTAAAAACGTATGTTCCGTGTTCAATTTGAGCACATAAAAGAATCATTGGCAGTTCAAAATCGAGAAGAACAGGCTGGAAAGCCGCTGCCTGGGAAAATTCTTTAAAAAAATATTTAAAATAAAATTCCTGCAACAATATCTTCACCATCTTTAAAACTACATCGGGCACCCTCGCCGGTGCAAAGGAGTTCGTGCACTGCAGCTGCGATATTACTGTGTAAGAAAGAGATCAGATCACACATGGTTACTCACCAAAGTGCAGTGATGATGGTTCAATCAATCACCCCACAGGTTCGACATGAAATCAATGATGTTCTCACGACTCAATGTACTCACTTTCCAGGCACAGACTACACAGATCACAGAGTGGTTAACTTGAAGAATCTTTAGACGAAAGAACATACAGATCACAGAGTGGTTAACTTGAAGAATCTTTAGACGAAAGAACATACAGATCACAGAGTGGTTAACTTGAAGAATCTATAGAGGAAAGAACATACAGATCACAGAGTGGTTAACTTGAAGAATCTATAGATGAAAAAAACATACAGATCACAGAGTGGTTAACTTGAAGAATCTATAGAGGAAAGAACATACAGATCACAGAGTGGTTAACTTGAAGAATCTATAGAGGAAAGAACATACAGATCACAGAGTGGTTAACTTGAAGAATCTATAGACGAAAGAACATACAGATCACAGAGTGGTTAACTTGAAGAATCTATAGACGAAAGAACATACAGATCACAGAGTGGTTAACTTGAAGAATCTATAGACGAAAGAACATACAAATCACAGAGTGGTTAACTTGAAGAATCTATAGACGAAAGAACATACAGATCACAGAGTGGTTAACTTGAAGAATCTATAGACGAAAGAACATACAAATCACAGAGTGGTTAACTTGAAGAATCTATAGACGAAAGAACATACAGATCACAGAGTGGTTAACTTGAAGAATCTATAGACGAAAGAACATACAGATCACAGAGTAGTTAACTTGAAGAATCTATAGACGAAAGAACATACAGATCACAGAGTAGTTAACTTGAAGAATCTATAGACGAAAGAACATACAGATCACAGAGTGGTTAACTTGAAGAATCTATAGACGAAAGAACATACAGATCACAGAGTAGTTAACTTGAAGAATCTATAGACGAAAGAACATACAGATCACAGAGTGGTTAACTTGAAGAATCTATAGACGAAAGAACATACAGATCACAGAGTGGTTAACTTGAAGAATCTATAGACGAAAGAACATACAGATCACAGAGTGGTTAACTTGAAGAATCTATAGACGAAAGAACATACAGATCACAGAGTAGTTAACTTGAAGAATCTATAGACGAAAGAACATACAGATCACAGAGTGGTTAACTTGAAGAATCTATAGACGAAAGAACATACAGATCACAGAGTGGTTAACTTGAAGAATCTATAGACGAAAGAACATACAGATCACAGAGTGGTTAACTTGAAGAATCTATAGACGAAAGAACATACAGATCACAGAGTAGTTAACTTGAAGAATCTATAGACGAAAGATTGACTTAATAGCACCGAGATTTTGAACCATATGAACTAGCACGACACCTTATAAGAGTATTGCCGAAAGCGCGAACTCCGTAGCTCTTCGGCAATAATCTTTTGGATATTTGACAAAATGCACTGTTAATAGAATGACGAAGCCGTATTCAAACCGACGACCTTTGTAACGCAAGACAACGGCTTAATTAACCACTTAACCACAGCTACCTTCAGGGGATAATTTTTTTGATATCAACGAAATCAAAAAAGATTTCCACCATTAATCAGTTAATTATTCAGGTGCCATGCCTGCCGCCGTAGACGATCATGTCTCTCCACAAAATTTTTTCTCCTTTATATAGTTAATCATTTCTGATGTCGATATTTTGTAGAAACCAGGATGTCAGATCATCCAACATTTTCTCCTTATGTCTTTGCTGATCTCTCCTTCCCAGAATTTTAAATGTTGTTATCAAATGTTCTAAACCTTCTCTTAATATTATATGCCTGAAGAACCTTGATTGTCTGATTTTTTATTCTTTTGATAAACTTTCTGTGTGTGCTGGCCTGTTTTAAAACTTCATCTTTTCTTCTCTTCGCTGTCCATGGAATTGTCAGCATTCTTCTGTAAAACCACATCTTTGTGACCATCAATAACCCAGACACATAAACCCATTCAAACATGTTATTTGCACGTTTGAAACATCTGGTAGGTTTTGAAGTGCTGAAACATACTTGTTTATGAAGAAGCGAGCATTCACCTCTTATGTTGAACATGTGCAATCGATTGAACATATAGGAGTACAGTTTTTGTATGCAAAGAACTCTTCTATCGAAAACATCTCGAATGTGGTGGGTTTTTTTTGTATATGGGCATGTACATGGAACGCTCTTTCTGAAGTTTCACATTTTTGGTGGCATGAATAGCGCTCTTACGTTGCTATAGTTACAGATAAATATATTATTTTTGGGACGAAATCTGTTTTCAAAGTGCACCAAGGATACGGTCATCCAGAATTGATATTGATGTTTGATATCGTGTGTTTTCAGAGGATGTAAACGTGTATGTCTATCATTATTATTTGTTTTATGAACCTTTTCATCGTAGATTGATGGTTGTCTGTTTATCTTATGATGTCTTGTCTGTCTGTCTGTCTTCTATGTGTCTATCTGTCTACCTCTATCTGTCATGTGTCATATTATCTATCTATCTATCTATCTATCTATCATCTATCTATCTATCTATCTATCTATCTATCTATCTATCTATCTCTATCTATCTATCTATATCTATCTATCTATCTTATCTATCTATCTATCTATCTATCTATCTATCTATCTATCTATCTATCTATCTATCTATCTATCTATCTATCTATCTATCTATCTATCTATCTATCTATCTATCTATCTATCTATCTATCTATCTATCTATCTATCTATCTATCTATCTATCTATCTATCTATCTATCTATCTATTATCTATCTATCTATCTATCTATCTATCTATTATCTATCTATCTATCTATCTATCTATATATCTATCTATCTATCTATCTATCTATCTATCTATCTATCTATCTATCTATCTATCTATCTATCTATATCTATCTATCTATTTATCTATCTATCTATCTATCTATCTATCTATCTATCTATCTATCTATCTATCTATCTATCTATCTATCTATCTATCTATCATCTATCTATATCCGTCTATCTATTCTATCATCTGTATATCTGTCTGTCTGTCTGTCTGTCTGTCTGTCTACTCACCTACCTATCTGTCTTTCTATATATCTATCTATCTTTCTATCTGTGTATACATCTATCTATAGGTATATCTTTCTGCCTGCCTATTTTCTAAATAAGTATATATGTCTTCTCATATATGTGTATATTTGACTATCGTGTTTAATTGTCTATATGTCTATTTATATATGATGTCTATATATCTATTATCTATCTTTTTTTTCTATCACAGATTGATGTTTACCTACAGATCTATATTTGTAGCTCACTCCTATCGATGTTCAACTCCTACTGTTTCCGTACTCAGTTTGAGCACTGGACCTACGTTTTATCGTCCGTCTCCTGTAAGACTAGGAACTCAATCTAACCTACATTTCGTACAGGAATTTCGGAGACAAACTCTGGATTGCATCCCACGTGGTACGATCCGAGCACCTTCGAAGCGAGAAACGAGTTCATTGCCCTCAATGGGACATAGCTCATTATAAAAACAAATATTACAACTCATATTTTCTTTGCCAGTTTCTTTGCCCCTTTCAATACATAGATTCCCAAACAATTTCGTCCCACCTCCCTCTTTGCACGACATAAACTTTCTAACACACCTCCCATTATACCAGTTTGCCAACGCCCACCCATATACATATATATATATATATATATATATATATATATATATATATATATATATATATATATATATATATATATGCTCTAATTTCCTTTGACATATAAAATTGATATATATTTCTGCTATACATGATCATTTTGTAAATGATTATATACATGAAATAAAAATTGATGGAAAAATGGATCATGTAAGACTGGCATATGATGAATTCAAATACAGAATTCAAATTTTAAATGATTATTCAACTGCAAAATCAAGGAAAAATCGCCTTCCAAATGCTTCTGAACCCACTATCGCCACCCTAGAAGGCTTCAGCGCCCACTGTCGGCTGTACCACCCACTTTGGGAATACATAGATTTATACAACAATGCGAAATTATTATTCTCACAAATGGAATGTATATGTGACAGTGCATTATGGGGATCACTTTTTTTTTATTCCGAATGTCGAGTACAGGAATATTCAGCTTGTTGTCTATCGGAATTTATAAAATTAATACATGATGTACATATTAGATATAGACGACAGGTGTCCAGGTTTCAAGGTGACGAGGCAGTGTTCGATCAAATCGACTGTGTTAACTTTTACAATACAACAAGCCAACCGACAAACCGGTCTAGCAGTTTCAATGTTCACACAAGCTGACTCACGGTCTCAAACATTAAATCGACACAAAACAATTTATAAAGTTTACTTGATGTTTAGTTTAGTTTAGTTTAGTCGGTGGATCATCATCACTGAACATCGAACCAATTAGTCCTTAAGCGCTCTGATCTATTTCTCAGTATGTCTCTCGGCTTGTGGCAACTATAACGACCAGTTTTATGTTGGTTTACCATTCGTTTTTGGCTTCCTGTATAGTGGTTGTGTCTAACTACACCCCATTGTACTTGGAATTTTACCATCTGGTTGGGGTTGTAGATTCACCACCATAGCCTGAGTCATGTACACGTCCTCTTTCCGTTAAATAATTCAGAATATCATCCTGGTCTATTCCTCGCCCCGTTTTTACAGTAGTCATACATGCACACCTATTGGCGCGTTCATTTTCCTAACAAATGCTTGCTAAAACTAAAAGTGATATATGTCAGCCTAAACTCCTTCAACGACCCCATTCATTGTGTTTGAGCCCAGCTATTTCAATCGTCTTGTGCATACTCATTCAGTCACTGTGATATCAAGCATGGATAAAAGTCTTTGACTGCAGTCAGACTATTGATGTAGTTACTGTCATGATTGAGTTAATTAATGTTATTTATGTCCACTTCTTCTTCATAGAATGCAGTATATGCATTTATACAGTAGAGGTTTAAACTCTACACATTTCGATACATTCAATAATAAATTGATGCTTAACAAAAGAGAATGTCAGAAGCATCGTTGGTACTATACGATGCATACAATACATCGAGAAGCAAAGAATCAAGTGGTTCGGCCATCTAATGAGAATGGAGCCACATTTACTACCATCACGTTCCTACAATAATCGACACTCAGGGCGTAGAGCACTAGGCAGGCTAAGAACACGATAGATAGATAACATCTCAGAGTCCCTGTGAAAGCATGGGCTGGCAACGTCAAGGGTAACACACCTGGCACCAGATAGAAAACTAACTCTCCCCATGGCGCTTCACGGCAAATGTGGTTAAGATAAGATAAGATAAGAAAACGAGACGTGTAATATGTTTTCTTAGAACCCGCAACAAGAAAAATGCTTTTGTAAATGACAACATGTAAAAACTTGGTTTTAGTGGTTCGAATTTGAACTAATATCCTTCAGGTCGCAAAGAAGAAACCGCTTGACTTATTCCTCTCCGCTCCACATGGAACATAGGGCCTTAACAATTGTTTGCCACTCTTCTCGGTATCTGGCGGTTCTCTTTATGGTCTCCCAAGATAGTCGAGAACTCTTCCGTTCCTCAAGAGGACTTCGTCTCCTGGTCTATTTAAAGCGTCCTCTTTTTCGTTTTCCTTGCGGGTTCTACTCAAGTGCTTGTCTAGTGACATTCGACTGTGTCTTGCGTAGGGTATGCCCGACCCATAGCCATTTTCAGATTCCCCTTGCGTGCGTGTAACTATGTAAGTATGACTACGTATGCGTATGGGAGTGTGTAATTGTGTGTGGTTTATATGATAGAGTATAATTGTGTAGGCATGTGTATTGCGTTTATACATGTGTCTACTAACCATCAAAGCTATGAAGCTTATTGCCCGTACAAGGTAAACATCTGATATGGTTACCTGATCCATAACATAATACTAACACTTCACGTATACATATATTTGAGTATGCTATGCGTTCTATGTGTATATAAAAGCGTATTTGTATATGTTTATAATGAATATAAACAAAATAATGAATCTAAAATGGAACGAATTCAGGAGAAGTGATGAAATCAGAGACATGTCTGGTCAACCACTAGTGACAACTGTTATAAGAAAGAGAAGATGGAGATATGTTGGGCACACCTTGAGGAGAAATGATCAACGAATATCAAAGCAGGTATTGAAGTGGGATGCAAAGGGTTCAAGAAAGAGAGGTCGACCTAAGGAGACCCTGAAGCGAACTTTGCTGAGAGAGGCAGGAAATATCGGTCTCAGTTCCATGGAGGAGATTGAGCGAGTTGCCCAGGATAGAGCGGTATGGATAAATTACTTGCAGGCCTTATGTAACGTATAACTGTAGGAAAGGAATTATTATTATTATTATTATTTGTATATGTGGATGTTTCTTTCTGTGCGTGTGCGTGAGTGAATGCCTGCGTGTGTGTATGTTCATAATTGCGGGCGTTCGTGCGTGCGTGCATATACGTTGTTTACACTTCTGGCAATTTTGTTTTCCTTTAATTGCTTGACCCTCTCAGAGAATTTTCTAGAACTATATTATTTTCCAACATTTCTTAAAATTGTGCTGCTAACCAAATAAACATTACTTGATTTACAAACATCAAGTAGATCCCCTTCCTTATTCTCAACGTCCTTTCCACATCAACAGTTGCAGCCATTAGAAGGTTTCTCAAGATGAAGAAATGTAATCAGACAAACTGCAATAAATTGCGTGATCCGATGTCAAGCAGCCATAGCGATGCTCTAGCAAACACGAAGACCCTACAACGTTCTGATGACCTGTTGTTCTGCATTTTCATGATGTCTTCATGATGTTTTATGCCTGGATGTTAATGTGTTTTTTTCCCTCGTACATTTCTCAGACAAGACAATTGCACTGCAGAGTTTTCAAATTGATACCGTTTTCAGTAGGTCTTAGGGTCAAGTATTTGTCAAACTATGATAATTTTAGACAAATACTTGCCAAATTATGATACTTTTAGGCAAGTATTTTGTCAAATTATGATACTGTTAGACAAGTATCTTGTCAAATTATGATACTTTTAGACTATTATTTGTCAAACTTTGATACTTTTTGATAAGTATTTTGTCAAATTATGATACTTTTAGATAAGTATTTTGTCAAATTATGATACTTTTAGGCAAGTATTTTGTCAAATTATGATACTTTTAGATAAGTATTTTGTCAAATTATGATACTTTTAGGCAAGTATTTTGTCAAATTATGATACTTTTAGGCAAGTATTTTGTCAAATTATGATACTTTTAGATAAGTATTTTGTCAAATTATGATACTTTTAGATAAGTATTTTGTCAAATTATGATACTTTTATGGAACTAAAGTATTTTGTCAAATTATGATACTTTTAGACAAGTATTTTGTAAAATGATGATACTTTTAGACAAATACTTTCCAAAATATGATACTTTCAAACAAATACTTGCCAAATTATTCTTTTAAATACGTATTTTTCAATTTATGATACATTTAGACGAGAATTTTTCAAATTAATTTACTTTTAGACGTGTATTTATTCAAATTAGGATACTTTTAAACAAGTATTTTTCAAATTATGTTACTTTTAGATAAACATTTTTCAAGTTATGATATTTTTAGATAAAAAATTTTCCAAGTATGATACTTTTAGATAAACATTTTTCCAATTATTATAGCTTGATATAAACATTTTTCAAGTTATGATTCCTTTAGATAAACATTTTTCAAATTATGATTCTCTTTAAAAGATATTTTGTGAGGTAATTGTACATTCATCTTAAGACAAAATAGTTTTCCAGCTATGATACATGTTTACACTTTAAATGAATAGAACAATACTACGAGGTTTAATTTTCTACAGACTTTCGTTCTGATATGTAAGATTGTTGTTTCTTTGTTTGGTGAGGGAATCAAGGCAGCACTAAGATTATCCACGTTATTTCTACCTATGGTAGAAGTTATTTTTTAAATATCTTAATGTATTGACATTTTACCTGTGTGTGTGTGACCTTAGTATTTGAGAATAGACATCGCTCGTATGTTGCCAGGTTTTGCAAGGAGAGTAAAGAATAGTAACATGCGAAATACAATGCATGTCGCAGAAGGCGACTGAGGTAGGAGCCTATAGAAGCTAACCCTAGTAAATAAAAATTGTCGCAGAACTTGGATGTGCTGCCCTACTTGTAGGCGCATAACTAGCACAGAGTAGGATCGCTTTTAGGCTCGGATCACATACAGATCACAAAGAGGGGTTAACGAGTGGGCGATAGGGGGCGTTCGAAGAACAAAAGAATATTCATGTTACGGATTGTTTATAATGTTGCGCTATATTGGATAGCAGTGGCGGCTCGTCATTTAGGGCCAGTGGGGAGGGCCCCAACAAAAATAATGCGCAACGTGTATTTATTATTTTATAAATTAAAATATAACTTTACCCAAAACCAGGATTTTTCCGAAAATGTGTGTCTAGCCCCACCAACAAAAATGAGAACGAGTCGCCACTGTTGGGTAGTAAATTAGCGTATGAATCTTTTAAAACTTGGTCTAAGGTGGAAAAATGTATTTCATTGCACTTCATTTTTACCCGTATGGCTCCGTCTCTGTCGGCATATAATGCAAATGTGACTCCATCTGGATTCGAACTCACAACCTTCACAACGACAGGCAAACGCCTTAACAACTTCACTATAGAGACTCCATATGAATTTTGCAAACAGTCAGTAACGTGTTCAGAGACTAGAGCCAGACAAGGTTGTGTGAATATTCCATGAAACGCAGTTTTCCGAAAATTGCCCTTGTAGAAGACTTAATTATGCCATACTTGTTCTGGCGCTGAGAAGTGTCCAGACCATGAAAAGGACTGATTACTCAAGTCTCATGTCTAGTTCCGTATCAGAGATTTTTATCTTTATTTGAACTTATGTTCTGGCACCAGTCATGATATATATTCTTTATATTGATCTGTTGATCAGATGTGAAGTGCTGTCTCAATCTTGAAATTGTGTAAACAGCCAGTCATCTGTTGAGCTCATATCTTGCGTATTTATCACATTAACTACCTAGTTCTGCAGTCTGCGCCCGTTTGTCTGTTCCATTTGGCCATGTGCCGTAGACTGTTTCGTGATTTGTTTAAATACCAACTAAGCTAACAAATTATCTTAAAGTACTCTTATCGTCACCGGTTATTAATTTATTCTTTCATATTCGATTGACTTGTGATAAAGTACCTTCATTTATCTTGTACCTTCATGTATCTTGACTGTTTGTAAAATTCGTAGGGCGTCTCTATATGGAAGTTATTAAGACGTTTGCCTGTCGTTCTGAAGAATGGCGGTTCAAATCCATACCGAGTCAAAAATGCAAGTCATTCATCAGATTTCGTTTAAAAAAATCTTCAGCTCAATTTGCATAAAAAACTGCAAAATAAAAAAAATGAACAAAAGTTAATTCGACCGTAGTGGAGTTTGTCAACGCGGTACTTAGTGTGATAAATATTCACACTATTTATGTATATACATATATATAAAACCACGTAACTGTTAGTGAACTCACTTCTTAGGCTAGTGGTGTGAGTTCAATTTCACATATAAACGTGACATTTTCCGACCATAGCTACTCTCAGATCGACGCAGTCTAAATTGGGTACATAAAAAGCACTGGGAAGTAATGATGGCTGTCCTGATGTTGACCACATCACTCATCGTGTCAATGAAAAATACGGGACTAACACCGTATTAACTTATATTCCACCTGGTATTTTTTTTTTCCTATCCAGAAGCACTTGAGCTTTCAGCTCTTCAGCTCGGTGCCATGGACATCGTAACCCTTCGGTTCGGTGCCACGAACACCGTAAATCTGGGGAATCTGTGGCTTTTCTGCCAGCCCGCGGAATTGAACCCGCACTCACAGAGGGCTAGTCACCCGTAGTCCAACGCGCTACGAACACGCTGGGCAGGCGGGCGATTCCACCTGGTATAAAGAGAGTTCCTTCACTAACTTTTACGATGGACAACGACTTTACATATTAGCACTTATCTTTACTTATTCTCCATGAATGCAAATCTTAATCTAACCTATTTTTGTTTTGAAGTTTGAAATGTATATTGAAGTAGCATCTGGATCGAATGGTAAAACGAAGGAGATGGTGCAAATGGAAGTCATATGTAGACAACGTGTGTAGGTAGGCCTACTCGTAGTTTAGGAACGTTAGTAATGTGTTGTCTGACTGTATATGTTTTGTCTGGGGTATAGAAAGTCTGAATTTTGTCGATTCTTTTGTATCCTTTGCTTGATAACGGCATTTTACTCGAAACTTCGCTGTATATTCTTTTTGTATTTTGTAAAACTACAGTACTTTGTTTTTACGTGTTTCGTTATTCTGTAGAAAATATGGCGAATGCAAAAACATTTTGAAAGTGTATCACATTTAGTGTGGTACGGCTTAACGTAATGTCTTAGCGTTCGGCTATCGACTCAAAAGTTTCTGTGTTCAATCCCACACTCGACGTTCCACACTTCATGAAGGGATTGGTCCTCCTAACTGTCCTTTCTTCTTTTGTCCTCTGCTTTTTTTGTTAGGTGTCGAAGGTTTAACTGATGCTCGGATTCCGAGATAGTGCACGCTGTGTCGCTTGAAATGCTGTGGTATTGTGGAGTTTAAAGATGTATGCAACTCCATCAATGCAACTTTTTCTTGGTCTGCCCCTTCCTGTCCACTATGGACTATAAATATCAATCAACAATGGGGGCAGACCAATGTAATAGGAGGTAGACCAAGTTTTGAAGTAATTACGCTGTTCGTTAGATGAATATGGTAAACAAGGTTACGTGACCCATATTTGGAGTGCTATATTTGAGGAAAATGAGTGATCCAATTGTAGGTTTTATTTTCGCTTGAACCAAAAATGTGGAAACATGCGTAATAATTTTAACAGTGCAAAATAGTCAGTGGAAACTTTCGCTCACAATTAGCGGTTTGAAACATTCGGACCTTCCGGAAGCCGGAAGTATTGCGTAATCAGGTCGACGTGGAGAGAAAATATATTTATTCATCGGGAATTAGATTAAATTGTTTTGTAAACACCATAAGAGTACATTTTTGGAAACTTTAGGAATTCTTGTGGCGAAATTGTAAGACAGTATAAATAAGGCTGAAACCGACAAATCAGGTGAGACAGAACCTTGGGCTGATTCAGAAAAGACTAGTTCATGGTGTCTGTCCAAGAGATTCCTTGATGGAGGAATAGAAGCCAATGAAAAGGTATGTAGCAGTACTTGAGGTAGCTTAGTAGAGAGCATAGATGTTAGCGCTCTGATGGACATGTAGAAGATTTCTTGGTAACTAACATTTTCATGGAGATAGCATTGAGAGGAGTATTGGACATTAAATATAATTTAGAAACGAGATTAGTGATCGATAGAAATAACACCGAGTTAATTGATTTGATACACAGAATTCTGGACGTACATGAATCACATGGTAAGGATGAGACTTGTGTGTTCCTATTCTTATTGAGGCAGTACTGATTTATATATTACTGGGAAGACGTGCTTGGAATTGCCACCACGTTAATATTTTGATATGGTAGAGGAATCTTCTTCGTTCTCACTAGATTGGGATTTCGGATTCTTTAATAAAGACAGCCATCTGCCTCAGATTATCAGCCACGCCACACAGTTTGTCTTGGTCGCTAGTGTAAGTGGGCCACCTCTTTAGGATATAATTCCTATGATTTCTGCTTCCCGTTTGTGCTGACCTCTTCCCACAGTAAGTTTTGGTCACCCTCGTGATGGTAGTTCTGACATTCTTACTGCGTGGCTAAATCTCCGAGGCAGATTGGCACTCGTAGAATCCATTATCCCATTCCTCATTGTGAGGGGTCGTTGCTCCATGTTATGCGCCTTACGGCCTGGTGCATCCGTTTTCTGCAAGCATTTGTTTCGGGTTAGCATTCCCTAGCGGATACATGCATCCGATCTCATCAAGACCTCCTTAGTCGCCTCTTACGACATGCGTGGCAGGTAACAGTGGTTCTATTTTTTACACCCCACATTTGGGCCCCGGTAACCACTCGGGCGGGTAGAGGAATAGAATGGAGACATTGTTAACAGATGGAAGGAAGAATCTCTGGCATTCATTACTATTAGAACACTGATTGTATTGTGTGATTCTGGTTGTTGTTTACTTTTGATAATGTGACGTCCCAGTAAAGTGACCTGAATAAAATAAAATTGTGAATTGACAATCGTTTAAATTTCTGTTGATGTCATTATTTACAGAATTGGAATAATAGAATCATAATAAATTCATATCTACAGAGAATCATCTTTATTTCAGTGTAAATACCGGTGGTGCCGTGGCCAATTAATTGAAAGAAAAAAGTATTCACCAGCGTTCTTCAGTGTAGATGATTTCGGTGATGTGCCTAGTGTTAGAGGCATAATAATAACATCATCATCATAATCAATTATCCCACCGCTACGCCAAGAAAAATATTGGGTGCCGGAGTTCCAGACATCTTAAAACTCCACAATACCACCGCATATCAAGCGACCGAGCGTACGCTAGCTATCTCGGAAACAGATCATCAGGTAAACCTGCTACGTCAAACGCCAAAAAAAAACCCAGAGAAAGATATAAGAATAAGAGAGCAAGTATTGAAAAAACAGAAGGAGAGAGAGCGAAAGAAAGAGAGAGAGAGAGAGAGATAAAGAGAAAAGATGGTGGAAGGCAGGGTGGGGGACTGACAGGAAAGAAGCCATCATTCTTGTTAAAAGAAGAAATACTCATTTAATCTAAAGAATTGTATATATTCTGAGACGCTCATTAATTATGCAAAGAGCAATCTGTTTAAACGTATTGAGCCCACACATTCTCAATTCACAGAAAACATTTATTGGTGATGTAAAAAACAGTTGCAGTGGGTTTATCAGGAAAACGAAACAATCTTCGTACTTATGGAATTGTTCAAAAGATAAAACACTTATTGTGAGAAACGAAACAAATCATCAGATAATCTGATTGATTGATTGATATCACAAAATTTCAAATCCCTAATGCTCTGATAGCTGAATCTAATGAATGTAAATTAGTTCTGTTTTCACTCTAAGTTGAGCAATTGTAATATCTAAAATATTACCCATGCTTTTTAGGATATATTAAATATTACATTTTTTATTAATTTGTGGGTAAAAATACCCTCAAAATTAGGTCAAGTAAGCTTTTTATTGGATTGGTGTGTTTACCCAAAAATTCATAATAAATGTCATATTTAACATATTCTAAAAAGCATGTGTAATATTTTAGATATTATAATTGCTCACCTTAGAGTGCAAACATAATTCATTTATATTCATTAGATTCAGAGCCTTGGGGATTTGAAATTTTGTGTTTGGTGGCTATTTTCTATTATTTCCATGGCAACTTGTTGACATATTTTTGTAAACTAACCTTTTTCTACTCTTCTAAGTCATAATCTATCAAAATTGTTAGACAAATTCTACATTAATATGAAAGCAACGAAAAAAGTTTCCAGACCAGACCCTTAAAGGATGCAAGTAATAGTGGTGAATCTGCAACACTAATCAGACTACAAGAATTCTAAGTCAAGTGTGGTGTAGCTAGACAAGAAAACTATGCTGTTAGACAGAGAATAATAGTAAACCAACAAAGAACCCGTGTCATTAGCCGCCACACACTGAGAGACATACTGAGGGGGAGATCGGAGCACTTATGGACTAATTTTTTTCGACCTGTAGTGATGATGATCCGATGACTAAACTAAAAAACAAAACCCCCACACACATTAATATTTAACAGAACCGAGTTCCCTGCACTTAAGTAATGTTTATATGATGTTTGTGTTAGTGTCTTTCAGAAGATAAGAAACAATTATGTTAGCTGAGTTTGCAAGTGTTTTTTTTAAATCTATTCTCCCATGTGTTCATTTCGTTTGTTAGTTTCACGAATTCACATGCTTGAAGTCTCAGGTTATATTCAATTATCTACCAACACTCAACATTAGTTCTTTGCAGGACCGTGCCGTGCTATGATAAGGAGAGGCGTCCGTATCAGGCGACACCGTAATGGGGGGCGACATAAGCAGCAAAATCAAAATTACAATTGAAAAATATTTTAAAGAATAAAAGATTTAAGGGGCGGAATTTCGAAAACTTGCATCATACTGAGAAAATATACCGCACGGGCCTGGTTCTTTGAATGACTTCATCATCTAGTTCTTATCAAGAAGGAGCATCATTACTATGCAACATATTTGCAGTCAGAATGTATTTCGATTGGACAATACAACTATAAAGAAATATGTATAGTCATTATATATCTGAATCGAACATTACAACTATATTTAGGGATATCGATATAAGTGAAGAATACAGTAAAACTTTGTAGCACCGAAGCATTGGTCCTACTATCACGTTTAAGTTCATTGTATGATTGTATATGTTATGTCTGGCGTATAGGAAGTTTGCTGCATTTTTTCGCTTCTTTTGTATCTGTTGCTTGATAAAGGCCATTTAGTCAAAACGTCGCTGTGTCTTATTTTTGTGCTTTCCAAAACTGTATTACTATGTCTTTACGTGTCTCGCCTAATCGAAGAAAGCCCACTAAAATTTGGTTGACTTTATAAGAGGGACATGACTATTTTACTCCATAGAATAACCATGTGGTCTCCCATTTCTTTTCTACACAAGCAGATCAGAGCGGCAGTGTCCGAAATTTGTATCACCAACGACAGTCCTCGATGAATCTTACATGCTATGCAATCTACTCTTCTATTTTCCAAGGTAAAGCGGCTTTGCAATCTACTCTTTTCTATTTTGCAAGATACACCGGCTTTGCAAACTACTCTTTTCTATTTTCCAAGGTACAGCGGCTTTGCAGTCTATTCTCTTCTATTGTCCAAGGTACAGCGGCTTTGCAGTCTATTCTCTTCTATTTTCAACTGCCAATGTGGTTTTGTTTACGTTATCAATTTGAACACATGACCTACGTTTTATCGTCCATCTCCTTTAGCACTAGAAACTCGATCTGACCTACATTAAGATCAGGAATCTTAGGAAAAAATATTGTGCCCTCTCCTTGATGAGGAACAAGCCGAGTACACTTGAAGCGAGAAGCGAACACCTTACCTCCACACAACAGAAACCACCATCTATTGCAACTCACATGGGAGAAGAGAATAAGAAGTGGTGTACGGGTAGCTGTTGTTGTGATAATTCGGTCCTATCTACTATAATTTATGGCTATCTGTAGTGAAAACAATCACAGTAAACCAAGATTCAGAAAACAATCACAGTAAACCAAGATTCAGAAAACAATCACAGTAAACCAAGATGCTGAAAACAATCACAGTAAACCAAGATATAGAAAACAATCACAGTAAACCAAGATACAGAAAACAATCACAGTAAACCAAGATGTAGAAAACAATCACAGTAAACCAAGATGCAGAAAACAATCACAGTAAACTAAGATGCAGAAAACAATCACAGTAAACCAAGATACAGAAAACAATCACAGTAAACCAAGATGCAGAAAACAATCACAGTAAACTAAGATGCAGAAAACAATCACAGTAAACTAAGATGCAGAAAACAATCACAGTAAACCAAGATGCAGAAAACAATCACAGTAAACCAAGATGCAGAAAACAATCACAGTAAACCAAGATGCAGAAAACAATCACAGTAAACCAAGATGCAGAAAACAATCACAGTAAACTAAGATGCAGAAAACAATCACAGTAAACTAAGATGCAGAAAACAATCACAGTAAACCAAGATGCAGAAAACAATCACAGTAAACTAAGATGCAGAAAACAATCACAGTAAACTAAGATGTAGAAAACAATCACAGTAAACTAAGATATAGAAAACAATCACAGTAAACTAAGATGCAGAAAACAATCACAGTAAACTAAGATGCAGAAAACAATCACAGTAAACTAAGATATAGAAAACAATCACAGTAAACTAAGATATAGAAAACAATCACAGTAAACCAGGATGCAGAAAACAATCACAGTAAACTAAGATATAGAAAACAATCACAGTAAACCAAGATATAGAAAACAATCACAGTAAACCAAGATATAGAAAACAATCACAGTAAACTAAGATATAGAAAACAATCACAGTAAACCAAGATATAGAAAACAATCACAGTAAACAAAGATGCAGAAAACAATCACAGTAAACCAAGATGCAGAAAACAATCACAGTAAACTAAGATATAGAAAACAATCACAGTAAACTAAGATGTAGAAAACAATCACAGTAAACTAAGATATAGAAAACAATCACAGTAAACTAAGATGTAGAAAACAATCACAGTAAACTAAGATATAGAAAACAATCACAGTAAACTAAGATATAGAAAACAATCACAGTAAACCAAGATATAGAAAACAATCACAGTAAACCAAGATATAGAAAACAATCACAGTAAACTAAGATATAGAAAACAATCACAGTAAACTAAGATGCAGAAAACAATCACAGTAAACTAAGATGCAGAAAACAATCACAGTAAACCAAGATATAGAAAACAATCACAGTAAACTAAGATATAGAAAACAATCACAGTAAACTAAGATATAGAAAACAATCACAGTAAACTAAGATATAGAAAACAATCACAGTAAACTAAGATGCAGAAAACAATCACAGTAAACTAAGATGCAGAAAACAATCACAGTAAACTAAGATATAGAAAACAATCACAGTAAACCAAGATATAGAAAACAATCACAGTAAACTAAGATATAGAAAACAATCACAGTAAACTAAGATATAGAAAACAATCACAGTAAACTAAGATGCAGAAAACAATCACAGTAAACCAAGATATAGAAAACAATCACAGTAAACTAAGATATAGAAAACAATCACAGTAAACTAAGATGCAGAAAACAATCACAGTAAACTAAGATGCAGAAAACAATCACAGTAAACTAAGATATAGAAAACAATCACAGTAAACTAAGATGCAGAAAACAATCACAGTAAACCAAGATACAGAAAACAATCACAGTAAACCAAGATGCAGAAAACAATCACAGTAAACTAAGATGCAGAAAACAATCACAGTAAACTAAGATATAGAAAACAATCACAGTAAACTAAGATATAGAAAACAATCACAGTAAACCAAGATATAGAAAACAATCACAGTAAACTAAGATATAGAAAACAATCACAGTAAACTAAGATATAGAAAACAATCACAGTAAACTAAGATATAGAAAACAATCACAGTAAACTAAGATATAGAAAACAATCACAGTAAACTAAGATATAGAAAACAATCACAGTAAACCAAGATGAGAAAACAATCACAGTAAACAAGATGCAGAAAACAATCACAGTAAACTAAGATATAGAAAACAATCACAGTAAACTAAGATGCAGAAAACAATATTCACTCTGGGCCACGAAACTGTCTGGGACAGTTTAAACAATCCACTTCGGCCCATGGGCCAAATATGCATATTAGTGCAATTCACAAAGGAAAAGGAAAATATGAAAGGCAAGTAATTCCTGGCAATAACAGAAACAAAAGAGGCCAGATAGGTCTAGGACTTACATTAAGAACTGAAGAATACAACATAGAGTAGCAATGTCCAACTGCTGGGGCGCCGTGGTATTCGTGTCATAAATTTAAAATGCCCTATTTCACTCAGCTGGAATTAGCACTTATTATATTATTTTTAAACACAATTTTTCAGTATTTTCATAGAATTCGCATTTGCTTCTTTGAACGCTCCATATCGACCACTTGTTAACCATTCTGTGTGATTTGTATAGATCTGGGCCGATTGTACGTTGCGCCAGTTATGCGCCTACAAGTAGGCATGCACATCTGATTTATGCGACTCTTTTTATTTACTAGGTATCTTCCTAGTGTAGAATTTCATGAAAACGATATTCTACCTTCGCAATCTGGTTTTATTTGTAACCATTCTACTGCACGCAAACCCACTCTTTCCCGCCCACTCTTTTCTTATTCACTGAAAAATTTTCGCCATCTCAGCTATATTAAAATTACCATCATTGTTATTATTAGTATTATTGTAATCGTTACATGGCGCCCGCACTTTCACAATCATCGGTCAGATGCGTCACAATATATAAAAAAGTTGAGCAGCACTGGCTTAGAGCATAATATATTGGAAAGCAACAACTGCAGTCCTATATTCCGCTGGGAACAAAAACCTGTAATAGTAGTAGTAGTATGACATATTCTAGAATCGAGTGTAAACAGATCATACAAACGTACAATAAATACAAAGTACGTGAGGCATTTTCAAACCAGCTGTAGCCCAAATATACGGCAAAGCTGATCGAAAAGGCGAAGATCTGGGCCGACATAGTCGGCAGTAAGGATCGTACCTAGGAAAGTTCACCCTAGTAAATAAAAACTGGCTGAAACCTGATGGTCGAGCCTAGTCACCATGGGCGCACAATCAACCGGACGTAGATCACTGCGTTCTTGTGAAAGGACCAATTATATATCACAAAAAGAATGATAAAGTTGGCCGTGAAGAATGTTCGAAAAGAAGAAGAAGAAGAAGAAACCAGCTTCAACATTCCAAACAAGAAGATGAGCGAATACATGGCCGTGCAGTGTCACGATACAGAGAGGCGACCGCATCAGGCGGCACCGTAAGGAGGCATATTAACACATTATGTACAGAGATCTGATCGCTTCAGTCAATTTCCTTCGCGTATTATCAGATTGTGTACACCTGTGGGACTAGATCGTCAAAATCCACTTGCATATTAACACACACTGTACAGAGATCTGATTATCAGATTGTGTACACATGTGGCGCTATATCGTCAAAATCCACTTGCATATTAACACACACTGTACAGAGAACTGATTATCAGATTGTGTACACATATGAGACTACACCAAAATTGACTTGCATATTAACACACACTTTACATAGATCTAATCGCATCAGCCAATTTCCTCTGTGTATTATCAGATTTTGTAACGCAAATGGAACTACATCATCAAATTTCAGCTGCCAATTACAATATAGTGTGCACAGTTCTAATTGCATCATCCTATTCCCGTTGAACATTACCACATCAAACTCAGACAACGCAACCAAAGTCAATACTCAGTTTATAGTAATTTGTCTTTCTCACATTTCAGAAAGAGAAACCACATGTGAAAGTTAACCCCTACATGTTATGTCTGATCCAGGAAATTGGCAAAAATTTTGTTATTTCTCGGATATTTAAACTTTTCCTTATGTTTTTAATTTTGCATTATTTGTTACTAATGTATTAGTTTTTTTTTACTAAACTGACGTCATATTATTTCGAGAAGATTCAGAAATACTCAGTCTCTTCTAGCAGATGTTGAAGGGAATGGATATTTAATTTTACTGCTACTTGCTGGTTTACTCTGTCCAAACTACTTTTATGTCTACTTCTCTTATCGTCTCCTCTGCCTCTTCTTATATATGCATGTTTCCTTGCTTACTCTGTTGAAGACCACACGACAGTGATCGAACTCCGTGACACATGCTGAATCTCATCGATATTTCTATTTATTTAAAACGATAAAAAAAAGTACAATACATGCAAACGTTATAAATTGAAAAAAATTGCTGTTCAAAGTTTTGCTTAGGAAGAAGTGTCTGTGTTTGTTATCATTTATCAGTTCATCGGTTATCATTTATATGGGTACTATCATTATAGGACTCTGGATATGTCCATATGTGCTTGCATTTCAGCCTCAACATATCCAGTATCACCCAGCGGACCAAAACGCCAGCTCGATGTTGATTAATCAATCTTTTTGCATATTTAGTTTTTCGTTCTTTTCGGGTTGTACCAATAACAACACCCATCTCTCTCAATCTGGTAAGTAACTGGGATTCATAATCTTGAAACGCCTTTGTTCGAAAAGACTTATCAATGAGTTAATAATGTAAGTTCTGTCATTGCAGTTCACTCTCTGATATCGTAGCCGCTCTAGTCAATCTAACAGCTAGTTCTTTACTACTGGCTTCTACGTGCCTAGGGGCGAAAATGTAGGTGATTTCTATGATCCCTGTCTGTACCATCTTCCTGACGTCATCTAGTGATTGACACCTGAAGAGGTGGTGGTGAACGGTTTCATGATGATGTGCACACAGCTGGCACTCTGGGGTGTGTTGTGGTTGAATTCTTTTCATGTGATTATTAAGTGTTATGTGTTGATCTCGAAGTCTAAAAATGGTGATCTGATCTCTTCTTGCAAGGCGGTTGATGTTGTCATTAAGGTTAGGGGTGGCCATATTTCTGTAAACCTCTCTTTCCGTGTGTTAGATAATATGTAAACGCTTTGGCCGAAATTATGTTTATATTTGGCTTACAATACGTTTAACAGGGTCGCAACATACGTTCTGACAAAACCACAAAGATCACAAAGAATACTTAATTGGTAAGAGAAAACGCAAACATAGAGCAATATTTATTATAGTTATCTTAATATTAATTTGCTTTTTCTACTTCTTTGCGTTCGTTCTTCCCGACCAATTTTAATCACTCTGTGATATGTTTGATCTTTGCCAAGAACGTGTATACGTTGCACATTGGTTTGATAGGCCCCTAAACTATAGACTTCTACACGTTTAGGACACATGAATCCGATTTCATCCAAATCTTCTTAGTCGCCTCTTACGACATGCGTGGTAGGTAACAGTGGTTCTGTTCTTTACACCCAAAATTTGGGCCCCTGTAACCACTTGGGCGATTAATTTTCTGTGCTCCTTTCTGTTAATTTACTGCACTCCTCCACTTCTTTTTACTTGTGGATCACAGAACAAGACCCAATTGCTGCATTGTTACTGTGACTACTATTGGGACTGTCACTGTGTTTGTTACATACGCATGAAATACATAGATTCATATTAGCAGGTCGTTGAAATTATAGAATTTTTATCACTGTAACTTTTTAGTTTTTTGTAACTTTTTGGTTGTATGTAACATTTTAGTTGTATGTAACTTTTATGTTTGCATGTAACATTTGTATTTGTATGTAACTTTTTGGTTGCTTGTAGCGTTTTAGTTGTATGTAAGTTTTTTGGTTGTACATAACTTTTATGGTTGTATGTAACTTTTTTGGTTGTATGTAACTTTTTGCTTGTAATGTAACTTTTTGCTTGTAATGTAACTTTTGGTTGTATGTCTTTGTTATGTAACTTTTTGGTTGTATGTAACTTTTTGGTTGTATGTAACTTTTTGACTGTATGTAACTGTTATGTAACTTTTATGGTTGTATGTAACTTTTTGGTTGGTATGTAACTTTCATTGGTGCATGTAACTTTTTGGTTGTATGTAACTTTTATGGTTGTATGTAACTTTTATGGTTGTATGTAACTTTTTAGTTGTATGTAATTGTTTAGTTGTATATAATGGTATTCAACTTTTTTTGGGACAATGTATTTTCCATTTCCGAAATTGGTTACTTTTCATAAATTGACAACACATTAAAAGTTGTTCCACATGGATATGGACGCGTTCCTCTGTTGATTGCCCAATCTAGGAGACTCATTTCTCTACCTTCTTATCGTCTTTCTACCCAGCTTCTAACTATATTTCTTCACGACAATGTTCTTTCTGAGATATTATCTCACAATAAAACAATTGTTCTATGCTTTAAAAGTGTTGAAACTCTCCAACCAAATTCTTCCTCAAATAACACAGTAATGGAATATTTCACTTTAGTTCATGTTATATTGAGTAGGTCACTCTAAAAAGTTATTAAATTATTTGACTCATTTTTTCCCCCAGATACTGAATAACACTGTTTCATTTTTTTTTAAACCAGGAAGTGAAATAGTGACATAAAGTCTTTAACAGTACAATTTATTTAGGCAAGTGCGCATTAGCTACTATGCTACTGCCGAGTGTCAAGTTGTCGAGATAAACTAATTGTTTTATACAGTTTTCTGATGAAGCAACTGTGGCTTCAGTCAGGGCTTGTTGACTTTAATGTCTGCCTGTTGAAGTCCATTGTATGCACATTGACATTTTCTGTATGTCTATTGGAGTTGTCTGTAATGTATATATCAGTTGTCTGTATGTCTATTGCAGTTCACTATGTCTATTTGAAGCCAACAGTATGTCTATTACAGTTCACTATGTCTATTGGAAGTCCACAGTATGTCTATTGCAGTTCAATATGTCTATTTGGAGTTCACTGTCTGTCTATTGCAGTTCATTATGTCTATTTGGAGTTCACTGTATGTCTTTGCAGTTCTATGTCTTTTAGTTCACTGTTTCATTGCAGTTCATTATGTCTATTTGATGAAGTCCACAAAATGTATATTACAGTTCACTATGCATATATTAAAGTCCAATGCATATATATTGCAGTTCATTATGTCTATTGATGAAGTCACTGTATTGTAGTTAGATACAATGACAGTTGCATGTATGTAGATTAGATATTATGTGGACTATGTGTTACTTCAGAAGAATGCACACATAGCTCACTAAAATCTATTCTCCTAACTATCCACTTCCATTCCTCCGCTCATCTGATGAATTCTGCATTCACTATGTCTGTGAAATCCTGTATGTCATGGTTGATTTGTTACAAACTGACGTCATTGCACTGGGCAGACCCATAGGTGCTCAGTCTCCCCAACAGATATCGAAGGGTATACATACTGATGGTTCCCGTGGCTCGCTGATTAAACACACCTCTCACTCTTCCCCTCAGGCCTCCAATTCTAATTGTACAACGGGTAACCCCAAACTGCCTAAATCGCTGAATCGATTCAACATCTATTTTAGTGTCATCATCCAACAGACAGTCGCGAAAAGACCGAAGAATATCCCCTACCCATCTTCACTCCAACAATCGATGCTGTTGATGCAAGCCTGTCCGCTCTCTCATTACCGTAAACACCCGCATGTCCAGGACAGCATATCCACGTAAGTCTCTGTAGGTTAGAAACTTATATAGATGGCATCCACTCATACCGAAACCTGCCCTTCTGGATCTTGTGAAGCATCGACTGAGAGTCAGACACAACAACTGCCCCAGTAAATAAAGTTCCAGAGATCCAATGGAGGGCAGCAATAACGGCCTCAACCTCCATCCTCATACTAGAAGTAGTTGTTATGTACGCTCCACTTCGCTCTGCAACAACTCTACCATGGACATTACCCAAAAATAACCCAGCCTTACATCTCACCACGATGAACCGACCCATCGGTATATACAACATCATCATTCCTTGCATTATCTTCTATCAACTGCTTAACAGTGAGATCAGCCTTCATGTTGCTCCAATCTCTACATTCTCTTCCAAGAGTAATGATAACGTTGATATAGTTGGTCATGCTACTATCTGTTGGGATCCATTCTTCCCCTTTTAGTAGGGTCGCAACCGTGGTCACCTAGCCAATTGTTCTCTCAGTCTGTGCCATCCACGACATGCCACGCTTGATTCTTTTAACATCATTAGTGTTCTTGTGCAGTGAATGTCTCCTATCCGCAGTAACCCGCATACATGCCTTGGTCTGGGCGATTGCATGACTGGAGCGTAGTGACAGAAGGCCAAGCATATATCTCATCTTCACAATGGGGGTATGCATATTGCAGTTCACTATGTACATTGATGAAGTCCACTGCATGCCTATTGCAGTTCAATGTGTCCATTGATGAAGTCCACTGTACGTCTATTGCAGTTCGCTATATCTGTTGAAGCTCACAGTATGTATGTTGCAGTTTACTATGTCAGTTCGAAATTGAATGTATGCATACTGAAGTCGACTGTACGTCTATTGAAGCTGACCGTCTATTGAAGTCTGTAATAATAATAATTCCTTTCGTACCGTTATATGTTACATAGGGCCTGCAAGCAATTTCTCCATACCACTCTATCGTGGGCAACTCGCTCATTCTCTTCCATAGAACTGAGATCGATATTTCTTGTCTCTCAGCAAAGTTCATTTCATGTTCTCCCTATGTCGTCTTCTCTTTCTTGAACCCTCTGCATCCCACTTCAATGCCTGTTTTGCTATTCTTTGATCATTTCTTCTCAAGGTGTGTCCAACATATCTCCATCATATCAAGACACGGAAGAAAATTAAACCATTTCCACACAAGCTGTCTACGCAGAATACTAAAAATAAACTGGCAGGACAAAATTCCAGACAGCGAAGTCCTCACAAGAGCAAAGATCCCAAGCGTCAACACCCTGTTGCAGAAGGCCCAACTGAGATGGGTCGGTCACGTTGCTCGAATGCCTGATAAACGCATCCCAAAACAGTTGATGTATGGCGAGCTTGAAGGGAGCAGACGTTTAGCTGGTGGACAGAAAAACGCTTTAAAGACACTCTTAAAGTGTCTCTGAAATGCTTCGATATAGACAATACGTGCTGGGAATCCCTTGCGCAAGATCGCCAAATGTGGCGCTGTAACAACAAAGAGGAACCCGAATAGCTGAGAATCATCGTATTGTTGAGTCACAGAGAAAACGAGCAGCGCGAAAATACAGAGCACACAACACGCACATGTCTAACCTTGATCATGTATGCCCACCTGTGGTCAGGGATTCTGTTCTAGGATTGGACTCTACAGTCACCTCCGCACACACCAGAGAGGTGCAACAGTACACGTCTGAGATTGTTGTCATCATCGCTTGCGATGGACAGCTATTATCATATCATTCTTATAACATCTATAACTAGTGATTGACCAGAGACATTTCTCTAATTTCATCACTTCTCCTGAATTCGTTCCATTTTATATTCATTATTTTTCGCAAACATCTATTTTTCAAATGCATTCAACTTGCTTTCTTTATCTATAGTTCCAACTCTCGCTAGCATATGTTAGGATTGTACTGAAGTCTAATGTTTGTATATTAAAATTCACTATATATCCATTGAAGTCCACCGTGTGTCAATCAACGTTGAGTAGAAGTTCATTGTGTTTCAAAAAGATTTTTAATACGACGAACATTCTTGCAGTCAGTTTTATACAATGGTTTATAATTTATTGCAACCAAATTTATAATGAAGTCAACTATATGTTGAATCTATAATCAGTCCAAACGTCTACCAGTCAACTTTGTTTTAAGTCACTATTTCAGTCATCAGTGTCATGAAATCTACTTTATTGATGTCAGATTTCTAATGAAGCTCATCTGATGTTGGCAAGTTTTAATTAGGAAGCCCAATGTCAGTCAGTCAGCTTTAAGTTTACTGTATTGCAGCCAACGTTAGAATAAAACCTACTTTATTTTATTAATCTCTATATTAAAGCCCACTTGAGATGTATCTACATTCTAGTTACTCTGATGTTAAACACACTCAGTCATGTAATGTGTATGCAATCTTGAATGACCAAATTTAGATTGTGTTAATTTAACAAATATCTGTATCAAAATCATATGTCTGAAGTCAGCGCCGTGCGGTAAATTTTCTCAGTATGATGCAAGTCTTTGAAATGCCGTCCCTTAATTTTTTTTTTTAAAATAACTTTCAGTTGGAATTTTTATTTCGATGCTTATGCCGCCCCACTTACGGTGCCACCTGATGTGGCCGCCTCTCTGTATCATAGCACGACCCTGTCTGAGGAGCACATTAAAAAAACACATTTATGTTTTCCCCCATACCTTGTAAAATATCAATTTTTCATACTCATACGCTGCCAATAGAAATGTGCTTGTTCTTGGTATTTTTCTTTCATCAGATCCATTGCATATTGATTTTAGTTTTAAAGGTTTTTAAAATATGTTAAAAACTACGGAAGAAGCCTTGCCAAATAGATTAGAGCGCGTCTCCCATGCGATAGAGACCCGTTTTTCAATTCACATTAAAGCCAAGAATTTTTTTCTGTCATGAGCATAAATGAAAAATCCTAACCTGAACAGCTTCGCGGGGACTGAACAAGTCATGAGGCCAATAAATTCATCAGTCTCTCGTCCCATCTGTCCTACATCGCCCTAACAAGCGGTACTACAGACAGTAACGGCAGTTTTCTGGTTTTTTGTTTTCCCGATCCAGAAGCACTTGAGCTTTTCAGCTCTTCGGCTCGGTCCATGGACATCGTAACCCTTCGGTTCGGTGCCACGAACACCGTAAATCTGGGAATCTGTGGCAATTACTGCCATCCCGCGGAATTGAACCCGCACACACAGAGGAATAGTCACCCGTAGTCCAACGCGCTACGAACACGCTGGGCAGACGGGCATTCATTTTTTTTAAAGGAAAAAATACTATGTTTTACATTTGATTTCCTTCTATTCATTTCCATCTCTTGCTAACTTTTACCTCAATCTAACAAAGATAAAAATCTGGTCCTAGGTTCAAATTCTTCATTTTCAAAATTCGATATTTTGTCCGATCACAAGTGCGCTCATGTCGATCAATTATCATTTGGATGCTAAAGCAAGACTGGGAAATAAATCCTGATTTGATTAATTTTGTATTCTCTTCAGTTTAGTGTCAGACAGGTATCAATGTTAGAGTAAATTTAAGATTGATCATTCTTGACATTAGAAGTGACGTGAAATTAGACTTTTAACATTTCCTTTACGGCAGTTTCACAAATGATTTACAGTTATTTTAATGCATTGTAAAAAAATCATTCAGGTTTGATCATATCAGAGTGTTCACTCTTTCGTTACGTAGCAATTAGAATATATAGCGGAAATGTCACACCTTCGTGTGGATGTAACATGAACGCCTGATCACAGGTTCGCGACCCCTAACAGAATTGTTGATTCACTGATTAGTTGATTGATTAAATGCAACACGAATCTTCTTCTGTTGTCGTCACACTGCTACCGGATTATTGCCTAGTGTCGTGGTTTGCTCCTTTTTTCTTGCGCTGTGCTGGTGACTTGGGTGATTGTTATTTTCTATTTGACAGGATTTAGTGGTCTGCCTCTCGCCTTCTTTTCTGATGTTCTGTTGTAGAAGACTCTGTTTACTGTGGACTTTGGGTGCATTCTTATTGAAAATCAACTGCAATTGAAATCAAACTATTTCCATGGCACCCTGTCCTAGGACACGTTGGTGTATTCAGTCAAACAATTCTCTATTCATCTTGTAATTTTTCTCTAAATGTTTCCTTTTCTACTTACCCGAAATCTTTTGTCTTCTGTTTAGTTTTCAATGGTGGCGTCTGTGACTTAGGGGATAGTGACTCGGTTTATTAATCCCGACGTTCTGAGTTCGATTCATGCTGTGGAAAGTTTGGTTGCAAATTGTTTCGCGTGGATTTTCACAAAAGAACGATGGCATCACCCGTTCGGAAAGCAATGGCAAACTACTGAACGTATTAATGCCTAGAATAATCACAAACAGAGTTTTTTTAAAAACTGGGATTAATTCGCAAATTCCTGTAAAGGATATGCAATTAACTTTAACTAACTTAGTTTTCAACAAACGGTTATGTTCTTTTTGAAGATGGGATAAAGAAAAGATCAGGTCGTGTTTCATAGAATGAAAAGAGATTATAAAAGTTATAGAAACGTTAATAGTGAAACAAATATTACTACATGTAGTAAAAATCAAAAATATAAAATATGTTGGACACATGGCGAGACATGGTCCATAGATCAAAATTACAATAGACGAGCAAAATACAATGATCCTAGAAAAAGTGGGAAGGAAGCTTCAAGAGATGGACACATTACAGATTTGCAGAGTCAACATCCAAGAAAGTGACAGAGGATGTTGGAAGTCCATTGCAGTCAAACGTTGCTGTGAAGACGGATCTGATGATTTTGATAACGATGTTATGTCTCTTTCATGAAGTGGTCAAGCTGTTTGCTCTGTATTTTGAAGGTTCGAAAGTCGTATGTTTGAATTTGAATCCTGTTCTTAGTTTCACGAATGCAATTTTTCAGGAAATCATTAGAAATGTTACTGGACCTATGGAGTTAGTCAAATACTCTCTGCAGGCAGCTTGCCATTTCTGCGAAGAGAGAACGGCCAAATGAAAAATAAACTGTGCAATGAAATCAACCCTTTGCATTAAAATTTATTGTATAACTTTTTATGTGTACAAACTATTTGATATTTCTCTAATTCATCACTTTCAACATCTTCCTGATTTATTCTTTCTTCCAGTGTTCATAAAATACGCATATTTGTATGTAAATTCACATTTCGAATGTTGCAGCTTCATCTTCTAGCTAGTCGATATACAATAGCATGTCCTGATCTAAATTTTGCAACCCTAATTGTCCTCATAAATTTTCTTTCTCATACGTCCACCTTCAATGCCGACATGCTTAAAGAAGCTATCACAATCTAAATCCATCTTCTCCGTGGGCTTCTTATTTTCCTCTTTGCTATAATATGTCTATCCATGATTGTCTTCTTTAGACTTGCATGTCTTTATTATGTGTTCCAAATACTAAACGTTTCTCACTGTTATTTATAACATCAGCCAGTTTTCTTTAGTTAGTGAGCTCCTTTTGTTGAACAGATTTAATTGTTCTCACTCCCTGTCTGTGTTATACTGGGAACTCTTCTGTAACAATTAAATTCAAAAACTTTTATAAGCTTTTCTGTTGCTTTGTAAACAGTCGCACACACATACGTTGTTACTGTGAATATGCTTGCTCTTAGTATTCTTATCTTTACTGTTATACAGGGTATTGAAGATAGAAGTAGCCCGATTGACAAATCAAAATGTGTCAATGATTATTTCATATGATACAATATATTACTGTTTGTCAATATAGAAATATATATCTGTTAGACGAGTGATGGTCTGAAGACAAATGGCTTCTAATTGACCAGCTAACTAGTAAATAGGGAACCAGATTGACTATAGTGTTTAGTGTATTATAGTATAACGCATTCTTAAATGTACATATGTCCCGTCTGCCCAGCGTGTTCGTAGCGCGTTGGACTACGGGTGACTATCCTTCTGTGTGTGCGGGTTCAATTCCGCGGGATGGCAGAAAAGTCACAGATTCCCCAGATTTACGGTGTTTGTGGCACCGAACCAAAGGGTTACGATGTCCATGGCACCGAGCCGAAGAGCTGAAAAGCTCAAGTGCTTCTGGATCGGGAAAAAATTTACATATGTCATATTTTCAAAATATATACACAAATCAATAAGTAGTAATAAGCAAGTGGGCACGTAAGAAAATTACCCTTTCCGGTAGCTTGGAGGTCACCTACATAATTACCACTTTCACCAAGATAGCAAACCCCGGCGTTTACCTTAAATTAAGGGCACGCCCGCCTGTAGATTCTGGGAATAAATCGATGAACAGTGAAGATCAGATTTCCTTGCGGCCTCTACTTCCTGAGACGCATCTCAGAAGTATTGCCAAGTTTGTACAAGTGTACAGTGCATCGCATACAAAACACATTAATGTAAAAGTGCAGTATCAAGATGTCTGATGATACATCACGAAAACTATTTGCTGAGGACAACATAATGTGACATATAGTACACACAAATAATTCATTAACTCAAGCCCTCCCTCTCTCTCTCTCTCTCTTTCCCTTCCTCTCGTTGAAAAGAAATGGACCGTGTATTCCCTACACAACAACTGGCTGTAAAAGTACACTACCCTGTTGTGTGAAAATACAGTAAACATTGCCGTCTTTGGGTATAATTAACTTGTTTGCGATTTAGTAAAACTTCTTTCTCAGTGTTTAGTGTTTGTATTATTCAACTATGAAAACTGTTTGCCAATAAATATCCAATATACTTCAACATAAATATACTTAATTAACCCAAGCGGTCTCTCTCCGTCTCCATTTATATATATATATATATATATATATATATATATATACGGTCATAATCATCATCAGGTGCCATGCCGGCTGACGTAGGCGATCATAGATCACCACAAATCTCTGTCTCTGGTGTTTGCTATAATCTCCAATGGTGACACTCTTCCCTGCCATGAAGTCAGGCTATCACAAATTTTCTCGCTCAGTCTTCCTTTGTCTCGTTTCCCTCGATTTTACCAGTTGTTACAATATGTTCTAAACCTCCCTTTCTCATTACATGCCCGCAAAATGATGACTTCCTCTTTCTTATACTGATAATAAGCTTATGTGTAAACAGTAGCGTCTCCAAAGGATTTGGCTGGTGGGGATATGAATAAATACTTTTGCAGCTTAACGTACTCCAACCAGTGAACGATTGTAAACAGAAGTTTAAGATGAACGTTACATTGGGGACATTCGTCTATACTGATGAATTTGTGCACTTCCGCTGAGATCTTCCTGTGGAAAAACAAAATATCCCAGCAACAGTTGGTTGTTCTCCAGAGCAAAATGATAATGTTTTTAGCAATCAATAACAAAACAACATAAAGCAATAATAACCTTCTTATAAACTCATAAAACAAAACACGAATCATATGACATCTGATATTTATGAAACAAAGTTCATAAATAGAAACAATTCAAACAAGAACGAATAAACATATTAAATTTCACACAGAAAACAGTGTAAACATTTTCAAAAATCATTAAGAACATATGAACAACTAGAGCGTTAATTAAGTGCGATAATTAAATGGAATGTAAATACATGTTCATTGTATTAATGTTCACACAAAAGAACTAATTACATTTCTAGAAGCATTAGAGATAGTATCCGATTTCTGTCCTTAAGAATTAAAGATTGTTATTGAATCCGTGTTAAAAATCTCTATACTAGAATTTCATTCTAAAAGGTGATTAAAACACCATCATCAATACATTCTCTAAACTAGAATTCCGTTCTAAAATGTTATTAAAAAATTATCACCAATACATTCTCTAAACTACAGGGTGTTCAACTTAAAAGCAGCCTATGAATGGAGCTAATCCGGCATATATGTATGGAAATGAGAAGGTTCAGTTATGACGTAGTATAGGTCAAGGTTGTGTGATGGTGTGTAATTATAGTGCGGGAAGGGGCGATGAACAAATGTGACGTAGGACGAGCTAGTCAGAACCGGTTTAAATAGTAAATAAACACGACGCGATAGGTTATCTGGCAGCTTTCGATTTGTCAATGGGGCTGCAATTATCTTGAACACCCTGTAGAATTCCGTTCTAAAACGTTATTAAAAGATTATCATCAATACATTCTCTAAACTAGAATTCTTTATTTAAAGTTATTGAAACACTATCATCTTCTTCTTCTTTTGTCGTCAGGCTGCTACCAGGCTGTTGCCCAGTGTCGTGATTTTGTGTTTTTGTCTTGCGCTGTTCTGGTTGCTTGGGTGATTGTTATTTTTGCTCTTTGATAGGATTATGCTATGCCATCTAACAATCTTTTTCGTGGTCTTCCTCTCGCCTTCTTTCCTAATGTTCTGTTGTAGAAGACTCTGTATACTGTGGAGTTTGGATGCATTCTTATTAAGTGGCCAAACCACTTCATTCTTTGTTTCTCTATGTAATTCAAGCAAGGCTCTGTGCCAACTGTCTTTCTTTCGTATGCTGATGTTGGTGACTCTGTCGTTTCTGGTGTTGTTGGTAACTTTTCCCAGGCAGCGCATTTCACATGTAGTTATGTTTTGTTACTGGGCTTTGCTCATTGTCCATGTTTGACTCTGGTAACACAAAGTAGGTATGAAAATGCTGTTCATCATCTGTTGCTTAGCTGTCCGTGAAATTTGTTGGTACCCTAACAATGGGGCTAGATGGTAGGCTATAGCATTTGCTTTTTGCACTATAGCCTCTATTTCTCTATCTAGTCTTCCATCTACTGTGAATATACTTCTTAAATATTTGAATTCTTTCACTTGGTTGATTGTAATACCATTTTCATGGATGTCTAATTTATTATGTTTTCTTCCCATATTCATTATTTCTGTTTTAGTGTTATTGATTTTCATGTGATGATTTAAACAATTTTGGTATCATCATTACCTATTCTAAATTAAAGTTCCTTCCTCAAAAGCTATTGAATCATGATCATCAATGTAGGCTCTAAACTACAATATCTTTCTAAAATGTTTAATATCGTTATGTGCATGGGTGCCATCAATACATGCCTTAAGCTAGCAGGCTTGATATCCAATATATCAGACATAATAGAAGACTCGTTATACATAAGCACTAACTACATTCCATGTAAGTTGAGATCAATAAAACCTGGATTTCTGCACTTGTTCATCTAAAACTGTCTACTTGACCCACATTAGTACCAGGAGGTATATTGGGGGCATTTCATTCATTAAATAGCTTGTCCTGAGCAGAAGTGTGTCACGCCAACAGTCCTTCGGAATTTTTCTCTCTCATACGCCAGATGTCCCACCTCTGCAGCCGTCATTTCAAACCATCACTTACATCCTGAATCTATCTGCTCCGTGGTCTTCCTCTTCTCCTCTTTACCTATTGGGGCATACGATATGTTTCTTTGACCAGCGGCACTAAGAGCGATGGGATGAATATCAACCCATCCACTTTTATTTCTCATTTTTCCTTTGGTACCAAACACCAAACTAGTTGTTTAGTGAACTCACTTCTCAAGACTGGTGGTCCGGGTTCAACACCCGCAGTGTGCGTGAGATTTTTCCCGACCCCGACGGCTCTCAGGTCGACCCAGCCTCAATTGGGTACCAGACATGCTCTGGGAAAGTAAAGGCAGCCGGCGTGATGCTGACCACATCACCCAACGTGTGCCGACGGTCAATGAATAATACAGGTCCAACACTGTATTGCCCAATATACCACAAGGTATGAAAGGGTTCCTTTACTTTTTTTTACTTTTACTATAAAATGTGTACCTCGTATCACGCCTCTACGAACCAAACTCACTAACCACTAAACTTTCTCGACTCTCTGAATAGCAGCAGGTAAACAGTTTTTTTAATTTCCTCATACAGTACAAATATATTTATATAAATAGAGGAGATGACTGATATCGGTGTTGGTAGACATCATAAATATGTTGAGCTATACAGTCGCTATAGTCTTGAGATATATAAGTAAATATAATTAAATAGATACTCAGGTAATAGCTAACATAGTGGTGGAAGAGGGATAGGGGTAAGATGTCATATACATTAAAAATCTGAACAGCAGGAATGCTGAGATTTTCCTGATCTCAGAAAATTGGATTTCACAAGAATGTGATATCAAAGAAACTGGGAAGTGGCTAAGGGCACAATTGTATCGATTTAAATATACCCCTCTCTCTAACCTGCGACGCCCTTGGCGCTTAGGGTAGAAACAAAATTCGTATGCTTTTATCCAATCTTTATGTTGTACTCCAACTTTGGTTAGTTACATTCAGTTCCTGTTTTACAGTTTTCCTCCAAATAGTTGTGGGTGTTGTATGTTTACCCTTTGGTGATCATGTTTGTATAGTTTTATGATAGTTTTGTTCATGTATATTGCATATCTTATCATCTTCAGCAGCTCTGTTGCGTGGTTGTAGTTATATTATATTGCCGACACTGAGTGTCTTATTTGCTCTTTCTGTAACATAAAGAGTTTTATAGGATGAGACTGTTAGTTCCAAACCAAATTCGGAATCTGGAGGACCAGGAAATCATATTTATTCTATCCACTCTGCAGTGACCAGTCTGGCCTGGGTGACCCTGCCAGGAATATATGTTCCCGCCGACCTAGTCCACTGTATCAATGGAGTACGAAAGCCTCCCTCCTATCCACTATGTGATAATGACCTCATTGGAAGATTTAAAAACAATGGAGTTTTGATAAAAGTAACGGCAAACACATTATTTCAGAAAAAAAACAAATCGATATTAGAGAAAAACAACAAGATATAAAGAACAAGAAGTTATCAACACAATATCGTCAGAAAAGACATATGTTTCTCATTCTATCTATTGTCTATTCATGTTGTGCCTTTCAGCGTTCGTGATATGTGAAGATTTCTGGCAAGTACTCTCAAGTGCGCGTCGTATATGCTGTTTCCCTACGCCTATGCTATTTCTTAGTTCCATCGTTTGGGTGGGCGACCTTTGACATTGAAGCCAAAGTATCTAAATAGTAGTGCACGTAGTGGTGTACTGTTGGACTGTAATCCTGTTCATAAGTCATCATAGAGCAAGATTTCTGGAGGGTACAAAATGATATATTAAAGAATTACGTAGAGTTTCTCATCAACAGAAAACAAAAGTAATGTTGGTCTTCTGGTAAGAGATAAATTGACAATGACAACATATTGCTAGCATCAGAACAAGACAAGCTTAAATTTCGTGGTTTCTTTTAATCAGATAAGGAGGTTAAGAACGCACAGACAAAATCAAATTTAGACACATGGGACAAATCAGAGGACGGAATAAAGCCATAATTCTTGATATCCGTTATAACACGGAGAACTGTTTATAAGGGAAATGATTGTATGATTGTATTCAGGACAGGCAACTGAAGATCTATGACCAATCACATCAGCTAGCACGACACACGACGGATGATAACAATATATATATATCATCATCAAATAGCTTGTACTTAGCAGAACTATGCAACCTTAATAGTCATTCAGAATTTCTCTCTCTCATGAGCCAGATGTCCTGCCTCTGCAGCAGTCAGGCTCAAACCATCAGTTACATACTGAATCCATCTTCGTGATCTTCCTATTCTCCTCTTTGCCGTGATGATTCCTTCGATGATGGTCTTCTCTGTCCCTTGGTGTTTCTTTATATGTCCAAAATACTTTAATTTTCTCGTTATTTGTAGCATCTGCCAGTGTGTTTTTATTTTGAGTTCTTTGTGGATAGATCTATTTCTTCTCTTCTCTGTCCATGATATATGGAGGACTCTTCTGTAACACTTATATTTAAACGCACATATAATATATATATATGTATATAGCAATGACTTTGGAGTGTTATTATATAGAAGTGTGTGTTGGAAAATTACCCACAATATCACACACAAGCTGGAGACATTTACAAATAAATGTTTATGTAGAGTCCTGCCAATATTCTGGCTAAATACAAAAGCAAATGAAGAACTTTAAAGAAGAAACTCTGCACCATTGCAGACCCACTCACTAAACCTGGCGCAATGTTGCCCTTATAACAGCGCCCTTTGACCCCAACCAATAATCAATATTTATTTCATCATGTCCTAGAAATACCCACAATTTAACATTCGATTATATTTTCTAATATCTTACATACACATGGTTAGCAGACAAAGATGAAGATGGATTGGTCATGTATGTTGTATACCAGTACGGACATTGCCTAGGACATCTCTCCGAGGGATGATGGGAAAAGAAGGCCTGGATGTTCAAGGCAAACATGGTGAAGAACTGTGTAAAGAGAGTTGGAAAGATGTGGCCTGACCATGGAAACAATTTGCAGAAAAGCGACAGAACGACAGCAATGGACAATTTTTTGGGGAAGAGCATTATGTGTCAAAATGACACAAAGAGGATATATATATATATATATATATATATATATTTCTATAGAGAGAGAGAGAGAGAGAGAGAGAGAGAAAGGAAAGGAGTCAGCGTGAGACGTACAAAGGGAGCAGAATAGTGACTAAGGAGAGAGACATTTCATAATATCAGAAACGATCAATATCATGAAAAATATTTTCAGTTTGCTGAGATAAAAATGAAAAGTAAACGTTTGTCTTTACAATTTAAAATGCGATGTGCAGAAAGCGATAACTTAAAAGAAAAGAAACCAAGTAAAAACACGTAATAATGCTTAACATCTGCAGGAGACAGCAATGAAACAACAAACACCGATCGGAGATGTATTCAAAAGGAAGAGTGGTTCTAATTGAAAGAAATATATGTAATGGGGAGAGAAGAGATGAGACATTAAAGATGTATAACTATTTGTTGTCTACTTTGAGTATAGGAAAGGTTAAGTAGTGGGATAATATAAAGGAATAGTCTATAACCTTTTCGGCTGTCGCACCTCTTGAATATAAGGGAAAACGCACATGTTCCCCGTCATTTTCTCCATCTCCTCCTCCCAACTAGATATTCTGTGATTTCTAAATAGCAAACGAACAAAAACCAAACAGGTTCACACTTTGAATTCATAACACCAATGGCCTCACACTGGCCAACAGAGACAGACATCCACACAAAGCTGTTTGGAAGCCTTGATGAACTAACAAACACTACATTGTATAGACATTGAACATCAGCGAGCGAGAAGAAGAAAAGAAGAAGCACTGTTCCTAAACACGATACCGATTGCAGTGAGAAATCTATTTTAAGGTTTTATGATGTTTTTGTTATTTTATGACCTGCTCTATTACTAACAGTCAAATATATTTCTTGCATTAAAATTTTCATGGTTATATTATGGTTGAAATGCCCATTGATAGACTATCAAGATATGGTTTTAATATCGGTGTGATGTAATATGTGATATTAGTGACCTAATTTTGGTGCTGCTAAAAATATATTGTTCTTCAATTTCAGTTCGTAATATCTTCATTGCACTCGGACATGTCCATAGGTGCTCCGATCTCCTTCGCAATATCTCCAACAGCGTCCAGCGACTGGCCGTACCAGTTCGATTTTGATTGATGAGCCTACTCACGTACCTGTTATACTGTTTTTTCTTGCTACTTTAAACCCAGCTCCTGCAATCTAGTAGTTGATGTGGATTGGTTTAAGTGAAAATTTATAGAATAACCTTTGAAAATAGATTGTTGTACAAATTTCAAGTAATCATACAGTCACAAAGAAGGGAAATAAATAGGTATGAAATATAAACTAATAATAAATCATCAAAACTAATAACACAGTCTCTTAGTACATTCATGTTCACACAGTCTCTTAGTATATTCATATTTACACAGTCTCTTAGTGCATTCATATTTACAGTCTCTTAGTACATTCATATTTACACAGTCTCTTAGTACATTTATATTTAACAGTCTTTTGTACATTCATATTTACAGTCTCTTTGTACATTCATATTTACACAGTCTCTTAGTACATTCATATTGACAGTCTCTTAGTACATTCCTATTGACAGTCTCTTAGTACATTCATATTTACACATCTCTAGTATTCATATTTACAGTCTCTTAGTACATTCATATTTCAGTCTCTTAGTACATTCTATTTACACTCTTATACATTCATATTTACACATTCTTTGTACATTCATATTTACAGTCTCTTTGTAATTCATATTTAACAGTCTCTAGTACATTCATATTGACAGTTTTAGTAATTCATATTTACACAGTTCTTAGTACATTCATATTTACAGTCTATTAGTACATTCATATTTAACAGTAATATAGTACATAAATATTTACAATATATAGTACATCATAAATTTACACTCTCTTAGTACATTCATTTCACACAGTCTCTTAGTATATTCATATTTACACAGTATCTTAGTCATTCATATTTACCAGTCTCTTAGTATTCATATTTACAAATCTCTTAGTACATTCATATTTACACAGTCTCTTAGTACATTCATATTTACACAGTCTATTAGTACATTCATATTTACACAGTCTCTTAGTACATTCATATTAACACAGTCTCTTAGTACATTCATATTTACACAGTCTCTTAGTATATTCATATTTACACAGTCTCTTAGTACATTCATATTTAACACAGTCTCTTAGTACATTCATATTTACACAGTCTCTTAGTTACATTCATATTACATAATATATCAAAACATAAAGTTATTGACAAAATATAAGACAGTAATCAAGAAATTTGTAACTTTTAAATATTTTCATATTTGGAAGACACAAATTAATAAATAAATAAATAAGAGAAAATGCTGCATAACTAGTCTAATAAGCAGCTTATGAAGAACTAACACTTATAGTCTTGATCAGGACAGTAATCTGAGTTCATTAGATGCCATTTTATAAGCAAATGTGGGTTTTTACAAGAGCAAGTGAAAACACATCTGCAAAGCTTTTCAAAATGGTGGAAGGATCGGAAATGTCGGTGATATAAATGCATGCTCTTATCACTGAAGTCGGAGAAGGTTCGCCTGAATGCTTAGTGACACCGCAGAAACTGTAAGTAGGCTTTCACGCAAAAATCAGTCAGAATCGCCATACCAGGCTTCCTGACTACGGATGAATTCATAGGGGACGAACACAGAAGAAGAACACAAAAAGAGCACGCTTTTATCAACGAGATTAGACATCTTAAAAAAATTAATAATATATTTTCTTCTAAATTTATTATGGTAATGTCATATGTTTTGCATTATATAACATATATTTTGCATTATATAACATATATTTGCATTATATAAATATATTTTATGCAATTAAATGCATCAATAAACACAAATACGACTAGTCTCAGCAAAGTCATGTAGTATCTCATTTATAAATTAGATTTTCCTAATACCCGAACGTTACTGGGTTAAAAGAATACAATTTTCCAAAGAAATGAGAGAAAAATATCAACAAGAGTCAAAAATAATAATGTTGTTTTCTGTTATCGAAATTTTAAACTTGAAGTTTTAATGAAGCAAGGTATTTTACTTGGAAACAAAATAACTATATAGATCAATGAACATTAGGACTACAAGTCAACACTTTCATAATTTACACGTCCCATCAGGTGCCCTATTGACAACAGAAACATAAAACATGTGGTGTTTATTTAGTGAAACACGTACAAACAAAGTACTATAGTTTTACAAAAACAGAAACAGTGACGATAAACAGCAACGTTTCGACCAACAAGGCCTTTATCAAGCAAACGAACAAACAGGAGTGACAAATTAAAATGAAACACAAATGGACGACCAAATACAAACGTATCTAAGGAAAAGCTGGAATAAAAACGAATAACGAAATAAATGTAACACAAAAACACACATAAAAACTAGAAATAGAACGGAAAAGAAACAATGAAACATCTAGTAAATATATAACTTGAATACATGCAACATATACCCATATAGAGTACAAAGCATAGCAAGAGAAAGTACTAAGAAGCATAAGAATGTAATACGTTGAGCCCGCGTGGTCGCAAGGTACCATACCTTTGTATCAACCGATTCTCCAGAGCAAATCGACTACGATCATCAGAGGAACATGATCGGATGGCTGTGACCTGGACATCGCAAGCTCCTGAATGGCCAGTATCATTGAAATGGGTAGCTACAGGGTCACAGAGCATTGGCGTATATCGCGTAAGTGTTGGGCGAATCGGTCACTGAGTCTCCTGCCGGTTTCCCAATATAGGCCTTGTTGCACCGCTTGCAGATAATGGCATAGATAATATTACGGGACTCGCATGTGAAACTGTCTTCAACAACGAACGTGGCTTTTGGAAAAGACACCGTGCGGGTCTGTATGACATAAGCACAAGTGTTGCAGCGCCGACGGCCACACTGGATGGTGCCAAAATGACTCTGGATATTAGGCTTGAGGCGACTGTGAACCAACATATCCTTAAGGCTTCTGTCCCGTCTGTACGCCACCAAAGGATAGTGTTGGAAGATTGAACGTGTCTCAGGATCAGACTGAAGAATGGAGAGATGACGGAATAAGACTTTCTTCACAAGGGAACTATGGTGTTTATTTAACGATTTGTAACTGTATTGACAAGGATGACAACGATGCCCATCATGATATATGGGATATTCTTCGTGATATTTATATCATTGGATATCGTTACACTGCTTCAATAGCTAATGAGGATGTAGTAAATAAACTTGGAACCAGTGAGAGAATACGTATTGAATGGTGACCAGAATGACAAAATTGAACAGCTCGGGGATATTTGAATTATTGTGGTCGAAGGGGATTTCAAAAGCATTATTAATCATTAAATTTACATTAATCAATGTAACAAAAAGTCAGTCCTCATGTTTCGGACATGTGATGAGAAGGGGAGGTTTAGAACACATTGTGACAACCGATAAAATCGAAGGTAGGCAAGATAGAGGTAGACAGAGAGAGAGACAATTTTGGATAGCCTGATTTCATGACACCGAAGAGCGTCAACATTTGAGATGGTAGCAAATACCAGAGACAGTGATTTGTGAAGATACATGATCGCCTACGCCAGCCTGCTGGGCTGACCTGATGATGATGATGATGATGATGATGATGATGATGATGATGATGATGATAAGTGATACTGTTCTTCTTCTTCTTTTCTCTAATCATGTTTAGCTTAACAGCGTCAGGATTTTAAAAAAATTATAGAACGAGCTTTTGTGGGCTCTTCATAAACAATATTTTTCGTCGCCTCTGTTATCTTAGAGGTCTACCTTTTTTGTGTTGACAGCCTTTTGCTTTGTATCCACTGTATCGAAGTAACAGTGCTCTATGATGCGCACTGTCTGCTTGTAATCTGCTTATGTGGCCGAATAATTTGATTTGTTGTTTCTTGATGAAGTTTAGTACTGGTAGTGTAAGCAATGACAAACTACTGAACGTATAAGTTGTGCCTAGAAAATCAACGACTCGTTTACTGTGGTAAATGGCTACGTCCTGTAAAAGATATGCCACGATTTTCATTTTCATTGTAGCCAGTTTTGTCTTGTGTTTTCATTTCTGAGCCTGTCTCTTCAGTTTCAGTTTCAGTTTGAAATATCTTCATTGCACTCCGGACATGTCCATAGGTGCTCCGATCTCCTTCGCAATATCTCCAACAGCGTCCAGCGACTGACCGTACCAGTTCTATTTTGATTGATGAGCCGACTCGTATACCTGTTGTACCGTTCTTTTCTTGCACACCAATCTTCAAACCCAGTTCTCGCAATCTAGTAGTTGAAGTGGATTGGTTTAGATGAAGGTGCACCTGTCTCTTTGTGATAATGTAATTAATAATATTGCTCTACCCAAATATTGACTCCATGACTATTTACAATCGCACCAATTATTTCGAAAATATAATAGACAGCTCATAAGAACGTACTCGTGAACAGAAAGGTGTGGTCTGGATTAAAACCTACGTTTTTCGGAAAGCAAAGCGAACGACTCAAACACTTATCCACAAAGATTTAACCAGCCACACACTTGACCATCACTTTGGATTCTTAAAAAGGAACCCTTTCATAACTCGTGGCATATAGGTCAATACAGTTTTACTGTATTTTTCATTGACCATCGGCACACGATGGGTGATGTGGTCAGCACCACGCCGGCCGCCTTTACTTTCCCAGAGCATGTCTGGTACCCAGTTGAGAGCCGACCTGAGAGCCGTCGCGGTCGGGAAATATTCCACGCACATTGCGGGAGCTGAACCCAGAACACAGGCCTTGCGAAGCGAGTTCACTAACAACTACGCTACATGGATATATATGTTGTAAGAGACTGAACCGAGTTATATGAGGTCGGTTCTGTAACCAATGATCTTCTCTTCTCCTTCTTCTTCTTCTTCTTCTTCTTCTACTTAGTGTTCGTTCTTCGCGACCAATTTTATCATTCGTATTGTGATATATAATTGATCTTTGACAAGAACGACTAACGTTGCAATTTTATCATTCTTATTGTGATATATAATTGATCTTTGACAAGAACGACTGACGTTGAACCCTATTCAAATTAGGCCACTACTGTGTGTATGGTACCCTACACGGTGTAGGTCAGGGCTTTCGTTTTTCTCATACAGAAAGTGTTTTGAGTCTGTCTCGATGACAGTCAGTCCCCAACACTTCCCCTTCATTCGTATAAGTTCTCTTTAATGATCCGTTTGCCGTATATTTTGGCTTGGATCTACGAAATGGGTTCCCAAAGTGGGCGGTACTGAACCCATGCTTCTGAACCCACTATTATCGACCCCCGCCCCCGCCCTCCTCCCCAGGGCACTGAGCCTTCCAGGGCGGGGACGATAATGGGTTCAGAGGTATTTGTTTTTTTTTGTGATTTGGCTATTGAATAATCATTAAAAATTAGAATTCTGCATATTTATTCATCTTATGCACATCTTACACGATACATTTTTTCATCCATTTTTTCATCCATTTTTTCATCCATTTTTCATCCATTTTTATGTCATGCATATAATCTTCTTCTTCTTTGCGTTCGTTCTTTACGACCAATTTTAATCACTCTTTGTGATATGTTTGATCTTTGCCTAGAACGTGTATACGTTGCACATTGGTTTGTTAGGCCCTAAACGCATAGACTTCTACACGTTTAGGACATGTGCATCCGATTTCAGCCAAACCTCCTTAGGCGCCTCTTACGACATACGTGGCAGGTAACAGTGGTTCCATTCTTTACACCCCAAATTTGGGCCCCGGTAACCACTCGGGCGATGCATATAATCATTTGAAAATTTATCATGTATGACAGCAATATACATCAATTTTCTATGTCAAAGTGAAAGTAGAGCATGTATATATATATATATATGAGATGGAGGGGGCGTTGGCATCCTGTTATAATGGGGAGGGACGTCGCAAAGTTTGTGTCATGCAAAGTGGGAGATGAGCCGATAAAGTTTGGGAATCTGTGATCTACGCCAAAGAGCCTTTAGTACTGCAACCTTTCTGACTGAGTGCGTCGTTCCTTTTGCATCGTGTTATGAACACTCTTTAATTATCTTTTATGTTGTATATTTTGGCTTGGATCAACGCCAAAGAGTATTTACTGCTTTGCAGATGACTGGGTGAGGTAGTTCCGGTATAGAAGCGTTTACAACCCTTCTAGGACTGGTCGTTGGAACGATTACTTGCCTGCTGCTTCGTGTATTCATTACTCTTTAACGATCATTTTTGCTCCGTATAATTGGGCTTTATGATCTACGTCTAGAAGTATGCCTACACTATGTATCCTTTCTGACTATATGAGGTCGTTCCGGATTAGAAACATGCTCAGTAATTATGAACACGTAAGTTTGGCATGCACTACGACATCCTACATTATAGACCGCCATAAAAAGTGTCGGTCATCGCCAATGATTAGATTTAGACGACCTGTTATAACCATTACACTGTCGGCCTTACTTTTTGACCACTGTGACTCAGTCTTTTCGAGACGCGTATCGGTACTTGGCAAATTGCAGTTTGTACTCTGCATTTACCCTGGCCCTGGGAAACACTGGACTAGGGCTGCATACAGAAAGTTATTTAAATCAGCGCAGATGGAAATTTTGCTCTCACCAATAACACCCGCTCCAGTTCTTCTGGGAATGTTAGTTTTTATTGCAACAGTATCTTGCCCGGTTGTCCCAGAGGGGGCAGTTTCGTTAGGACCTAGAACGCCACTTCGGATTTTGCGCTCGCCAAGCTTACCCAATGTATGAATCAGCGCTTGGCCTCCGATATGGAGTTTACTGCAATCTTCCTTTGTGTCGACACGATGCGTTACAGTGTTTTCAGAGATACTTGCCCAGAACTGGCAATTGTGGTGCGAGCGTTGACTCGTTACACATCGTTCTCATATATTTTGCCCAGAGCTGGCAACTATAGTGCGGTCATTGGCTCTGGAGGAGTCGTTCACAGACATCGTACGCTGTTGTCATTTCTTGCATTTGCCGTGCGTTTAAGCAATTGTTCGTCGGACATCGGCCAAGAGATGCGTGATATTTGTTCAGGGTTTTGGACCTGTGTTACGTTTCTGTACTTGCACTACTATCACTACCTGTAGCTCTCCTCGATCCCTACCACTTAGCCAGACATGATTCTATGTCTGTTTCCAGGTCCCCACGTAGAGGTGGGGTAGGGTCTTGAATAGTGCCAGCTCACTAAACCTGGCGCGACGTTGAACCTATAACTGTGCCTTTGACCCCAACCAATAATACATATATTTATTTCATCATGTCCTAGACATACCCACAACTCAACATCCGATTATATATTCTAGTTTCTAACATACACATGATTAGCAGTCAAATATGTTCTTCAAATCGATTCATAACTTGAAAATAAATACCAAAATAACTAAGAATAAAACCAGCTTTGTAGAATGAGAATTTTATTTCAGTATCTTCGCAAATAGAAGTAGAAAAATGTTTACTGTTCCATTTAGCGAATCCTTCCGTATGAAAGCAGATTATCGGCAGTCAGTAAATATGCTAGAAGGTTCCGTATGGAAGCAGATTATCGGCAGTCAGTAAATATGCTAGAAGGTTCCGTATGGAAGCAGATTATCGGCAGTCAGTAAATATGCTAGAAGGTTCCGTATGGAAGCATATTATCGGCAGTCAGTAAATATGCTAGAATGTTCCGTATGGAAGCATATTATCGGCAGTCAGTAAATATGCTAGAATGTTCCGTATGGAAGCATATTATCGGCAGTCAGTAAATATGCTAGAAGGGATTATAGGAAAATACATCCGTCAGATGTAACTAATTTTATATGAGAAAATGAAACTATGAAGTATGCGTATTACAAAGAACTAATGGCGCATCTATACTGTTTTTAAGGAATATGGAATCAAGAGATCCATGAGTAGGACTAGCAGTAGTGTGTTTAGCCATCAAGCAACAGGAATGATGAGAATGGAAATCGTTGAACGTCTTTTGTGTCGACTAAACACATGGTATACTTTCTGGATTGCAATGAGACAGAAAGGTTGTTACCTAAAAATAATTATCACGCTGTGGTCTTTGTGGCGAAGGGATTTGACCTTTTTCTATGTTTTCCGAGGGTCTTCGGTTCGAATCTGAAACACGTCTTTCAGTTTTTTCTAAAAATCCTAGAGTTATTATCGGTTATATAATTCGTATTTTTGCATTATTCTTTGCAGGTGGTGTACCATTTCTGAAAAGAGTTACCGGTCGATGGGGGAAACCCAGTACAATGTAATAAATATGTGGCTTATAAACGACTTTAATTTCAACGTCAAAATGCTCCAGCTCTCTTGGTTGTATACTACGCATGTATAAAAGTAAGAAAAATACAAAAAACAGAATTTGACTACTAAGATCAAATTACACAAATTCACCTAATAGGATGGCGTGTAAGAATGTCAACAACAGAACTAGACTACGAAGATATACTACACTAAATCATCTATTAGCATGTAATGTAAGAATGTCAAAAAGAGATTTAGATCACGTAGATATAGTGTACCGAAACATCTAATACCATGTCATGTAAGAATGTCAACAACAGAACTAAACTATGAAGATATAGTACATCGAATCTTCTATTACCATGTCATGTAAGAATGTCAACAACAGAACTAAACTACGAAGATATATTACATCGAATCATCTAATACCATTGCACGTGTGTTGCCTGGGTTCTCCAGGGAAGCAAAGAATTGTAACACTGCGACCTACAAGGCATATCGTAAGAGGCGATTGAGGTAGGTGGCCTAGGAAAGCTACTCAATTTTAAAAAATAGTGTCACAGAAATCTTATGTGCTGGCCTACTTGTAGCGCATAACTAGCACAATGTACAATTGCTATTAGGCTCCGATCATATACAAATCGCAAAGAATGGTTAACAAGAGTTCTAAGAATGTCTTGTAAACAACAACAAATTTAGACCTCGGAGATATAATATATCAAATCATTTAATACAATGTCATGTAAGATTTTCAACAACAGAATGGATGAATATCAAAATGAACAGGATTGTGTACAGCTAGATAATAATCTACCCCATGCGTACAACAAGATCATCAATACATATCTTCATTATTCAACCTCAGAAACTCACATCGATCAAATGTTCATCACGTATGACATATGACACATTTTCGCAACGTTGGAATAAAAACAAAAAATAAGGGCCGCTTCAGATTACAAATAGGGCGATGGCCAAGATAAGAGATGACCAAGATAAGAGATGACCAAGATAAGAGATGGCTAAGATAAGAGATGACCAAGATAAGAGATGACCAAGATAAGAGATGACCAAGATAAGAGATGACCAAGATAAGAGATGACCAAGATAAGAGATGACTAAGATAAGAGATGACCGAGATAAGAGATAACCAAGATAAGAGATGGCCAAGATAAGAGATGACCAAGATAAGAGATGACCAAGATAAGAGATGACCAAGATAAGAGATGGCTAAGATAAGAGATGGCCAAGATAAGAGATGGCTAAGATAAGAGATGACCAAGATAAGAGATGACCAAGATAAGAGATGACCAAGATAAGAGATGACCAAGATAAGAGATGGCCAAGATAAGAGATGACCAAGATAAGAGATGACCAAGATAAGAGATGGCCAAGATAAGAGATGACCAAGATAAGAGATGACCAAGATAAGAGATGGTCAAGATAAGAGATGACCAAGATAAGAGATGGCCAAGATAAGAGATGGTCAAGATAAGAGATGGCCAAGATAAGAGATGACCAAGATAAGAGATGACCAAGATAAGAGATGGCCAAGATAAGAGATGACCAAGATATGAGATGGTCAAGATAAGAGATGACCAAGATAAGAGATGACCAAGATAAGAGATGACCAAGACAAGAGATGGCCAAGATAAGAGATGACCAAGATAAGAGATGGCCAAGATAAGAGATGACCAAGATAAGAGATGACCAAGATAAGAGATGGTCAAGATAAGAGATGACCAAGATAAGAGATGACCAAGATAAGAGATGACCAAGATAAGAGATGGTCAAGATAAGAGATGACCAAGATAAGAGATGGTCAAGATAAGAGATGGCCAAGATAAGAGATGACCAAGATAAGAGATGGTCAAGATAAGAGATGACCAAGATAAGAGATGACCAAGATAAGAGATGACCAAGATAAGAGATGGTCAAGATAAGAGATGACCAAGATAAGAGATGGCCAAGATAAGAGATGGTCAAGATAAGAGATGACCAAGATAAGAGATGACCAAGATAAGAGATGGTCAAGATAAGAGATGGCCAAGATAAGAGATGACCAAGATAAGAGATGGTCAAGATAAGAGATGGCCAAGATAAGAGATGACCAAGATAAGAGATGACCAAGATAAGAGATGGTCAAGATAAGAGATGGCCAAGATAAGAGATGACCAAGATAAGAGATGACCAAGATAAGAGATGACCAAGATAAGATGATACCAAGATAAGAGATGACCAAGATAAGAGATGGTCAAGATAAGAGATGACCAAGATAAAAGATGACCAAGATAAGAGATGACCAAGATAAGAGATGACCAAGATAAGAGATGACCAAGATAAGAGCTTAGGTTGGTTGTAAAACTTGAAGAAGAAGAATGTGAAAATAAGAGAATTTCCATCATGACTAGATAATCCATGAAAACAAATATTGATTAAAAAAATGACAAAATAATGTAAAATACGAGTATGTCCAGGTCACAGCCATCCAATCATGTTCCTCTGATGATCGCAGTCGATTTGCCCTGGAGAACCGTTTTATTTCGTTTTATGGTACCTTACGACCTCTTGGACTCAACGCATTACATTCCTATGCTTCTTAGTACTTTCTCATCTCATGCTTTGTAATATATATGTGTATTTGCTTCACTTATATGTTATATATTCACTTAATTCTTAATTGTTTCTCTTCTTTTCCGCTTCTGGTTTTGTGTTGCACTCATTTCGTTATTCGTTTTGTTCCCAGTTTTTCATTAGATAGGTTTGAATGTTTCAATATGTAATCGTCCATTTGTAGTCTTCCTCGAAATTCGTTACTCTTGTTGTATCGTTTGCTTGATAAAGGCCTTTGGTCGAAACGTTGCTGTTTATCGTCACTGTTTCTGTATTTTGTAAAACTATAGTACTTTGTTTTTACGTGTTTCGCTGTAAAATATATATCATCATTAGGAGCCGAGCCAACTGGCGTAGGCGATCATGGATCTCCACAAATCTCTGTCTTTTATGTTTGCTATCAACTCAGATGTTGACGCTCTACGTGCCATGAAGTCAGGCTATCCAAAATAGTATCTCCTGACTTCTTCTGCCTCGTCTACCCTCAATTTTACCGGTTGTCACAATGTGTTCTAAACCTCCTCCTCATTACATAAACGAAAAATGATGTCTGCCTCTTTCTTATATTGATGATAAGCTTTCTCTGTGTCTTTATCTCATTCAACACCTCAATATTAGTTCATTTTAGCAGTCCATGGGATTCTCATCATTCTTCTGTAGAACGACATCTCTGTGTCACTCAGAGATTTTTCGATCTGTGTGTTCATTGTCCATGATTCGCATCCGCATGTCAGTATTCGTGCTACATAACACTAAATAACCCGCATTCTGATATATATATATATATATATATATGTGTGTGTGTATGAATAAATAACGGTTGGATGTAATTGGACGCACACACACAAAATGTAAGAAATAATACATTGATGTAATATTGAAAATGTAATCGATACTATAGAAATGTGGAATATGTAAACAGTCGGTTATCTCTATATATCCTCTTTATGTTACGTTTCATACATACGAATTCCAGAAAAGATTTCCATTGTTGTCTTTCTTCCGACTGTCACTTAATTATTTCTCACGTCAGGTCACTATCTTTTAACTCACTTTCCCCCTTTCTACTCCATGTTCTCTTTGGACATTCAGTCCTACCATTAACATCCTCTTTCCATCAGAGACCATCAGAGAGTTGCCTTAGGCCATACCCCTACTGACATACGACCCACATGCCTAATCCACAGCGCTATTTGTTTTAATTTAATGATGGTCTCTAAAGAACAAATTGAATTAAATGCTAAATTAAATGTTTAATATTTTTAATTAAATCTGGAGTCGCCAAGAGGGAGGTTGATAACACGCTACGCAAGTGACCACGGGCCTTGGACATTTCAGGGTTAGAGGCCAGTTTCAGCCAAAAATTATCAGTGTGCGCATGCTACGAGGTTGAAATACAGAAAACTCAGATTCTTTACTTGGAAATCTAAATTACAAGTACCCTGAAGTCGTGTAAGGCTCGTCTGAATAGCGATAGACACTGATAATAAGAAAAGCAAACCTTCATGCACAAATAAGTCAGAAACGCAGTATTAGAGTTCATTACTACGCCTGAATTAATATCGCACAAACAAAAGCAAAAATAAATCTACAAAAAGAATATATATTTATACAACGACGACACAGCAAACCAGCACAAAGATTTGTTATTGATATGGATGATCAGCCATAATCTTTCAATAGCTTTCCAGAGCAGATCTTTGCCACCCTAACAGTCCTTCGGAATTTCTCTCTCTTTTTCTCACATAGACCAGATGTTCCCCCTCCGCTGCTGTCATAAATCATCTATCACACACTGAATACATCTTTACTGTGTGGTCTTCAATTTCTCCTCTACAGGGATGGGTTCTTTCCATAATTATCTGCTCCAGACATTCATGGTTTTTATATGCTCAACATACTTTTGTTTTATCATTTTAACATAAAATCATTTTCTTTAATTTGGTGTTGTATTCTCTCTTAATAGCTTCATTTGTTGCTTTCTGTGTCCATGTTATACGGAGTACGCTATTGTAACAATTATATTAAATATTACACAACTGTATGTTTCAGTCTTGGTAAATGTCTGTCTCACACCTATATGGTGCTATTTCAAATATGTATACTCCTCCTCTTCTTCTTTGCTTTCGTTCTTTACAACCAATTTTAATCACTCTTTGTGAAATGTTTGATCTTTGCCAAGAACATGTATACGTTCACATTGGTTTGGTAGGCCCCTAAACGCATAGACTTCTACACGTTTAGGATATGTGCATCTGACTTCAGTCAAACCTCCTCAGTCGCCTCCTACGACATGCGTGGCAGGTAACAGTGGTTCTATTCTTTACACCCCAATTTAGGCACCGGTAACCACTCGGACGAAATATGTGTTCTAATAATAAATACACTATTTATGTAGCACACACGAAGACCCGTTCTAGAAATCTCATCTTATTCTGCAGCTGTGAGACAAGTCATGGCTGGATAAGAGAAATAAAAACAAAGCGCATAGGAAGGCTCGCTTCATGCGTTTCATTTTTCGATCTGACGCCGAACGGCTAAACAGGATTAGAGAACATATATTCATAATATTTAATCTTTACCCAGAAAACTACAGTCTACGCCGTTTTTAATTGTCTCAGGTTTTTGCAAAACTATGTTTGTTTTAATTTTATGTACCACATTTTCATCTCTGATTAGAAACGAACCACAATATTTAAAAACGTTCACACTTTTTCTATTTTCGCACACTTGATAAACAAAATAGTCTTTTTTGCCATGTTTGTTTTAACAGTAAGTTAATTTGTTGTTGTTTTGTCACATTCAGATTTCACAATTTTTATTTCTTATTCTGTTATGTTGTGATTGAAGTAAATTTATTTATATATAAAATAACATAACATTCATCAAATTTCGATTTAAAATCATAAAGAATCTTCTTCTTCTTCTTCTTCTGCGTTCTCACTAGATTGTGATTTCGTATTCTCTAATAAAGGCAGCCGTCTGCCTCAGATTATCAGCCACGCCATAGAATTTGTCTTGGACGCTAGTGTAAGTGGGCCACCTCTTTCTTCTCAAGTCTACACACTAGGGGCAGTTCTGTAAGATATAATTCCTATGATTTCTGCTTCCCGTTTGTGCCGACCTCTTCCAGCAGTAAGTTTTGGCCACCCTCGTGATGGTAGGTCTGACATTTTTACTGCGTAGCTAAATCTCCATGGCAGATTGGCGGCCGTAGAATCCGTTATCCCATCCCTTATTGTAAGGGGTCGTTGCACCATGTTACGTGCCTTACGGCCTGGTGCATCCGTTTTCTGCAAGCATTTGTTTCAGGTTAGCATTCCTAGCGGATACCTGAATCCGATTTCAGCCAAACCTCCTTATCCGCCTCTTACGACATGCGTGGCAGGTATCAGTGGTTCTATTCTTTACACCCCAAATTTGGGGCCCGGTAACCACTTGGGTGATAAATAATCTACAACATAGTGTGTAAATAAAAAATACTGTCGTTAATGCCGGTAGTATCGCTTTTTAGGGCAGTATAGGACATGTGGGACGAGATCCTGAGAAATGTAATGGCCTCATTGCTAGTGCAGTCGCCACTAATCTGTTCACTTTCGAATTTTTCATTTATGCCCTCAACAGAAAAAATCCACGGCTTTTCCATGAATTGAACATGATTCTCCCGATAGAGTCGCGCTCTAACCCATTCGTCCAGACGACCTCTAGTGTGTACATTGCCGAGTGAAAATGTAAACGAAAATGAATTAGGAAATATTGAATTTTCAATGTAGTAGTTAAATTATTAAACAACAGTTATAAATGCTAAGGATGTAAGACTTAGAGTTAATGCTAGTTAGCAACCAAGAGGAGCAACGAAATCATATCATTTTCTAAAATGATGTCGTTAAAATCATATCCATAATTGCCCGTGTAGTGCTGGGGTCAGAAAGGGAAACAAAGAATAGTACCACTGCAACATACAAGCCATGTCGTAAGAGGTGACTGATGTAGGATCTAGGGAGCTACCCTAGTAAATAAAAAGCATCGCAGAAATCGGATGTGCTGGCCTACTTGTAGGCGCATTTCTGTCGACCGTACAAACGCTCTTAGGCTCAGATCACATACAAATCACACAGAGTGGTTAACAAGTTGTCGACAAGGAGCTTTCGAAGGAAAAGAAGAATGCATCCAGGATAATTTTGTTTTAAAATATTACTGTTATTTGTCGCTTGTTGTTAACATGACTGTGTTGTATACCTAACGCATATGAACATCCGCATTATTTTTGTGTTTACACTTCATACATATTGTCTGACAAGGGCGTGAACAACAGAAACATGCAGTTTCTGGAATAATCAATACTTCAAGAGAAGCATGTGATATGAGCAAACAGACAGAAAAGTGTAATGTTACAATAGGAATATGATTATTTTTGAAACCTTTACATCATTGAGATTTGGGAATATAATCTTATTTAAAAATATGTGAAGATAATGATGATGATGATGATTGATGATAAGGATGAGTGATGATAATGATGATGATGATGGTATTTTAATGATAGTCTATAGGAACAATATATTTTAATTCTGCTATCTTCTTGTTTTATGTAATTAAGTTGTCTTAGTCTGGCCTGAGGTGGCTTCTGTGGCTTAGGAGATAGTGACTTAGTCTATTAACCCCGACGTTCTGAGTTCGAATCACGCTGTGGACAATTTAGTTGCAAATTCTTTCGCGTGAATTTTTGCAAAAAGGGCGATGGCACCAGCCGTTCAGAAAGTAATGACAAACTACTGAACGTAATAATGTCTAGAAAAATCACAAACAGCGTTAAAAAGCTGGGGTTGATTCGCAAAGTCCTGTAAAGGATATGCAGTTAACGTTTAGTCTCGCCTGACCTATTTGAGACCATATTTCAGTCTGTCTCAACCATAAATTTCAATGGCAAATTTCTCTGAGGCCTGTGTATTCACACCCAACGCTTTCAAGTCGCACTTGCATGTGACTTTGTAGTAAAAGAATGATCGTCGCATAGTTCTATTACCAGGAATAGACAGTGGACAGGTATTAAGGATCTATGTACAAAAAAACGCATTTTACCAAGCAAGGGATTCGAATTACAACCTTACTTCTTACAGCACCCATTGTCAACGCGCGGTTTTCAGGGCATAATCAGCTAGCTCCTCTGTTTGTGTTTGAAAAAGCTCGTCTGCAGGACTAGACAATTGGTGCTTGTAAGAAGAAGGGTTTGTGGTTCGAACTTTGTATTTGGTAAAATTGTTTTTTCCGTTCGCCCTTCATACTTGTTTATTATCTATTTATTTACCATATCGCCCGCCTGCCTCGCGTGTTCATAGCGCGTTGTACGACAGGTGACAAGCCCCCTGTTAGTGCGGTTCAATTCCGCGGGCTGGCAGAAAAGTCACAGGTTCTCCATATTTACCATGTTCGTGGCACCGAACCGAAGGATTACTATGTCCATGACACCGAGCCGAAGAGCTGAAAGCTCAAGAGCTTCTGTATCGGAACAAAAAAATTTTTAAATTACCATATTCATTGGGTCCAGTGTTTCCCTGGAGTTCTACAAATTCCTTATTAACGTTTTTGCTAGAAACCAGCTTCATGTATATAATATCGTTGATTATCCGGTCACCATCCGGGTTAGGTGACCCAGTCATCTTAGGTGGCGTTGACTGATACAGGTAACTACTACAAATCCAGAATATACGGACCCTTTCATTATTTGTTTCAATGCTTCTCCATGTTGTCCCGAGACACAAGATTGAATAATTAATTTAAACTCCAAAATACAAATATGAAAGGTAAAATGTATGCAACACATACATATGGAAGTAAAATATAAAAAAACTACTAATATATAGCGATAATTGAAAGACATATGAAATAACTAAAATGACATGAGTAGCTATTATTGTGAATAAAAAAGTATCTGATTTAATAGCATGTTGACTGACATATAATACAACCAACCACCAATAACAGCATACAATTAAAAACAGATCAGGTACTAGAGACAAGGAAAGACCAAGCAAAAGATGGATAGACAATACCAAGAACACATTTAAAAATACGGATATTACACAACAAGGGTGACTCCACTGGCCCTGGATCACAAATTAAAGCTTCCACCCCAACTTTTAACGGCAAGAGTTTACAACCAATTCCATCTTCCACCTGGGGAAAGACAATAGACAAAATAGACTGACATATATGGTGTGAAAAAGTAACTTATCGTAAATGTAATTTATCACGGCACATGATAGTGATTTATTTCCAAACGAAGTTCATGAAAGATATCTAGTAAATTAGTATAAAGAAAAAGATCTATATAAACATATATTTATATCCTATAAGTCTAGATCAACATATATAATAATATAATTCCTTTCTTACCGTTATAAGTTACATAGGGCCTGCAAGCAATTTCTCCATACCGTTCTATCTTGGGTAACTCGCTCAATCTCATCCATGGAACTGAGACCGATATTTCTTGCCTCTCAGTAAAGTTCGGTTTAGTCTCCTTTAGGTCGTCCTCTCTTTATTGTTCGAGATCAGCATGGTTACTTTATAATATACAGGTTATGATCAACAAATAAACAGATACAGGTATTAAGAGCTTCCGAAAAACAAATAGACAAACACGGGACTCGAACCACTTACCCTAGTCCTTACGACACCAATCGCCTAGCCTAGCAATACGAGCGTCCTTACGTACACAACCAATGAGCCATTCTAAACACTTTCCAGTATACAGAGTCTTCTAAAATAGAACATCAGGAAAGAAGGCGAGAGGAAGACCACGAAAAATATGGTTAGGTGGCGTAGCAGAATCTTGTCAAAGGGCACAAATAACAATTGGTAACTCATTGGTTGTGTACGTAAGGACGCTCGTATTGCTAGGCTAGGCGATTGGTGTCGTAAGGACTAGGGTAAGTGGTTCGAGTCCCGTGTTTGTCTATTTATTTTTCGAAGCTCTTAATACCTGTATCTGTTTATTTGTTGATCATATTCGTTACTTCCGTTGCTTCCTCTGGGGTTCTTGTAAGAAAACTCCTTGTGCTCAATATACAGGTTAATACGATTAGTTGATTCTAAGTCAGTTTGTGTCCCTCGGTATGAATTCAGGCGAAGTCATGGCGTTGGATATTGTACCTCTTTTGACTCATGTTTGTGGGAAGGCATATTTTCTTTATCATCTGCGGAAGTCGTCATTCAGGCGAGTCTTATTCTGTATTCAGAGGGGCTTGTAATTTAGTTTATCAACTAAAGGATGAGGGTTACATGTAATTCGACCGCGTACCGTTTGCATACCCATATTTGAAGTCCAAACTGATTTCGAACCTCAAATGGACACCAGTGTAGCGTTGTTATCAACTTCGTTATCAGAGACCCAATTTAAAACCAGTTCAATTGTCTTAGGCTGGACATTCATTAAATCAAAGTTTCAAAATCAGCATTTCGCCTTTTCTTAAATAATTACATTTCTAGTGCCATTCATGAAATAATTTGTGCAGATCCTTTTCATTTTGCGTCACATTGCTACCGGGTTGTTGTCCAGTGTTGTGGTTTTCTGTTTTTGTCTTGTGCTGTTCTGGTGGCTTTGGTGATTGTTATTTGTGCCCTTTGACAAGATTCTGCTACGCCACCTAACCATATTTTTCGTGGTCTTCCTCTCGCCTTCTTTCCTGATGTTCTATTTTAGAAGACTCTGTATACTGGAAAGTTTGGATGCATTCTTAGTAATAGGTTTATGCAGATAATCAAGATTATTTGAGTAAAACTGGTACATGATACTGGTATCTTATCTTATCTTATCTTAACCACATTTGCCGTGAAGCGTCGTGGGGAGAGTTAGTTTCCTATCTTGTGCCAGGTGTGTTGCGCTTGACGTTGTCAGTCCATGCTTTGCAGAGACTCTGAGATGTTATCTATCCATCTTGTTCTTGGCCTGCCTCGTGCTCTGCGCCCTGAGTGTCGATTATTATAGGCACGTGATGGTAGTAAATGTGGTTCCATTCTCATTAAATGGCCGAACCACTTGAATCTTTGCTTCTCGATGTACTGTATGCATGGTATAGTACCAACGATGCTTCTGATATTCTCGTTTCTCACTCTATCTCGCCTTGTAACGTTGACAGCTTTTCGTAGACATCTCATTTCACATGTTGTAATCTTTCTTTCTTGTGTCTTAGTCAGGGGCCATGTTTGGCACTGATAGCAGAGAGTTGGAATAAATATGCAGTTTATCAGTTGTCGTTTGACTGCCATGTTAATGCTTGGATGTTTTAATAGTGGTGACAGTTGGTATGTCACTGCATTTGCCTTCTGGCATCTAGTCTCGATTTCTCTGTCCATCTTTCCATCTGCTGTGAATATACTCCCGAGATATTTGAATTCTGGAGTCTGTTGTATTTTGACATTATTCACGTGTATATTTAGTTGACCTGTTGACCTGCTTATTGTGATGACTTCTGTTTTGGAGGTGTTAATTTTCATGTCATATTTTTCGCATGTGGCTTGCAGGGCATTTATGTGTTGTTGAAGTTTGTTTTCGTTGTTGTAAATTATACTCTGATCATCTGCAAAGAGTAGTTCGTTTATTAAATTGTAGTTGTTATCGAGGTTGTTATCTGTCTTGGTTTCTTGCGTTATCCTGTCTATGTAAATATTGAAAAGTATAGGCGAAAGCACACATCCCTGCCTTACTCCTGATGATAATTCAAATTCGTCTGTCAGGCCGTCGCTTGTTCGTACTACGCTTGAGCATTTTGGTATAGCGCTCTAATATTGTCTAATAGTTGGCCCTGAATTCCATATTCACTTAGTATGGTCCATAGTTTGTTTCTGTTTATTCTATCAAAGGCTTTTTCTTGGTCTATGAATGCTAAGTTGAGCTGTTTGTCATATTCTATGGTGTTTTCGCTGAGTTGCCTTAGTGTGAACAGGGCATCAGTGCAACTCTTTCCCTTTCTGAACCCAAATTGAGCGATGTTCAGCTGTGGTTCTATTATAGGTTTGATTCTAGATTCCAAAATTGTAGCATATAATTTCCCAACATGACTTAATAATGATATGCCTCTGTATGTATTGCATTCTCTTTTGTTGCCCTTTTTTTCCATATTGGTATTATGATGGCTTTCTGCCAATCTTTGGGGACTTCTCTTTCTGTCCAGGCTGACTTGAAGATTCTATGAATCCATTGTATTCCTGTTTCTCCGCATGCCTTGATTGCTTCATTGGTTATACCGTCTATGCCTGCTGTCTTGTGACGTGGACTCTTCTTCACAACTTCTTCTATTTCTTGGATGAGTATATTTGGTTCTTCTATGCTTGTGTTATTTTAAATCTATTCGCAGTTGGTGTTGGTGGTTGGTTAAGTAGTTCTTGGAAGTATTCTTTCCATCTGTTCTTCCTTCCGTTTGTATTAAATATCGGTATACCGTTTTTATCATTAATAATGTCAGTGGGGTTGAAACTTTCGTCTCTTATCCTCATGGAATTGACACTTTTGAAAAATTTCGTGGCTGTTCTTTGCATAGTAATGACAGTTGTTCTCCGTATTTTTCCCACGATTCTGTCTTTGATTTTTGATTACTTGTTTACTTTGTCTTCTCGCTGTTCTGTATGCTGTGTAATCCTCTTGGCTTTTGGATTTTATCCATGTTTTGAAACATTTCTTCTTGGCTTTTATTGATACTGGTAGACATGAGTTATTCTGCACCATGTTTCAAAAGTGATGCTGTCTTAGAGTGAAAGTGTGACTTCTACTCGTACGATGAAATAATTTAACTTTTCTCTAAATACTTGTTTTCTAAACTCATTACGAACATATATTTTTTGTTATATTTGAGTTGTTAATGTAATATTGACAAGGTAGGCAGACAGGATGTTAGAAAAAGAAAATAACATACCGGAAATTGCTAAATGTTGATCCTGTTTTTAAAGCATTTTTAAGCAACCGCTTGAGATAATCAATCTGTGTTGTTTTGTTTTCTTTACAAAAATAATACGAATATAAGCAGAAATGTTTATTTAATATCATCATCAGCATCAAGTAGCATGTACTTTCCGGAACTTGGATCTCATAATATCAGCCCTGACAAACTCTCTGTTCTGTGCAAATTGACCGGCGTTAGCAGCAGTTATTCTCAGATCGGCAATGACATCTTGTAACCATCGTCTTCTAGGTGTTTTAATCATTCTTCTTCCAGGCACCATTCTCTCCATAATTATGTTCTTTAGGCACTCATGTCATTTGATGTGTCCGAAATATTTAATTTTGATTAAGATATGTTATGTTATTCTATCGACGACATGGCACATTGGGCATTCCCGTGCGTGCTCCGTCCTCCGCTACAGCAGTCCTCCCAAAGTCCACTTGATGACCGTACCCATGAGAAGTTTATTAGTTTATCTTCTCTCTCTCTTTTTCTCTCTCTCTCTCTCTCTCTCTCTCTCACCTCTCTCTTTATCGTTAAAAACGTGTTGTTTGACCCTACATGTTGTGTGTTGTGCGAGAGGTGAAATTCTTCTCCTCACTTGTATCATTTGCTTGATAAAAGCCTTTTGGTCGAAACGTTGCTGTGTATTGTTATTGTTTTTGTATTTTGTAAAACTACAGTATTTTGTTTTACGTGTTTCGCCATTGCCTCTCTCTGCCACGAAGACGACACCGTTTGGAATGTCCAAACTCAACTAATTCTCACAATCTCGCCAGTGTCTGAGACTCACTCTTATTTCACAACTATTCTTCTTCATTGCGTTCGTTCTTTACGACCAATTTTAATCACTCTTTGTGATATGTTTGATCTTTGCCAAGAACGTGTATACGTTGCACATTGGTTTGGTAGGCCCTAAACGCATAGACTTCTACACGTTTAGGACACGTGCATCCGATTTCAGCCAAACCTCCTTAGTCTTCTCTTACGACATTCGTGGTGATAACAGTGGTTCTATTCTTTACACCCCAAATTTGGGCCCTGGTAACCACTTGGGCGATGTGGAGATATTGAATGAGGCCAAGACACAGAGAAAAATTATTATCAATATTAGAAAGAAACAGTCATCATTTTTAGGACGTGCTGAGAAAGGGATGTTGTAACACATTGTAACAACTGGTAAAATCAAAGAAATACGAGACAAATGAAGACAGAGAGAGAGAATTTTGGATTTCCTGACTTCATGGCACGGAAGAGCGTCAATATATGAGATGATAACAAACAAAAGAGACTGAAATGTGTGGCGATCCATGATTTGCCTACGCCAGTCAACACGGCACCTGATGATGATGATTATGAACTACGATAAAATAGATGGAGCGCTTAGTACAAAGCAAAAGAACGAAATGCGTGTAAATATCTTACTATAGTTGCAAATGGCGTGTTCGAAGGACATTTCTAATCCGCTTTAGATGGCATGGGTTGAGTTGATAACTGATAAAAGATCGTGTGCACGACTATGTTTTTAAGAATAATTAATTGAAAGTTAGTAGGACAAGGATGTCCGGAAATAGTTGATTGATAACCGTCTCGACAACTATATCCAGTGATAGTTTATCACATTTGCCCGGACAAAACTGCATAAGGATAACTGATTGAATGTTATCCCGATAAACAAGTCCAAGGAGAGTTCTTTTAATTGTGCAGATTTTTTTTTCCCGATCCAGAAGCACTTGAGCTTTTCAGCTCTACGGCTCGGTGCCATGGACATCGTAATCCTTCGGTTCGGTGCCACGAACACTGTAAATCTGAGGAATCTGTGTCTTTATCTGCCATCCCGCGGAATTGAACCCGCACACACAGAGGGATAGTCACATGTAGTCCAACGCCCTACGAATACGCTGGACAGACGGGCAATTGTGCAGATAAATGTGTAGACTGACTATTGACTGAAAGTCGTTCAAAGTTCGTGTTCCTTTATCTCTCTCTCTCTCTCTCTCTCTCTCTTAACATATTTACTGTCATGTGTTAATCATCATCATCATCAAGTAGCTTGTCCCTTCCGGAACTTGGCTCCCATGACAGCAGTCCAGAAAATCTCTCTGTTCTGTGTAAGTTGACCGGCGTCAGCAGCCGTCATTCTCAGATCGTCAATGACATCTTGCACCCATCGTCTTCTAGATCTTCCTCTAAAACTAATTACTGCTAATACTAATTGAAAAACACGATGCGGCCACATTAATTTGTGTTGTACATTTTCTAGCTTGAAAAAATAGATACATTTAATCCAATTAACAAACTAACAATTTCCATAGAGGTCTACGATGTAGAAATATCTTCATTTGCCTCTTTGTCTCAGGAAACAAAAGGTCTTGCGTCACGTAGTATGTTCTGCATCCGTAACGCATGCCTGGCGATTTTTATGGAATAGCTGAGTCGCCCAAGCGTCAACTACCCCTCTCGACCTCGCTGATAGAATCCAGAGGAGTGCAAGCACAACATCTGGTATTAGTTATGTTTCAGGAGATGCCGGTAGGAGATCACTTGATGCCTTAGGGACTCCGCTCCGGATTTTCTGTTTGGGTTTACTCCCATAGTCTTTGCCTCTCCCGAGGTTCCCACAAGGCAGTTTGCCCATATTTGGGAGGTCTGGATCTTGGATATCAGGTAAATCCACTGATATCACAAATCAGGAGGGGGGGACCTCCACCGAGATTTTTGTCGGGTTAACTCCCCAGGGACATTTTTTTAAAATCCTGACCTAGGGAGTCCGTCTCCTAAGCGAGCCATTGCCACGTTAGCCTTTGACCTCACGATCAAAGTGTCCCGGTCTTCACCGCTGGGAGGTGGGGTTGACGTGTGTGTTGTGAGGGTCATCAGCAGGCTACTAACTTTTGTAGAAATATATATCTTTGATATATATATATATATATTAAACTTGATATTCTATTAAAATACGCTGGTGTAAATGTATCATCAAGTTTTACGAGAATCAATGCTTTGGGTAGTGTGCGGCAGTTTAGTTTCGTTTAGTCGCCGGATCATTATCACAGCACGACATGTGCAGAGGATGTTGTGTGTCAGCATTGACTCGAAGGTATGCACGTGCACCGCTCTTCCGTGCTATATCTTCCAAAGCAAGATAGTCAAGAAGGTTGCGCATCGCCGTGCACGACGTGTCTTTAGTGCACTCAAGTATGATGTGCATCGCCTCGTTCTGTATTCTTGACAGTCGGTCACTTTAACTATGACTGAGAGTCAGGATCGCCAGAGCATACTCAATCACAGAAAGGACCAGACCCTGGTATAAGAGACAAAGATGGCGCGGCTTACAATTTGCCTCAGAGATTACCCTCATCGCAGTCAAACCCTTCTCGCCTTTATTATTACATGATCTATGTGTTCCGTAAAAGCTATCTTCGATCAAACCGCAACACCAAGTATTTCATAGCCTGAGATTCCCCTCCCCTCTGCACACCAAACCACAGGTGGTGTTGGAGTATTGCCGATATGGTTGTTTAACAGTATTACTGTTCCTGAGGTATAAGGGGGGATAAATTCCTGATTATATTTTAGTTGTTTATTCCCCTTTTGATTATTCCCTTTGTTGTGATTTTTTGTTGTGATGATAGTTCATGACAGCTCATCAGTTGTCACGGAGATTACCTGCGTTGTAAACGAACTCGGGGTATTTGATATTTTTGAGTGACCAGTCAGATTGTACATTGAGTCTGGGACTGTACGGCGAGCAGTACTGTTGAAGTACTCGATTTATGATTGAGGTTGGAACTGGACAGTAAGACGGGCATAGAAAAGGGACAAGACGGTCGTGATGGTTTTCTTTGATTAGACAACTTCGTTATCTACTGTGTAGGCATCTGTGGGATGTTATTTTTCTACTGTTTCTGCATCTGTGTGATGTTAGTTTACTACTGTTTTGGCATCTGTGTGATGTTAGTTTCACTACTGTCTTGAGCATCTAGTGATGTAGTATATATTCTACAAGACTGAAAATGTGGTCAGTCACTGTCTTTTGGTTAGACAACGTCATTTCTACTGTTTTGGCATCTGTGTGAAGTATCATATTCTACAAGACTGAAAATGTGGTCAGTCACTGTCTTTTGGTTAGACAACGTCATTTCTACTGTTTTGGCATCTGGGTGGTGATATATATTCTAAAGACGGGGTTAGAACAACGTCATTTCTACTGTTTGGCATCGTGTGAGTATCATATTCTACAAGACTGAAAATGTGGTCAGTCACTGTCTGTTGGTTAGACAACGTCATTTCTACTGTCTTGGCATCTGTGTGATGTTATATATTTTATAAGACTGAAAACGTCATGAATCACTGTCTTATGTCGTCAGCGTGATTGTTGCTCTGTTTAGGCGACGGTGTGATCCTAAAGTTCTGCAAGACTGGTATTTGTTGTTGTGAGGCTCTTCGTGCTAGGAAGGACAAGGAATATGGACCAGGAGATTAATTCTAAGGTAATATTATTAACTGCTAAATTTGAAAATTTTCAATATATTTGATTTATGTGAGATGTGATTTATTATTATTGTATTATGGTGCAGTATGTTTATGAATAATGATAATGTAAATTTCAATCTGCAATAGATGCTTTATAATTACTGTTCTTGAATCGTGGTGACGTTGGTGTTAGTTATTTTGTGTTTGATTCTTAGAGGGTGTATTGATGTATGTGAGTGGAGTTGTTATAGGTGTGTTCGTTTGGTTGAATCAGGTATTAGGAGTGTTGTTCGTTTATGTTGTACCAGCTTGGCACGAGGCTGGTATCACTGTATAACACTTCAAAAAATACTGGTACAGTTGTTCAAAGAGAACTATGTCACCGCTCTTTTTGTGGAGTTGACCAATGCTCCTGCTTCACCACACCACCTACCTATGTGGTTGAGTTCTGACAAAAGTTCCTCCACAAGCTGTTCTCTATCCTTGACTTGTCGACAGTTTAATATACAAACTTGGCACACATTGCGGCATATAGTACAGAATGAGTTAAAAGAGAATGCTAAATATAAAAACATGACAGTATTTTCCGAACAGATTACGACACAATCGTCTGAAAATACTGCACCAATTATCCCTTGTCTTGTTAGAAAATGAATCAATCAAGATTTCAGATTTAATGTTATTGGATTCGTACAAATATCATAAACCAGACGTTATGTGCGTGTGAATATGAGGAATTCTTGCAGGACTGTACGGTATAACATATTGGTCTAGTCTGCCAGACATGTGGACACAAATAACAAAATATTTATAATTATTTCAAGGGCATTGCTGAACAAAATAAGTTTGAAGAGAGGATTACGAAACATTTCAGTATAACTAAAAGTATCTCTAACATTGACAGAGGAACGTGCTGGAACTTAGAAAACGTATAATATTTACAATAGTACATGGCACCTTGACAAAAGATTGGGTTTGTACATTTCAAAATGGTAGTAAAGTACAAAGAGACCATAAATGATAATTTGTAAAATGCTAATGGATAATGATAAGTTGTAACTACTAAATGGATAATTATAAGTAGTAACTTAATAGATGGAATAATGATAAGTAGTACTCTAAATGGATAATATAAGATAGTAACTAATAGATTTGGGTAATGATAAGATAGTAACTACTAGATGGAAAATGATAAGTTTGTAACTACTAGATGGAAAATGATAAGTTTGTAACTACTAAATGGATAATGATAAGCAGAACTAATAAATGGGTAATGTACATGTTATGAACTGTAACTACTAAATGGAAATGATAAGTTTGTAACTACTAGATGGATAATGATAAGTTTGTAACTACTAAATGGATAATGATAAGAGAACTACTAGATGGATAATGATAAGTTGTAACTACTAGATGGATAATGATAAGTTTGTAACTACTTAAGATGGAACAGATGGATAAGTTATGTAAAACTAATAGATGGAAATGATAAGTTTGTAACTACTAGATGGGAAATGATAAGTTTGTAACTACTAATGGATAATGATAAGTTTGTAACTACTAAATGGATAATGATAAGACAGAACCTGACAGATGGGAAAATGATAGTTGTAATGCTCTTGACTAAATTTGGAATGATAAGTTTGTAACTACTAAATGGATAATGATAAACATAACCCGACAGATGGGAAAATGATAAATATACTAGAACAAATTTTTCTCTATGGATAATATAATTGTAACTACTAAATGGAAAATGATAAGTTTGTAACTACTATGGATAAGATGAGAACTGACAGATGGAAATAAGTTTGTAACTACTAGATGGAAAATGATAAGTTTGTAACTACTAGATGGAAAATGATAAGTTTGTAACTACTAGATGGAAAATGATAAGTTTGTAACTACTAAATGGATAATGATAAGACAGAACCTGACAGATGGGAAAATGATAAGTTTGTAACTACTAATGGATAATGATAAGACAAGGAACTGATAGATACTGGGAAATGATAAGTTTGTAACTACTAGATGGATAATGATAAGTTTGTAACTACTAAATGGATAATGATAACACAAACCCGACAGAGGGAAAATGATAGTATAGTACATGTCTCTATGGAAACTAATAGAACAATATTTTTCACATTTCGAAATTATCAGATAAAAGCTTACAGACAGATAAATGATCCGACAGTACATAACACATATAGACGTGATACCGAAGTACAAGAGAGACCTAAATCGGTTGTATTAACAAGAAAACATGAAAGAATCCATTTTATTACCAAGTAGTATTTTGGGCGCTGTTAGGAACGTAATTTCCTTTGACTAACAGTACACGTTGGACGAGTTGATCAATATAATGCTGGCAACCTTTACTTTCCAGTGTTTGTTCGCAGTGTTTTGAAGATTGAGGATTATCAAGAGCTACATTTACTCTGTATTTTGTAGGTTTCAGAAACAAGGACAATAAACACGCATTTGGATGACAGAGTTAATGCCCTTGTGGTGTGGATACACAGAAGTATATGTCGAAATTTCATGGAAAGGAAAAAAGAGATAAATAAAGACGTTCTAGAAAAACTAGTCATAAAGACAGATTTACTACAGGAAAGCAAGATTAAATAGATAGTAGTTCGGACACAAAAAGATACATCAGAGATTGAACGAACCCAAATTAGAGGGAAAGTTGAAGGACAACAAGCAAATGGAAAACTGGGACACAAGTGGGAGGGAAATATCAAGAGATGGACGAATTTTATAATGGTAGGTGCAGCATCAAGGCATTACAAGTGTTAGATGTCCATTGCTGGGAATCTTAAATGCGAAGACGGCACCCGAAGATGACGTTTCACCGGTATCCAAGTGAAGCAGTGTCGACCTGACAACTGTTTCGGTCGGAGAATAAAATGCGCTTAAACTGCGGGTACCGTATCCGGGACAGCACGTCTACTACACAAGTGCACTAACCCCTGAGCTATGGGCTTATTCAAGTGGTTATCATCCCCATTGGCTCTTTGTCACTCCAAAATATGGGATTGCCATTCCAGAATAGGGCATTACAGCCACAAGAAACGTCGTGATTCAGCGCAGAACATACTACGTGACGAAATACCTATTGTTTCCTGAGACAAAGAGGCCAATGATGATGATGGCTCTTTGTCTCAGGAGACAATACGTTTTGAGATATGAGATTGCTACTGTGCTGAATTACATCGTCTGTAATTGTCTATTATGGAGTGACATTCCTTGCCACAGTTGTTGCCGGTCAAACAAGATACTAGAGCTGATGAAGAGGATGGTCTTTCTGTGCTCTGCACTTTCTTTTGCTCCTATACGTATTGGCCTGTCTCTTCTTCTTTGTTAAACCAGTCCTCACTGCCGATCTCCATGTGTGCCTGTTTTTTGGCCAACGGCTTCCAGTTTTCTTTGTCTATACTGCATTAAGTTAGATCTCGCTTGCCGGCGTCAATGAAGTGTAGTAATGTGCGCCCATGCGCCCATAACTCATGCGTCACACGTGTCCGAGCAATCTCAGTCGTCACAGACTCAGCAACACTGGCTATAACATATTCATTAGAACATGATCGAGTTATAAGAAAACCATTAACATATACAACATTATAAGAACAACATTGATGATATTATTTGTTCTAGTGATACTTGTACCAACTGTAGCATGTACTAAAGTGCTGAGTATCAAAGGCTGAAAAGTTGTTTCTATACTAAGATTATAAGTACTAAAGTCATCAAGATCGCGTAAACAAACTACCATACCCTATTTCATGGCCAATTCAGTTCTACACAACGTTATTGTCATATTAAAATTTACATTTGATGGTGTTTTACCGTGAAATTGTTATCTGTTTGAGCTACGGAAACTATACCAAAAGGAGCGATAGTAAACTATTCATTTCGAGATTACGTCATATGCTTACTCACTAAATATACTTCGTGTGTGAATCAGGTTGAGTTCAATGTACGTAAAAGATGCGCTTCATTCATTCTCTGCGCTAAGAGGTTTACATTGTGTTTTTGTTAGTAAATTTAACTAACGAGAATGTAATTATTCGCGCACAGTGATCATGTTTACGGAACTAGTTTAAAACTCAACCTTTCACTCAAACTTTTTTTTTTACTCAAACGAAAAGTTCAGCTCGTAGAATAATAAAATAGTCATGAATTTATGGACTAATGACTGATTTCAGAACAAAACAAGTCTTGGTTAATAATATCAATTTGATTAAAGTCAATAAAATCAAGTCGGGGATCTCAGTGACGTGAAGGTAAAGTGTTCGCCTAACGCTTGAAAAGTAATGGTTCGTTCCCCGCTTGGACCGACTGAGATCTTTTTCACGAAATGTCTGATTTCAATGTAGGTGAGATCGAATGCCTAGTCACATTGAAAACCGACAACAACACGTAGGTCGCGTCCCAAAGTTGAGTCCGAAGGGAACCCTTCACATGGGAAAATTGATTAGCGTAGTCTACAAAGCCGAAGCCCAGGCAACATTCACTAAATCAGAACAAGATAACATTCATTCCAAAATATACATAATCTCTAAAATTACGTCAGGGACCCTCATCTTCACTACGGAGATCGTGTACTACCGCTGAGATATCTTGTGTAAGAAAGAGATCGGATCACATGTGGTTATTCATCAACGTGTAATAATGATGGTTCAATCAATCGGTTAATCATTCAATCCAAGGATGCTTTGATAAGACTAAGATGTAATGTCTAGATTAGAGCCAGTCTTACTATACTTATATACTTACTAGACTAGAGACAATCCTGCGATGATGTAACTAGAATATGATAGCAAACGAGACAGAACATGCATAACTAATACAGTTCCACAACTTAGAGTGCTATGCTTGTTATTTATCTAATATTTAGAGAATATTTTTTATTATTACTAACTTACTTTGTAGTTACGTGTTTTGCGTTAAATACACAATATGACAGCAATCTTTCGTTGTATAGATAGCAAAGAACTCTCTATCGATAGCAACGACAATTAAGAGATGATAAACCCACACGAAAGTTGCTTTCTCAGAAAATGAAAACAGATATAATAAATTAAGAATACTTGCGAATCATATAATGCAAGAAGATAGTTTCAACAGCGTTACATAGATCCGATTCTGTCATATAGAAGCAAATGGTGAACAATAAATATACGTAAATGGTAGTTGGAAGTTTTGTGGTATCCTGTGTGCTTGTAATACGAGACAATAAATTATTGCCTATATCAGAGAAAATAGGCACTTTATATGAGCCTTGACTATCCCCTGTCAAATATTATATCATAAAACGGCCTTAGTCTGAATTTACTTTTTCTCATTATAGTGTTCAGAAAAATATTTATGTCAAAAGGATGTAAACCATTCGCAGAATATTCTAGATAAGATGTAATGAGAGAAGATAACTTAAAAAAATTAGCTGATTAAACGGTAAAAACTGAAGTAATCTATTATGTTAGAAATGTTATTTAAAACGACATACAGAACGTTTTGTCAAAGACATAAATGTTTGTTATAGAAATATATCATGTCAGCTAGTAAGTCTTCTTCTTCGCGTTCGTTCTTTACGACCAATTTTAATCATTCTTTGTGATATGTTTGATCTTTGCCAAGAACGTGTATACGTTGCACATTGGTTTGGTAGGCCCCCTAAACGAGCTAGTAAGTAAATGATAATAGAATAATCCTCTTAAATGCACGTTCTACGGAAGGGTAATCTGAATGGCATCATCATTAAATAGCTTGTCCTTAGCAGAACTTTGCTACCTTAACAGTCCTTTGGAATTTATCTTTCTCTCGTAGACCAGATGTCCCACGGTGGCCACTGACACAAAAAAGATAGGATCACGAACTCTGGCAAGACCAACCAGACAACCTGTCATGATCACGTTACTTTACAATAGAAGCATTTCTTATCTCGCAGACAACGGACATCTACACAATGGTCACTAACAGACATTTATAGATGAACTCTGGAATGACCAGCTAAGAAAACTGGCAGGAGGTGATTATGTTTTTACGTCGATGAATCATGTTGTGATAAAATTTGACAAGCAATTCCTTTGCTGGACCCGGACTCTAAGACTTGACAAGTCGTGAGAAGTCTTGAGAAGTCGTGTAGACTCTGACAATCTGAAATATATTTTGGTTGATTTTGAGCTTCTTCTTCTTTGAACGCTTCATATCGATCACTTGTTAACCACTCTGTGTGATTTCTATGTGATCTGAGCCTAAGAGCGATTTAACTTTATGGGAGTTATGCACATACAAGTAGGCCAGCACATCCGATTTCTGCGATGCTTTTTATTTAATAGGTAGCTTCCTAGGCCCCTACTTCAGTCGCATCTTACGAAATGCTTTGTAGATTGCAGTGTTATTATTCTTTTCTCCCCCTGTGGTTCCGGCAACCTACGGGTGCGACGTGTGAGTAAATCTCATACTATACAAAGTTATCAATGACACTACTACCACATATCACGAGCAGCTTCCCTCTTTGATCCCTACTCGTTTTCTCACACAGCAGTAATACAGCTTATTTTCAGAATCGAAATGTGAAGGTGGAGTAGCGACTTAGCTAACTCCAAATTTACTCCTGAATATTCTTGCTGAATTATATTATCTTAACTCAGTAAATACCAAGCATCGCAGTATATGTCCGTTTGCATGTTAGGTTGAAACATGTGTAGGTGACTGTGTCATAGTTCGTTTCACAATCACAATAGCGCAATATTAACCATAACGCATTCTGAAAGTTTCCGGTTACTTAACATATTCTTTCACGTATTTAGCGTTATATAAATGTCCATTCACTTATCTACAACAGTACATGTTATTTATCAAATTATTTTTAAGAAATAAATATATATGACCTTTTTCATCTTTACATACGGCCAATTGGCAAGTGGTTTACTGAAACAACTTCTGAGTTTTCGCTTTTCTCTCTTGTCTTTCAGCTCATCTTTCGTGTTGTGTCGGAGCTGAAAGCAAGGATAAAGTCTCCTCTTCATTTGTGCCTAGCCTGGGCAGCTGATATAGGGAATGTGCCTTGCCCATTTTGTACAAACCCCCTCTCTTCTCTACTGTTTAATCCAAAGGAAAGACAAAGCCCATACGTTTTGAATCAAGCAGGGTTTGCAGGGGATGTCAGAAGATGAAGTGAATACACATATAACCATCAACTGTCTTCGGATTTGTGGTCAAGGCTTACTCCTCTAGCCCTCTGCATAACCTACTGACCCACAGGACAGTGGAGATTTTCTATTAGAGTTTACTCCCCTAACCTTTAGCTCTCCCGAGGCCCCTCCACAAGGCAGTGAGTTTAACAGTTGCAGATGGTACCGTCTACTGTAATACGGTAGTAGATGAAACCATTTGATCTGACAAATTCAGAAATAAAAACAGTACAACAGTAATATGTACATAAATCTGCGGAATAGAATAAAATAAACAACAATTAATTCGGCCACAGCGTATTTTTCAATGAAATAGTCAATATCAGTGGCGGCTCGTGATCGTTTTTCAATGAAATAGTCAATATCAGTGGCGGCTCGTGATCGTTTTTCAATGAAATAGTCAATATCAGTGGCGGCTCGTGATCGTTTTTCAATGAAATAGTCAATATCAGTGGCGGCTCGTGATCGTTTTTCAATGAAATAGTCAATACCAGTGGCGGCTCGTGATCGTTTTTCAATGAAATAGTCATAGTATCCAGTAAGTGGCGGCTCGTGATCGTTTTTCAATGAAATAGTCAATATCAGTGGCGGCTCGTGATCGTTTTTCAATGAAATAGTCAATATCAGTGGCGGCTCGTGATCGTTTTTGAAATTAGTGGGGCTCGATCACAAATTTTCTGGGAAAAATCATGTCTTTGGGTTAGGTTATATTTTAATTTATTAAATAATAAATACACGTTACACATTATTGTTGGTGGGCCCCGCCCTCTGGCCATTAATGACGAGCCGCCGCTGGTCAATATGTTAACCCCTGTTTTCACACAGTTCTATTTATAATTACTGGTAACAACAAAACTATTCCTCCAAAAAACAAATACTTGCCAACTCTGTAAACAGAAAACAAAACAAGTGTAGATATTTGTATTCCTCCAAATTAAACAACAAAACAAGACGCAATATTTCTAGTCAGGACTTGTCTGCCAGCAAATCTGGCAGATCTATCATTTCCCATCTTTAACCAAACTTATACTACGTTTTCGTGATAGAAGCAATATTATTTAAATTACACGAATCTAGACGTCTAAATGTTATACATCGTAAGCTTATACTGCGAGGGTGGAGGCAATTAAGGAATTCACTAGCAACTAGTTGCGTGGTTTAAAATGATCTTTAACTTAAGCTTTATTCAAGACTTTAGCTACGGAATCATGAAGGCTAGTATTAGAAAGGATAGCATGACTGAAGCAAAGATCAAGAAATAACGAGCAAACGCAATGAGAAATCGATGCGAGCCAAGAAAACACACAAAAACATTTGCATTTTGTATTTGTTTGTTGTAGAGAAGATCGAATTACAATGACAGCAAGTTTGCATTGATGGAAAGACAAGACAAGTGAACTTAGTTTAGTTTTCACACAGAAATATACTTTGTAAAACGTGCCAGGCTCGTAAATAATGTTTGAGTGTGAAGCATGGACATTTAACAAAGCAGTGGAAAAACATACATGCTTTTGAATATAAATGTTACAGAAGAGTACCCTCAGTATATCATGGGCAGATAAGATAACAAATATATTTATCCAGAAAGAACTGATGATCAAAGAAAACTGACTGATGATACAAATTAGAATAAGAAGACCGACGTATTATGGACATATAAAAAGACACGGTGGGTTGAAGAAGCCATTATGGAAGAAGATATCCCGGGAAAAAGATAAGATCAAGACCACGGAGAAGATGTATTCAGAATGTAACTGATGATTTGAGCACGACGGCTGCAGAGGCGATTTGGTCCGACCGACTTTCTAATTAATTGTTTACACGTCAACCACAATCTGTCAACCATCTTTCCACAGTTATTTTCCATTTTTCCTGTAGACGTCCAGGCCTTTTTCTCCCAAACACTGTTCATTATAGAGCTGTCGTAACCTATGTTTCTACTGACATACTACATACACGTCCAATCCACCTCCACATTTCTCTTCTATTGTTTGTAAAACTTGTGCTATTTTCCGCTCTTCATATACATTTCTAACATTTCAAGATGCAATAACTGATGTAGATATGGGTGATAGAAGGTTAGTCGTCTGAGTGTAGACTTCCACTCTGGTTTGATTATGTACATCTTGACATGAAAATCGTGACATATCCTTTACAAGACATCGCCATCAACCACAGTAAACGATTCATTGATCTTCTAGGCACCACTTATACGTTCAGTAGTTTGTCGTTGCTGTCTCAACAGTGAGGCCTATTTTTACCGTTAGTAAAAATCCATGGGAAAAAAGCTGCTTCCAAAGTATCCGTCGCGGAATTCGAACCAGGTACTCTTGGGTTGAGATCGAGCTAAGCCACATAAGTCCATACACGTATTATACACTAAAAATATGGACAATAAAATTGAAGACAGTGAAAAAGAACACCTTGAGTCTTGTATAATAGAACAAGTATATAAATATCTCAACTCAGATATATTGATTACACAGTGCTACTACCTGTCTTTCTTTCTTTCTCTTCTTCAATCCTGGTTTGTCTCACAGAGTCAGGATAAGAAGTGATTTCTAGAAGTGACCCTTGTGTGTGCTTCATAAATAGTGTCTTTTGTCGCCTCTGTTATCTCTGAGGTCCACCTTTTGCGTGGCCGATCTTGTGCTTTGTACTTGTAGAATTTTGAAGAGATTTCGAAAACCGGTATTACCAACATCATAAAGTGGAATAACGACATTAATAATGACAATTAAAGAGAAAAGTTGACAACTAAATGTGTAGTTGAAAGTCAATCTATATATAATTGTATAAATACGAGGCGTGTTCAAATGAAAACGGGACTTGTGGATTTATTTAAAAAATATCATACGCAAATTAACAGTTCCAACGGAATTAAACAAAGCAACCACTTGTGAATAAGAATGCACCTGGGTTCATCAGAAAAATCTCCGTATGCATTTAGGCAAGCATCCCACTGTTTAGGTAGACGTCGAATGCCGTCCGAGAAAAAGGTGCGTGGTTGCTCACTGAACCATGTGGTCACCGCTGTCTTCACGTCTGCGTCGCTGTTGAATCGCTGTCCCTTTAGTGTTTTCTTCAACGGTCCGAACAAATGGAAATCACACGGGGACAAATCGGGACTATAGGCTGGGTGATGAAGAACTTCCCAATTCTTCTTGCCAATGTTTCCTGCACAATTTTGCGACGTGCGGACGAGCGTTGTCGTGGAGAAGAATCACACCTTGAGAAAGCTTGCCTGGTCGCTTAGCCTTGATGGCCTTATGCAGCTTGTCTAAAGTGTCTTTATAATGGGCGGCATTGATGTTGACACCAGGTTCCTTAAAATCGGCCAACAAAAGCCCTTCATGGTCAAAAATGCGGTCACCATAACCTTCCCAGCAGAAACCTGTGTCTTGAATTTTTGGGTTTTGGTGAACCTGGATGTTTCCATTGCATGCTGTCAATTTTGCTGCTCGGTTCATAGTAGTGGCACCATGATTCATCACCTGCCACAATGCTCAACAGAAATGCATCACCCTCTGTCCTGTAACGCATCAAGTGGTTCAAACTCCACCCCATCCGTTCTTCCTTATGGTGGTCAGTCAACATCCGTGGGACCCACTGTGAACACACCTTCCGATAGTTCAATTTCTTCCGAACAACCATGTGGGCTGTCCCGATTGACATATGGAATTCTTCTGCAAGCGAACGAATGCTCCGACGACGATCAGTCAGTACTGCTTTATCAAGCAAGGCTATGGCTTCTTCTGTTGCAACAATATGCGCCTGGTCTGACCTTCTCCACGACAACGCTCGTCCGCACGTCGCAAAAATTGTGCAGGAAACATTGACAAAGAAGAATTGGGAAGTTCTTCATCACCCAGCTTATAGTCCCGATTTGTCCCCGTGTGATTTCCATTTGTTCGGGCCGTTGAAGAAAGCACTAAAGGGACAGCGATTCAACAGCGACGCAGACGTGAAGACAGCGGTGACCACATGGTTCAGTGAGCAGCCACGCACCTTTTTCTCGGACGGCATTCGACGTCTACCTAAACAGTGGGATGCTTGCCTAAATGCATAGGAGATTTTTCTGATGAACCCAGGTGCATTCTTATTCACAAGTGGTTGCTTTGTTTAATTCCTTTGAAACTGTTAATTTGCATATGTACTTTTAAATAAATCCACAAGTCCGTTTTCATTTGAACACGCCTCGTATATAGTGCACAGTGTGACTTGTGTGGTTTTCAGCAAGAACGTGAGTACGTTGCACCTCCGTTTGATCCTTACGGATATAGGACGGGTATTTCGAATTTCGGTGAAAGTATATGCATAGAATGGAACGAATTTAGGAGAAGTAATGAAATCAGAGAAATGTCTAGTCAACCACTAGTAACAACTTTTATAAAATGGAAAATATGGAGATATGTTGGACACACGAGACGAAATGATCAAAGAATATCAAAGTAGACATTGAAGAAGGATGCAGATGGTTCAAGAAAGAGATGATGACCTAAGGTGACCCAGAAAAGAACTTTGCTGAGAAAGGCAAGAAATATCGGTCTCCAAATTCCATGGAGAATGAGCGAGTTTCCCAGGATAGAGTGGTATGAAGAAATTGCTTGGAAACCCTATGTAACGTATAACGGTACAAGAGGAATTATTATTATTAGTATATGCATAGACAAGCTATGTTCCTAAAAGGATACACATTTGTACAGACGATTAACTAAGAATTTACAATACGAAAAACCCCATTTTAAAGTATCACATCTGGAGTTCATAGTTCATGATATCAGATATGATTGGTCAGATCTGATTCCTGCTAAAATGGCAGTCAAAAACAGAGACTTTATAGTGGACAGACCTCAACGTAAATTATATTTTACAAAAACTGTTCATAACAGAGGACCTGGCACACAATGTCAAGAAGATCCCCCTTATGAATACCCCACACTCCCCACCAACCCCTTTCTGCAAGATACATTCATGTTAAGAGATGAAGAAGAATATAATCTTTATTAATATCTGTTATGTGGTTGAAAAGCGGGGTTATTTTTTTAAGTGTGAAGATAATTATATTTAATGTCTGAAATCTGACAGTGGCGTTTACCACTAGAAATGTACGAAAGGAGCACCGGAAAGGAGAGTTGAATACGTCGCTTTTTCTACTGCCCTGTCCGTTATTTATCTCATTTTCTCTTGCACACGTGTGTTGTCGTGTGAAGTGCAGTTTGCAGAAAAGAACCATGTTATGCACTTTCTGTATAGAGGGGTGACAGCCCTTCCCGTTCTTGTTATTGATCATGTATTACATTTCATTATCAGCATAGTTCTAACAGCATTTAAACAGCTTGATCTGTATGTATTCACATTGTTTCTATTTAATTAAAACTATTCAAGAATTTTTGAATTACATAAAACTGCGTCTCTGGTCTATCAATAGACATACCTCCTGGAGTATGTCAATACGAAATGATAGTGGCTTCACTTAAGTAGCTATACAAGGGGATGTTAGTCGTAACTACTATTCTTTAATCCTGTTTTGCCTTTCAGTATCAGGTCGAAAAAGGAGACAAATGCAGCGAGCCTCTTTATGCACCTTGTCTTTCTTTCTTTTCTCAAGTCCTGATTTGCCTCAGAGCTTCAGGGTAAGAAGAGATTTCTAGAACGGGCTTTTGTCTACTCTTCATAAAAGTGTCTTTTTTCGCTTTGTTATCTCTGAGATCCATCTTTTGCGTGGCCGGAATTTTTGCTTTGTATCCACTGTATCGGAGTAACATTGTTCTTTGTGGCGCACTGTCTGTTGATAATCTGCTTATATGACCGAACCATGTAACCGAACCATTTAATTGTTTGTTTTAGATAAAGTTCAGTACTGATGCTGTACCCACTTTTTTCCTGATGACTTCGTTTCTAAACCGATTTCTTCTTGGTGCTCTCAGCATTCTGCGTAGACACTTCATCTCTGTCGTAATTAGTTGTTTCGTCATTTAATGTCAGCGTCCAGGTTTGGCGTGCGTTACTAAGAGATTAATAGTAGCATAGTAAGTGGAGATTAGTACGAGCTAGGTATGGGGAGATTAATAGTAGCATAGTAAGTGGAGATTAGTACGAGCTAGGTATGGGGAGATTAATAGTAGCATAGTAAGTGGAGATTAGTAGAGCTAGTATGGGGAGATTAATAGTAGATAGTAGGGAGATTAGTAGAGCATAGTAGTGGAGATTAGTAGTAGCTAGTAGTGGAGATTAATGAGCTAGATATGGGGAGATTAATAGTAGCATAGTAAGTGGAGATTAGTACGAGTTAGATATGGGGAGATTAATAGCTAGATATGGGGAGATTAATAGCTAGGTAATGCTAGATTAGTCAAACGAGTTTATCTTGGACAGGTTGTCATAGAAAATGGTTACAAGTAAAAGTGAATGTTCTAGCGAGCCAAATCATTCACATGAGATCAACAAATTTATTAAAAATGGTCAGATGGGAGAAATCGAAACATAATGAATACCGAGCAAGAGGAAGACTACACAAAAGATGAAGGGACAGCAGCTACTACAAGTTTTTAGTAAGGAATAACTACCTACAAAGCGCATTTAACAAGAATATCCCTACAGCTTTCTCCAGCACGTCACCAAGGTTTGATTGATTGAAATTTATTGATTCATTCATTCATTCATTCATTCATTGAGTGATCGATCAGATCATCATCATTGCACTTCGGTGAGTAACCATTGATGCTCCAATCTCTTTCTTACGCAGGAAGATCTCAGCTGCAGTGCACAATCTCCGTAGCACGGGAGAGGGTCCCAGATGAGCAATTTTGAAGATGGTGAAGTGGCTTTCCGACCTTCTCTTCTCGATTTTGAGCTGCCCATGGTTCTTTTACGCGCTCAAATTGAACACGAGACCTACGTTTTATTGACTGTGTCCGATAGGACTAGGAACTCGATCTCACCTATACTGAGATCAGAGATCTCTGGAAAAATATCTAGATGGCTCCACGAGAGAGTGAACCTTGTAGATTTGGCACGACAAATGAACACGAAGCCACAGAGACTAAGGTACACTTGTGAAAGTGAAGAAAAAGTAGATCAGTGCAAGATAAACTTCTGAACAACGACATAAGACATGCACAAAATGTGATCCACCAAAGAAATCTAAAGAAACCATGTCATGTTCTCTATTACCAACGAAATCATTGTTGTAAATATTGCAACCAGCTTGGCTCTACAAGATATCAACTGGATTTCTAAAGCAAAATTGAATGCCCTGTGCATCAACACATTGACTATAGCACTACAAAAACACTCAGTTACTTAAATTTTTTTTCTCAGTTTTTGACTCAGTATCATTGGTTACCAGGGCCCAAATTTGGGGTGTAAAAATAAAACCAGTGTTACCTGCCACGCATGTCGTAAGAGGCGACTAATGAGGTAGGATGAAATCGGATGCACATGTCCTAAACGTGTAGTAGTCTATGGTTTAGGTGCCTACCAAACCAATGTGCAACGTATACACGTTCTTGGCAAAGATCAAACATATCACAAAGAGTTATTAAAATTGGTCGGAACAAACTGCACGCTAACAAACTGCAGATAAATAAGTTTATAACCGAAAACAACAGAATGTGGTAAGATATATTTTAAACTAACTTGACAATGGAGTAAGTTGTGGCACAGTTTGCGGCACATGACCAACAGAGTTAGACAAAGTGGGCGCAGGCTGCAGTATTTGGTAGTTAATGTGTAACTGATTTTGCAACATCAACAATAAATCAGGCTGGACAACTACTTTATAGCGTAGAACAAGAAGAACAAGAAGAACACGAAGATTAGACGTGAATTCATCCATCCATCTCCAACAGTTTGAAGCATCCTCAACAACAATTAGTCTTCAATGAGTTGAAACTAAACAGACATTTCATTATGGATAATTGTGTCGATCGTTACTACGTTAAGAAAATTAACACATTTTAGCTTTAATTCAGGTAATTTTTCACCTCATTTTTATATTTGTTAAAATCGTTTCCTAATACAGACAAATATATAAATTAAAATCACATTTAATGCTTAATGTTGTTGTACGTCCATCACATGTGCTGATGACCACTTATTTCTACCATTGGAGCTGCTAGGTGTGGATTTGTGTGTTTTTAAATCTTCTTTTCTTCCAACGTTTTCAGGTATCGATTTGTATACTTCTAAAGTAATTAGTGGTCAACCGGAGTCCATGCACATCTCAATATAGCCTATCTTGGGCTGACAAGGGGGTTATCTATTGTCTATTCCCAGGTGCAAGATGTAGTTGGCTGTCCACTCTTGCCGTTAAGCGTAGGGATGGGAGCTTTAATTTGCGTTCTAGGGCTAGATGAGTCGCCCTTGTTGTATTGCATCCGTGTTTATTTAGTGTGGTCTTGATATTGTCTATCCATTTTTTCTTGGTCTTTCCTTAGCTCTAGTACCCGATCTATTTTTATTGTATGCTGTTATTGGTGGTTGATTGTATTTTATTCTCATTAAATGTTTAAACCACTGCATTTGTGGTCAACAAGGCGGTTGGCCATGTGTTTTCTCTCTTTTCAGTGTATGTTGGACATTCTTACAGTATGTGTGTCTATGTTATCTGTGTTTTAATGAACTATCTAGGTCAATTTAAGCTCAGAATGTTCTTGGATATTGTGGGCATGGAATTTTTGTCCTACCAGTTGGAGTTTATTACAAGGTCCTTCCTGGTTAGACTTTGTTTTCCTACTGTGGCAGTTATAGATGACGGGCGTGTCACTGGAGGTATCTTTACTTGGAAAGCTGAGTGTTTATGTTGACACAATATTGTACTGATGAAGTGTCATGGAATGCAGACTGCAATGTTTCTTAAATATGTTGGTGTTTCAGTTTCAGTTTCAGTTTGGAATATCTTCAGTGCACTCCGGACATGTCCATATAAGAGATAAAAGAGCATATGTCAATCGACTGGCCGAAGAAGGGGAAAAGGCAGCTAAGACTGGAAACAGTAAAATGCTATACAACACACTAAAACAACTTACTGGAACTTTTGTTTCAAAGGGTGGCAAAATCAAGAGTAAAGATGGTAAAGTTCTAACATCAGACACAGAGCAGAAGAAAAGATGGGCAGAACATTTTGAAGAAATATTAAATAGACCTGATCCACCAGTACTACTCAAGTTTGACGAAGAGGCAAGAAACAGCTCCCTACCAATTAACGAAGAAATGATAAGTGTAGCTGAGGTCAAGGAGGCAATCAATTCCTTGATAAACAATAGGGCAGCGGGTGATGACAACATTACTGCAGAAATGCTCAAAACGGCTGATGATACAACTATTAGCCAGGTGCAAGAACTATTTAATAAAGTATGGGAAGATGAAACTGTTCCAGATCAATGGAAAAAGGGAATAATTGTTAAGATCCCCAAAAAGGTGATCTCAAAGATTGTAACAACTGGAGAGGGATCACCCTATTATCAGTAATGACCAAGATTTTTGCAAAATCATTCTTAATAGAATCAAAGGAGCAGTGGACACAACCCTGAGAGAAGAACAAGCTGGTTTTAGACCTGGGAGAAGCTGCTTAGACCAAATAATTACCTTACGACTAATTTTGGAGGAACATATTGAGAAGCAACAACCACTCATACTAAATTTCATCGATTTTAAAAAGCCTTTGATAGTCTACACAGAATCTCTCTGTGGAATATTCTGAGATGCTATGGAATACCAGACAAAATAATAACATTATTAAGAGCCTCTATGATGGTTCACAGTGTGCAGTTCGCACTGATGGTGGACACAGCGACTGGTTTATGGTTGAAACCGGAGTAAAGAAGGCTGTATTCTATCTCCGCTATTGTTTGGAGTGACCATTGACTGGGTGATGCGAAAATGTTGCAGGGCGAAACTGGCATCGATTGGGTAGAAAATAGTCAACTAGTAGATTTGGATTTTGCAGATGATATTGCCTTGTTAAGTAGAAACAACCAAGATATGCAAAGAAAAACAGACAACTTGTCATCTATGGCATCAAAAGTTGGACTGCAGATAAGCTATGAAAAACAAATATAATGAAGACACCTATGGCAAGTAATGCAGATATCACACTGGAATCTAAAATGAAAAAAATAACAGAGCAGTTCACCAATTTAGGTAACAATTTTGATTGCACAGGAAATGTTAAAAAGAAATTATGATACGAATTGGCAAAGCAACATCAGCTTTTAAAAGTCTAAATAAAATATGGAACTGCAAGTTATATAGTATTAAAACTAAATTACAAATTTTCAATTCAAATGTTGTATCAATCCTAACATATGCCAGCGAGAGTTGGAAAATGACTAAAGATATAGAAAACAAGTTGAATGCATTTGAAAATAGATGTCTGCGAAAAATAATGAATATAAAATGAACGAATTCAGGAGAAGTGATGAAATCAGAGACATGTCTGGTCAACCACTAGTGACAACTGTTATAAGAAAGAGAAGATGGAGATATGTTGGGCACACCTTGAGGAGAAATGATCAACGAATATCAAAGCAGGCATTGAAGTGGGATGCAAAGGGTTCAAGAAAGAGAGGTCGACCTAAGGAGACCTGAAACGAACTTTGCTGAGAGAGGCAGGAAATATCGGTCTCAGTTCCATGGAGGAGATTGAGCAAGTTGCTCAGGATAGAGCGGTATGGATAAATTACTTGCAGGCCCTATGTAACGTATAACGGTACGAGAGGAATTATTATTATCCAGCGACTTTCCGTACCAGTTCTATTTTTATTGATGAGCCTACTCGTATACCTGTTGTACCGTTCTTTTCTTGCCACACCAATCTTTAAACCCAGTTCTCGCAATCTAGTAGTTGACGTGGATTGGTTTAGATGAATGTCTTCTCTGCGGCCACGCTCTATGAGGGCGTTCACGATGTCAGCTCTGTCCATTGGCTGGCTGTCTGATATAGCGGCAGAGCCAGCCAGCCTGTCTGCTCTCTCATTGCCAACGACACCCATGTGCCCCGGAACAAAGACAAGTGTAATTCTGCAAATTGTTGACGCCTGCAGTAATTCAGTCCATTGCCTGCGCACCGAACCGGCCTCCACCTTTCGGATCATACTCAATGAGTCACTCAAAATGCACGCATGAGTGTAGTTTTGTGACTCTAGCCAGAGTAGTGCATTGGTCACCGCCAGTACCTCCATTGTCATGCTGCTTGTTGTCATACTGAATGCACCACTGGCTTCCTTGACCATTCTGCCACATGAGCTTGCAGAGAAGGCCCATGCAGACTTTTCGTGACGAACTACCGATCCATCCGTGTAGATCACAACGTCGTCTGCATTGCAATTTTCATCCATGATGGCTTTGACGTCTGCATTCAACGCCGCGGGATTTTCCTCTCTGCAACCTTTGTCAAATTTAATGATGGTTGAAAAAGTGTTCCAGTATATTGGAGGCATCGGTATCCATTCTTCTCCATAGTCAATATTATTGAGCCCGCATACCAGCTGAACAGTATCTGCGGCACGGCCAACCCATGACTTGCCCCGCTTTAACCGATGTCCACCACTGGCGCTGAGCTGTTCATGCAATGGGTGATCCTTTTGGCACTTATTTTGAGATAGGCACGTGCTCTGGCTATCTTGACTCTATACTCCATGGTCGGAAAATCCAGGAGAAACCTCATCGCCACACAGAGTGTATCCCTTGTGCAACCGAGGATGATGCGCATAGCTTCGTTCTGTATTCTCTCAAGTCTTTCAATTTGCGTTTTGCTGACAGTGAGGATGGCCATTGCATATTCAATGGTGGAGAGGACCAATGTCTGATACAGAATGACAAGCAGTCGTTGCTCGATGTTAACAGCCGCCATGACTCTCATTGTCGCCAAACCTTCGAGTGCCGTGACAATGACATACTCAACATGTTCCCGGAAACACATACTGCGGTCAAATGTCACACCCAAAAATTTCATCGATTTATCTACGGGCAAAACACTACCGCGAAGTTTCACACTAGGCGTACATTGGTGTACATTGAGGAAAGTCTCTGTTGCGAGGTGGTTAAGACGTTTTCCATGCGTTCTGAAGGTTGGGCACGAATTGGGATCTCATCATTCAGCTCACATGTTCATTTCTTTCCAGTGATCGCTAGTGTTGTTGCTGGAGGTGCAGAGTTCGTGCTTTGTGCAATACTCTAGGAAGGTGGTTTGCTGCTTCCGTCGAGGTAGACGGAGCGAAATGAGAACCCCCAGATCAATACTTCTTCTTTAGATCATTTGATTATTTACTGGGAGTCAATTGGATTTCATCATCAACTTCTGGTCTTCATTTCTCAGTTTAAGCCGAGTCTCTAGTAATGCTAAATTTCATCATCAACTTTTGGTCTTCATTCAAGAGTTTAAAAGCCGAAGGATTGACTTCATTGCACCGGGTTTTACCCCATACGGCTCGGTCCCTCTCCGCAGAAATGGCACACCACCTGCCGAGAGTATTGCACAAAGCACGAACTCCGTAGCTCCAGCAACAATACTAGGGGTCTCTGGAAAAACTGCACTCGTGAACAGAATGGTGTGGTCTGGACTCGAACCAACGACCAGGCACTCACAAGGCAAAGGGCTTAACCACTTAGCCACAGAGACTCCATGGTCTTCATTTCTCAGTTTAAGCCGAATCCCTAGTGACGCTGGATTTATTATCAACTTATGGTCTTCATTTCTCAGTTTAAGCCGAGTCTCTAGTGATCGTGTTTATGAGGTGGAGATAAATTCAGAGCGTTGCCGCTTCTACAGTCTAAGTGTACTGCAGTTGCAGCTAGCCGAAAACTGAATGTGACTGAGCACAATGAAAACTAGACTGAAAAAACTTAATAACTTGTAAAAACAGTACATTGTATTGATTTTTCCTGTTGCCATTATACCTCGAGTATTGTGTGACTGTGCCATATCCTGGTATTGTGATGACTAGTTATTATCCTGAGTATTGTGATGACTGTTGCCATTATACCTGAGTATTGTGATGACTGTTGCCATTATACCTGAGTATTGTGATGACTGTTGCCATTATACCTGAGTATTGTGATGACTGTTGCCATTATACCTGAGTATTGTGATGACTGTTGCCATTATACCTGAGTATTGTGGTGACTGTGGACCTCTGTTGCTTAAACGGTAGTTAGCTGGATCACAACCCACGAGTGCAGTGTCAAACATCGTGGCGGGCAGTTTGGAAGCAAATTGTTCTCATGCATTTTTATGTCGGTAAAAAAGAGACCTCACCGTTCAGAAATCAATGGCAAACTACTGAGCCTATAAGTGGTGTCTAGAAAATCGACGACTCGTTTACTGTGGCTAATAGCAAAGTCCTGTAAAGTATATACCACGATATTCATTTTTACTTTTCATTGTCGTGTTCAGTAAATTTGAGCTAATTTGTAGTTGGTAGTCTTTCACTGTTTCCCACCAACTTAATTGTTTTTATTTAAAGTAACTTTTTGTAACAATTATTTTCAAAACATTGGATCTCACTGAGTCTGCCAACATTATCATTGATTTGTCTATTTTAAACATCTTTCAATATTGTTAATTTTATCTCTGGTCGTACTATAACTCATTTCTTCTTCTTCACCCTTCGCCCCTAGGGAAGCATAGGTCCGCAACCAAGGCCTTCAAGCCCGCCTATCCAAGGCCATCCTTTCCAGATCTCGCCACTCTCTCCCCGTCCTCTTGCATTCCATCTCTAACTCCCGTCTCCAGGTGTTTCTGGGTCTTCCCTTACTTCTATTGCCCTGGGGTTCCATCGGAGAGCCTGTCTCACGATGCTGTCAGGGGTTTCCTCAGTGTGTGTCCTATCCATCTCCACCTTCTGCTCATTATCTCTGTTCTACCTGCCGTTGTCCTGCCCTATACCACAGTTCTCTGTTTGTGGTACTATAACTCATTTGTTTAATGATTTAAGTTTCAATGAGTTCAGTTTTATTCTGTCACGCATCGGCCTCACAAAGCCTTCAGTCCTGTTAAGTTTGTGAATGATACCATTTCTGTTATGATTACGTCTAATGTTGTTGTGATGCATGTCACTCTTCGTTATTTATATAATATGTTACGCGGTTTGTTTTAACTTTCCCCTATACAAAAATGGTGCTTTAAATAGCACTAAACGTTGTCTTTGTTGTTATCTTCTCGCCTTTGTCTTTATTCAAAACATTTTCAAAATAATTTAAAACAGCGTTGTACAACGAGCTGCAGCGGACGCCATTGCGCCAGGGTTCTATATTCATGGTGCCCAATATTATTTTGTTGGTTTTAACATTAATCAGATTTCAAAGAAAGAAACTATTTTGAGGGTTTTTTCGTATTTTAGTAGCAATCATATGATCACGATATTTTCGTTGTTGTAGTCTTGTTTTATTTTGTAACCATTCTCCTTTTCCATAACCTTATCATTTACTTTTTTACCGAAGAAAGAGTCGGCATATCATATTTATATTAATATTACTATTGTTATTATTAGTAGTATTTGTATTGCAAATGTCATGTTGAGTGCAAGCTTTCATAAACATCAACTAAATGTGCCCTATTATTAGTAGTAGTATTAGTATTACAAATATCATGTTGAGTGCAAGCTTTCATAAACATCAACTAAATGTGCCCTATTATTAGTAGTAGTATTAGTATTACAAATATCATGTTGAGTGCAAGCTTTACATATAATTCCAACTAGATGTGCCCTATTAATTATATATTAGTATTGCAAATATCATGTTGAGTGAGCTTTATAAACATTCAGCTAGATGGACTATTATTATAGTATTAGTATTACAAATATCATGTTGAGTGCAAGCTTTCATAAACATCAACTAAATGTGCCCTATTATTAGTAGTAGTATTAGTATTACAAATATCATGTTGAGTGCAAGCTTTCATAAACATCAACTAAATGTGCCCTATTATTAGTAGTAGTATTAGTATTACAAATATCATGTTGAGTGCAAGCTTTCATAAACATCAACTAAATGTGCCCTATTATTAGTAGTAGTATTAATATTACAAATATCATGTTGAGGGCAAGCTTTCATAAACATCAGCTAGATGTGCCCTATTATATAAAAATATAGGACAGCAAAGCTTTATTGTATACTTTCTGATTCTCTGCAAGAAGTTCATTTCTATTGTTGATGTTTGTTTGCCTTCACGTTCAGATCTAACCAAATGAGACTCGATCTTAGGTTGATAGATGCGTGCCTCAGCTTAAAGTAGCATTAATCCCGTGCATAACAAACAAACTTATTAACATACTTTTATTCAGTGTTTACGGTTTGTTTACAACTTTAGTTCATCATCATCATCAAATAGCTTGTCCTTAGCAGAACTTTGCCACCCCAACAGTCCTCCGGAATTTCTCTCTCATAGGCCAGATGTCCTGCCTCTGCAGCCGTCATGTTCAAACCATCAGTTACATCCTGAATGCATCTTCTCCGTGTTTTTCCTCTTCTTCTCTTTGCTGGTATGCCTCCTTCCATGATGGTCTTCTCCAGCCCTTATGTCTTTTTATATGTCCAAAATATCTCAATTTTATCTTTCTTATTTGTAGCATCAGCCAGTTTTCTTTGATTTTGAGTTCTTTCTGAATAGATCTATTTGTTCTCTTCTCTGTCAAAGATATACGAAGGATTCTTCTGTAACACTTATATTCAAAGGCACATTTATGTTTTTCCACTGCTCTATTAAATGTACATGCTTCACACCCATAAGTTGCCACTGGAATATGCATGCTCTTAGTATTCTGATCTTTGTTTTCTTATCTGTTCCGTTCCATACTGTTTTTAGTTGTTTAATTTTTTGTAAATCCATATTTGTTCTTCTTTTAATTTCCTTCATCCCATTTCCATCTGTTGTATACCATTTCCATCTGTTGTATACCATTTCCATCTGTTGTATACCATTTCCATCTGTTGTATGTGTGTGAACCAAGATATTCAAAACTGTTCACATTTTCTAATTTCTCTCCATTGATAAAAATATAATTTATCATGTTCGTTTTCTCTGTTGTCATTATTTTTGTTTTTGCCACATTGAGATATAGAGTTTGTTTTTCGCTTTTATCTTTCACTTCTCCTAATAATTTATCCATCCCTTTTTGTGATGTTGACAGTAACACTGCATCGTCAGCGTATCGTTGTTCATGTATTTCTCTTCCTCCGATTATAAAAGGATCGTATTTTTTTCCGCTATCTTCTGTAACATTCTTCATGATGTTTTCTGCATATATGTTAAACAGACAAGGCGACAGAATTACAGCCTTGTCTGACTCCCTGCCCTATGTCAAACCAGTCTGATGTATCATCACATGGTCTTACAACCGCCATTTGATCACTATAAAGTTCTCTTATGATCTGTATCAAATTTATTGGGAATCCCATTACTCCCATAATCTTCCACAATTCCTGATGCTCTAATCAACTTTAGTTATACTTTATATATATGTTAACTTCATAGGTAGAAGAGTTTAAAAAGCTAATTTTAATATTTGTTTATAAACAAAGTAATTAACAAAATTAAGAAATTTAGTTGATTAATTGAGAGGAACCTCACCATTACACTTCGGCGAATAACCATGTGTGTTTTAATCTCTTTCTCACACAGGAAGATAACGACAGCGCATGAGCTTTACACTATTAGCGCCAGTTATTACATATTATTTACCTGAATATCAGTCTTCTAGACTTTTCTTACGGATTTTAAACTAGTAATGATACTATTTTCAATAATGAACCTCATCAAGAAGCAACAAATTAAATGCTTCGACCACATAAGCAGATTTCTCTGATGTAATCACTTCCCCTGAATGTTAGTCATGGAGACAATACATTAATACAGGGTGTTCAACTTAAAAGCAGCCCCAGTGATAAATAGAAATTTGCCAGGTACGCATTGCATCTCGTCTATTTACTATTTAAACCGGTTCTGACTAGCTTGTCCTACGTCACATTTGTTCATCGCCCCTTCCCGCACTATAATTATACACCATCACACAACCTTGACCTATACTACGTCATAACTGAGCCTTCTCATTTCCATACATATATGCCAGATTAGCTCCATTTACAGGCTACTTTTAAGTTGAACACCCTGTATAATTAGCTAGCTACCATTTAATTGAATGAAAGTTATCAATAAATATAAACTGGTGTTAGTTGAACTTTTACAAATGAACAACAGAACACAAACATGAACACAGATAAAAGTAATGTGCGAAGAGTCTCATCCCACCTTACGTTTCTTTCCCCATGTTTTCTGTTTTCTTGCTCCTATCTTGATGAGGATCATGTCGTCGATACGTCTGAATATTTGGATTCTTTTGTTAACTGCATACTAACATCTCCTTACATGTTTTTCATTACTTATTTCCCTCACAAAATGTCTTCATCTTTTCAATGTAATTGCACCTTTTACTTTGGTTCAGCACCCTGAAGAAAGAATTTGCTTCCAGAACATCCCGAACACGCCTACAATTTCAACAACTGTCATACATATTTCCAATTATAATGGGTTTTTTTAACGTTTTAACGTTTTTTAACCCTTGTAGTTGTAACATTTTGTTTAAAACTGTATAAAACCGTTTCTTTCATAGATATATTTTTAAACGTGTCTATTCACATTCGATGCAGAATAAGCATGTCTCCTCAGACGTAAATTTGTATGCATTTTCCCACAACATTACACATGTTTGGACATTTCCTGTCAGTCGAAAGCGTAGGCTATCAACTGACAGGCCAAGCAAGTTTATCGATAGGAAATCAATATTCTCGTTGCATATTTTAAAGTGAAATATTTAGTTTGTCTGTGACCAGATAAAAAAGATAACGTAAATGTCTTAAAATATATGAGTACATACAGCAAGGAGGTGCACATTTCAACAATTGACAGTTGCAAACTGGAAACAAACAATGTTAACCAAATATTTTCAAGTTGATTAATTTCAATCTCACAGAGGTTAATCTTAAAATTCACAAAAATAAATAATTGAATTTATTTAACTAAATAATGGAAATATATGTAGACGAACTGTAGACAGACAAAGAGAAGAGGCTGGAAAGACCTGAAATGAACTAAGATGGTTTGCTCAAGATAAATCTGGTTGGAGGAAATGTGTTGATGTCTCATGTTTCAATGGGAGTTAAGAGAAGGGGTAAGTGGTTAAATCCTTGTTAAATCCTTTGCCTTGTGAGTCGAAGGTCGTGGGTTCGAATCCGGACCGCGCCGTTCTGTTCACGAGTGCAGTTTTTTTCAGAGACCCTAGGATTATTGCTGGAGATACGGAGTTCTGCGGAGAGGGATCGAGCCATATGGGGTAAAACCTAAAGCAATGAAGTCTTCGGTTTAAAAAACCCTTTGAAACCCATTAAGATACGAAGAGAAATAATAGAACCAGTCAAATAGAACTTAATGATGGAATAATAAACTAATGTGATAAACACAGTCGTCTACCCTCGAATTTACCGGTTGTCACAATGTGTTCTAAACTTCACCTCCTCATTACATATCCGAAAAATGATGACTGCCTCTTTCTTATATTGATGATAAGTTTCTCTGTGTCTTGATCTCATGCAACACCTCAACATTAGTCATTTGAGCAGTCCATAGGATTCTCACCATTCTCGGTAAAACCACATCTCAGTGGCCCTCAGAGATTTTTCGATATGTGTATTCATTGTCCATTACTTGCATCCAGGGGCGGCTCGTCATTAAGGGCCAGTGGGGCCTGGCCCCACCAATAATGGAAAGGGGGAAACTTTCCGGAATAGACAAATAATAGTAAATACTCCAAAAACCCTGATTTTTTCCGAAAATTTGTGTCTGGCCCCACCAAGAAAAATGACTACGAGCCGCCACTGCTTGCATCCATATGTCAGTATTGGTTCTATGTAGCACTGAATAGCTCGCATTCTGATCGCAATTGACAAGGACTTGTTGTAGATAATTCTTCTCATTTTCAGGAACGATGTTTTCGTCGACTTAGGTAAGCCTGAAAATAGCGACATACCAAACAGGCAAAAGAGATTGTTTAATGTTCATCCTACTATCGTATTGGGCCTTTGAACACTGCTGAATATTTGTTGAAGAAAGGATTGGAGCACCTATGGATATGTCTGGAGTGCTATGATGATAATTCTGATATAATCGATAACTGATATACAAATGTAATTTACTTATATTATGAACGACAGAATTTATATTCTGACATATACAATCATATATTCAGTGACAGTGTGTAAGGATAAATGTGTGTGTACGTGTATCTGTATCTGTATATGTGTGACTCTCTCTCTCTCTCTCTTTCTGTGTGTGTTTGTGTCTCTGTGTGTGCGTGTCTCTCTCTCTGTGCTTGTGTGTGTTTGCGTGTTTCTCTCTGTGCGTGTGTGTGGACTGGAGTGTGTCTGTGTGTGCGTTTGTATATGTATGTATACATTTATAATATATAAATGTGGATGTATATTTGTGTTTGTATGTATATATAAACATTTATATGATATTTTGGAATCAACAAAGTCTGCAGAAAATGAAACTGAGCGAGCAAGATGCGCAGAGGAAGTCTACGTCCAATCAGAAATAGATATCCACTGGAAAAAATGTCAATTTGAAATTGATAGGAAATTGGAACTTTTAAGGAAAGAAAGAGACATTAACAATTCAGACATAGACTTTAGAAATAAAATCAAAAGTGTATGTATGAGCCCGGTATTGGGGAAGCGGAAGAGAAGTTTTATCCTCTGTAAACTGATCCCCAATCCCTAACCCTATCTCCTACCCTGTCCTCAAGTCCACAAATATATGTAGCACCTCTACGTCAGCACGAAGTGCCGTGAAATTTGTTGTTCTAGATAATAGCCAAAAATAAAACAAACAAATTGAGATATAAGGAGAAATATAGAGAACTGGAGACAAACAGACATAGACATCTGAAGCAAACAATATGACGAAACTCTGGCTCACTCTAAGAAAGATAAATATTTACCCCTACAAGATGAAACAAGCAAAGAGCAAGATCTCAAGCTTATAATTTGCTGTCGTGTCATAAAATGTCGTTGTTATACACGATGTGAGGGTCACCTTGAACAAGTCCATGACAGCAAGGGGGGAAAAATGACAACATCAAAAAATGGTGAGAGAAGACTGGTACAAAATATGAGGTGTGTCTGGCCGAATAGATTAGAGCGTGACTCCCATGCAGGAGATCCGTTTTCAATTCAAGGTAAGACGAAGGATTGTTTTCTGTTGTGGGCATAACTGAAAAAAATGTAATCTGAACAGCTTCACAGCGACTGCACTAGCCATGCGCCATTACATTCCTCAGACTCTCGTTCCCCCTGTTCTACTCAGTCAGTCCTAAAGAGCAGTACTACAAAGCAATAACAACAAGATCAGATGTATTCATTTTGTGAACGTTTGTGAAAATACTCTTAGTTATATGTCTAAGTCGCCCGAGTGATTACAGGGGCCCAAATTTGGGGTGTAAAGAACAGAACTACTGATACCTGCCACGCATGTTAAAGGTTTAATGAGGTTTGGCTGAAATCGGATGCATGTGTTCTAAACGTGTAGAAGTCTATGGGTTTAGGGCCTACCAAACCAATGTGCAACGTATACACGTTCTTGGCAAAATCAAACATATCACAAAGAGTGATTAAAATTGGTCGTAAAGAACGAACGCAAAGAAGAAGATGATATGTCTAATCTTCTTGATATCTAAGCATATCTGAAAACACTAAAGATAACATTTGTTATGTTACGGGATATAAAGTTCTCGAAAACATAACAGTATTTTAAGTTATGATTTGTCTTACAAATTAGAAAACATGTATTTATGTGTATCAGCTGATCAAATTAATGATAAAAATTATTGAGCTATTTTTGACAGAAGTAATGTGTATTTATGAGAATAAATATAAAATATATGTTAATTATGCGTCTGATCCACATATATGAATGTGGATAAGACATTAATGAGAATGCGACCGAACTCCACTCTATACAGTCTTCTACAACTGAACATCAGGAAAGAAAGCGAGAGGAAGCCCACGAAAAACATGGATAGATGACATAGCAGAATCCTGTCCAAAAATAAACCAAATAAATTTCATCCAAGCCACTAGAGCATCGCAAGATAAAACAAACAAAAAACCGACACAGGCAACAACGTGGTGACAATATGACGCCCAAACAGAAGAAGAAGAAGAAGATACGACTTTTCACAGAAATCATAAAAATTGAATAAAGATGTTGTGTGTTTAATATGATATAATACAATTTACTTGAGATATAAACAATAGCAATTAATCAGACAAAAATCGAATTTATACATATTCTGAGATCAGTGGTGATTAATATAAACATTGATCAGCTTTGTTGCAGAAATAATCATATATCTATTATATATCTATTTTAAAAAGTGGTGCCTAAAGGCGAAGGATTGAATTCACTGAACCAGGTTTCCTCACATGGCTCCACCAATGTTTGCATAAATAGTATGACATCTGTTAAGAGTCTTGCACAAAGCATGAACTCAGTAGCTCCAGCAACAATACTAGAAATATTGGGAAAAATTTGCGCATATGACTCGGTCAAGATTCGAGCCCAAAACCACTTTTCACATTTTTAGTCAACACCTGTAACCCAACTCCGGATAAACCAATGTTTGATAAATAGTATGACATCTTTAGAGTTGCAAACAGAACTCAGTAAACTCCAACTCCAGAAAATTGGGAAAATTTATTGTCAAGATTAGAAACTCACATTTTTAGTCAACACCTGTAACCCAACTCCGGATAAACTGGGACAATATTGTCAAATAAGAATCACATTTTTAGTCAACACCTGTAACCCAACTCCGGATAAACTGGGACAATATTGTCAAATAAGAATCACATTTTTAGTCAACACCTGTAACCCAACTCCGGATAAACTGGGACAATATTGTCAAATAAGAATCACATTTTTAGTCAACACCTGTAACCCAACTCCGGATAAACTGGGACAATATTGTCAATTAAGAATCACATTTTTAGTCAACACCTGTAACCCAACTCCGGATAAACTGGGACAATATTGTCAATTAAGAATCACATTTTTAGTCAACACCTGTAACCCAACTCCGGATAAACTGGGACAATATTGTCAATTAAGAATCACATTTTTAGTCAACACCTGTAACCCAACTCCGGATAAACTGGGACAATATTGTCAAATAAGAATCACATTTTTAGTCAACACCTGTAACCCAACTCCGGATAAACTGGGACAATATTGTCAATTAAGAATAACATTTTTAGTCAACACCTGTAACCCAACTCCGGATAAACTGGGACAATATTGTCAATTAAGAATCACATTTTTAGTCAACACCTGTAACCCAACTCCGGATAAACTGGGACAATATTGTCAATTAAGAATCACATTTTTAGTCAACACCTGTAACCCAACTCCGGATAAACTGGGACAATATTGTCAATTAAGAATCACATTTTTAGTCAACACCTGTAACCCAACTCCGGATAAACTGGGACAATATTGTCAATTAAGAATCACATTTTTAGTCAACACCTGTAACCCAACTCCGGATAAACTGGGACAATATTGTCAAATAAGAATCACATTTTTAGTCAACACCTGTAACCCAACTCCGGATAAACTGGGACAATATTGTCAATAAGAATCACATTTTTAGTCAACACCTGTAACCAACTCCGGATAAACTGGGACAATATTGTCAATTAAGAATCACATTTTTAGTCAACACCTGTAACCCAACTCCGGATAAACTGGGACAATATTGTCAATAAGAATCACATTTTTAGTCAACACCTGTAACCCAACTCCGGATAAACTGGGACAATATTGTCAAATAAGAATCACATTTTTAGTCAACACCTGTAACCCAACTCCGGATAAACTGGGACAATATTGTCAATTAAGAATCACATTTTAGTCAACACCTGTAACCCAACTCCGGATAAACTGGGACAATATTGTCAATAAGAATCACATTTTTTGTCAACACCTGTAACCCAACTCCGGATAAACTGGGACAATATTGTCAAATAAGAATCACATTTTTAGTCAACACCTGTAACCCAACTCCGGATAAACTGGGACAATATTGTCAAATAAGAATCACATTTTTAGTCAACACCTGTAACCCAACTCCGGATAAACTGGGACAATATTGTCAATTAAGAATCACATTTTTAGTCAACACCTGTAACCCAACTCCGGATAAACTGGGACAATATTGTCAATTAAGAATCACATTTTTAGTCAACACCTGTAACCCAACTCCGGATAAACTGGGACAATATTGTCAATTAAGAATCACATTTTTAGTTAACACCTGTAACCCAACTCCGGATAAACTGGGACAATATTGTCAATTAAGAATCACATTTTTAGTCAACACCTGTAACCCAACTCCGGATAAACTGGGACAATATTGTCAATTAAGAATCACATTTTTAGTCAACACCTGTAACCCAACTCCGGATAAACTGGGACAATATTGTCAATTAAGAATCACATTTTTAGTCAACACCTGTAACCCAACTCCGGATAAACTGGGACAGTATTGTCAAATAAGAATCACATTTGTACTAAAGTGTTACTAAATATATTGTGCAGACGCAATATAAAACCAAATAGTACCATATCAAATGAGTTATACTGAGAATGGTTTCAGATCTGTTTGGTGTTAGGAAATATTTTTTAAGCTGACACATTCCGGATTATCGTCAGATCAGACACATATTGCTATTATTATTAACCCTTTCATTGCGTTATTTTATTTACCTCCGGACTCATTTATATTGCAATGTTTAGTGGATTAGTCAATATAGCGGTTCTACGTCGTCTTAAAAAATAATGCTAGCCAGTATATCTACTCGCAAGGACGAAAGGGTTAAACATCTTTGTGACTTTCTCTCTTGCTATCACATTGTGTACTAAGAATTGGAGGTGTCTGTTGCTATTGATTGGGTTTCAAACGTCGTGGGTTCGAATCCAGTCCACGTCGTTCTGTTCATGAGTTAATTTTTTCCAAAGATCTTTAGAATTGTTGCCGAAGCTACGGTTTTTGTGCTTTGTGCAATACTCTCAACAGTTGACGTGTCATTTCTGCTGAGAGAAACAGTGACATATGAAGTAAAATCTGGTTTAATATAGTCACTCCATCGTCTTTAGATCAGTTAGTACTAAGAATTCAGTTATTTGACAATCAATTAAGTTGACTCCTCTTCCAGCGTTTTCAGACGTCGACTCCTCCGTGTGGTTCCGGGGCCCATAAAGGAAGCAAAGATTAATACCACTGCCACCTACACGGCATGTTGTAAGAGGCGACTGATGCAAGACTCTACTAGGAAGCTACCCTAGTAGATAAAAAGCAAAGCGGAAATCGGATATGCTGGCCTACTTATAGGCGCGTAACTGGTACAACGTACAATTGCTCTTTGGCTCAGATCACATACAAATCACACCGATTAGTTAACAAATGGTCCATATGGAGCAGCGTTTCCCAAAGTGGGCGGTACCGCCCCCATTGGGCGCTGAAGCCTTCCAGGGTGCGATAGTGGATTCAGAAGCATTTGTGATTTTTTTTTTCATGATTTTGCGATTGAATAATCATTAAAAATTTGAATTATGAATTTAAATTCATCTTATGTCCATCTTGCACTATCCATTTTTACATCAATTTTCTATGTCATGCATATAATCATTTGAAAATTGACCATGTATGACAGAAATATTTATCAATTTTCTATGTCAAAGGCAAAATAGAGCATGTATATATGTAGAAGGGGGGTGTTGGCAAACTGTTATAATGTGGAGGGGGCGTTACAAAGTTTATGCTGTGTAAAGTGAAAATAGAGCATGTATATATGTAGAAGGGGGGTGTTGGCAAACTGTTATAATGTGGAGGAGGGCGTTACAAAGTTTATGCTGTGTAAAGTGAAAATAGAGCATGTATATATGTAGAAGGGGGGTGTTGGCAAACTGTTATAATGTGGAGGAGGGCGTTACAAAGTTTATGCTGTGTAAAGTGAAAATAGAGCATGTATATATGTAGAAGGGGGGTGTTGGCAAACTGTTATAATGTGGAGGAGGGCGTTACAAAGTTTATGCTGTGTAAAGTGGGCGGAGGGCGTTACAAAGTTTATGCTGTGTAAAGTGGGCGGTGGGCGTTACAAAGTTTATGCTGTGTAAAGTGGGCGGTGGGCGTTACAAAGTTTATGCTGTGTAAAGTGGGCGGTGGGCGTTACAAAGTTTATGCTGTGTAAAGTGAAAATAGAGCATGTATATATGTAGAAGGGGGGTGTTGGCAAACTGTTATAATGTGGAGGAGGGCGTTACAAAGTTTATGCTGTGTAAAGTGGGCGGTGGGCGTTACAAAGTTTATGCTGTGTAAAGTGGGCGGTGGGCGTTACAAAGTTTATGCTGTGTAAAGTGGGCGGTGGGCGTTACAAAGTTTATGCTGTGTAAAGTGGGCGGTGGGCGTTACAAAGTTTATGCTGTGTAAAGTGGGCGGTGGGCGTTACAAAGTGTATGCTGTGTAAAGTGGGCGGAGGGCGTTACAAAGTTTATGCTGTGTAAAGTGGGCGGAGGGCGTTACAAAGTTTATGCTGTGTAAAGTGGCGTGGGCGTTACAAAGTTTATGCTGTGTAAAGTGGGCGGAGGGCGTTACAAAGTTTATGCTGTGTAAAGTGGGCGGAGGGCGTTACAAAGTTTGCTGTTAAAGTGGGCGGTGGGCGTTACAAAGTTTATGCTGTGTAAAGTGGGCGGAGGGCGTTACAAAGTTTATGCTGTGTAAAGTGGGCGGTGGGCGTTACAAAGTTTATGCTGTGTAAAGTGGGCGGTGAGCCGAAAAAGTTTGGGAATCTATGATTTGGACCGTTCGAAGAAGAAGAAGGAGACATCGACGTGTATACTTCTAAAGTATTTAGTGGTACTTGTCAACCGGAGTCTATGTACATCTCTATGTAGCTTGTCCTGGACTTAGAAACTAACATGTTTTGCTCTCCGTCCTCTTTGTTGTTGCTCCTGCTGCCACACATCCATTTCTTGAAATCTGACCTCTTAACTCATACAATACGACATATCACATGGCAAACCTTTATGACAGCACCAATTTTCACTCAAACCATATCGGTAACCAAAACAATAAATACTGACCTACTTTACTTTTCTAGTCTTTTCTATGGTAACACAGTGGGACCTATTTGACCTGAGAAACAAGGTTCAATTGTAGAAATGAACCCTGAACCACTATCTTACGTAGCAAGTACACTGAACACTATGCTATCGAGACTCTAAGTTGCGTATGCTGAGTGTTCAAATCTCCCTTGTCTAATGTGCAGAACGGACACTTAAATTATCTTGATCACTTCCTGTACACAATTATTCGTGCTGACCGACAACTATCTGATAGAAACTTAAACAAAGTTACATCCATTTCCTGGAGCACGATGTCAAATTATTTGCACTCTACTGGTAACCTGACAATAAAAACATGCTGCTTCATCTATCTCATAGATTCCCAAACTTTTTCGGGCCACCGCCAAATTTGCAAAACATAAATTTTCTAACAATAATTATAACAGTTTTCCGCGTTCAAGCACTTTGTTATTGTCGACGCAAATAGCAACTAAAGATACATTACTGCTTATGCCTTTAAATTATTGAAAAAGTAGTGGTCAATATGTGCTTCATTTTGAATACATTTATTCAATCGCAAAATCACGAAAATATTTTTTTTTTTTAAATATATATTAGTAATTTCTTCTATAAGGAGTCACCGACCCCTAGATCGCCTGAACGCCCCCTCTAAATGCTTCTGAACCCACTATCGCCCCCATGGAAGGCTTCATCCCCACTGGGGGCTCGGTACCGCTCACTTTGAGAACCTATGATCTATCTGGTTTTTATAAAAAATAGCTTTCTGATCCCATCTTCCAAACCAAATTTCACGTCTGTGCCCGTTAACCTATTCTGACTTTTACCGTGAACAGCTTTATGGATCATTCTTTTTCTATTTCCTTGCATTGACTATTTCGATGACAGTAGCTCTAACGATAAACTTGTCAGTTAGTGGGAGTTTTACAAGTGATGTCCAGGAAACCACTGTCGTTACTGTAGAAGCTGCCATGAAGTCGAAATTGCCCTAGACTATTTTAGCAATGTTGGTACATTAGTTATAGCATGTTTTTGACTGCGATAAACGTTTGCTATGATAGTAGTTGATATAATACGTCTGGTAGTAGTTGATATAATACATCTGGTAGTAGTTGATATAATACGTCTGGTAGTAGTTGATATAATACGTTTGGTAGTAGTTGATATAATACGTCTGGTAGTAGTTGATATAATACGTCTGGTAGTAGTTGATATAATACGTCTGGTAGTAGTTATTGTTTTAGTTGTAGTTTGTGGTGTAATAGTAAGACAAGTAATAATGAAAGTAGTTATAGTAGCTGCTCTATTACTTTAGTTTAGTTTAGTTTAGCTTAGTTTAGTTTAGTTTAGTTTAATTTAGTTTAGTTTAGTTTAGTTTAGCTTAGCTTAGTTTAGTTTAGTTTAATTTAGCTTAAATTAGCTTAGCTTAGCTTAGTTTAGTTTAGTATAGTTTAGTTTAGTTTAGTTTAGTTTAGCTTAGTTTAGTTTAGTTTAGCTTAGTTTAGTTTAGCTTTGTTTAGTTTAGTTTAACTTAGCTTAGTTTAGTTTAGTTTAATTTAGCTTAAATTAGCTTAGTTTAGCTTAGTTTAGTTTAGTTTAGTTTAGTTTAGTTTAGTTTAGTTTAGCTTAGCTTAGCTTAGTTTAATTTAGTTTAGCTTAGTTTAGTTTCGTTTAGCTTAGTTTAGCTTAGTTTAGTTTAGTTTAGTTTAGTCAAAAGATCAGCATCACCCCACATCAAACCAATTAGTTCACACGCAGTTTTAACTTTTCCTCATGATATTTCTCAACCTATGACTAGCGACACCATTTTAGTATTTAGTATTGGTGTTGGTAATGTTTCAATAACTTTAAATAAGGAATAACGGGGTATCTCTGTGGCGAGTGGTTAAGCCCATTGCCTTGTGAGTCGAAGGTCTCTGTGGCGAGTGGTTAAGGCCATTGCCTTGTGAGTCGAAGGTCTCTGTGGCGAGTGGTTAAGCCCATTGCCTTGTGAGTCGAAGGTCTCTGTGGCGAGTGGTTAAGCCCATTGCCTTGTGAGTCGAAGGTCTCTGTGGCGAAGTGGTTAAGCCCATTGCCTTGTGAGTCGAAGGTCTCTGTGGCGAAGTGGTTAAGCCCATTGCCTTGTGAGTCGAAGGTCTCTGTGGCGAAGTGGTTAAGCCCATTGCCTTGTGAGTCGAAGGTCTCTGTGGCGAAGTGGTTAAGCCCATTGCCTTGTGAGTCGAAGGTCTCTGTGGCGAAGTGGTTAAGCCCATTGCCTTGTGAGTCGAAGGTCTCTGTGACGAGTGGTTAAGCCCATTGCCTTGTGAGTCGAAGGTCTCTGTGACGAGTGGTTAAGCCCATTGCCTTGTGAGTCGAAGGTCTCTGTGGCGAAGTGGTTAAGCCCATTGCCTTGTGAGTCGAAGGTCTCTGTGGCGAGTGGTTAAGCCCATTGCCTTGTGAGTCGAAGGTCTCTATGGCGAAGTGGTTAAGCCCATTGCCTTGTGAGTCGAAGGTCTCTGTGGCGAGTGGTTAAGCCCATTGCCTTGTGAGTCGAAGGTCTCTGTGGCGAAGTGGTTAAGCCCATTGCCTTGTGAGTCGAAGGTCTCTGTGGCTGAGTGGTTAAGCCCATTGCCTTGTGAGTCGAAGGTCTCTGTGGCGAAGTGGTTAAGCCCATTGCCTTGTGAGTCGAAGGTCTCTGTGGCGAAGTGGTTAAGCCCATTGCCTTGTGAGTCGAAGGTCTCTGTGGCGAAGTGGTTAAGCCCATTGCCTTGTGAGTCGAAGGTCTATGTGGCGAGTGGTTAAGCCCATTGCCTTGTGAGTCGAAGGTCTCTGTGGCGAAGTGGTTAAGCCCATTGCCTTGTGAGTCGAAGGTCTCTGTGGCGAGTGGTTAAGCCCATTGCCTTGTGAGTCGAAGGTCTCTGTGGCGAGTGGTTAAGCCCATTGCCTTGTGAGTCGAAGGTCTCTGTGGCGAGTGGTTAAGCCCATTGCCTTGTGAGTCGAAGGTCTCTGTGGCTGAGTGGTTAAGCCCATTGCCTTGTGAGTCGAAGGTCTCTGTGGCGAGTGGTTAAGCCCATTGCCTTGTGAGTCGAAGGTCTCTGTGGCGAAGTGGTTAAGCCCATTGCCTTGTGAGTCGAAGGTCTCTGTGGCGAAGTGGTTAAGCCCATTGCCTTGTGAGTCGAGAGGTCTCTGTGCGAAGTGGTTTAACCCATTGCCTTGTAGTCGTAAGGTCTCTGTGGCAGAAGTGGTTAAGCCCATTGCCTTGTGAGTCGAAGGTCTCTGTGGCGAAGTGGTTAAGCCATTGCCTTGTAGAGTCGAAGGTCTCTGTGACGTTGGTTAAGCCCTTGCTTGTGAGTCGAAGTCTCTGTGACGTGGTTAAGCCCATTGCCTTGTGAGTCGAAGGTCTCTGTTGCAGATGGTTAAGCCCATTGCCTTGTGAGTCGAAGGTCTCTGTGGCTGAGTGGTTAAGCCATTGCCTTGTAGTCAGAAGGTCTCTATGGCGAAGTGGTTAAGCCCATTGCCTTGTGAGTCGAAGGTCTCTGTGGCGAGTGTTTAAAGCCCATTGCCTTGTGAGTCGAAGGTCTCTGTGAGTGAGTGGTTAAGCCCATTGCCTTGTGAGTCGAGTCTCTGTGGCGAGTGGTTAAGCCCATTGCCTTGTGAGTCAGAAGGTCTCTGTTCGAAGTGGTTAACCATTGCCTTGTGAGTCGAAGGTCTCTGTGGCAAGTGGTTAAGCCCATTGCCTTGTGAGTCGAAGGTCTCTGTGGCGAAGTGGTTAAGCCCATTGCCTTGTGAGTCGAAGGTCTTGTGGCAGTGGTTAAGCCCATTGCCTTGTGAGTCAAGGTCTCTGTGGCGAAGTGGTTAAGCCCATTGCCTTGTGAGTCGAAGGTCTCTGTGGCGAGTGGTTAAGCCCATTGCCTTGTGAGTCGAAGGTCTTGTGGCGAGTGGTTAAGCCCATTGCCTTGTGAGTCGAAGGTCTTGGGTTCAAACCCCGGGACCCCGCCGTTCTGTTCACTAGTGCATTTTTTCCAGTGACCCTAGAATTGTTGCTGCAGCTACGGAGTTCGTGCTTTGTGCAATACTCTCGGCAGGTGGCGGGCCATTTATGATGAGAGGGACCGAACCATATGGGGTAAAACCCAGTACAATGAAGTCAATCCTTCGGTTTTAAAACCTTTTTTCAAACTTTGTTTTTCTGGAAATATGTGAGTTATGTGAAGTAAGAAAGATAACTCAGCATAAACGATGAGCTATATCAAAAACACGGGTTTTGTCCCTGTATTTATAATTTTTCTTTAGTCATAACTAATTGCGAATGTTGTAATTATATCAGGTAGAAATATCCTGAAAAATTCCCTGGTGAACTGAACGACTTAGTCAGGATTCGAACACATGCCATTCAGAACCCTTGAATACTGTCAATGTAGATAATTATACTTTATACCAAGTACAATTAGCCAACTACTTTTGAAGCGAGAGGTGAACTCAGTACAACAACACGCTTCTTTGACAATTTTTTCATTTCTAAACGTATAATCGATCTTCATATCATTGCTCCTTCGCTTCCTAATTTCGACTTTAATAACTCGAATAAAGGGATCATGATCACCTAACCAAGTCGGCATGGCACACGATGATGACGAGTCTTTTGTCAGATTCAGTCTGAGTGTTTAAATATAATTCTATGTCAGCTCTATCAACTAACTGACCCTCCCACCCATCCCACATCCCCCCTTCCCCGAAATGTAGGCAGAGCTATCTGCTCTCGCATTGAGATTGACACCCATGTGCCCTGAAACAAAGATGACTGTATTTATGCAAATTGTTGACATTTGTAGTGATTCATGTAGTGTAGCATGTAACGAATACAACATGAGAATTAACATCGACAAAACAGAAGTAATGACATTCGCCAGAGAGGAAAGACTCACCAACATCCCATCTGATAATCATCTACTAAATCAGCAAGGATTTCGTCATACCTAGTGGGGGCATTTTATCAGAAGGAACGAATACTAATGAAAACCCAAATACAGATGAATCAAAGTTAAACTCAAATTTTTTCTGGAAATGTGAATTTTAAGAAGAAAAAACTCACCATGAAACATAGAGCAATTTCAAACACGGTTTGTCCCTGTATTTATAAATTTTTCAGTCAAACAATTGGAATGTTGCAATTAACGATAGAAGAAAATCTAGTGAACAGAAGACTGTGTCAGGAATCTGAACAAGAAGAGACCCTTGAAAAATGGAAAATCATAACAAGTGGACAATTTCAACTATAGACAGAGGTGAACTCAGAAACAACACTTTAAATTATTTCTAGTACGATAATCGATTCTCAGACAGCTGCACCTAATCGACTTATACTCGAATAACATGGTCACCAACCAAGTCGGCATGGGAAAAGATGGATCTTGAGATTTATCAGAGGTGAAAAGATAATTCTATGCAAGCGCATCAACTAAGCCCTCCCACATCAATCCCCTTCCCTGACACTGACGCTGATGAGTGACACATGTGCGAAAAAAGAAGAAAGAAAGTTGAATTAGTGATTCAGTCCATTTTTTAGCATTGAACGAGCCAACACGTTCCTGATCAAACTCAATGAATCCCTCAAAATGAACGCATGAGTGTAGTTGTTTACGACTCATACGAAATTGGTGCCCACCGACAGTACTTCCATTGCTATGCTACGTATCATTATTCTATATATTCACCAATATTCTATATCGACTACAGGTTTCTTTGATCTTCCTGCAGTAGAAGGACAATGTCGACTTTTGGTGGCCAACTATCAAAACACCATTTGTTGAACAGTCCTGGACACCTGTAGTTCTTCCTAGTTTGCATTACATTGAATCTTTGAGGTAGTAGCCAATCTTATTCTAATTTCCTTTGTAACTAATTTGTATAAGGTCTAAACACGTCGTCAACTACGGTTTCCTTAATCTTTCTCCGCTATCTCATTTTTCCTTCTTCTCTCCTCGCTACTTCTTTCTCTAAATTCATTTCTCCATTTTTGTTTTTCAATTTCCCTATCTTTTATTTCTCATTGTCTCTCGCCGAGAACTATCAAACTATTTGTCAGTGTTTCCCCTTTAATGGATGCTCTAAATTTTTTAATTTTTTTTTTTTTTCTTTGCAATCCCGCCTGTCTCACTTTCGCAATTTATAGCTATGTGCAAAATTATTTCTTCCTTCCTTTGCCTTTATTCTAGACACAATACTTTTTGTCTTCTTAGACGTGTTGTGTTAGTACATTTCTCTTTAATTATTTCACTGTAATTTTCTCATCTCCAAGTTATTTTACTGACAAATAGACGATAGTTACAGTTAAATTGTTGTCCAATTGTTTTCTTGGGTGTGTCTTCATCATTATGTAGAGTCCCATCTGGACTTTATTCCTGACAAAGTGCTCTGCCCTTGCTACTTTTCGTTACTTTTCAAATTCGTCGATGATTTTTTTACTCGATATTTTCGTTTTTAGTGTTTCACTATTTTATGCTCTCCGTCGTTGTGTAATGTTGCTTTTCCAATCATTCTTTAATCAACTTTACAGTGATATATAAACATAGAATTGTGACTTTCAGACTTGTTCAATGTGATTTCTTTGTGTCTTTCAGATTTGTTCAGTGGGATTTGTTTGTGTCTTTCAGATTTGTTCAGTGGGATTTCTTTGTGACTTTCAGATTTGTTCAGTGGGATTTGTTTGTGACTTTCAGATTTGTTCAATGTGATATCTTTGTGTCTTTCAGATTTGTTCAGTGGGATTTGTTTGTGTCTTTCAGATTTGTTCAGTGGGATTTGTTTGTGACTTTCAGATTTGTTCAGTGGGATTTGTTTGTGACTTTCAGATTTGTTCAATGTGATATCTTTGTGTCTTTCAGATTTGTTCAGTGGGATTTGTTTGTGTCTTTCAGATTTGTTCAGTGGGATTTGTTTGTGACTTTCAGATTTGTTCAGTGGGATTTGTTTGTGACTTTCAGATTTGTTCAATGTGATATCTTTGTGTCTTTCAGATTTGTTCAGTGGGATTTGTTTGTGTCTTTCAGATTTGTTCAGTGGGATTTGTTTGTGACTTTCAGATTTGTTCAGTGGGATTTGTTTGTGACTTTCAGATTTGTTCAATGTGATATCTTTGTGTCTTTCAGATTTGTTCAGTGGGATTTGTTTATGTCTTTCAGATTTGTTCAGTGGGATTTGTTTGTGACTTTCAGATTAGTTCAGCGGGATTTGTTTGTGACTTTCAGATTTGTTCAATGTGATATCTTTGTGACTTTCAGACTTGTTCAGTGGGATTTGTTTGTGACTTTCAGATTTGTTCAGTTGGATTTGTTTGTGACTTTCAGATTTATTCAGTGGGATTTCTTTGTGACTTTCAGAATTGTTCAGTGGGATTTGTTTGTGACTTTCAGATTTGTTCAATGTGATATCTTTGTGTCTTTCAGAACTGCTCAATGTAATTTCTTTGCATCTTTCAGACTTGTTCAATGTGATTTCTTTGTGTCTTTCAGACTTGTTCAATGTGATTTCTTTGTGTCTTTCAGAACTGTTCAATGTGATTTCTTTGTGTCTTTCAGATTTGTTCAATTGATTCTTGTGTCTTACAGAACTGTTCAATGTGATATTTTGTGTCTTTCAGATTTGTTAGTGTTTCTTTTGACTTCTCAGTTGTAGTAATTTGTTTATACTTTCAATTTTTCAGTGATATTCATTTGTGACTTTCAGATTGTTCATGGATTTCTTTGTGCTTTCAGATTTGTTCAATGGATTTCTTTGTGCTTTCAGATTTGCTCAATGTAATTTCTTTGCATCTTTCAGAATGTTCATGTGATTTCTTTGTGTCTTTCAGATTTGTTCATGGATTTTTTGTTCTTTCAGATTCATGACAATACAAGACATGATAGAACAAGATATCGAATGTCAAGACATTTCGTGACAAGACAAGACATGAAAGAAAACAAGATTAGACATAGATTAAGAGGACAAGACATGAATGACAAAATATAACAAGACTAGATATAACAACACAAAATATAACAAGACTAGATATAACAAGAAATGATGTCACAAGACGAGATCTAACAACACAAGCTATAACAAGAGACGTAAAAACAAAACAAAATATTTTAAGACAAGACTTATCCAGACACGATATCGCAAGACAAGACATAACTTGTCCCTGGACGGAACTACCTTACAGCGAATGTTTTCTTGCTCTGTTTTTCCTCCTAGAATACACTAGAATAATCAGCATTTATATTAACAAACAAGTGGTGTCTTATACTAGAGAAACGATCGTTTGGTGATGGGGCTCATAAGGGGAGCAAAGAATAGTAACACTACGACCTACAAGGCATGTCGTAAGAGGCGACTGAGGTAGGGGCCTAGGAAGCTACCTAGTAAAAAAAAGCGTCGGAGAAATCGGATGTGCTGACGCACTTATAGACGCATAACTGGCACAACGTGCATTCGTTCTTAGGCTCAGATCACATACAAATCACAAAGAGTGGTTAGCAAGTGTTCGATATGGAGCGTTCGAAGAAGAAGAACAAGAAGACGATGACAAATAAGAAGTGTCTTATCATCATCAAGTAGCTTGTCGTGAGCAGAACTTTGCCACCCCAACAGTCATCCAGTATTTCTCTCTCTCATAGGTCAGAAGTCCTGCCTCTGCAGACGTCATGCTCAAACCATCAGTTACATCCTGAATCCATCTTCTCCTTGGTCTTCCTCTTCTTCTCTTTGCCGGTATGCCTCCTTCCATGATGGTCTTCATCAGCCATTCATGTTTTTTATATGTCCAAAATATCTCAATTTTCTCTTCCTTATTTGTAGCATCAGCCAGTTTTCTTTGAATTTGAATTCTTTCTGAACATATATATTTGTTCTCTTGCTCTCTATGTTCTCTCCATGTTCTCTTTGTTCTCTATGATATACGGAGGACTCTTCTGTAACACTTATATTCAAAAGCACATATATGTTTTTCCACTGCCTTATCAAATACAGATACTTCACACCAATACTTTGTCACTGGGAATATGCATGCTCTTAGTATTCTGATCTTTCTTTTATACTAATACGAAAATTATTCAAGCAATTATTCCTACTAGTTCCGTCTTCGCTTCATAGTTGTAGTTATCAAAGAAAAATAAAATTATGCTACATATCTATGTCCAGTGGCGGATCGTGCTCATTTTTGTTGGTGGGGCCAGACAAAAATTTTCGTAAAATCATGATTTTGGGTTAGGAATATTTTAATTTACAAAATAATAAATACACGTTATACATTATTTTTGGTGAGGCCCGGCCCCACTGGCCCTTAATGACGAGCCGCCACTGTCTAGGTCTGTCTTTGACACAGACTATATCGAGATGAGAAATGTCGTCTGGAACCACAAACTATGTACTATTATTTGGTGGTTAAGAAACAACCAGAACTTGTGTAACTATAATGTTACTCTGAAACATTGCGCTCCCAAGAGTGTACTTGGCCTGATTGTTCTGTGCTTCAGGTTAGAACGTAACAAGAGACCGCCAGACTCCATTAGCACGAGGGAAAGTGAAAGTGTTGAGACCGTCCATCTTGGTAACACAGAAAGTGTAACAATTATATTGCTCTTACTGATTTCGTATACAATGTTGTTAACTTTGGTTTCTTAGTTCGTTTAGTTTCGTTTAGTTTTAGTTTTTCGTAAGGACAGACAACATAATATACAGTAACAATCTTCTAGCGTGTTCTGTTCAATAACAAAATAAGGCAGTCTCGCTTGTACTCTCTCGCTCTCTCTCCTCGCTCTCATTCCCATGGGCGTCCAAACGATGAGGTAAGGGCCAAACACGTATAAACAAAGTAATATAGTCTTACAAAATACAAAAGTAATAATAATACACAGCAACGTTTCGATCAAAACGTCTTTATCAAGCAAAGGCTACAACAGAAGTGACGAAATTCACTTCTTACACAGCACAGGACATATAGAATCAGACATTAAATTCATAACCTCGTACGGTAAGGGGATGGGGGTGGGGGAGGGATGGAGTGCCATACCTTGACAAATGGATTTTCGATAAAACAGTTTGTGTGACTTCTTCTTCTTCTTTGCGTTCGTTCTTTACAACCAATTTTAATAACTCTTGTGATATGTTTGATCTTTGCCAAGAACGTGTATACGTTGCACATTGGTTTGGCCCTAAATGCATAGACTTCTACACGTTTAGGACACAAGCATCCGATTACAGACAAACCTCCTTAGTCGCCTCTTACGACATGCATGGCAGTAACAGTGGTTTTTTCTTTAACCTCAAATTTGGGACCCGGTAACCACTTGGGCGTGACTGCTGCTAATTAGATATTGTGTAAACATTTCACATTTATAAGAAGATAATATTTCTATATATAGAGCCAGCAATCAAAATCTGATATAAATCTGGTCTTTTCCATTTACGCGCTGACATTAGATGATAGAAGAAAACTAGTCACAACAGAGATGAAGTGTCTACGCAGAATGCAGGGAGTAACAAGAAGAGACTGGTTGAGAAATGAAGACATCAGGGAAAAAGTGGGTACAACATCAGTACTGAACTTTATCAAAAACAAGCAACAAATTAAATGGTTAAGCCACATGAGCAGATTACCAACAGGCAGTGCGCCACAGAGAGCAATGTTACGCCGATACAGTGGATACAAAGCAAACGGCCGGTCACGCAAAATGTGGACCTGAGAGATAACAGAGGCGTCGAAAGACACTATTTATGAAGCATACACAAAACCCTTGCTAAAAATATCTTCTTACACTGAAGCTGTGAGGCAAATCAGGATTGGAGAAGAGAAAGAAAGACAATGTGCATAGAGAGACTAGCTCCAGATGTTTCCTTTTTCAACCTGACGCTGAAAGACAAAACAGGATCAGATAATAGATTGATTTAGAGAATTTACAAAAATCATTTTTTTATTTCTCCCCCACACCCTCCGACTTCACGGAAAGGTTTCTGTTAACGCCCATACGCTCGAATTTTAAATTCCAGTTAGGGCAAGTACACTCAAGTAATTCTTGTTAGTTCATGGTTAGCTATACTTTTTAGTTGAAATATTTTACCGAAAGGGGTAACCAGCCCCAAGCCTAACCAGAGAGCCCATGGTCGATCTCGCATATACATCTGCATCTTTCTCTTTTCTATTGGAATGCAAGTTAACTAAGGCTGTACAAATACTCACAGACTAGATGTTCACAAACATATATTTTCATTTTATCTTGTGTCTATATAGCAGATGTCTTTACTAGATGTCTACATCTCAATTTTTCTACTTATAGATTACATCTCAATTGTCTACTTATCAAATGTCTACATCTCAATTGTCTACTTATCAGATGTCTACATCTCAATTGTCTACTTATCAGATGTCTACATCTCAATTGTCTACTTATCAGATGTCTACATCTCAATTGTCTACTTATCAGATGTCTACATCTCAATTGTCTACTTATAAGATTACATCTCAATTGTCTACTTATCAAATGTCTACATCTCAATTGTCTACTTATCAGATGTCTACATCTCAATTGTCTACTTATCAAATGTCTACATCTCAATTGTCTACTTATCAGATGTCTACATCTCAATTGTCTACTTATAAATTACATCCAATTGTCTACTTATCAAGATGTCTACATCTCAATTGTCTACTTATCAGATGTCTACATCTCAATTGTCTACTTATCAGATGTCTACATCTCAATTGTCTACTTATCAAATGTCTACATCTCAATTGTCTACTTATCAAATGTCTACATGTCAATCGTAGTCACTTATCAAATGTCTACACTCAATTGACTACTTATCAAAATCGTCTAAAATACTGCATTTGTCTACTTATCAAATGTCTACATCTCAATTGTCTACTTATCAAGAATGATTACATCGCAATGGTCTACTTAAGAATGTCAACATCTCAATTGTCGATTAATCAATATGCTAATCTCAATTTTCTACTTATCAAATTTGTCCTTATCTCAATCTGTCTCTTGATCAAATGTCTATCATCGTACAATTGTCACTTTCAAATTTTCTACATGATTGTATACTTATCAAATGCTATCCCCATTGTCTATAACAAATGTTACATCTCATTTCACTTTCAAATGTCACATCGAATTGTCTACTTATCAAATGTCAAATCTCAATTGTCTACTTATCAAATGTGAATACTCGTTCCATTTGCTACTTATCAAATTCTAGAAACGCAATTGTCCTATCTATAAAATGACATCTCAATTTCTACCCTTCAACTAAATGTCTCATCCACCTTGTCTCATCTTAATCGACAATGTCTAATATCGAATTGTCTATTATAAAATGTCCTGACATCTATATTGTCTATTTTCAAATTCTCTTCTATCAATTTTCTACTTGTCAAAATGATCTAGATCGGATTTGTCTATTATCAAATGTTCCATCTCTTGTGCCTAGCTTTATCCAGTTCGTTTCATTTGTCTTTAATGCCAAAATGCACATCTCAAAGCTACATTATGAAATGAACTATATACGTCAATTGTCCCTGTATATCAAATGTCTACATCTCACACTTTGTCACTTTCAAATGTCTACATTCAATTTCTCACTTATCAAATTCTAAATACTTGATTGTCTATTTCAATCGTCTCATCTCAATTGTCTATCTTATCAAATTCTCATCTCAATTGTGGTCTTATCAAATGTCTACAAACTCAATTGTCTACTTATCAAATGTCTACATCTCAATTGTCTACTTATCAAATGTCTACATCTCAATTGTCTACTTATCAAATGTCTACATGGCCCGTGTGGCCGGGGTCCCAAGGAAGCAAAGAATAATAGCCGTCCATCGCAAGCGATGATGACAACAATCTCAGACGTGTACTGTTGTGTGCCTCTCTGGTGTGTGCGGAGGTGACTGTAGAGTCCAATCTAGAACAGAATCCCTGACCACAGGTGGGGCATACATGATCAAGGTTAGACATGTGCGTGTTGTGTGCTCTGTCTTTTCGCGCTGCTCTTTTTCTCTGTGACTCAACAATACGATGATTCTCAGCTATTCGGGTTCCTCTTTGTTGTTACAGCGCCACATTTGGCGATCTTGCGCAAGGATTCCCAGCACGTATTGTCTATATCGAAGCATTTCAGAGACACTTTAAGAGTGTCTTTAAAGCGTTTTTTCTGTCCACCTGCTAAACGTCTGCCCCTTCAAGCTCGCCATACATCAACTGTTTTGGGATGCGTTTATCAGGCATTCGAACAACGTGACCGACCCATCTCAGTTGGGCCTTCTGCAACAGGGTGTTGACGCTTGGGATCTTTGCTCTTGTGAGGACTTCGCTGTCTGGAATTTTGTCCTGCCAGTTTATTTTTAGTATTCTGCGTAGACAGCTTGTGTGGAAATGGTTTAATTTTCTTGCGTGTCTGCTATACACTGTCCATGTCTCGCTTGCGTACAGCAGCGTTGTTAGCACTATGGCCTGGTAAACTTTCAGCTTTGTGACTATGCTTATCCCCCTTTCCGTTCCACACAGTGACACGTAACCTTCCGAACGCAGCACTGGCTTTGGATATCCTATTGTGGACCTCAGAATCTATGTTTGCCGATCTGGATAGGAGGCTGCCAAGTTAAGCAAAGAATAGTACCACTGCGACCTACAAGGCATGTCATAAGAGGCGACTGATGTAGGGTCTATGGAAACTATCCTAGTAAATAAAAAACGTCACAGAAATTGGATGTACTTGCCTGCTTGTAGATGCATAACTAGCACAATGTTCAATCGATCGTAGGTTAAGCTCTCATACAAATAACAAAGAATGATTAACAAGTGGTCGATATGGAGAGTTCAAAGAAAAAGAAATCTTAAGATGAATGATCAAGCTCTTGGTTGACAATGTCGATTAAGTCAAGCGAATATAGCACTTCGAATTTTTTCTGACAATGTCAAAGTGGCATATCAGGTCATTTTGTCCGCTTTTGGTATCTTCTGTTTAGCATTCCCTCGTCTCTCGATCGAAATGTCATATCGATGCTCGTTACGGTTGAATAACAAATCACTTTCAGAAATTTGTCTCCATTGTATTGATAAAATATCTGTATCTCGTGAAATGTAGCTAAGGGTGTCTATAACATAATTGCGGGAGTTTATTAACACTTCATTTCATTTAAGATGTCACGCCAGAACGTGTGGTGTCATAGAAATGTAAAAATCACACAGGGCATGATTGAGAATGAATACTGTTCCATTTACACCTAGATTCTTTTGATTGGGATCGCACTATAGATCCATCGTAGAAATGAGCTTCTCAGAATTTCCTTTTACCAGTTTTACAACTTTAAAATGCGCATTCCACCTTGTTTCTATTCGATTTTTTTAACAGACACCCATTTGTCGTATGTATGTATGTATATATGTATATATAATGAAAGGTTATAAAACAAACATGACAAATTATATTTTTTATTTGTATTCTCTTCTCTAATCATATTTTGCCTCACAGTGTCAGGAAACTAAGAGATTTCTAGAACGGGATTTTGTTTGTTATTTCTAAGTTCCACCTTTTGCGTGGATGACCTTTTGCGTTGTATCCATTGTATCGTAGTTACATTGCTCTTTAATGCACAAAAATGGCCATCTAAAAAGCTAAAAACATTATGAAATGAAACTGATATAAAAACAAGATTCAATTAGTAAGCGCATGTATATTTCCAGTAACAACTTATTAAGTGAAGCATGGACAATTAACAAGGAAAGGGAGAAACACATATCTGTACACTTTGGAATTTTGTAGTTGAAGAGTTCAGATTTCTTCACTTGGCTGATCAGAATATTTAAATTAGCTGTATTATGTTCCAGCTGTGATTTGGTTCATTTAGTTCCAAATCTATTATTCTCTCTATTAGTTTTAGATCTTCCATGTTTTTGTTAACCCTCTGACATTAATTAATCGCAGTGCATTTTTCTTGACAGAGTTAAGACTCCATGCACAACACATGCCCGATCCATCTGCAACGTCAAATTTGGATGATGATGAATACTAATCTGTATCTGCATCATCGTTATAATTATTAGTGCCTATCAAATATTATTAATTTATTCTAGTGTCTTGGGGGTTAAGTGGTTAGTTTTGTCTTGTGATCTGTAGGTCTTGGATTCGAATCAGCACCACACTTTTCTGTTCACGAGTCATTGTTTACCAGAGATCCCAAGGATTGTTACTGGAGCTAAGGAGGTCGTGCTTTGTGAAATACTCTCGGCTGGTGGCATGTCATATCTGCAGATAGGGACATAGCCATATGTGGTAAGCCCTGCGAGTGAAGTCAATCCTTCGGCTTTAGACCCTCTATAAGCTTATACACAAACCAACTTTGTTTTCCTTTTCAAATGATAGTTGTTTTTTTTCTTCTTCATATAGCAGATGAAATCAGCTAGCTATAAACAAACCGTGGATCACACTGTCAACACTTTTTAGTTATCCAGAATGTTTATAATGTGACGTTATTTGCGTGAATAAAGTCTGGGTGAACAAAGCTGTAAATCGATCAAGGACTTTATACCGACTTAGCAAACGAGAATTTGCGTTGTACAAAATACCAAGGTTGCAATCCCCAAGTTCATTAATAAATTTCACAACCCGTCGATGAATGAGAACATGTTTCTTTGAAGTTAAAATATGATTTTAATGACTGTTTTTCAATTCCTTCAGTGCGTACTTTTCTGACAGGGCTAAATAATGGGTTTTTGTGTGTGTACAAAACGACATAATAAACACGGTATTCGTGCCGTTATTTTTATTTTTCGAAAAGACTAGAACTTGCTAGAGTTTTCTCTAATCATTTATTGTGCAAGGTTGTTTTATTTAATCCGCAATTAAATCCATATCGAAACCTTATAACTTTCATAAAGTTAACACCATGCGTATGGGCAGTGGCGGCTCGTGATCATTTTTGTTGGTGGGACAAAATTTTCGAAACATCATGGTTTGGGTTATGTATATATTAGTTGAAAGTGGTGCGTCTGTGCTAGGTTGTGATGGTCTATTCCCCGACGTTCTGAGTTCGAATCACGCTGCAGACAGTTTGTTTGCAAATTGTTTCGCGTGGATTTTTACAAAGGACGATGGCACCACCCGTTCAGAAATCAATGGCAAACTACTGAACGTAATATCCCTAGAAAATCACAAACAGCGTTAAAAGCTGGGGTTGATTCGCAAAGTCCTGTAATAGCCGTCCATCGCAAGCGATGATGACAACAATCTCAGACGTGTACTGTTGCACCTCTCTGGTGTGGGCGGAGGTGACTGTAGAGTCCAATCCTAGAACAGAATCCCCGACCACAGGTGGGCATACATGATCAAGGTTAGACATGTGCGTGTTGTGTGCTCTGTCTTTTCGCGCTGCTCGTTTCTCTGTGACTCAACAATACGATGATTCTCAGCTATTCGGGTTCCTCTTTTGTTGTTACAGCGCCACATTTGACGATCTTGCACAAGGGATTCCCAGCACGTATTGTCTATATCGAAGCATTTCAGAGACACTTTAATAGTGTCTTTAAAGCGTTTTTTCTGTCCACCAGCTAAACGTCTGGCCCCTTCAAGCTCGCCATACATCAACTGTTTTGGGATGCGTTTATCAGGCATTCGAGCAACGGGACCGACCCATCTCAGTTGGGACTTCTGCAACGGGGTTGACGCTTGGGATCTTGCTCTGTGATGACTTCGCTGTCTGGAATTTTGTCCTGCCAGTTTATTTTAGTATTCTGCGTAGACAGCTTGTGTGGAAATGGTTTAATTTTCTTGCGTGTCTGCTATACACTGTCCATGTCTCGCTTGCGTACAGCAGCGTGGTTAGCACTATGGCCTGGTAAACTTTCAGCTTTGTGACTATGCTTATCCCTTCCGTTCCCACACAGTGACACGTAACCTTCCGAACGCAGCACTGGCTTTGGATATCCTATTGTGGACCTCAGAATCTATGTTTGCCGATCTGGATAGGAGGCTGCCAAGATAAGCAAAGTTGTCCGTTGACTGGAGACGCTGGTGTTTAATGTTGATGACTGGATCGTAATACTGTTCTCTAGGTGTTCAAAGTCCTGTAAAGGATATGCAACTAACTTATGTATTAGTATTTACCTATTAGTTAAACATGATTTTTGGTGGGACCCGGCCGTACTGGCCCTTAACTCATTGCGTCCAGTCGAAGCTCCCAACGTAGAAAACAGTTCTCTCACTATGCCAAAACACGCTGCCAACGTCTTATTTGGGTCCATGCACGTTTTGTTTCACTGTTCAGCTACTATACGTCCCACACTGTTTTTGTTTACATAATTCAACAAGCAGACAACTCCCATTTCATTCATATACTATACGGCATGGCATGCCAGAATTTATTTTCAATTATTTAGAAATAGTTTTATTTCGTGTGAAAAGTTTAGTTACAAGATGTTATTTCGTCCTCCACGTAGTTAAAGTGCCGAACAAGCCATGGATGTGTTCCAAGTTCAATTAAACACAGTGAGAGGTGTGTTTAATCAGCGAGCCACAGGAACTATTAGTATGCATACTCTTTGATATCTGTTGGGGGAGACTGAGCACCTATGGTCTGCCCGGAGTGCAATGACGTCAGTTTAGTAACCAATAACTAATCAATTAAACACACACAGTGTTTCATGTTTATGATTTCACCGACAATGATGGAGAATTCAGCAAGAGCTAAGCATTGATTCAAGTTTAAAAGTCATAGTAGTTACTCTGAACATGAAATACAACAATAATTTACTAAATAAATACTAATTTACGTATTTAATTATTTACTATCAGAGTGTTTAGAATTTAATTCTGCATATTTTGAAGCCAACAGTATAAATCTAGCTTACATAGAACTAAAGTTATAGGCATATTTCCAAGATCACTCCATTTTTAAAATATTTTGCTAGAAATGTGTTCTGGCAGAGCGTCCCCCCCCACATTTTCTAGGACACAAAGAGTTATGCCACTGCGTATGGGCATTCTAATTCAATCTCAGTTTGGAATGTCTTATTTTGACTGCAGACATATCCATTGGTTCTCCAATCTCCTTCGCAATATCTCCAGCAGTTTCTAGCAACTAACCTTGCCAGTTTGATGTTGATCGATGAACCTATGCATACTTCTGTTATTATGTTCTTTTCTGGTCACTCCAATCTAAATTCAAGGTCTTGCAATCTAGCGGATGAAGTGAATTAGTTTAGACTTAGAATTACAAACTGCTAGTACATTAAAGTCGAGCTCACTTATACTGAATTATTTTTAATCCGAATATCTGTTTTAACACATAATTTATTTTTAATAGAAAACAGATTTTTACTTCTCTGTGGCTAAGTAGTTAAGCTTTTTCCTTGTGTTCCGAAGATCGGGAGTTCGATTCCTGACCGAGGCGTTCTATTCACAAGTGAATTTTGTTTAAAGAGAACCCCAGAATTGTTGCAGGATATTCAGAGTTCGTACTTGTTTTTATACTCTGGAGTTAATCATCATCATCAGGTGCCGTGCCGGCTGGCGTAGGCGATCATGGATCTCCACAAATCTCTGTCTTTGGTGTTTGCTATCAACTCAGATGTTGACGCTCTACCGTGCCATGAAGTCAGGCCATCCAACATTTTCTTTCTCTGTCTTCCCCCGTCTCGTCTACCCTCGATTTTACCGGTTGTCACGATGTGTTCTAAACCTCCCTCCTCATCACATGCCCGAAAAATGATGACTGTCTCTTTCTTATATTGATGATAAGCTTTCTCTGTGTCTTGATTCAGCACCTCAACATTAGTCATTTTAGCAATCCATGGCACTCGGGAGTGAATACCAAGCGATATTTGGTATAACCAAATGTAATGAAGATAATCCTTTGTCTTCATACCTTATTTATATATATATATATATATATATATATTTATATATATATATATATATATATATCGAAGTTATAAACATATATAAAGCAGTTGCAGTTATTATATCATGTAAATATGATATATCAGTGAAAATGAAACAGATCGTGAAACAAACTAAACATGTCAAACTTGCTTATTATCAGCCTGAAATACACAATAAAACCTATACAAGGAAATAATTTGACCTGTGAAGACATGCTGATAACAATTAGCTAACAGTCAATGAAACCAGAAATAGCTTACGGGAGACCCACCCAGAAATAGGGTTGTATTTTTTTAAATTCACAGAAAAAAAACTACTAAACATATTGTCATACAATTTGGCCACCTGTTGTAAAACGCATCGTTTTCGATGATAAACAACGTTTAGTGTATGTACTCTAATTAGTTATTTAAAAATAATTAATTTTCTTGAAAATATATTGTAAAAACCCCCTTGCCTCGGGAGAGGATTTCATAAACATAAGAAGTGCAAAGAATGCCAAACTGGCATATAATGTACATATCACCCATAGCTATAGCGTGAACCTCCAAAAAATGTCTCAATTTGTTTTGTAGATATGGTTTTTGCAATGTAACCCTTCCAAATTAAAAAAATTTCAAATTAGAAAAGCAATATCTCTGCTTATATACAGTTTAGATAAAATGTGGAGGTTCACACTATAACTATGAGTGATATGTACATCATATGCCAGTTTGGCATTCTTTGCACTTCTTATATTTGTAAATCCTCTCCCGATACAGGGGAGGGGGTTTACAAAATATTTTCAAGCAAATTAATTATTTTTAAATACCTAACTACAGTGCATACACTACATGTTGTTTATCATCGAAAACAATGTCTTTAGCAACTGGTGGCCAAATTATATGACAATATGTTTGTTAGTTTTTTTTCTGTGAATTTTTAAAAATACAACCTTGTTCTGGGTGGGTCTCCGCCTTAAGCAGGTGGAATATAATATATGATACAATCGTTAAGTTAATTTGTTGTGTAGCGAGACAGGTACTAAAACTGAACTCACGAGGAAAAACTGTTATAGTATTAATTAACCAAACAGATGAAATTAGTCAGCGTATATTGGAGTGATAAAATAAAGATGACGCATAACAGTTAGCAATAAATCAGTCACTGTCGCTAACAAGATCATAGACAACCAAGTCAAACAAAATAATAGTTAGATCAGTGGTTGATTGGGGACAGTTTGATTTATTTCACTTGATCGTAGGTAAACCAGAACGTTGTACATGTGTACATAAAAACATCTGTATTTTTACCGTAGTTTGCTAGTCATCAGATCATTTAAACTACACAAAGAACAAATCCAGAAGTGATCCGATTGCATCGTCAATATGTCTGTCAGCAAGAAGAGACTGGTTGTTCAAGTCATGTCTTTGTTAATGAAACATCCTCTAATCCCAATATAGTGTAGTTGTTACCTTCTTCTTTTGTCGTCACACTGCTACCAAGTTGTTGCCCAGTGTCGTGGTTTTCTGTTTTTGTTTTGTGCTGTTCTGGTGGCTTGGGTAATTGTTAGTTTTGCTCTTTGACAATATTCTGCTATGCCATCTAACTATATTTTTCGTTGTCTTCCTCTCGCCTTCTTTCCTGATGTTCTGTTGTATAAGACTGTATACTGTGGAGTGTATACAATGGCCAAACCACTTCATTCTTTGTTTTATCATAAGTGTTAAAAGATGTTCGTATACAAAGCGTAGTGGCAACATCGATAGAAAGCTAATATGAATGCATGATAATCTCTTCTCTGGTTCTATAACTTCCAACTCCAAAGTTGCTACCGCTATCATTTGAGAACATCCTTCTTAATTCGATGCGGAACTTTCTTCCTGATAGAATGTAAATAAAGAAATTCGAGGCGTAGTTGATATTGGTCACCATCTGTAGTTAGTGGGGGGAAAAAAGCAGAAATTATTAATGAGAAATAGAAAGTATTATTATTAATGATAAACAATATTTTCTTTTGAAACAATGAGTAACACAAAAAACAGACAATAATTTGCTAACTTTGATATACTCGCTCAACCAGACCGTAAGAGATTTGAGATGTTGGATGATCATATGACCATTGTTTTTTCTTATTGTCATTCAGGCGAGACTTAATCTGACTCCAGAGGTACATGTAATTTATATCCCCAAGTAAAGTATCGGGTTTCTCTAGTCCAACGGCGTACCCTGTGAGCACCGAGAATTGTTGATCCCAGTAAAGTAATTTATTTGATATTTCAACAGCTAGATTACAAGATCTTGGGTTGAAAATTGGAGCGTCCCGAAAAGAGCAGCACAACAGGTGTATGATCACACTTATCAATCAACATCGAACTGGTACGATTAGTCACATGACGCTGTTGAAGATATTGCGAAGGAGATCGGAGCATATAAGAACATAACTGGAGTGCAAAATAGATTTTCAAACTGACACTGCAACTATGTGGTTCTTTTTCTTTCAACTCCCCTTGAAGCATAAGATATAAACAAATGTCCTCCAACCAGATTTGTCTTGAGAGAGACGGCTTAGTTCATTCCATGTCATCCTTACCTCTTTTCTATATCTGTGTTTACAGTTCGTCTTCATGTCTCCTAGGTCTTCCCTACCTTTTTTGCTTGGTCTCTAGGTCTGCCCCTACCTTTTTTGCTTGGATCTCTAGGTCTTCCCTACCTTTTTTGCTTGGATCTCTGGGTCTTCCACTACCATTTTGCTTCAATCAATTACAAACGATTATTATGTAAGAATGCACAACGACAAAGTGGAAAAGAAGAAAACCCCAGAGAACATGGATTCAAAAAGTGATTGATGATGTAACCTGGGACATTTGGAATATTAGAGAGAAAAATTCCGAAGGATTGTTAGAGTGTGTTGAGAACAAGTGATTGAATGGTGATGATACTAGTAATGACAAAAGTGATGATGATGATGGTGGTGGTGGTGGTGGTGGTGGTGATGATGATGATGATGGTGGTGGTGGTGATGATGATAATGATGGTGGTGGTGCAAGTGATGATGATTATTATGAGCATAATGTCAATACTAAAAGTAAAAGTGAAATGACGTTAAATGACGTTTAATATAACTAAATGTGCATTAATGCAACTTCTAAATACAACAGAATAGACGCATGAATTCTTGGCAGGGAGATAACTCTTCTGCTTTATGTTTGTTTATCTACACGCTCTGATATAACTAAAACCGATTCGTTCTTAGGTTGAAAAGAGGGTGCCTCGTCTTAAATAGGATTGAATCCATCCGTAACAATAACATACAACAATCAAACAATTAAGTGTAAAAATGACGTGAGAATAAACAGTACAAGATAACTCGTCATCATTATGAAATAGTATTTCCTGAGCAGGTATTTATGAGTTGAAGAAGGCCTAGAACTACAAGAAGAAGAGAGCTGTAGACTGATATTAAAGGGATAGGTAAGAAATAGAGAATGAGGTGGTTTGGCCACTTAGTAAGAATGCGAACAGACCAAACTGCCTATGAAGTTTTCCACAAGAGAATATCAGGAAGGAAGGTGAAAGGAAGACCGATGAAAAGGAGGATAGATAACGTAGTTGAATTATGCCAGGGGCTAAGAGAAACCATCACATAAGTCACCATAGAAGAGCAAGACAAATACATAAAACCACGGCACTGGGCTATCAACCTGGTAACAGTGTGCTGACAAAAGAATAAAAGAATTAAGAAGGTAAGACGTGTCAAGAATTGATATTGATGGCAAGAGAGAGGAAAGGCTAGAAGAAGTTTGTTGAAGACCTGTGCTCCGTTGGGGGTTGAAAGGTGAAGAAGACGAAGAGCAAAACTTTGCCACCATAAGAGTCCTTCGTAATTTCTCCCTCTCGTAGGCCAGATGTCCTGTCTCAGCAGGCGTCATGCTCAGATTTCAAAAGATAACTACTTGCACAAAAGAGTTATCTACCACAAGTACATACGACATGACAGTAAATAAAAAAAAGGATACCTGCAGAAAATGCATCCAAGGAATTATTCTCAAGAACGTATGGACAAATGCATCACCACTCTTCTGATGTAGCAAATGCACAGTGATTGTCAGAATCACTAAAGGCATCGTTGTCACTAAGTAAGTGAAGGAAATGGCAATCAGCATGCGTGTTGTCTTATTATGTCTTCGTGAAGTTCCTGCAAAGGGAAAATATTTTAACTTTATGTTCATAGTTCATAGTTCATAAGTACGGTTCCAACTTCAGTGCAACGGGTCACCCAATCAATTGCTCCGTTCCTGTGCCAATGAAAATCACACGAAATGCTAACAACTGTGAAATGTTTCCTGTGTGAACTAATTCCAGAATGAAACAGCCGCGTACCACCACAAAAAGCAACCTGCTCCGCATAAAATGCATATGGCCGTCACTAATGTAGCAACACCAAACTGTCCATCACTTGAATTGCAATTCTTGTCAAAGGGGAACATCAATCATGACAAAATCCAGCTTTCTGCACTCGCAATATAACTGCATACGGCAGATTGAGCTTGTTCGTCATAACCGCTGTCCGCCGTTTTCTGAATACACACTAACACACAACAAACGCACGGTTGACACAGCAAAAGCATTCCATGTAACATTCATAGCTCACAGCGTTGCTCAAGCACTAACTCAGTAGCTCGGCAAACGAAACCGGAAAATACTCGACCAAACATGTCGGAAATGCGCTAGCAAAGTCGTGTTCAGAATCAAACAGTTCTGACTCTGAATGGCCCTCCGCATTCCGCCATTGCTGGCCAGGTTTTTTCTAACTTTATGGTATACACATGGCCGTGTCGTACTATGATACAGACAGGCGGCAGCATCAGGCGGTGCCGTAAGGGGGGCGGCATAAACAGCGTAATCAAAATCACAATTGAAGGTTATTTTAAAGAGAAACATTTAAGAGGTGGCATTTCGAAGACTTGCATTATACTGAAAAATACACCGCACGGCCCTGGTTATACATACAGATAGAGGGTTATTTTTCATCTTTCTCTTATGTCCTGCAAGAAATACACGCTTTCTGCATTCTTTATCTCGATTGATCTTTATCCCCATCATTGCACTTCGGTAAGCAGCGATGTGTGTCTGGAACTCTTTGTTACACAGGAAGATTTCAGCGGTAGTGCATGATATTCGTAGCACAGGCAGAGTCCACGATGTAATGTTGAAGATGATGAAAATATGTGTAGGAATATTTTATTTCAATTGTAATAATGAATGTTGCCAGGGCAGCAGCTTAGCGACCTACTCTCTTCGATGTTCAATTGTCAATGGTTCTTTTACCTGCTCAAATTGAACATGGGGGAGGGGGTCTACGTTTTATCGTCCGTCTCCGATATCAATAGGAACTCAATCTACCTAAATTGAGACCAGGGATCTCTATCAACATATTCCGACTGCTCTACAACAGAAACGAACCGAGTACCTGTGGAACAAAAGACGGTCACCTTACCTCCACACCACAAGCCCCCCGCCTCCTCCTTCCTCCAACACACATATTGGAACACATCAGATAGAACCAGTCAGAAAATGTTTCTCTTTTGTTCAACGTTAATACAAACAGACCGTGTATCTTAATTCAATGCTACATAACATCACACATCACAACAAAACTTTACTTTCATCTTCATCATTATTTGAGTTTCATTTATTTTACTTTCTTGAAATTTCACCCATAAAAAGAAAGATTGTGAAACAAAAACAAAAGTAATTTTACGCAACATTTAGAAAAATAAACGAATGAGTTGGTGTCGGAGAGTTCACACAAATTGTTCCAAGCTCCAGGCGATTTAACCTTGGCTCGCAGTTTCTGACAAAGATGGTTCCAAATTGAACTTCAGAACGGCGACAACATATTCCTGTAAATTATCGCGTGCCAAGAAACAGTACTGGCACTTTTAGCTCCACTCTTAGTTCAGGAAAACAAAATTATTTTCTCAACTCCTAGAAGCATCATCACTATCATGTGTTATGTTGTACGGCATAGGCCTGAGCTATCCAACGTTCTTTCTATACTGAGGCGCATGTTAAAAATAACTGTGGAGAACCGGGCGTCATGTGACAATTGCATTAATAATAATATTAACAATAATAAAGTAATACTAGTAATTATAGAAAGCAAGTTGAATGCATTTTAAAATAATGTCCGCGAAAAATAAAGAACATAAAATGGAATGAATTCGGGAGAAGGGATGAAATTAGAGAAATGTCTGGTCAACCACTAGTGACAACTGTTATAAGATGGAAAATATGGAGATATGTTGGGCACACCTTGAGGAGAAATTATCAACGACTATAAAATCAGGCACTGAAGTGGGATGCAGAGGGTTCAAGAAAGAGAGGACGACCTAAGGGGACCCTGAAACGAACTTTGCTGAGAGAAGCAAGAAATATCGGTCTCAGTTCCATGTAGGTGAATGACCGAATTGACGGTAGATAGAGCGGTATGGAGAAATTGCTTACATGCCCTATGTAACGTATAACCGTACGAGAGGAATTATGTTTAATTATTATAATAATATTAGTAATAAGATGAATAGAAAATAATAAGAAATGAAAACTTAATCCCAGCTGCAAGTTTTTTTGTTTTTATTTTGGTATATTGTGTTTAAGAAAAAAAAAACTGAATCCTGCTGTTATTCAGTAAATTAATTTGTTTCTTGAAATTCGGATTAACATTAACGCATGAGGAATACAAAGAAAGAGCCAGGGGTGAATCCCAGAGGCACCTGTTGTCCGCGAGCATCGCGTTGAACAGCGTTGGTGTAGGCCATCATGGATCTCCACAAACGCCCCTGTCATTGGTGTTGACTAAAAATTCGGATGTCGACGAAATCGTATGTGCATGAAACCGACTGCACAGCATATTGTATCTCTCTGCCCTCCTCTGTCTCGTCTCTCATTGATTTTACCGGTTGTCACAATATCTTCTATATATCCCTTTCTCCTCATATGCTCAAAAATGATGACTGTGCTTTTTTGTATTGATAATACATTGTTTCTGTGCATTGAGCTCTTTCAACACACAAAAAACGTTAGTCAGTGTAGCAGTTGTTATGGAATTCTTAGAGGGGTCCAACTTTCGCTATGCGTTCTTTTGCCTTGTATTCATGTATCTGATTAGCATTGCAATTTGAAGTAGGGTTTTTGTGGAGGTCTCGTGTTTAACGTCAGCATGTAAAAGAACACTTGGCAGTTCAAAAATGGAGAAGAGAAGGCTGGAAAGCTGCTGCCCGGGGGGAAAATTCATTAGAAAAATTTAAAAATTCCTACAAAATATTTTTACCCTTTTCAAAATTATAACCTGGGACACTCGCCGATGCTACGGAGTTCGAGCACTACCACTGACATCTTCATGTGTAAGAAAGATCGGCGCACACATGGTTATTTATCGAAGTGCATTGATGATGGTCCTATCAATCAATAAGTTCATAAATATGGTTTTGTTTCGAAATTCTGTTTTAGTTTTCCACTTTTTGATCTGATCAAACAATGCCCATTTCTGCTGTGCAGTATAATATAATTACATAAGAATATTAACAGAAGACTGGCTGGTTAAGTTAATGATCTAATTATAGTATTAGTGATATAGAAGGGCAATATACAAAATGGATGAAAAATATCTATATTGAGAGCAGATTTCCAAGTTTGAGAACACTTACCAGTCAGGCGTGTCGACGAGGACTCTCCGTTCTGAGTGGCCTTTTCAACACTCAATATACGGATGAGAAGGCCTGTATTGCAGATAATTACAATGATAACAGGTGTAATGAAGAGGAGAGCAAACTGATACACGTAGATATGAAGAGGAACATATAAGTGGTCGTACTCTGGCGAGCCCACACATTGATAACCATCATTCTTTACCATTACAAATCTGGAGACAAATTCACATCTTACATCATCTATTTTGTCGATAAAACTATACTTTTATAATACTCAATATATAACATATGAAATAGTGAAATTAGAATATTCAACATTGCTAATTTACATTATTAAATATTTAATATCTCTCATTTGTATTAGTAAATATTTTAAATCGCTCATTTTTATTAGTAAATATTTTACATCTCTCATTTGTATTAGTAAATATATAACATTGGTTAGGTACAGTAAGTGTGGGAGCATGGAGATGAATGTTGCTTTAGAGGACAGATCATTTATTCACTTTTCCAATGTACAAAGATAACGATCGGCATAACTAAATTGAACTGAATAGTACCAATGACGAGTGAAAGTAAATTACAAAACATATTTAGGATACAGTCAGACTTTTTTCGCCAAATGTAGCAAAGATATTTTAGAAAATTAATGGGGAGGAAGGGGGGTCTGTAGCAAAGTGGTCAAGACGTTTCCTTGCATTTTAAGTCGTGGATTCGAACCGGCATCACCGTTTATTTCAGAGATCACTACTTTCGAAGGGTGGCGGGCCATTTCTGTGGGGAGGGACCGAACAATATCGGTATAATCTGGTGCAATTTAGTCAATGTTTCACCGCCGTTTTATGGATACGCCGTTTTATGGATACGCCGTTTTATGGATAGATTAAGCACATTACCACTACGTATTATGGCCCTAGCTTTTGGAATAACGTATGCCCATTGACCACTACGTATTTTGGTCCTAGCTTTTGGAATAACGTAAACCTATTGACCACTACGTATTATGACTCTAGCTTTGTGAACGAAATACGTTAATTGACGACTGTATATTATTACCCTAGCTTTGGGAACAAATTAAGCACACTGATATCTTCGTCTTATGATCCTAGTTTTGTGAATGAATTCAGTCCAACCACCGTTTATTGATATGTAGTGTTTGCTATGCATACTCTTTCGTACTTGATAACTCATTAGTTATTAGTTATCACATGCCTTCTGTGACATAAACAATTACCTGAACATTTGAGTGCAGGACATGAGAGAAAATAGTCCACAGATAATGATTACGGCTCCTCTTTGCTGACACCACATGTTTCGTCGAAAAGGCATACACACAACACATAACCTTTCCATTGCCATGACAGCAATCAACCAGGATGACATCAAATTACACACAGAATCCGCAAACATAAAGATCTGAAAATAGGACGAAAATGAGGATACTAGTTGAAGGAATGTTATAATGGCAGAAACACATTTAAAAGAAAAAAAAACATTAATATATTTCCTTAAATTTCCATTTCAATTTGTTCAATGTGTTTTTGTGTTGTTTTTTAAAACTGCGTTTATAAATGTCACGAACCACATCCAACACGCTAATCGTACCATATCAAACACATCTTTGCCAACCTGGGCACTGTGTTACACATCATAGACATCTCACGTCAAATTTTCTATTTTTAGTAATGTGACTGACATGTAAATGACGGTAATTACTACTCTCAAATAGACTTATATACGAAATATATAGAAAACGAGTGACCTGGACTATTGTTCTTGTGTTATATTCAATACTTTAAGGCAAATTCTTCTTCATCATATAATCTATATTAGAATATATGAAGTTACTGTGTTGACTGATTCATTTATTAGATTAATTTGATTGCGCCTCGGTTAATAAGCATTTGTAATACGAGCTCATTTTACACAGGAACATTTCAGTGTCAGTACATGAACACCGACGAGGGTTCAAATGTAGAATGATGACAATTTGCAGAAAAAAGTATTTTTTTATTTTAATGAATTTTCTCGTGAAGCGGCGTTTCAGTTAATTCTTATCGACTTTCAAACTGCAAAGAGTTCGTTTACATACTAAACTTGAACACGGGACCTATGTTTTATCTTCCATCTCCGATAAAACTAGGAACTCGATCTCACCTACACTGACCTCATTAATTCACTGAAAAAATAACCAGATTTACTACACGCGTGACGAAAACTGAGTACTTTTTGTGCGTGAGGCAAGCACGGCACATTCTTGTCACGTCAACCTCAAGAATAAACTAACACTATTTATGTGTGTTTATCATTCTGTTAATGTTAATATTATTATATAATATTGCCATTTTACTGCGCGTGCGTTCTTTCCTAAGTTTTCTAATATTATTATGAGCAATTTTCTAGAATTTTGGGTTCGAAAAACAGGTTCCAATTTCAGCACTAAGACTGGTTATCTTGTATTCCAGATATTGATTTCTATGATTTATTGAGAGACCTCACAAAATTATGTGCAAGTCTTCTTAAACCCTTTCGCTGCTACATACTTTCTGAAGGCTGAGCTAAAAATAGCTACTCTTTTTTTTCTAGGTCACAAACGTGAATGTACGCCTATAGCAGTGGCAGTAGAAATGTATAACGTGTTAACACATCTTTAGCCCACAGAGGAGAGATAATAACAGACGTGTTAATGCGTCTTTAGAAGTGAATGGGGAAAACGTATATATACGTCCTTAGCAGCTAAAGGGTTAAGAAGATGTTGAAGTATATGTTTGCTGTGACTTACTGGTTAAATAAACTTTCTATTCTCTTCAGCTTCCCTGTTCTACTCGTTCAACATATTATTACAAATTCCTTCAGTGGCAGTATAGATTCGTCACCGGGGTCAAAGGCACATAGGGACAACGCCGTGCCAGGATTAGTGAGCTGACACTAATCAAGATCCTACCCCACCTCCAAGTGGTGACCCTGGAAATAGACATTGGTTCATGTCTGGCTAAGCAGGTAGGGATCGAGGGAGAGCTACTCTGGTATAAGTAGAGATGCAAACGTGGTCACGTTGGATGAGATTCGCTCGCAACACAGACGAGCGCAATCCCAGAGTGACTACTAATGCATGTCTCTCCCTGCCGATGGGAAAAGCTGAACGGATAAAGAACAAGGGATGAGGAGTGCATCCAGCGAAGAGACATGGGCCACGTGGAGCAAATCTTGGGATTGAGAGGAGTTGCACGTGGGCCCACATAGGGTGAAACTCGGGGCCCTGGGTGTGGGCTCGAGTTGAGCCCGTGTCCGGACAGCCTAGAGGCATGGTAAATGTGAGCACGGTGAGAACTTATGGAAATTGTGGGGCAGGCACCAGGGCAGAGCGAACACGCATGCTGCCGATACACGGGTGGGCCCAACGGTTGGCAGACGTGCACGGCGTCGATAGTGTAGCGAGGGCGTGGCAGGCGTAGGGGAGCGGACCACCAAATGTGCAGAAAACGGGAAAGCCCAGCAGAGGCTTGATTCCAGTGCGCGTTTCCGCTCACAGAGAGATACTACTGCGTTGTAGTTAGATTGGGGACAATCAAAGCCTAGCGGAGCAAACCGTACGCAAAACTGCATGGTAGGAAAACCAAGTAGTCCACAAAGAGACCGGCAACCTGGGCAGATGACGCTCAGCAGCCCGGAAGGGTAGGTCGTCTAAGGGTCGCTACCTTAAAAGAAAATAGCAATCTCCTGCCTTGTAGGTTGCCTGGTGACAGTCAAAAGCTGACGCAGAGCAAACCCAGTAAACGCTGGTTGTAATCGGACACGTCGCCGAAGGACAAGCACTAAAGCTCCAAATGGTAGTGAAGATTGTGTCGTAAAACCAACGTTCTTGGCAGAGGTTGTTTATATATCACAATATGAATGATAAATATGGCCGAAATAAACGATCTAAAGAGAGAGATTCGTCACCAATTTGCGTGGTTTGTTACACTACAAAGTATAGATGCATCACCAATGTATGTGTTCTTATACTACATAGTATATATACGTCATCACTTTGCGTGTTATAATACTAAACAGTAAAGATTCGTCATCAGTTTGCGTGCTATCATACCACATTATAGATGCGTCATCAATTTATGTATTCTTATTTTAAAAAAAAAAAAAAAAGTAAAGGAACCCTTTCATACCTCGTGTATATAGGTCAATACAGTGTTAGGCCTGTATTTTTCATTGACCGTTGGCACACGATGGGTGATGTGATCAGCATCACGCCGGCCGCCTTACTTTCCCAGAGCATGTCTGGTACCCAGTTGAGGCTGTGTCGACCTGAGAGCCGTCGCGGTCGGAAAAAATTCCACGCGGATTGCGGGAGCTGAACCAGACCACCAGCCTTGCGAAGCGAGTTCACTAACAACTACGCTACACACATTAAAGATACATCATCAATTTCCTTGGTTTCGTACTTCAAATTATAGATGCGTCATCATTTTGCATGTTATCATACTAGAGCACCGTTTCCCAAACTTTTTCAGCCCACCGCCCACTTTGCACAACATAAACTTTGTAACGCCCCTCCACATTATATTAGTTTGCCAACGCCCCCTTCTTTCCCACATATATACATGTTCTATTTTTCTTTGACATAGAAAATTGATATATTTTTCTGTCATACATGGTCAATTTTCAAATGATTAAATGAATGAAATAAAAAATTGATGAAAAAGTGGATCGTGTAAGACGGGAAAAAGATGAATTAAAATGCAGATGTCAAATTTTGAACGATTATTCAATCGCAAATTCACGAAAATAATTTATTTTAAAATATGTATTGTTAATTTCTTCTTTAAGGAGCCACCGACCCTTAATCACCCGAACACCCCCCAAATTCTTCTGAACCCACTATCGCCCCCTAGAACGCTTCGGCGCCCACTGGGGGCGGTACGGTCCACTTTGGGAAACGCTGTACTAGAGTATAGATAAGCCATCAATTTCTGTTTCCTTATACAACATACTGTAGATGCGTCATCCTTTGTGTGTTATAATACTAAATAATATATATGAACCAGTGGGACTGATTAGCGTAATGCATAAGCGTTGGCTTATATCGACTCGTACATAAGGGGTTAATGAGTTCAATCCCACACTCAACATTCCACACGTACGGAACGGAATTAACCCGCCTATCTCCTGCACTCTAGGGTATAGACATGTGAAATGAAGTGACTTCATACCCAAAGGTCTGAAAATATTATGGGCAATATATTATTTTATTATATTTGAATCATCAATGTGTATGTTATAATACTACATAGAATAGATGCGTGCTCAATGTGTGCGTCTTCGTGCAACTAGCAGTCAAAAAAGCAACTGCAGTTTGTCCGTACTCAGTTTCAACATCACTACTATAAGTTCTCTTTTTGTAAGCCTGTAGTAGTAGTAGTAGCATGTCCTTTGCGGAACGTTGCATTCATCACAGCCCGACTGAAAAGCTACCTGTCCCTTGCAAATTCTGATGCCTCTTTCAGCGTTATGTTCAAGGTTTATTTGATGTCCTGCTGCCACCTTCGTCTTGGTCGTCCCCTGCCTCGTTTTCCAGGAATCATGTCTTCCATTTCCTTTTTGTCCAGAACACTGTGGCGTTTAATGTGGCCAAAATAATTCATCTTCCAGGAATTGATGATATTTATGAGCCAATGCTCCTTGATATGCAGGTCTTGTAAGCCTTTATCTTCTGTAATTAATGTCCAAACATTAGCCGGTCATATGCTCTACCCTGAATATTTGAAAAAAAATGCATATTCAATACAACAACGTTAACATCAATATGAGTCTCAGATAGTGGCGGCTCGTCATTAAGGGCCAGTGGGGCCGGGCCACACTGAAAATAATGTGTAACGTGTGTTTATAATTATTTAAATTAAAATATAGCAACCCAAAACCATGATTTATCTGGAAAAATGTCTGGCCACACCAATAAAAATGATCAGGAGCCGCCACTGGTCTCAGTAATTTAAGATTAACATTTAATAAACATAAGAAATATAAGTAGTTACTAAATATAAATAGTACCTTACAAACATCATCAGAGAAAGTTTCAAACACACTACCCGATTCTGTAAGACTTTCGTTCACCACGTGCATCTCCTGGCTTATGAGGACCAAGCTGTCGTGGAGATAATGAGCGTAATAATATTCATCGTTACAAACAAATTCGTTCATTAGTTAGTAACAATATTTCTTATTAAATATGATTTCATTAGTCTTATTCTTCTTTGCGTTCATTCTTTACCAACAATTTTAATCACTCTTTGTGATATGTTTGATCTTTGCCAAGAACGTGTATGCGTCGCACATTTGTTTGGTAGGGCCTCTAAACGAATAGAATTCTACACGTTTAGGACATGTGCATCCGATTTCAGCCAAACCCCTTAGTCGCCTCTTACGACATGCGTGGCAGGTAACAGTGGTTCTATTCTTTACACCTCAAATTTGGGCCCCGGTAAAGACTCGGGGGATTTCATTAGCGATAGCAGGCAACAAATAAAATGGTTCGGTCACCTAGTGAGAATGAAACCAGATCGCTCCTATAACAATCGGCAACGCTAACATAGTCCCCAAGGAAGAGCAAGAGCCCGATGGATAAATAATATCACAGATATCCTGCGACATTGAAGACTAACAACTACAAATGCAATACACATGGCACAGGATAGAAAATTGAATCTCCCCACGCTGCTTCAGTACACATGTGGATAAGACAAGACAAGTAATAGTAATAATATTCGTTAGAAAAGAAAATTATTTTATTATTTTAATTAATATGCTTTAGTTACGGAAAGTAGAAATATTAAAACATATAGTGCCAGTGAAACCATCCTGGTAAATAAATAAAATTTCATGTAGCCTTTTCAGACCTTAGGATATGAAGTCACTTCATATTTACTGTCTCTAGTGTGCAGTAGTCACTAGAAAAGACAGTCACCAATATCAGCATAAGAAAGAAAGCTGGCACAGAACCTTGCTTGAATTACATTGAGAAACTAAAACATTAAGTGGTTTGGCTACTTAATAAGAATGTATCCAAACTCCACAGTATACGGAGTCTCTACAACAAAACATCAGGAAAAAGGGCGAGAGGAAACAAGAAAAGGATAGTTAGATGGCATAGTAGAATCCTGTCAAAGAGCAAAAATAACAATCACCCAAGCCACCAGAACAGAGCAAAACAAAAACAGAAAACCACGACACTGGGCAACAACCCGGTAGCAGTGTGACGACAAAAGTAGAAAAGTGTGCAGGAGGTAGGATGATCAATTCCTTTCACCACGTGAGAAACGTCGAGTGTGTGATTGAACCCACAAGCCTCGTGTGGGCGAGTCGACAGACGAACGCTTACGCTAATCTGTCCTACACCATTCAGGTACGAGACTTAAAGATTTTGGATTTCGACTGAAAAAACCTTTAAGTGGTTTTGACTATAAATATTCTCAAAATTATGTGGACAGAGAAAAGAACAAACAGAGCTATTAAACAAGATCTAAGAATTTAAGAAAATTGACTGATAAGGAAAAAAAATAGCAATTACCAGCACATAAAGAGATGTGAAGGTTTGAAAAGACATTAATGGGCAACTCAAAGAAAATGGGGGAAAATGAAAACTAATGCGAAGATGGAAAAGAACCTTTCGAATATGGTAAAGGAAGCAAAGGAACGCTTCTTCTTACCGTGATATATATTTTAGAAACAAGGTGTTAGTCCCGTATTTGTCATTAACCCTCGGCACTCGATGGGTAATGTGGTCAATATCTCGCCGGTCGCAGGGCCGTGCCGTGCTATGATACAGAGAGGCCACCGCATCAGGCGAGACCGTAAGGGGGCGGCATAAGCAGCAAAATCATAATTACAATTGAAGGTTATTTTAAGGAAAAAACATTGGGGCGGCATTTTGAAAACTTGCATCATGCTGAGAAAATATACCGCACGGCCCTGGCCGGCCGCATTTACTTCCAGTGCTTTTCCTGGCATTAATTTGATGCTGGGTCGACCTGAGAGTCGTTACAGCAGGAAACATATTTTACTCTCACTGTAGAATTGAACCCAGACCATATTTCTAAGAAGCGAGTGCACTAACAACAACGCTACTGTTGCTTTCCCACATATAGCAACATTTCAAATATGATGTGATCATGACAACAACAGAAACAGGACATGTGATACACAGAAATGTCAAAGATTCTAATAGGTACACAGTTCTGCAACCAGTGAGCTAAACAAAATAATAATAAAGGTGAAATGATGATTGATAGGACAATCAACAGTAGAATTTTCTGTGAATAATCATGTGTGCTCCAACCTCCCCCACTTACACAGGACGATCTCAGCAGAAGTGCACAAACTCCATAGCACGTACGAGTGTTTCAGATGTAATTACAGTCTGTCTCGTAGTGAACAAGTTGCCATACTCCGCCTCCGTACCGGCCACAACAAGCTCTGCGCCCACATGTTTAATAAATTTAAAATCGGCACAACTAGCCTGTGCCCCTGCAAAAAGGCGGACATGGCGGCAGAGCATGTACTGCAATATTATAAACTGATAGCAGGTATAAGAAAAGAAACCTGGCCCCAAAATACAGAGCTTCGCTAGAAGCTGTACGGAGGAACGGAGTCCCTAAAAACACGGTAAAATTCATGATAAAAGTTGGTTCATCAGTTTAGACGGGATCAGAGAGAGAGAGATGTAATTTTAAAGATTGTGAACAAATTTGACGTAATTTAATTTAATCTTTTAAAGAATTTTATCCAGGCAGTGGCTTTGCAGCCTAATTATATCGATTTTAAACTGTTAATCGTTCATTTACAAGTTCAGCTTGAACACGAACCAACGTTTTAACATCCGTTTCCATTTGGCTTGGGTCCATCGCACCTAAATTGAGATAAAAGATCTTTTGAAAAATATATCCCATTCGCTCCAAGCGGGAAACGAACCCAGTACCTTCAGAGCGAGAGGTGAACAACTTACCACCACGGCACATAAATCTTCTTTAAGGTGAAATCATTTATAACAATTTGATATAGAAATCAGACACATTACTTGATATATGATCGTATTATTTAGTTTAAGAAGGTATGACCTGCCAAACTGGGTAAGAAGATGATACAGATATAGATTGATATCTATATAGATTGATTTCATTACTGTGTTTTTCTCCAAAAAATATTGACTTAATACATAGAGAAACATTTCAAATCATTAATATGTATTGTAATATAGATTAGCAATTTATCAGTATTATATGTCACACCGTTTTGGTAGTGTCAGGATTATAAATATTCTTCCTTCTTTTGTTGTCACACTGTTACCAGGTTGTCACACTTTTTACCGGGTTGTCACCCAGTGTCGTAGTTTTCTATTTTTGTCTTGCGCTTCTCTAGTGCCTTGGGTGATAGATATTTTTGGTGAATTTTTTGCAGAATTTTGATTATCTATCCATCTTTTTCATTGTCTTCCTCACGCCTTTGTTCCTAACGTTTTGTTTTAGTAAATTGGACAATATATTTTGATAATAATTGTCAATACAATTGTCAAGAGAACAAATAAATCTATACAGAATATAAGAACTCAAAATCCAAGAAAACTGGATGATGCTGCAAAAAAGAAAGAGAAAATTGAGATATTGTGGACATTTAAAAAGACGTGAAGGGCTGGAGAAGACCATCATGGAAAAAGGCATACGGTAAAAGGAGAAGAGGAAGACCACGGAGATGATGAATTCGGGATGTAACTGATGGTTTGAACAATACGGTTGCAGAGGCGGGACATCTGGCCTATGAGAGAGAGAAATCACGGATGACTGTTGGCGTGGCAAAGTTCTGCTCAGGACAAGCTATTTGATGAGAGTGAATAATTATCTAGCGAGGACAAATATCGAGCTTCAAAGAAAGATAGTAATAGAATACACATAATGAATTGTCTCACATCAGACATTACTATAAAGTCGAATAGAAATAATTAATTGTCTCACATCAGACATTACTATAAAGTCGAATAGAAATAATTAATTGTCTCACATCAGACATTACTATAAAGTCGAATAGAAATAATTAATTGTCTCACATCAGACATTACTATAAAGTCGAATAGAAATAATGAATTGTCTCACATCAGACATTACTATAAAGTCTTGTTGGGGTTTTCTAGGCATTGTCTTCGAGGTAGTCTGTCATTGCTTTCCTTCCGGGCAGTGACCATACTGGTCCATGACCGTAACCATTGTCTCTATTACAGAAAGCATCTGCCTACCGTCGGGAGTTTTGAGAGAAGAGAACAAATAGATCTATCCAGAAAGAACTCAAAATCAAAGAAAACTGCTGATGCTACAAATAAGAAAGAGAAAATTGAGATATTTTGACATATAAAAAGACATGGAGGGCTGGAGATGACCATCATGGAAGAAGGCATACCGGCAAAGAGAAGAAGAGGAAGACCACGGAGAAGATGCATTCAGGATGTAACTGATGGTTTGAACATGACAGCTGCAGCGGCAGAACATCTGGCCAATGAGAGAGAGACATTTCGGAGGGCTGTTGTGGTGGCAAAGTTCTACTCAGGACAAGCTATTTGATGATGATGTCAGCCACGCCATACAGTTTTTCTTGGACGCTGGTATAAGTGGGCCACTTCTTTCTTCTCAGATCTGCATACTTGGGGCAGTTCTGTAGGATACGTTATGTTGTCATATTCGCAGCCACAGGGCACAGGTTGCTGGTGCCTATCTTGAATTTAGTGTAGATGTGGTGTCTCATTCTGTTGTGACTCGTCCGTCGGCGAAGTGTGGCCGTCTGGTCCCTTCTGGACAGTTGGTAATATCCATCGTCATTGTTGTATGCTGGTGTTCTTTATCGCATTTTACTTTGTAGTGCCCTTTTGGCGATGGTTTTTGCTTCTTCATAGCTAATATTTTGGATACTGGCATGTTCATAATGCTCTGGCTTTCATTACCGCTATTTGGTGTTGCGTACACATTGTGCAGTAAAAACATTACAGTAGTGCTAGAGCAATTTGGCTCTGTCTGAGCACTAAAACATAATACATAACAGATTTTGTCATTTCCTCGCCGAGACAGACACTAAGCACTACATCCTCATCCTTTCCCTGTTATCGATTTTGAAATTTTAGGCGTGTCTTTTTACATCATAATATATAAGAGTGATCCCTGATATAAAGTATCGAAAGCTTTTTCAAACTCCACAAAGACTACTTAGAGATCCATTCAATAGTTTGTATGCTACAACGCCCGCGTACATATTTGCTGTTCAAAAAATGTATTTAATGATCTCATTGCAGTGTGGGTATCTTTTTATTATTTCTCTCCTCTCCTCGTGGAGCATAGGCTGTTCGCAATTTTTCTAGGTCTCTGGCTGCTTTCTTTATGGCCTCCCGGGACAGTCCATCATCCTACTTTTACCGATTTCCAATTGTTAATTATTCTTTTTAATTTCTCAACTTGAACACGGGACCTACGTTTTATCGTCCGTCTCCGATAGAACTGTGCTCTCGGTCTCATCTACCCTGGAATCAGGGATTACGGGGGTTAAAAAACTGACCTACCACGCGAGACACGAACCGATTACTGTTACGAGCGTTAGGTGTACCTCAAAACCATATCTAGCCTTTTAGTGAATTATGATAAATGTAATGTTATCTTTTCTAATTGTGTGGTATCTAGGCTTGGCTGCGAAGACCAGAACAACCATGTCTACGGGTTCGAATTGGTCTGCTTGCAGAGACACCTGAGTTTGTGACGTTTTTTTCGGTAAACAATACATTTTCCTTGCATAAAGATAAAACAACAGTACGAATATTGATTACAAATGCAGTTGTTTGGACATTTAATGAGAATGGAATACAACCAACCACAAATAACAACATACAATAAAAAAGATCAGGTACTAGAGCTTGATTTATAGCATGAACCTCCACTTTTTGTCTAAACTAATTATAAGCAAAGATATTGATGTTCTAATTTGAAATTTTTTTTTTTATTTGGAAGGGTAAAATTGCAAAAGTCATATCTATAAAACCAATTGGGTTAGACATTTTTCGGAGGTTCACGGTATAACAATAGGTAATATGTACATCATATGCTAGTCTGGCATTCTTTACACTTTTATATCTGGGAAATCCACTGCACGATGAAGAGGAGGGGTGTGGGGGCGGGGAGGTTACAATATATTTTCAAGGAAATTGATTATTTTTAAATATATAATTACAATGAATACACTAAACGTTGTTTATCATCGAAAACAATGTCTTTTGCAACAAGTGGCCAAATTGTATGACTATGCTTGTTAGTTCTTTTTCTGTTAATTTTTTAAAAAGACAACCCTTGTTCTGGGTGGGTCTCCTGCCTTAAAATACATAACCACTTGCTATCTGTCTTGACAAAACAAAATTGTTTGCTCTCAACTAAGGATACAAGGAACCACTTATTCTTTCTATTTACATTTGTGTTTGATTTTATTTTTCATGCTAAATTATTTCTTTAATTGTCGCAATTGCTATGACCGCACTATTAGTGTCGAATCTATATTGATCTCTTTTTCCATTTATTACACCTTCATCGTTGTCCCAGGTTATTCTGGATTGAAGGGCAATGAAGGAGCGGTTGCATTGGCGAGCAATGCTGTGATCGAGAACGGGCCATCTATGGACAAAAGCGACATCATCATGCTCTATGAGAAAGGATACGCTCTGAAGATTTCTGAACGAAGATAAAGGATATTATCTATCTCGGTTGCGCAAGGTATGCATATCGATATGTGCGGTAAGATGGTAAAACCATGAGAGAAACTAACCTAGATATCTCAACCAACACAGAACGGGAGTTGTTAGTCTAAACACACTGAAATACGTGCCTGGGAGGAGATCGGAGAAATTATGGACATGTATGATGTGCATTGAAGATGACCCCCAAATGAGCAATGAAACGTATGTTTGTTGAAATAACTATTGAAGTTCCTATTAACTTTTACCAAGTACAACAATAATGCATCATCTGCATCACTGAACCCGTTTATTATTCTGAAGCTTATATGTATATAGTGATTAGTGAAGATTATCACCACAGCACTCCAGACAGGGCTATGGGTGTTTCGATCTCCTTTCCAATATTTTTGCCAGCGTATAACAACATTCATCCCTCCACATTAGCCTACCTTATCGTGGTTGGAGGGTTTGTGTGCCTTTATGATCCTTCAGGCTATGTCGGCGGGAGTATAACTCCTGGCAGGTCTAACCAAGCCGAACAGACTGAAGGTGAAAGGCCAGACCAAAGGGCGCGGAGCAGGATGGGGCCTCATAAGGTGACAGCGCAGAACCCACCAGCGAGTGGTACATGCTCTGGCTGCAACCAACCCATCCCCCAGCTATGGGTAAATAGCAGTCCTCTCTCTCTCTTGAGGAGGACATCCTTTTCTTGTCTTCCCTTCTACTTCTTTGTTGCACACTCCCTGTGGTCGGTTTGTGCTCTGCTGATGCTCTGGTTCTAATCAAACTTGCAACAACCTAGGGTCAATGAAAGAAGAAGACACCTCAGGAAGGGATATGCATCAACGTCTTCTCGACCATGAAAACATGCACGTCTTCGCACTGACACTAACGATCCAGGACGTGACGATCCGTTTGTCTGTGTACAGTGGCATAGATGCTATCTCACTCTAATCTATTTATGAATTGCAACAGCATGCCAGGAGACAACGGTGGCGGGAAATGAATCAGAGTGGCTCGTGCCTGGACGACACGTTGGACAGGTGGGAGATGTCTGTTGCGTTGCCCCTTTTGCTGAAGGAACGAAGTACTAACATTCCCTTGGTAAGCAGAGGGTTGGAGCTAGCTGTCAGCAGATCACAGACCTCGGTGGTAAGGAAAGCCACAGGCTCCCCAGCAAACATGGCAAAGAAAACTAAATGTAAAAAATACGAGCTCGGGTGTCGCCTCGGTTACCAAGGCCCGCGCCGGGTAGTAAATCTCCAGGCTACCGGTGAAAAGTTAGCAACTGGAAACAAAGATCTGTTCTCTCTTAACATTTTACAATTAAATATCTGTGGTCTGTCAACAAAGAAACTAGAATTAACACACCTGCTACACCATAAGAAAATACACATAGCACTCATACAGGAAACCCTCCATCGGAACACAGACCAACATATTCCAGGATACACACATTACACCTGTAAATGTAATGACTGCAGAGGAATCATCACTTATATAAGAAATGATATCCAGGGAACGTGACAAACATCACATCTCATCAACCGTCTGATATACAGAGAGCAACAATTTGGCAAGACGGGAAAAATACACAGTCTATAATATGTACAACCCCCTGGTACCAATTGCAGCTTTCCATATCTCAGTGACACTGTGTATTCTGGACTCATCCTTGCTGGAGATTTCAATGGACACTCCCCTCAGTGGGGCTACAAAAATATAACCAGACTGGGAAAGCGATTGAAGAAATGTGTAACACAAGCAATCTACTGGTCCTTCGAGACAACACATCAACTCCAACCCTCTTACACAGGGTACACAACACGTTAAGTAGGCCAGATTTGACCATTCTTTCATCTGACCTCCTCCAAAGACATACTTTGGAAGTGCTTGACGGCCTAGGAAGTGACCACAGACCTATCCTAACATCCATACTGACACCATCTCCCAAACGATTTCTACAGAGAGCACGCTGGAATTTCAAAAAGGCCAATTGGACAAAGTATCAAGAAACAACAGATAAACTTCTAGGTGAAATAAAGTGTAATACAACAATTGAACACCACTGCGCTGTGATCACAGAAGCCCTGCTGAAAGCAGCCTCCATCTGCATTCCTAGAGGATGTAGAAAGAACTATAAACCATTCTGGAATGAAACAATTGCCAAAATAGTACAAGAAAGAGAACAAGTGAGGAAACATTTTGAAGAGAAGCCCACACTAGAAAACAAAATCCTATACAATAGAACTAATGCGGAAGTAAAACGGACCGTCAATACGGCCAAAAGAGAAAAATGGCATAAAACAGTAGCAGATCTTGACGTAGGAAGAAATGGGGCTAAAGCATGGTCATTACTGAGCAATTTGTGTGGAGAAAAACGTCGAAACAACCCCAGGCCTATAAGTACAGATAAAGCAACAATAGTGGAAGATCAAAAGAAAGCAGAAATATTTAACAAATACTTTGCTTCCATTAACAGAACAGATAAACATACAACGAAGGACAAAGACCGCATACATGAGCTCAAGATAAAAGAACATGCCTGCAGCACCAATATTGCACTCTTTGAGGACGACTTCACACAAACTGAGCTCACTAGAGCAATGAAGAAACTAAAACTTCGGAAGTCACCAGGTCCAGACAAAATACACAATGAGATGCTCATCCACCTTGGTAATGTTGGTAAAGCAGTGATCCTAGATCTAATTAATAAAACTTGGAATGAGGGTACATTGCCCAAGACATGGAAGAATGCAACAATAACACCTATCTTGAAGAAAGGAAAACCATCTGAAGACGTGAAAAGCTATAGGCCAATATCCCTCACTTCATGCCTAGGTAAACTAGCTGAGAGAATGATTAATCACCGGTTATATTGGTGGCTCGAAACCACCAAGATGCTGAACAGTAGCCAAGCAGGGTTTACAGCAGGACAGAGAACTGATGATCAGATTTTTAGACTGAGCCAAATGATCATTAACGGGTTCCAGGGGGGAAAACACACTACTGCTGTATTCATTGACTTGCAACAAGCATACGACAGAGTGTGGCGAAAAGGATTGCTGGGTAAAATGTTAGATACAGGAATCCATGGTAAGATGTATCGTTGGGTGAAAACATCCCTCACAGACCGCACAATCCAGACAAAGATCAACAATGGCATCTCTTCCAAGCAGGTGCAAGAAGAAGGTCTACCCAGGGCTCCCACTAAGTTGTACACTTTTCCTCCTGTTTCTGAATGACATGCCCAAAGAGCTACTGACAGAAAAAGCATTATATGCTGATGACCTGGTTCTTTGGCACACCAGCAAGCACACTGGCTTCAGTGAAAGGCGGCTAAATGAAGACCTTGACAGGCTTAGTAAATACTGTGAAACATGGAAATTGAAAGTGAACTACACCAAGACAACCTACTCTATTTTCACCAGGAGTAACAAGGTGGCAAAGAAAAATATTACACTAACACTAGATGGTAATATTTTAAAGAAAGAAGATAACCCAACATACCTAGGGGTGACGATGGATAGGCAGCTCTCATTTAACAAACATGTCCAAAACCTGAAGTTAAAGTCAAAAAAAGAGACTAAATCTCCTAAAACGACTTGCAAGTACCTCATGGGACGCAAACAAAAACACACTTAGGCAACTCTACATCGGTTATGTACGCTCTGTAATGGATTGCAACCTAGCACTGCAGGCAACATGTAGTAAAACAACAAAGGAAGCTCTGGACAAAGTACAGAGCCAGGCAGTGCATTTCATCTGTGGAGGTATGAGATCAGCCCCTACAGCAGCATGTGAAATCCATACAAACATCGAGCCCTTGCGAATGCGTAGGGAGGCAGCAGTAGTAGAGACAGTGGAAAGATATAAAAGACTTAGTAGAAACCACCCTAACAGACAATTAGTAGACAACTGGCGACCACAGCACAGACTGAAGCAAAAAACAATCCTAGATGTGGCATTAGGCCTGCAAGAAAAATATCACATGCCGGAGAACAGAGAATAGACACAAATTGTACACACAGAAGTCCCTCCAAATTGTAGTCTCGCCTGTCCAAAAATAAACACCACACTTACCAATGACATCACCAAGAAGAACTCAGACCCAGTAGATCTCTGGATGGTGGCCCAAGACACCATACTATCTTTCCCAGACGAGTGGATACATGTATATACAGATGGCTCAGCCTTCAAGGGGACTATTAATGCTGGATACGGTGCACGAATAGAATACCCAGACAAATCGTGTGACGAGTTGCAAAATGCATGTGGAAAGTACTGTTCTAATTTTGAGGCCGAGACCATTGCCATTGAAGCTTCAGTGCACCATCTTACTAACATATTCCAGCTCCATCCCGAAAAAACTCAGCACACTGTTATCTTTACTGATGGTAAGTCAGTGCTACAGTCACTAGAAAATGCAAAACCTGAGAGCCCAGCGTGCCAGTCCCTGGCTCTATCCATCAGTTCATTCATCAACACCTTTGCCGTCAAGCTTACCTTACAGTGTATACCAGGACACAGCAACATACAAGGAAATGAAAGAGCAGACATCCTTGCAAAGGCAGGGGCAAATAGTCAACAGCATGACAGACCAATAACTCTGCAGACTGCTAAACAAATAATAAGTAACAAGAAGGAGGATGGATGAATGAGTGGGCAATGGGCAAAACTGGCAGAGCCCTCTTTAAACACATGACCACTCCAAATCCCAAAGATGCTATAAATGACCTCACACGACAAGAACAAGTCATTATTTTCCGCCTTAGGACACAACATGTGCCCCTGAATGCTCACCTACACCGCATCCAACCAAAGATTGCCCCACAATGTCAACTGTGTGACTATTCAGAAGAAACTGTCACACACCATCTCTTCCAGTGCCCTGCACTCAGTGACCTACGCCACAAGTACCTACCTTCAGACCCAGATGTTGAAAACTCTCTCTATGCTAACACACCACAACTCAGACAGACCTGTAAATTCACTGCCATGGCCTCAAGTCGAAGGGCAAATGCTCAGATGACTGCTGGATCGGAAAAGTAAAGTAAAGTAACAACATTCATCAACTGGTGTCTGCGCAGAATTGGGGGACTGATGTGATATGATAAATTTACAAATGAAGTACTACAAATGACACACTAGTATTAGTAGCGTTGTAATCATCACATGGCGCCCGACCTCTACAACAAATCTTTGGGATGCGCCCTAATATATAAAAGCGTTGAACCGCTCTGGATAGTTTAACTATTATCCATGGTGGTAGAATCTAGAAGGTATTTCATAGTTTAACTATTATCCATGGTGGTAGAATCTAGAAGGTATTTCATAGTTTAACTATTATCCATGGTGGTAGAATCTAGAAGGTATTTCATAGTTTAACTATTATCCATGGTGGTAGAATCTAGAAGGTATTTCATAGTTTAACTATTATCCATGGTGGTAGAATCTAGAAGGTATTTCATAGTTTAACTTAGTGTCTATTTGCACCTAAGAATTACACTCGTGGTCTCGTTTATCATTCTCGCCAGTCTGTATTTGTGTGATGCTGACTGACAGGGTGGACAGTGCTAATGTAGAGTGAACCTTGCATAATATCATAAGTAGGCGCTTTTTGAAGCTTGTAGTCGCCATGACCTTTATTGCCGATAAACGTTTCCTAGCTTTGATAATAGTGTGGTCTATGTGCTCTATAAACAATAGACTATGATCAAATCTCACACCTAAGTATTTCATAGTTATGGTATTTTCGATGTCCATCTCACAAGTTTTACTGTCAGCAATAGTTTGTTGACAACATGATGGTTCAGTGAGAACTAAGTTACTGCTGCTTTGTTTCAACAGATTGTTTGCTGCTTCGATGCTATTTGCACAAGGGAGATATCCGATCCAATTCTTTTTGTAATTAATAAACACCACTGGCTCTATCTTTTTCCCTGTCTGTATAATCTTTGATGAACATACCATCGAGCGCAGAGACAGGCTGCGCTATCTTGGAATAACCTTTGATCGTAGTCTATCTTTCAAACACCATATTGAACAGACGAATCAACGGTGCAAACGTGGTCTAGCGGCTCTCAAAGTTATGGTGGCCGCACACCTTGAGCAGAGACTACTTGCCCTTTTGTTCGATCGACTGGTAATGTCAGTGGTAGATTACGGACTCGGAATTCTTACGATATCAAGATCACAATGTGAACGACTCAAACGGGTTCAGAATGAAGGTATGCGTATAGTTCTGGGCTGCACTAGAGATACCCCCATTGTGAAGATGAGATATATGCTTGGACTTCTGTCACTACGCTCCCGTCATGCAATCGCCCAAACCAAGGCATATATGCGGGTTACTTCGGATAAGAGACATCCACTACACAAGAACACTTTGGCTGAAATCGGATGCACGTGTCCTAAACATGTAGAAGTCTATATGTTTAGGGGCCTACCAAACCAATGTGCAACGTATACACGTTCTTGGCAAAGATCAAACATATCACAAAGAGTGATTAAAATTGGTCGTAAAGAACAAATGCAAAGAAGAAGAAGACAAGAACACTAATGATGTTAAGGGCACGAGAATCAAGCGTGGCATGTCGTGGATGGCCCAGGCTGAGAGAACAATTGGCCAGGTGACTACGGTTGCGACCCTACCAAAATGGGAAGAATGGATCCCAACAGATGGAAGCATGATGAACTATCTCAATGTTATCATTACTCTTGGAAGAGAATGTAGAGATTGGGGTAACATGAAGGCTGATCTCGCAGGTAAGCAGTTGATAGAAAATAATGCAAGGGATGATGATGATGTTGTATATACCGATGGGTCGGTTCAACGTGGTGAGAAATCCGGCTGGGGTTTCTTGGCTAATGCGCATGGTAGGGTTGTTGCAGAGCGAAGTGGGGCGTACAGGACAACTACTTCTAGTATGAGGATAGAGGTTGAGGCCGTTACTGCCGCCCTCCATTGGATTTCTGGGACTTCATTTACTGGCGCAGTTGTTGTATCTGACTCTCAGTCGATGCTTCACAAGATCCAGAAGGGCAGGTTTCGGGATGAGTGGATGTCGTCTATAGACGTCTCTAACCTCCAGCGGCTTACGGGGATATACTGTACGGTAATGAGAGAGCGAACAGGCTTGCATCAACAGCATCGATTGTTGGGGAGTTGAAGATAGATAAGGGGATATTCTTCGGTCTCTTCGCGACTCTCTGTTGGATGAGGACACTAAAATCGATGTTGAATCGATCAAGCGATTTAAGCAGTTTGGAGTTACCCGTTGTTCAAGTCGAACTGGATGTCTGAGAGGCAGAGTGAGAGGTGTGTTTAATCAGCGAGCCACAGGAACCATCAGTATGCATACTCTTCTATATCTGTTGGGGAGACTGAGCATCTATGGGTCTGCCCGGAGTGCAATGACGTCAGTTTAGTAAACCAATAACCCTGTCTGTATACCAGGATATTATTTGTGTAGGAGAGACTTCTGTGTCATTTGGTTGTTCCCTGTGATTCTGCTTGTGTAGATATAAAAAAAATGACAGGATAGTCCTGAGGCCTTCTTGAGTTGACTGTTATTAATCTTTGATCCTAAGTCATCACACATGATCACCACCTTCCTTTGGAACAATGCGGATAATATCCATCTGACAAGACGTGGTCCAAAATTAAGCTCCAGCAACTGTTTCATTATTAAATGGAAGGGATCGTGGATGTAAGCATCTTCCAGATCTGTAGCAACTGCACATGTTTCAACACCCGCGAGAAATCCCGTGTGTACCATAAACAAAGACTGCAGCAATGCGCTATGTCTCTGTGTGCCATCTGTAACACCAAGCGCGGAGGGTGGTAGGTGAGGGTGTGTGTACTATTATCCTGTATATTATCTATTCCACTTGTTTTCCAATTGTGTTTCGCATTGTAATAATTGTATAGCCACTGATTTGTGAGAGATTATTTCCATTTTTTACTATTGGAATTAAGAAGTTATGTAGACAGCTCTAGTGAATGAATGTCAGTTTGAATGATGTTGTTGTAGTCCATGAAAAAGATATTCCATAGATCTCCAAACCTGTCGATAGTTTTACAACTGATGTCATCAGGACCGAGAACAGATTTTTTAAAATCTCTCAATTGTATCTTTGATCTCATCCACAGTGATCAGCAGATCTTCATTCCTTATGTATATCATCATCATCATCAAATAGCTTGTCCTGAGCAGAATTTTGCTACCCCAACAGTCCTCCGGAATGTCTCTCTCATAGGCCAGATGTCATGTCTCTGCAGCCGGCATGTTCAAACCATCAGATACATCCTGAATCCATCTTCTCCGTGGTCTTCCTCTTCTACTCTTTGCCGGTATGCCTCCTTCCATGATGGTCTTCTCCAGCCCTTCGTGTCTTTTATATTGCCCAAAATATCTGAATTTTCTTGCTTATTTGTAGCATCAGCCAGTTTTCTTTGTATATTTCATACTGAAAGCGGGTCTAAGAACTCGTGCAGCCAGAATAAGACAACTTGCTGACATAAAACATGCCAGCATAAATATAATCCACCCATAGCCTCGCTCGACACTAACAGGATGATATGTTATATTTTATTTCTTTAAGTATATCTGTATCCATATTTTCGATGAGACTTTTGTTCGAAATGAATATTATAGGCTGATTTTGGTGCGGTCTTTGATTTGGTGAGCATCTGTAACTCAAGCGATAGTGAACTCGATTACAGACCCAAGCGTACCTGGTTCAAACCCCACGGTGGGAAAATTTGGAAGCAAATTCGTTTCCGTGGGATTTTTACAAAATGTAAAAATAGACCTCACCGTTCAGAAAGCAATGGCAAACTACTGAAATGTATAAGTGGTGCTTAGAAAATCAACGACTCGTTTACTGTGGTTGATGGCCACGTTCTTTAGGATATGCCACGATTTTCATTTCATTTGGTACGGTTACCTTGTTTATTTGTTGTTTATGTATTTGATTTTTTTAAGGACATTATGCATTTCATGCGTCGAGGCACAATCATGCAACCTAAGAAAATGTCTTGTTGCATTTATATCATATAGGGGTGTTGGTCAACAGACATTTCACTTACACATACACACAATTAACTGGTAAAACGTAAGTTTCGAAAACTTCGAAACTAAAACAGTACATAGCTTCACCAAGTAACTTGTTTTGTTTTGTAACCTTTCGAACCGAAGAGAAGTGATAACATTGAAATTCAAGAGCGAGGCTAGGCGTACTTATTATAAGCAATACCTCTTTCTTGTAACTACATTTTAGGAGGACATACTAAGAGATCTGTGCAGTTATGGAGAAAGGTTCAGAAAATCATGGAGTAAACTACAGCGAATTGTCTTACCTTCCACCACCAGATCCTTACTATGTGCAACAAGGGCTTCGTGAAAAGTTTATTAGGAAGACTAAAGAGAATCCTTTTGTTCCTATCGGTAAATAGTTGTTGTTATTCATAATATAAAATGATACTACAATCATAGGCATGTTTAGCTACGTTTGCAGATGCTCGGGGATAGTGAAAGTAACGAAATATCAGTAGGTGGTGTACGGTACTGTATAACGAATAATAATGTATACTTAATATACTAGTTTAAGTTGGAGTTGGTTGTTGTAGGCACTGTACTCAGTACTGTAGTGACCTACAATCCTACATTGTTTTCTATAACCTCATCTGTTACCATAAAGATCAGGAAAACTGAGGCCGCCACTAAAGAGCAATACCATGATAAAGCCATTAATATTAAAAATCAGTGTCTGTCAGCAGACAACTTTGCCTATCTTGAAGCATCATATTTAAATAGCTACAAACATCTACTCTAATATCAACAATAGGATAAGTAAAGCCAGTGTTGCATTTGGAAGACTGAGTGTTACTTTGTGGAAGCCGAAGGGGATAAGCATCACCACAAAGCTGAAAATTTACAGGGCCATAATGCCCACCACCCTGTTAAACACCAGTAAGACATGGACTACTGTGTATAGCAGACATGAGAAAACGTAATAACTTCCACACATTAACAAGGTGTCTCCTCAAACTGCACAAAATAAAATGGCAGGAAAAAATTCCAGATACTGAAGTCTCATGAGAACAAAGATTTCAATTATCCACAATCATTGCAGAAAGTCCAGGTGAAGTGTACTGGTCATATCAAGAAGTGCCTGGTAAAGCGATCCCAAAACAGTTGATGTATGATGAACTTGATGGGAAATGACCGGTTGGTGGCTAGAAAAAATGCTTCAAAAACACTTTAAAAGTGTCTTTAAAATGCTTTTATATAGGAACCACATGCAGGGAATCCCATGCACAATATTGCCAATTGTAGCACTGCAACAACACTAGTGAAACTTGCGTAGCTTCTGAGAATCGTCCTACCTCTAAGGTGCAGAGAAAATGGACTGTAGTCGGCTATTACTAGTGTAGTAGAATCAGATAACTGTGTGTAGACAAGAAACAAAATCAAAGGGGGCATTCAGTCAATCATAGTTTAGTTGAACTAAAAATGATTATGCATGCAGATGAAGAAACTGATCACAACAGATATGAAGTGTCTACGCAGAATGCTGGGGGTAACAAAAAGAGACCGGTTGAGAAAGGAAGACATTAGGAAAAAAGTGGATACAACAGCAGTACTAAACTTCATCAAGAAACAACAAATTAACTGGTTCGGCCACATAAGCAGATTACAACAGACAGTGCATCTCAAAGAGAAATGCTGCTCCGATACAATGGGTACAAGGCAAAAGGCAGGCCACGCAAAAGATGGACCTCAGAGATTACAGAGGCAATGAAAGACACTATCTACGAAGCGCACACAGGTCCGTTTTATAAATCTCTTCTTGACCTGACGCTGTGAGGCAAAACAGGATTGGAGAGAAAAAAGATAATGCATGTATGTATGTGCAGATTCTAAAAAAATGGGGCTGAATTATTATCACTCATAGACTGTTGCAGCCATTTTATTGGGAGAAAGAATTCAAGTAAAAATGAGGATATCTTGTGGCAACATTTGGATGTGAAACACAGACCATTATACAGGCATAAAAAAAGAAAAAATTGGATGTGAATTAAGGTGCTAGAGAAAAATTCTTAGAACACTCTGAACCCAGAAGTGTAATAATATACACATCCTACAAGACCTGAGCGTCGAGGAACAAAGGCCTATGAACATGTCTCGTTCGTCCGCTTTCAACTCAGACGAAGTTTCATCTCTGAAACTGATTTTTGCGTGAAAATCTGTTTTCCAATTTCTTACAATGGCAGCAGCGTGCACATTGTAAATTACTTACACTGGCAGCCGTGTGCTCAATGTACTCGTAATTAGTATTCCCTCGCCATACAGGCAGATTTTCTCAGACTTCAGAGGTACTCATGTTATCGTCCTGAGTAAGACCAGGGACTCGAACAAATGCCGGACAGTAGGTTCGAACCCGAGCATGAGGCGTCTCACAGCTAGCAGGCCGAGCTACTATCAACTACTCTAGGCAGTCCCCTCCCAGTGGTTTAGAAAGAGCAATAATGGAAGACACGGTTTCTGGAAGACAATGTAGGGGATGACAATGTGGCATTGCACAAACCTTGAACGCCGGAGGCATAAGAACTGGCCATAGATCACGAGTCTTTCAGGTGGGGTTTGATGAGAACAATGCTCTGCAAGGACAGGTTTAAGGTAGAAGATTGCCCGTCTGCCCAGCGTGTTCGTAGCGCATTGGACTACGGATGGCTATCCCTCTGTGTGTGCAGGTTCAATTCCGCGGATGGCAGAAAAAGCCACAGATTCCCCAGATTTACAGTGTTCGTGGCACCGAACCGAAGGTTTACGATGTCCATGGCACCGAGCCAAAGAGCTGAAAAGCTCAAGTGCTTCTGGATCGGAGTAAAAAAAGGTAGAAGATTATAAAAGTTGCTTGAGAAATAAACCTATTGATTTTCTTATATTTTAATAATCTACTGTTTTGATTTATTTGTTGTTGCTTTTAAAAATGTTCTTATTTATTTTTCAGGTGTAGTTTTCACAACAGTGGTTCTCGCTATGGGCTTATGGACCATGCGATCTGGCAGCCGAGAAGTCAAATCTTGATGAGGTTGAGAGTTGGAGGACAGGCATTTGCCATAGTTGCTATGCTGACCGGAGTATATTATAAAGGAAAAGCTGGCAAATCTGATCAATAGCTGGAGACAAGCAGTTGTTTTGAAATGTGTGCATGACTGATTTCATGGCTGCAATATGTTATTACATTTTCTTTATTAGATGTTAATTGTATGTGATGTGAATCAAGACTGGAAATATATATATATATTTTCCTTTCAGTACAAGCATATAAAATAAATTGTAAAGTTGATTGCTTGAGTTGTAAAATTGTACAGTAACAGTTATCTGTATCATATATATATATATATATATATATATATATATATATATATATATATATATATATATATATAATTTTATGTTTTGTTCTCATAATGTGAGAAACTTAGTGGTTACATTGTAAATAGTTGCAATTATATGTTAGTTGTGCAACTGCAGCAATTAGGTTCACTAGAAATTTGTTAGGTATAAGATGGTTTGAAGAAAGGGACCGCCCGAGTGGTTACCGGGGACCCAATTGGGGTGTAAAGAATAGAACCACTGTTACCTGCCACGAATGTCATAAGAGGTGACTAAGGAGGTTGGGAATGGGGCTAGCTACCCCACACCGTAAAAAACACTAGATGGCTACAGAACAGAGAGCGAACCGAGTAAACGCTGGCTGAAACCGCAGAAGGATAAGAACCAAATCTCCAAATGGTACTGAATATGTAACGTACAACAAACTAATGCTAGGGCTGCATGAATCAGATTTCCACATGAATAGAATTTATGGAGAAATCTGGTACATCAATCTGCGTGTGATCACGAGAGAGAAGAAAGGACAAACATAGAAAGAGAATCTGTAATCTAACATCAGATAGAGGAGAAATAGAAAATGCTGTTCTTACAAACAAAACACTATAGGAATCCTGTTCTAGAAATCTCTTCTTATCCTGGTTCTGCGAGACAAAACAAGATTATAGAGTAAAGAAGAAGATAAACAAACACTCCACAAATTATCTAGTAGATAAACACAACCTGGTAGCCCTTCCAACTGCCATAAAGTTAGTGTTACCCAAAACGTTTATGACCCAAAGACAACTTCCATCAATGAACATGCATCTCCTTTACTGCAACTCAGCAACATCTTCTATATATCTATAAATTCTCTATCTCTGTTTTGCCTTTCGGCGTCAGTCCGAAAAAAGAGGCACTTGGAGTGAGCCTCTTTATGCGCTTTGTACAAGGTAGAATTTAGTGTCTCTAAAATGTTGTCGGTTGATCGTTTATGTGGTCTTCTTCTGAATCTGTTGCCGTTGTATCTGAGTGCTAGTCACTGGTGATGTGGTCTGATGACTGACAGAAGAATGGCTAAGACTGAAATTTGTGTTTAGTTTTTCTTCTGCATTTAGGTCTCTGGTCATGTAAGATCTTTAGGACTCGTTATGACAAAGTCCATCATCTTTTTTTGGTCCTTGCTGCACTCTCATAGCTTTTATCTTAGTACTACACATTCTGGACAGATTTGTTCATCGCAAGTCATTTTAAACTGGATTAACAAACAATGGATCTACAAGTGAGGACGAAAATTGGTAGGTCCGGCTGTCTCTTGTACTTGGGCTTGGAATTGTGAAGAGACACCCATTTTACACTCTATAAAGTATTTTTATTGCAGTCTTGAAGTATGTGCTTATGGAATTAAATACAAGTTTACACAGACATTCATATATAGCATATGTGGCTCTACAGGCTCCAGTTTCATGCAAGTCACTGTTGTAGCTAGTGCATTTCAAGAAGTTGGATTAGATCAGATTTGCAAGCTGTGTCCATGTTTGTTATTCTTTAAAGTGTCTTTGTTTGGAAATGATGTTTTTAATTTCTCTTTGGGATAGTGGATGGTTGAGTCGCTCTACTCTGTAACCAACTCTGGACAGGACATCAGCTCTCTAATTTCCTATAATTCTAGAATGGAAGGGTATCCTATGAAGGGACAACTGCAGAGAATTGTGTATGTTCTAAATGATAAAGGAACCCTTTTTATACCACATGGTATATAGGGTAATGATGTGTTAGGCCCATATTTTTCATTGACCTGTGGCACACGATGGGTGATGTGGTCAACATCACACGCCGCCTATCGCGACTGAAGCCGTTACGGTCTGAACAAATTATGCACCCCCTGTGAAATTGAACCAGGACCGCTATCCTAAGAAGCGAGTTCATTAACAACTACGCTACTGCAGCTCTCCATGGATGTTTTAGTGTTTTATATTTTTGTCATTAAAGATCTGTAGTCACATGATATGACATTCTTGGCTGATGACTGCTGTTTGATCCTGTTAAGGTTTTCGGTGCTTGGAGAGGTGCTTCAGAAGTTGGAGATCTTTCATGTCAGAAAAGCTTTGCATATAGTCCATAATTTGTAGTATCTTAAAAATTACCCTCCTCCATTTTTTACTGCTTCTTCTACAGATCAATCTAAATAAACATGTGTCTAAACTTTGGAGTTGTATTGTTTATGTTCCAACTTTGGTGCACTTCTGCCGAGAGGTAATGTTTTCACAGTTCGTCAGTTAATTGCAGAATATGACCTGCGCTATCACCATAGTAATTATGCCTAGTTTGCTATATGTAACAATATAATGTTATAAAGCAAAACTGTACAAAATTATATAGATCTCTATGTAACTGAATTATTCTAAAGCCATACATTTCACAATAAGTTAGCACACTAGTATCAACAAGATTTTGAGGCGGTATAAAATGAGCTGATTTGCTACCGAATTGAAAAAAATGAGTTGTGACTGAATTAAATTTATGTTCTATTTTCCCAGTGTATGTGTATGTACAAATTCAGCTGCAGTTTCCTTAATTATGAACCGAGTTTAATGAGTAATATACCATTTTGTAGGTACTCAATATCAGCCCATTCCTCCTCAATTGGATCTTTGCGGCCCTCTTCCAGCGAAGATAGTGTTTAAATGTGGCAGTTGGGCGTCATCACCAACAACAATCCACCTTGGCTTACCACAGGGGTCACCATTATCTCCGGTGTTGTTCAATGCCTATACTGTGAGCATCACAAAGAGCAGATCACGGGTAGAGGAAGGACAATGTCATATGCAGATGATGTGTTGGTGTATCGTCAGGGCAAGGATAGAGAACAGCTTGTGGAGGAACTTCAGTCAGAACTCGACCGCATAGGTAGATGGTGCGTTGAAGCAGGAGCATTGGTCAACCCCACAAAAGCAGCGGTGACATGGTTCTCTTTAAACAACCACATCGTCAACACTCCAACACCATCTGTGGTTTTGTGTTCAGAGGTAGTGGAGCGATCTCAGTCTATGAAATACCTGGGGCTGCGTTTTGATCGTAGTCTAGCTTTTTACGGAACACATAGCTCATGTGATAATGAAGGCGAGGAAGGTTTGCTGGCGATGAGGGTAATGGCTGCGGCGGATTGTGAACAGCGCCATCTTTGTCTTTATACCAGGGTCTGGTCCTTTCTGTGCTTGAGTATGCGCTGGCGATCCTGACTCTCAGTCATAGATAGAACGACTGGAAAGAATACAGAACGAGGCGATGCGCATTATACTTGGTTGCACTAAAGATACGTCGTGCAGGGCAATGCGCTATCTCCTTGACTATCCTACTATGGAGTATAGAATACTGATGAGCCGTGCACGAGCATACCTTCGAGTCAATGCTGGCACACAACATCCTCTGCACTTGGAAATAAAGAGACAAAAAGGAAATAGGTTAAAAAGAGTAAAATCTTGGATGGGTCAGGCCGAGGACTGTATTGAACAGGTATGTACACTTGAAGATATTGATCCCGGTGAAGAATGGATACATCCTTTTCTGTATGCATCGAACTTGATAAAGAATGCAGGCAACACAACCCAATTGTCGTGGAGGCAGAGGTTCAGGCATTGATTTCTGAGAACGCATCTGAGCATGATGTAATCATTTATACGGATGGTTCGGTGATTCGACATGTGCAGAGCTCGTGGGCTTTCACTGCTCAGGTCAGAGGTGATGTGAAGGAAGACAGTGGTGGTTTTGCCGTGACTACGAGCAGTCTCAGTATGGAAATCATGGCGGTTACCAAAGCGATGATTTGGCTAGAATCACAGACTTTTATCCATGCATGTTTTCTCAGTGACTCAATGAGTATGCTCAGGAAGATTGAAACAGGATGGGCTAGGAGACATTGGATAGAATCGCTGGGGAGGTCTCAGCTGACAAAGATCAGTTTTATTTTGTGCCAGGGCATGCAGGTGTAAGGGGAATGAACGTGCAGATAGGCTTGCAGGTATGGCTGCTGTCCAAAGCGGAGGAGCAATGGACCAGGCTGATAAAATTCCTTAAGGGAGAGAGGGCGTGTACATGATTCACGTAATAGCGGTGAATCCACAACACTAACCAGACTGCAAGAACTCAAAGTTAAGTGTGGTGTAGCTCGACAAGAACGCTATGCTGGCAGACAAAGAAGAATTGTAAACCAACAAAGAACTGGTGTCGTTAGTCGCCACATGCTGATGGACATACTGAGGGAGAGATCGGAGCACTTATGGACTAATTTGTTCGACGTGCAGTAATGGTGATCCGACGACTAAACTAAACTAAAACTTTGAAAAACCAGATATAAGCACAAAAATATCTAGTCGAAATTAGAAATAAATATGAGACAACAGAATGCATAGATCAGAAACTTAACTATATGCTTAATAACTTGTTTGTAAGGGGACCCTCGTCGGTGCTACATAATGTGTAAATATTCAATATATATATATGGAACTGCAGTAAAACTATTTGATTGGCAAAACACGTAATTACAAAGTACTGTAGTTTTACAAATTACAAAAACAATGACAAAATACAGCAACGTTTACATTCTTATTGCATTCTTATGCTTCTTAGTACTTTCTCTTCCCATGCTTTGTAATCTATATGGGTATATGTTGCATGTATTTATGTTATATTCCATTCTTATGTTTCTTAGTACTTTCTCTTCCCATGCTTTGTAATCTATATGGGTATATGTTGCATGTATTCCAGTTATATATTTACTAGATGTTTCATTGTTTCTTTTCCTTTTTATTTCTAGCTTTTATGTGTGTTTTTGTGTTACATTTATTTCGTTATTCGTTTTTATTCCAGATTTTCCTTAGATACGTTTGTATTTGGTCGTCCATTTGTGTTTCATTTTAATTTGTCACTCCTGTTTGTTCGTTTGCTTGATAAAGGCCTTGTTGGTCGAAACGTTGCTGTATTTTGTCATTGTTTTTGTAATTTGTAAAACTACAGTACTTTGTAATTACGTGTTTTACATAATGTGTGCATTGCCGCTGAGATCTTCCTGTGTAAGAAAGAGATCAGAGCACACATGGTTCTGCCGAAGTGCAGTGATGATGCTCCAATCAATCAATAACTTGTATTCTCCTAAAGTGTCTGTTGGCCTACACGCTCTGATATAATTCCCACTGGCCCTTAATGACGAGCCGCCACTGGTCAGAGATCATGAGAAATTATATTTGAAAAGAGATATCAAACGGACGACAAAATATGTGAAATAATTGTTTGACGTTACAACAGGGTGAATCAAATTAAGACCACATAGAATTTATGTTGCACCAATCTCTGCATTCCCGTAACAAATTAATACCATTGTGAAAGCTGGCCGTCAGATGCGATGAGAAGCGTACGCTTTATGAGAATGTTATAGGCAGTGAGAGATAATCCTCACTGCCGATCTCCTGACGTATTGACATCCAATTGGAACCATGTACGTTACATAGTATATTTAGGAAATATAATAACGGATAATGAAAGAAATGAAATATATTTCAAGAAGAGAATGATCGATTGATTGGGCCATCATCATTGTACTTCGATGTGTAACCATGTGTGCTCCGATCTCTTTCTTGTACTTCGATGTGTAACCATGTGTGCTCCGATCTCTTTCTTGTACTTCGATGTGTAACCATGTGTGCTCCGATCTCTTTCTTGTACTTCGATGTGTAACCATGTGTGCTCCGATCTCTTTCTTGTACTTCGATGTGTAACCGTGTGTGCTCCGATCTCTTTCGTGTACTTCGATGTGTAACCGTGTGTGCTCCGATCTCTTTCTTGTACTTCGATGTGTAACCGTGTGTGCTCCGATCTCTTTCTTGTACTTCGATGTGTAACCGTGTGTGCTCCGATCTCTTTCTTGTACTTCGATGTGTAACCGTGTGTGCTCCGATCTCTTTCTTACACTTCGATGTGTAACCATGTGTGCTCCGATCTCTTTCTTACACTTCGATGTGTAACCATGTGTGCTCCGATCTCTTTCTTACACTTCGATGTGTAACCATGTGTGCTCCGATCTCTTTCTTGCACTTCGATGTGTAACCATGTGTGCTCCGATCTCTTTCTTGCACATGAAAATCTCAGCGGGAGTGCACGAACTGCGTAGCTCCGGATAGGGTCCCGATGTAATTTAGAAGATGGTGAAGATATTTTGTAGGAATTTTATTTGTAAACTTTTCGAATAACATTTTTCCGGGCAGCGGCATTCCAGCGTGCTCTTCTCGATTTTTAACTGCCAAGGATTCTTATGGGATCTACTTTCTGTCATCCGCCTCCGATAGGACTAAGAACCTGATCTCACCTACACTGATATCAAGGATCTCTGGAAAATTACCTCGATGACTCCATGAGGGAGTGAACCGAGTACCTTAGGTACGAGATCGAGCACCTAACCTCTCCTCCACAAATACCCCAAATTATAGTTCGATGCCAGCTATTATATACATGGAAAGAAGTCAGAATGATCCTGACTTGAGGCTAGTAAACCAGTATGTTCTGCGTCTGATGACTAACAACCATCACAAAGATGCAGGGATTAAGGAAGTGGCGATACTCTTGCCTCGAAAAAGTGGACACATAACTAGAGAATAGTAGAACTCGGGATGACTAACTTAAACCTGGGGATTGAACACAGTGACCACGACTGCTGCAGCATGACATCATAGAGAGTTCCCCGTCTTCTAGTGCCAAGGCGATTTAATTCTAGATCCTCTTCGAGATGGCTAGTGGCTAGAAAATCCAGACACTCTAGCTCTCCTATGCTATGTACAACATACATACTTCATTGGGCTGAAGAGCAAGAGCCCATCCGTCGCTAGATCAAGAAGGAGACAGGCATCCATATGGGCATCAACCTCTTGGAGTAGTCTATCAGGGCATAAACATTTGTTTAAAACCACCGCAGCCAACCCTTTTTTATGGACAGTAGTTAGTACTAACTCCCTGGACGATACCCAGTTCCATACCCAGATGGTGTGGGATTTTTTTAGACCACAAACGGCTCTCTTATCAACCCATCCTCAATTGCGTATTCACTGGGACTCACTGGGAATAAAGAAACACGGCGTGATGTTTCTCCACATCACACGTAGACTAAAAGTTGGTCTAATATAGGGGAGGGGGCGTACGCAAGGAGGCAGGCGTTCTCTGAATCAAATCGTATTCGTTTTCCAGAGTGCTTTCCCTTGTAAAGTAACATTTCATTGGCTTAATTTTATATCACTGGCCTCGATTGGTTCATATGGTTTCTAGTATCTTAGCATCTGAACTGTTGTTGAATGGCGGACTGCGCAAGAGTCGAATGAAACTACATGCAGTTGTCTAATAGAAGCAAATGGCGTGAGTTAGAAACAACCGCTGTAAGTATTTAACATATTTTAAAGGTTTGAACATATTAAGACCGCTGTAAATATGGGCACTCATTTATTAATCTATCATTTATTTACGCGTAATTAAGGCAACAAGTCTAGGCCTAAATAAAATTTAAACTTGAAATTAAGTTGAAATATCTACACAATTCCTATACTTTACATCTCAAACTTGTTCGCAACTGGTTTAGTCAGATAAAGTAAAAGGCTTCACCATTGAAGTGAAGCTAGTTATAATAATTAAGTCTGTGCACCAACACTTACAAGCAGCGACCGACAATCTATATTAATTTTTTTTTTTTTAAATAGCGTCACAGTGGAGAACTATATTTTCGGTAAACCAGATAAAGGAAAATATTCGAAAATGTATCCTACTGAACTCACTGAGTATCATTATTATGACTATGAATATTATTATCATCTTACTACTAATTTATGTACAGGTTCTCACAATAGTGTACATTATAATTTAGGAACAAATGCATTGAGATGCATTATGATATTTTATTGGCTTCATATTTACAAAAAAAAGTCACAGCCACTCACCCATTCTTATTTTTTTTCGTCATAATATGTAAATGAAGACTAAAATTACATTCTTTTTATAAATATCTCTAACATATTTAGTTTACATATCCTTTCACAAGCATTTGCATAGCTGAATCTGCTGCTTAATCATCCCTTTTTACCATATGTTACTAATTATTTCTTTTCATGCTCAATTTTTCATGAATCAAACTTACAGGTACTCACTATACCTGTTATATACCTATTGTACTTCATGTCCTTTATTATGACCTTCATCTCAAATTTTAAAAAGAGCTGTGTTCACTTTTTATAAAGTAAATAATAAATATATATCTTATGTGACATATAATTTATTATTCTGAAAATGACAATTATTGACAGCTAGAATTCTCAACTTTGTGTGCAAAGATCTATGAGTGTTAGAGTGTTAGTGTAGCTTATTTTTAACAAAGATTTATGCTATTTAGATCATGTTATGCTTATAAATGTATTGAATAGTTTAGCTAGATACTGCATTTACTACAGTAAAGTGTGTTCAGCATAAAACAATACTGTGATAATATGATCTCAAAACAACCTCTACAACACACTTGACTTAAGAACTTGAGATTCTATCAGAGCATCCCCCACATAAGAGGCTAGAAAAAGACATATAAAGCAAAGTAACATCTGTGTCATTAAATCATGCAATTACACTTATCCCCTGGAAGATCTTTCATTTTCACAATAACATGGTCAGAGAATGAGTTAGGCTCTACATGTATGTTCCCATGCTAGCACACAATAAATGTCACCAGTGATGGAATGTAAACAAGTGACTGATGCTATTTGCAGTGATTAAGAAAATGTGCTGTTATGGAACTCTCAGGCTCATGTGAGGGTAGAAAATAGGTTGCAAATATGTGAAATATCTATCAATTATTGTCAAAAGACTCTATTTCTTTCTTGGAATGGCTTCTGTTGAATCAGGCATAATCAAATAAGTTTGATTTTGTGTCAAAGTTCATAAACTAATTTGAATAAAACTGAATATAGGTACATATTAAACAATGGAAATTATTGAACTTCTTTCAACAAAACTGTGGTTCTCTTCTTCAAGATAAAAGTAGTATTTTTACATGGAGTACAAGACTTTTTCCTCTTCACTCTTCGTGGAGCATAGGGCCTCAACAGTTGTTTGCCACTTTTCCCCCGTTTCTTGCTGTTTTCTTTATGGCCTCCCAGGACAGTCGAGTACCTTTCAGTTCCTCAAGAAGACTTCATCTCCAGGTCTGTTTAGGACTTTCCCATTTTCCATTTTCATTGCAGATTCCGCTAAAGTGCTTGTCGAGTTTAAAAAAAAAAAAAGTGGCACTCAATGGTGTCTTCCGAAGGGTATGCCGAACCCACCCTCATTTTCTCCTCTTAACCTGGACTACGATGGTTTACATGCAATGATGAAGTCTTGTTACATGCAATGATGAATATAGTTGAAAAAGGGCAAAATATGACAATCATGTTAAAAATATTGTATTGTTCAAATTTAAACTAAAATATATCTTCTAAGTTTATTGTATACACTCACCTGGAGAAGTGATGAGAATGGTGTGTTCTCCATAATTTTGTCAGTGGAGAGCATTAGCATGAAATTCATAATTTTGTCATCTTGCTGGATGGTAATACAAAAAATTTGCTAGGTTTACAGGTACCCAGACAATGAGGTATAATATAAAAACATGATAGGTCAGTCAGTATTTACTGCATTGAAAACATAATAGTAAGACTTCTGAAAACATGCATATTCCTAGTGGCAACATATGGATGTGAATCGTGGACTATAACACAAACAGTAAAGAATAAAATGGAAGCTTTTGAAACAAGGTGTTTAAGAAAAGTTCTTAGAGGATCCTGGACAGAGAAGAGAAAAAACGATGATATCCTACAAGACCTGCATATCGAGGAGCATTCGTTCATAACCAACACCATGTCCCGGAAGATCAAATATTTTGAGTACATTAAATGTCACAGTGTTTTGGAGAGAATGGTAATCTAAGATATGGTACCCGGAGTACGAGGCAGGAGATGACCAAGACAAAGGTGGCATCAGAACATCAAAGAAACCTTGAACGTGACACTGGAGGAGGAAGGAGAACTTGCAAGAAACAGCAAGTTTTTTCAGGCGGCCTGTGATGAAAGCGACATCCCCCAGTGAACATGATGCTACTTGAAAACATATTATATAAAATACAAGATATATTTACTGCAAACAACAACCAATTAGGAATGATGGCGCCATTCTATATGCAAATCAACTATTTTTTATCTGTGAAGCCATAATAAGAGTCAAATATTTTTCTGTATAATTTCTGTCTTTCAAAAATAAACACATACTCGTTTATTAATTATTTACATCTTTTAATCTCTTTGTTAACATGTGTTGTGTCTTAATTTCAGTGAAACTGATTAGCTGTGATGTTAGTCAACTGAAGTGCAATGTATAGTCTGAATTAGTATCTATTTAAGATGAATCCTGATGAATTTAGAGATGCAATGAATAGGAAACAGATGAAGTATATGAAAGACTCCAAAATAACAGCACATTTGGACGAGTTATCACTTAAAAAACAGTTACTATTACATCAGCAGACTAACAAGCCTATTCTCAGATACAAGACTGCTATGACAACCTATGATTTTCCCAATCAAGGAGATTCTAAGACAATACCTGAGTTTTCTGTGTTCGGCCAAAATACAAAATATGACATAAATTATACGGGTTGTATTGGTGTTAGACCAGTACTGGTAAAAGATGGTGCCTTGTCCTTACCATCATATCAAATCAGATTAAATCAGCAAAATTCAAAAGACAATTTATTCAGATTAAATCCATATATCAGACCAGTCAGTGCCTCAGACGTTGCAGCATGTGTAGAAGGCAGCAGGGTTAAACATGTTTTGGTTCCATCACTTGCTGTTTCTAGTTTACCCGAAATGTCATCGGTGGCATCACTACCTCAAACACTTCAAAGGAACTCATTCCTTAGACCAATGAGTGAAACATCTGCGCGGGAGATTAGACAAGCATCAAGTAATTTAAGAAACTCTACTTATATTAACAAGCAGATGCCATCTGATGCGATACTTTTACAACAACAAAATTGTTTTGGCTCAGATTTATCTGTAAAATCTTACTTCAGCAAAATTGCTGCTGCACAGAACGCTCGTAAGGATACCAATGCTTCTCCTTTCTCAATTACTAATCATGATATAAGCATGGAATCCAGTAAACAATTACCAGTTGCATCACATTCATCCTCCTTAAGAGTAAATAAACCAAGTTTACAAACAACTGTTCAACCTCTTGGGAATCAACAATGCACCACTGCAAAATCAAACATAGAACCTGAATCTTTCAGTATCAAGCAGGCTGGTTCACATTTTGACATCCCATCTCAATCCTTTCCTTGTATATCACCCGAACTAACTACTTCAACCAATATCAAGAACACAGGTAATTATCCCGCTGTACAGTACCTATGTATGTATACATTATATATATTTTTATATGTTATTTTGTTTGCTTTTAATACCTAGAAAGTATGAGCTTTTATTCTTGTTGTCCTATTTAGAGCATGGAAGGTGTTACCAAGCTTTTTCTGCATACTCAAAGATCTATTGTCTCTTAAAAACCCAAACGCCACGCTATGTAGAGCCTGTGTTGGTCACCAATTTACAAACGTCACTCTAAACAGCGTGTTTTTTTTTATCTAAGAGTAAAACAGCAGTAGTAAATTTATATTCGAGTCCACCTTTATTAATTTAATCTAAAGTCATTACCATTTCCGGCTTAACATGTGGACATAGCTGTTTTCTTTTTTAGTTCAGTAACGTGAAAAAATCTAACCAAAAATGTCAACCGATTTGTACATACAATTTCAACTTGAAATATTGGTTTAAAACCCATATCTAACATAAAAACTGTACAAAAATGTTATTTACTCATAAAATCTGATGAAACTTTCCTGGATTGTGTAATTATAGATGTAGTATGAATAGAAACACATTTTGTGGCTTGCAGGTGTATAAGATATATTCAAATTGAGTGGTAAGTGATAATTTTGTTCTCGTTTTATTATTTTATATTTTTTCCTTTTTACTAAAATATATTTTGCATTTACCTTTTCTTTTTCTGAAATATTTCACCACTGTATCTAAACAGAACATTCAGTTCCAAGCATTTTGATATATACTACATGTTCCATATATAAAAAATAACAGTTTTATAACAAAACTAGTAACAGCTGTCTACATGTGTATTAACCCATAAAATGTTAAAGAAAAAAATTTCCTGTAAAAACGTTGTTTTTGCCTCTAAGAGTTAAGTGTTAAGAAGTGCAGTAATAGCTTCAAATACTATCTATATCCTCTTCGGGTCCCGATTGACACATAAGGTCTCCACAAGAGACCTCCACTGTTGCCGTTCTGCTGCCTTTCTACCGTCTCCCATATCAGGCCACACTCCTTCAACTCTCTCTCCACTGTTCCTCTCCATGTTTCCTTTGGACGTCCAGGCCTTCTCTTCCCATCCACTGTCCATCTGAAAGCTGTCCTAGCCAATGCCCCCACTGGCATATGACACACATGTCCAAACCACCTCCATCCTCGTCTCTTAATGATAGTCTCCAAGGATGCACAGTCCGTTGGTTTCAAAAGCTCCTCATTTGTTATGGTATTTGGCCAGAACATTTGCAGGATTCTTCTTAAACATTTATTCTGAAAAGTTCCTAATACTAGTGATTGTAATTTACAATCTCAAATTGATACTTATGGTGATAATATAGAAACACGTCAGTAATAGTTAACATGTTTATAAAATGTTGTAATTTGAGTCTATGATTATGTTTTCCTTTTTTTCTTTCATATAGATCAATCATTAGCATCAGCATCAAGTTTAACAGGAGAATCTGAAAATGTGTCCTTTGGGAAGATGTCAGGTGCAAACACACTGGGTGGTTTAATCTACTATAATCACCTCTCAGAACCTAGGAAAAATTCTATCTTAGTTTCAGAAAATACAAATTCCTCCAATATGGCATGGCAGAATGTGCATAATCAGACACTTGGTGGTAGTTTGTCAGTATCACAGCTCAGTCGCACTTTAGCGTTGCCAAGTTTCAACTCAAATTCTGAAAAGTTAAAATCTAGTGTCCAGCCTAATATCAGATCCTCTACACAAGAGACAAGGACCGACATAATACCACAGACAAATCAAAACAAAGTACAAATGAATGAAAGAAGTGAGTATAATATAAAATATAATAAAGCCCCTGCAAATGTTAATAGTGTACTGGGGAGTATGAAAACATTAGTTGCAGTATCATCAAAAATTCAAAATTCCAGCTCAGATTCCAAAGTTGCTACCAGAAGACCATTCTGAAGTTGCAGTTGAAAATAAGATGCCTGCATCACAGATATGTATAGTTTCAGCCGTTGAACAGAGATCATTTGGGGATGGCGCTCCATCAGCTGCAAAACGATTATCAGAAACATTGCAGATTAAAACATCTGCGATCGCAATTAACTTGGATGCTGAGAGTGATGATTGTAATGATGAAGCTGATGATGATGCCTTCAATGGTAGCCTTGGGGAAGATGAAGAAAAAGAAAGATGTAACAGTACTGAGTCATGTAAAGGGTAAGTAGTATTGATAAACATTGTTCCATATTATAAAACATAGAATCATGTATGACTCATTTTTTTCTGCTATTGCAGTCTTTCATCCTATTATAGTTTTTAAAATTGTTTTCACAGTGCAAGCATTTAATTTCTGGGTTTTTTCCCCACATTCTATCACTTGAATCCTGCTTTTATTTTTCCATATTTTTCTCACTGTGTAAGCACTTAAGTTCCGTTTTCTTTTTCCATTTTTTTCTCACATTGCATTAATTGAGTCCTCACATTGCATTACTTTATTCCTGTTTTCCATATGTTTCTCATATTGCATTACTTTAATACTGTTTTCCATATTTTCCTGACATTGCATCACTTGATTTCTGTTTTCCACATTTCTCTCACATTGCATTACTTTAATGTTGTTTTCCATATTTTCCTGACATTGCATCACTTGATTTCTGTTTTCCACATTTCTCTCACATTGCATTACTTTAATGTTGTTTTCCATATTTTCCTGACATTGCATCACTTGAATCTTTTTTCCCCTTTCTTATGTAAAACTGCATTCTTCCTGTTACAGTATTTATCATCTCACCATGTTGTGACAAGTTAAGGCTTTAGTCTGCAGGTACTATTTGTTAAGGAAAGGGGAAGTGTATGTTGCGGTATGCCATTTCAATCTAAGAACAACTTGTTTTGTTTATGTCAGAGCGTGTAGGCCAGCAGACACAAAAAAATTAACCTATTGCGGAGAATCCAAAATGTAATGTTCACTATATGCAAATACTGATGTGTGAGGTTACATTTTTAAAGTACTCCACACAAGTGCAAGTAGCACAGAAAAGTGAATCACGGTAGGTAAAAGATATGTCATTTTAATATCACCTCTTGTGGTGTCACTTGGTGCTGTCAGCATACCCCTAATTTTGCCCATTCATTCAGCCACTCCTTATTTTTGTTACTTCTTATCTGTTTAACATTCTAGTGTTGTAGGTCTGTCACTTTGTCAACTGTTTGCTATTGTGGACACAGGAATATCTGTGGTGTAGCAGTTAGATTCTTGCCTCTCATTCCAATGGTCCTCTATTTATTCCCTCTTGGAGCCATTGGATATTTTCCAGAGATCCCTGATCTCAGTGTGCGTGAGATCGAGTTCCTAGTCCTATGTGAGATGGACGATAAAACATGGTTGAGTGAGGACGTAAAATAACCGTTGGCAGTTCACAAACGATAAGAGTAGGCTGGAAAGCCGCTGCCCTGGCAAAATTCATTAGACAGATTACAAAATAAAATTCCTACAAAATATTTTCACCATCTTCAAAATTACATTGGGACCCTCGCTTGTGCTACGGAGTTCGTGCACTGTCGCAGAGATCTTCCTGTGTAAGATAGAGATTGGAGCACACATGTGTGTGGTTATTTGTCTAAGTGCGCAATGATGTTGGTTCTATCAATCAATCTTTTGTACACATTTTAGTAAACGTTATTAGTCTTGATATAGTCTAGTCTATCCTTAGTTGTTTGCAAAAGCAAGTAATATTTTCACCTTTCTTTTGTTGTTTTATTTTTTCGAGGCGCACTAGTCACTAGATGCTGCTATTTTGCTTTGTTGGTAAGTAACTTGGCAACACCGCTGAAAACCGGTCGTCTGGAAAACAAATTTATGTAAATGAGGGTGAACAAGTAAGAGAAATGTATACAAAATATATTATAAGTGCACGTGTAAAGAGAGAGCGATAGACATAAATATAATTATGTGTTTTATATAGTTACATTGAGGAAAAAAAAACACTTTCAGTTGTATAGTGGACAAAATGTAATTTTCATGTTCCGGGATAGTCAAAGTATTCATGTCAATTAATCATTCACGTTTTATTGGAATTTTTCCCATTAAGTCAAGTCGTGGAGTGATTCAGCTCTGATATGAATTGATTGCGGTACTCAAGTATTAGAAAATTTCTTAAAGTGATTCTCGTAACGTAGCACTGTTGATACTTGTACACTGTAGATAACTATGAATACCTCGGTGTCCAAGAGGGTAGATGTCGTACGCGTCATTTTCGTTATGTTGTTTTATATGTCACCATGACAGCAGATGTGTTGTTGTATTTGATCCTCGAGTGAAACGAAGGTGGACCTTTCCCTGTCTTAGGCAGTACAGTTTGTACTTTCAGAATTGTTGTCTTGGTATAAGGGAAGCCTGCAGTAAAACTATGCAGCAAAGTCGAAACATGCAAGCTGACGTATAGGAAGTGTGAATTTCTTCGTTTTTTTTGTATTCTTTGCTTGAAAAGGGCGTTTTGGTCGAAACATTGCTGTATATTGTTTTTGTGCTATGTATAACTATAATACTTTGTTTTTACGTGTTTCGGCTTTTGGTTCTCTTCGTCACGTTTCAGACTACGCATGTGTTTAGAAAAGAAACCCTTTTTTATGCATCGATGTATATTGTTGAATATCCGGTGTTAGGCCCCGTACTATTCATTACCATGAGCACACGATGGGTGATGTGGTCAGCATCACGTCGGTCGCCTTTACATCTCAGTGATTTTCAGGTACCCAATTGAAGTTGGATCGACCTAAAAGCCGTTACGGTTGGAAGCAAATTCCATTCCCATTGTGAAATTGAACCCGGGCCTACCCGCATAGGAAGCGAGTAGATTAACCGTTACGCTCTCATGCATTGTATTATGAGCGCATCACAACGTCTTTGGCTCAAATCATAAAGATTGATTAGCAAGAAGCAGAAAAAGGAACCCTTGGTAGTTAACAAAAACGATAAGATTAGGCTGCAAAACCGCTGTCTGAGGAAAATTCGTTGAAAAGATTAATACAAACTTCTTACAAAAATGTTCACCATCTTTATAATTAAACCTGGGACTATCGCATGTGCTACGGAGTTCGTGCACCTTTGCTGCGATCTTCCTATGTAAGAAAGAGATCGGAGCACACATAGTTATTAACCAAAGTGCAATGATCATGCTGCTATCAATCATCATCAGGTGCCGGTTGGCGTAGGCAATCATGGATCTCCACAAATCGGTCACTGGTGTGTGCTATCATCTCAGATGTTGACGCCATGCCATGAAGTCAGGCTATCCACAATTTTATCTCAATGTCTTCCTCTGTCTCGATATCAATCAACATCCGAAAAATCAAATCTTTATCGTATGTTTATGTCACGTGCAGACTATGGATGTAGTATATTGTAATCTTCTTCTTTTGTCTTCACACTGTTACCAGGCTGCTGCCCAGTGTCGTGGTTTTCTGTTTTTGTCTTGCGCTGTTCTGGTGGTTTGGATGATAGTTATTCTTGTTCTATAACAGGACTCTTCTACGCTATCTAACCATCTTTTTCGTGGTCTTCCTCTCGCCTTCTTTCGTGATATTCTGTTATAGAAGACTGTATACTGTGGAGTTTGGATGCATTCGTGGCCAAACCATTTCATTCTTTGTTTCTCAATGTAATCTAAGCACGGTTCTGTGCCAACTTTCTTTCTTATGCTGATGTTGGTGACTCTGTCTTTTCTGGTGTTGTTGGTAACTTTTCGCAGGCACCGCATTTCACATGTAGTTACGTTTTGTGACTGCACCTTGCTCATTGTCCATGTTTGGCTCTGGTAGCACAAAGTAGGTATGAAAATGCTGTTGATCATATAATGTAATAACAGTCAGAATTGATGAAAAGTGAGAAAAATAATATGAAGATTGGTGACATATTAACATTATAATAATAGCCGTCCATCGCAAGCGATGATGACAACAATCTCAGACGTGTACTGTTGCACCTCTCTGGTGTGTGCGGAGGTGACTGTAGAGTCCCAATCCTAGAACAGAATCCCCGACCACAGGTGGGGCATACATGATCAAGGTTAGACATGTGCGTGTTGTGTGCTCTGTCTTTTCGCGCTGCTCGTTTTCTCTGTGACTCAACAATACGATGATTCTCAGCTATTCGGGTTCCTCTTTTGTTGTTACAGCGCCACATTTGGCGATCTTGCGCAAGGGATTCCCAGCACGTATTGTCTATATCGAAGCATTTCAGAGACACTTTAAGAGTGTCTTTAAAGCGTTTTTCTGTCCACCAGCTAAACGTCTGCCCCCTTCAAGCTCGCCCATACATCAACTGTTTTGGGATGCGTTTATCAGGCATTCGAGCAACGTGACCGACCCATCTCAGTTGGGCCTTCTGCAACAGTGTGTTGACGCTTGGGATCTTTGCTCTTGTGAGGACTGCGCTGTCTGGAATTTTGTCCTGCCAGTTTATTTTTAGTATTCTGCGTAGACAGCTTGTGTGGAAATGGTTTAGAAACATCACCAAGGGCCAAAAGTTGTGGTCGTCTACGCCAGTCAGAATAACAGTTGATAATGATATGTGATACAAACGTTGAGGATACGAACATGTCAACTGTGAACACCAATAGTGTTAGATCAATGCATGTGTTTATACGCCTTCCAATTTAGCTGTTTAGTTCTGGCTCTAGTGTTTGTCATACGTTCAAACAGATTTATGGGCGCTGGAAGGTACACTAATCTTCCATTCGATAAAGCCGACGATGTAAGCCGGCTATTGACTTACGAGACAAAGAGCGGCATTGACTACACGCCGAAAAGGGATTAATAACCGTAATTTGATTGTTTACCATGGACGGGTTGGCTTATCACCCATGAAAGAAGAGATTGAACTACAGAGCTGGATCGATTTTTTTTTTAGAAATATTGATCAGGCTTGATTTGAGTGTGAAAAACGAAAGACACGAGTGTTTGTGTCAAATCATTTGATTTGCGCAATCATTCAACGTGTTCCAGGATATGAGATGCACTCAAATACAGCAATGTCATAAAATAATGAAACTACTGTACTTGTATTTTGGCAACCCAACATGGGTTTGTCATTTTAACCTCAAATTCAGGGAAATTGACGGGGAAAACAGTAATTTAACAACAGGATTGTGCATGATAGGAACGTCTGGCTGAATGGATTAGAACGCGGCTCCCATGCTGGAGACCTGTGTCCAATTCACGATTAGGCCAAGGATTTTTTTTCTGTTGTGGGCATAAATGAAAAATCCTAACCTGAACACTTCGCCGCGACTGCACTGGGTATAATAATAATAATAATTCCTCTCGTACCGTTAACGTTACATAGGGCCTGCAAGTAATTTCTCCATAACACTCTATCCTGGGCAACTCGCTCAATCTCATCCATGGAACTGAAACCGATATTTCTTGCCTCTCTCAGCAAAGGTCGTTTCAGGGTCTCTTTAGGTCGACCTCTCTTTCTTGAACCCTTTGCATCCCACTTCAATGCCTGCTTTGATATTCTTTGATTATTTCTCCTCAAGGTGTGTCCAACATATCTTCATCTTCTCTTTCTTATAACAGTTGTCACTAGTGGTTGACCAGACATCCTTTCTTGTACGTTTCTGTAGCTCTTTCAATTTCTTGTAATGAGGTATCTGACCTCACGCACAAGTCCTCCTTCTTTTTCATCCGGGCTTGGAACCGGCATTGGCACTGCACTAGTTATGCGACCGTTAAATTCCCCCAGGCTCACGTCCCACCTGTTCTACACTGCCATAAAAAGCGGTACTACAGACGTTAACGACAGTCACGGTCCAGCTTTGCCCGACGTCCTTTGTTAGTCAAGATTTTGTAACTGTTTTCTACACTGTAATCCGCTTTTCTTCTTTGTTCACTTTCAGGCTATTACGTTAACTCTTAGTGGACCAGGGAAAAAGTCATATTTTTACAAGCCATTTGTTTTAAGAATAAAAAAAACATCCTTGAGTGTGGCTCTTGGTAAAAAGGCATTCAATCCAAAGCCACTTAGTGTGTAATTTGGTCCACAAGGAGTTCATAGTTTATAAGTACGGTTCCAACTTCACTGCAACGGGTCACCCCATAATTGCTCCGTTCCTATGCCAATGAAAATCACACGAAATGCTAACAACTGTGAAATGTTTCCTGTGAACTAATTCCAGAATGAAACAGCCGAATACCACCAGAAAGCAACCTGCACCGCATAAATGCATATGGCCGTTGCTAATGTAGCAACACAAAACTGTTCATCACTTGAATTGCAATTCTTGTCGAAGGGAACATCAATCATGACAAAATCCAGCTTTCTGCACTCGAAATATAACATATGGCAGATTGAGCGTGTTCGTCATAACCACTGTCCGCCATTTTCTGAATACACACAACAAACGCACGGTTGACACAGCAGAAAGCATTCCATGTAACAGTCATAGCTCACAGTGTTGGTCAAGCACTAACTCAGTAGCTCGGCAAACGAAACCGGAAAATACCAGACCAAACATGGCGAAAATGCACTTGCAAAGTCGTGTTCAGAATCAAACAGTTCTAACTCTGAATGGCCATCCCACATTCCGCCATTGCTGGCCAGATACACAAGGAGTTTGTTTGGTTTTTTTCGTCCGCTTTCAACTCAGACGAAGTTTCATCTCTGAAACTGATTTTTGCGTGAAAATCCGTTTTACCAATTTCTTACAATGGCAGCAGCGTGCACATTGTAAATTACTTTACACTGGCAGCCGTGTGCTCAATGTACTCGTAATTAGTATTCCCTCGCCATACAGGCAGATTTTCTCCGACTTCAGAGGTACTCACGTTATCGTCCTGAGTAAGACCAGGGACTCGAACAAATGCCGGACAGTAGGTTCGAACCCGAGCTATGAGGCGTCTCACAGCTAGCAGGCCGAGCTACTACTATCAACTACTCTAGGCAGTCCCCCACAAGGAGTTAATATAATGGATCTTGCACAAGAATCGGTTTTCTCTAAACTTCCGACACTGATATACAGCAGAGCTGTCATCCTGTGTCCGCGGGCGCCATGGCGCTCTTATCCTACATTTATGGCGCCCTATTTTGATCTGCCTGCTTTCACGTTAGTCATATCTCAAGAAAACACTATTTTTCAGGGTTTTTTCGTAGTACTCCCATGAACACAATCTTCCCGTTTTTGCAATCTTGTTTTATTTTGTAACCATTCTTCTGCCCCCTAACACCAACTTTTTGTTTTTTTCCATGAGATAGCGTTGGCATCACAGTTATATTAACAATACTATTATTATTTGTAGTAGTATTATTGCAATCATCACATGGCGCCCGCGTCTCCACAACCATTAGTCAGATGCGCCCAAATATATAAATACGTTGGACGGTACTGTTGGCCGTTGAAGACTGCAATTGTTACATATGCGACGATTACCAGCAGCGTATGGAGGTTATGGCTGGGACAAAATCTATGTAGTGGCTAAAGACGCAAATATTCACTACTCATGTGTGCGTGTTGGGTGACTCTATGAGCATGATATAGAAGATCAAGACGTTATGTACGAAGGAGGTGAAATAAAACAAAATCTATGTAGTGGCTAAAGAAGCAAATATTCACTCATGTGTGAGTGTTGAGCGACTCTATGAGCATGATACAGAAGATCAAGACGTTATGTACGAAGACGGTGAAATAAAACAAAATCTATGGAGTGGCTAAAGACGCAAATATTCACTCATGTGTACGTGTTGAGTGACTCTATGAGCATGATACAGAAGATCAAGACGTTATGTACGAAGACGGTGAAATAAAACAAAATCTATGGAGTGGCTAAAGACGCAAATATTCACTCATGTGTACGTGTTGAGTGACTCTATGAGCATGATACAGAAGATCAAGACGTTATGTACGAAGCCGGTGAAATAAAACAAAATCTATGTAGTGGCTAAAGACGCAAATATTCACTCATATGTACGTGTTGAGTGACTCTATGAGCATGATATAGAAGATCAAGACGTTATGTACGAAGACGTGAAATAAACAAAATCTATGTAGTGGCTAAAGACGCAAATATTCACTCATATGTACGTGTTGAGTGACTCTATGAGCATGATATAGAAGATCAAGACGTTATGTACGAAGACGGTGAAATAAAACAAAATCTATGGAGTGGCTAAAGACGCAAATATTCACTCATGTGTGAGTGTTGAGTGACTCTATGAGCATGATACAGAAGATCAAGACGTTATGTACGAAGGCGATGAAAATAACTAATATAAAAGCAACAATCCAGACAATCACCTCCATCTTTGTCACATGTCATTTTGGGGTAAAGGTCAATGAGAGGTTGGATGCACTCTCGAGCAGTGCTGCGATCGAGAACAGAAATGACATCATCAATGCTCTAAGAGACAACAAAAAAATCTATTCAAAGACACACTCAAGAACTCGATGAAATCGTTTGGTATAGATGTTGACAACTGGGATACAGGCAGCCTGGCGCACATATCCTTGCTTCGACCTGTCAACCTGCACGAATGGAACAGAAACGATAAATTAGAAAAGGCAGTAAAACTCCCACAAGTACAAATATTCCATGCCTGCATTGCAAAAGAACATCTCAGGTCCGCATCGGGCTCACTAGTCATCTACGTACACACAGACAAACATAGTGCAACATTCTCTTGGATGAAAAATTGTGGTCATCATAACCCGTGATGGACGAGCATCAAGATAAAAACATATTCTCTGAAGATTTCAACAAAGAAAATAAAAGGGTATTCTCTATCTCGACTGCGCAACAAGCTATGCATACAGATTGGTGCAGTTCTTCTATTCTCCGCTACCCAGGAAACCACACGGGTGATACAGTCATAGTGTGTGTTTAATTTCTTTGTATCAGGTCTGTAGTTATCTACTTAATACAGTTACAGTTTATTTAAATAGGGATTGTAAAGTACATACGTTAAAAAAACGTGAGATAGAAGTGTGTTGCGTCGTGGTTGTAACGTACTTAAAAGTATACTGTAAACAATCCTTTATTGCTGTTTGATTATATACTATACGTTGTTCGTCATACATTACTACTGAAAAAAAATTATATATTGTCTCAATATTCTACGCGACGGGAAAATTACAATACACATTTTAGCGTATGTTTTTACGCGGTATGGTTGGCGGGTGGGGTGGATTATCGTAATGCCTAAGAGCTCACCTATCGGCTCGAACGTAAGAAGGTTTTGGTTCAATCCCACACTCGACGTTCCACATTTGAGGAAAGGAATTGGCTCTCCTGCACACTAGGACCTTGACATGCGAAGTTACAGATACTTCATACCCTAATAGCCTAAAAAGGCTACCAGACATTTTATATATTTATGGCAGGTCGGACGGAGATAATCTCCATAATCAAAACTGTTTTAAGGGCTGGGTTACATGTATTAATTTTTCATTTAATTAATTTACTTTGTTACTTTGTTATATACGGAGATGTAGGTGTTTGAAAAAATCAGTACTATTGGATTTAGTGATTATTAAACATAGGGTTCATTTTGTCATTGACAAAATTATAATTCTCCTCAAGAAGTTAATTGATTTTGTTTTTTTCACGTTTGCTGGCCAATGTGCTCAGATATAACCAATAAAATACTAGTTCTTAGGTTTTTAAAAAAAAGTGCATTGGCTTTAAATGGCGCCAGTCCTCTCTAAAACCAAACGAAACAAAACAATGTCATGGGCAAACATATAGAAATCTATCTGCAATAAAAAATTTGTTGTGGTTGTTAATTTTTTTATTTAACTTTAACCTTTTTAACTCTTGAAACCTTTATTGAAATATGAAAGCCACCTGAAAACTGCTGCATGTTGTTTCTTAGAATACCATTTTTAATGGAGAATGTCGCCGAGTGGTTATCCAGGACCCAAATTTGGGGTGTAAAGAATAGAACCACTGTTACCTGTCAAGCATGTCGTAAGAGGAGACTAAGGAGGTTTGACTGAAATCGGATGCATGTCCTAAACGTGTAGAAGTCTATGCGTTTAGGGGCCTGCCAAACCAATGTGGAACGTATACACGTTCTTGGCAAAGATCAAACATATCACAAAGAGTGATTAAAATTGATCGTAAAGAACGAACGCAAAGAAGAAGATAAGAATGGAGAATGCTGTAACAAAATATTTTATTATTTTGTTGCTTAACACCAATGCACATTTTCATATATGAATTCTTAGAGCTGAAAGCTCTACAAGTATTCAATAAATTCACCTGGTGTATTTTACAAAGAATTTTACACAAATAACATTATTAAATGAATCTGTGAATAGTTTTGTTTCTATTTAATGTTTTGGCATATAAGATGTCTTGTCTGAAAATTGGTACAGCTTGAATGGACTGTTACATGGTGTGTTGCATTGTAAGAGTTACAGCAACGAGTTTATTTAAAACCCAGTTTTGTAAGAACTGCTGTGGTACAGAGTTAGCACACTTGCTTCCTGGAGGGTTGACCTCAGTTCTATCCAAGTTGGAGTGGAATTGTTATTATCGCAAACAGTTCTCTGGTTGCTCCAGTCTCAATTTTGTACCAGAGAAACACTTGGAACTAATGGCTGCTGTCACGATGTTCGCCGCATTTCTCATTGTGTGCCAGTGGTGGTCAACAAATAATATAGTCCTAGCACCATATTTCCAATATAGTTAGTTAAATGCATATCCTTTACAGGACTTTGCGAATCAATCCCAGCTTTTTAACGCTGTTTGTGATTTTCTAGGCATTATTACGCTCAGTAGTTTGCCATTGTTTTCTGAACGGGTGGTGCCATCGTCCTTTTGTAAAAATCACACGAAACAATTTGCAACCAAATTGTCCACAGCGTGATTCAAACTCAGAACGTCGGGGTTAATAGACCGAGTTACTATCCCCTAAGCCACAGACGCCACCATTTCCAATATACCATATGGTACTTTATTTCCTGTTTTCTTCGGCTGCTATGAATTTATACATAGTCATGGTGCCTAATATGGCGCTTCTGACTGATTTTTGCATGAATGCCTGCTTTTCTTATCACCAGTGTTCCTCATTCAGGCAAGCCTTACTCCAACTTCAGAGGTAGTTGTAATTTAAGGCCCCAAGTAAAGGATCAGAGTTTTATATATTCCAATCACTTACTTTTTGTAAACCCAACGTTTTTGGCCTAAGTTGGCCTCGAACCCAGGAGTTTCCACAGCATGTGGTCACTAGTGAAGTGTGTTATCAACTTTGCTATCGCTGATCACCTACCATATGGTATGAATGCATGCTCTTTACTTTCCACTATGATACTTTTGTACTTTGAAACTATATTCTTGTTGTTTATCATGATGGATATTCATACCGATGTTTGATCTTCATTAAGAGTATTTAATTTGTTATTCATATTTTTCATCAAATTTGTAGGGAACGGCTGCCAGGGGATGGTGAAGCAAATTTTGAGGTAGTTGATGATGATTATGAAGAACTTGGAAACTTTGAGGGTGATGCTGGAAGTGAGGGTAAGGCAAATGAATGTTAAATAATTGTGTTTGTGTGTTTGACTTTAAGCAAGAAGGAATATAAGTAATTATGCTGTAATCTTCTGTGATCATATAATTTCCTTATTTTTATGATCATACTCAAGGCAGATCAGATTTTTCATCTGCTATCGTATGACAGTAAACGGTACCATCTGTAACTGTTAAACCCACTGCCTTGTGGAGAGGGGGCTCGGTAAGCTACAGGCTAGGAAGTAAACCCTGATAGAAAATCTCCACTGACTTGTGGGTTCGCTGGGCTGTCCCGAAGACTAGATTAGTAAATTTTGACAACAAATCCAGAGGGAGTGACCCAAGGCAGATGATTATTATTTTGTGTGTATTCCATTCCATCTTCTAGCCTTCCATGCAAACCCACTTGATTCCAAACATATGGACTGTGTCTTTCCTTTGGATAAAACAGTAGGGTTTCTGCAAAATGGACAAGGCACATTTACCATATCAGCTGCACAGACTAGACATAAATTAAGAGGACACTTCATCCTTGCTTTTGACTCGGACACAACATGGAAAGCAATAGTCCCTAGAGACTTTGGAATGAGGCGAAAGTCAAGAGAGGCAAGTGCAAACTATGCAGTTGTCACAGTAAAATATTTGTGAACTGAGCATCTGTAAAGATAAAAAATGGCCATATATATATATATATTCAAGAAATAATGTTATCAACAAACGTTGTTTTCTTATGCGGCTGTTGCTTCTATTTTATTGACACAATATTTTGTTCGAATTTAACTAGCAACAGTTTAATTACCTTAAATTCTCATATACTAGAAAGACTAAGGTGACCTCTGTGACGAAGTGATTAAGCAGTTTGCCTAGCATTCTGTTTGTCCGGGGAAATTGTTCTTCCTTACCTCTATTACCCTGTTGGTTCCATCTTAGAACCTGTCTCATGATGCTGTCAGGGGTTTCCTCAGTATGTGTCCTATCCATTGCCACCTTCTGCAAAATTTTATGGCATAGAAATATATATATATCGGGGGTCTCTGTGGCTAAGTGGTTACGCCCTTTGCCTTATGAGTCGAAGGTCCTGGGTTCGATTCCGGACCTCGCCATTCTGTTCACGAGTGCAGTTTTTCCAGAGACTCCTAGGATTGTTGCTGGAGCTATGGAGTTCATGCTTTGTGCTATACTCTCTGCAGGTGACGTGCCATTTCTGCAGAGAGAGGACCAAGCCGTATGGAATAAAACCTGGTGCAATGAAGTCAATCCTTTGGCTTTAAACCCTTTTATATATATATATATATATATATATATATATATATATATATATATATATATATATATATATATATAGATAATCATATCTGATAATACTCAGTACCAGTGGCGGCTCGTCATTAAGGGCCAGTGTGGCGGCCCCACCAAGAATAATGTATAATGTGTATTTATTATTTTATAAATTAAAATATAACAACCCAAAACCATCATTTTTCCGAACATTTTTTCTGGCCCCACCAACAAAAAAGATCACGAGCCCCACTGCTCAGTACAAACATTTGTATAGATCCATGATTACAAACTCCAGCTGCAATATTATATGATTATATTGAAATGCAGAATTATGGAAGTATCAAGAAGAGACCGGCTTAGAAATGACATCAGGAAAAAAGTGGGTACAACATAAGTACTGAACTTCATCAAGAAACAACAAATTAAATGGTTAGGACATGTAAGCAGATTACCAACAGCCTTAAAGAGTAATGTTACTCCAATGAAAAAGGAGGACCTCATAGATACAGGGTCTGTGAAAAACAATATTTATGAAGTGCACACAAAAGCCTGTTCTGGAAATCTTTTCTTATCCTGATTCTGGGAGGCAATACAAGATTACAGAAAATATGAAGAAAAATTGTTGACTATTCTAGCAAAATAACTTTTTAATAGCATTTTATCATTTAACCAGAAGTCACTGAATTATTTATAAAGAAATATCTTGATGGTGATTCTATCTATCTATTTTTCCTCTTCGTGTCCCTATTCGACACATAAGGCTTTACAAGAGACTTCCACTGTTGCTGTTCTGCTGCCTTTCTACCAACCGTCTCCCACGTCAGGCCACACTCCTTCAACTCTCTCTCCACCGTTCTTCTCATGTTACATTTGGACGTCTAGATCCTCCTTTTTCCATCCTCTTTCCATCCTCTGTCCATCCTTGAGAGATGTCTAGCCAATGCCACCAGTGGCATATGATATACATGTCCAAACCACCTCCATCTTTGTCTCTTAATGATGGTCTCCCAAGGATGCACAGTCTGTTCGTTTCAAAGGCTCCTCATTTGTTATGGTATTTGGCCAGACAATTTGCACGATTCTTCTTAAAATTTATTCTGAAATGTCTCCAACTTGTGTATTATGTGTGATTAACTGTACCCTTTTTTTTTCTTTCCAAAACAGCTTTGGACATTCCCATAAAAATATCTCATTTTGAAAGTTCCCACCGGCCTGCGACAGCTGACTCAACAACTCATTTACACACACAAGATGATAGACTGGACAAATGTATGCTGAAAACTTCTAACCGTCCGGCGACGGGTACAGCGTCTGATATAATAAAGCCAGCGTTCATATTCAGCTTGTTTGTTAGAATTCCACCTACCCTTAATTTTGTGATACAAGGAGAGAAAAGTAAATATAGTTTTTTACTTGTATTTTTGTTTTGCTTGAAATGGATGTTGTTACCTTTACAGTTAAGCTTTGATATTTTTGGCCCGATACATCTATTTCCAGTACAGTATTTTTAAGGCCTACCATTTGCGATCCCTTCTGGTTTAGCCAGATTGCAGTGATGCACTCTTTTACCAGAACAATCTCTTAAAGTGTAGAAAGTAGTGTTTTTGTTTTAATCTCAGTCACTACATCTTAGACCCTCTTCAGCGTGTATAATTACACATTTGTGATAATATAATATTAAAACACTTAATTCATTTTAATACAAATTTTGAACTTTTAAAATTCTTATCTTAAATCATAAGATTTACATATAAGATTTATCGTAAATTATAAGGTTACCCCTTTGCCTTGCAAGTCGAAGGTCATGGTTTGATTTTGGACCGCTCCATTCTGTTCACTGTGCATTGTTTTCCAGAGACCCCTAGGATTGTTGCAGGAGCTATAAAGTTTGTGCTTTGTACAATACTCTTAGCAGGTGGCATGCCATTTCTGCGAAGAGGGACCCAATCATACGGAGTAAAATCCTGTGCAATCAATATTTCTGCTTTAAAACCCCTTTAATCTTTTCTCACAACTTGTCTTTGTTGCAGTATAAAACCATTGTAAATCTGACCATTTTATTCCTTCCCAACGAAGCATAAACCTACTACAGTTTTAGCTCTCTGTGCATCATAAGTATACATTTTCAGTTCAATGTTTACAAATCCACGTCACTACGCTCTGGCCAGAGTCATTGGTGCTCAGTTTCCCTAAAAAGATGGTTAAGAGTTTGAATGCTGATTATTCCTGTTGACCACTGGTTACTTAGTATCTAAACCATTCTCTATTACCTAACATATCTCATTGGGATATATTTAAATGTGTGCAAAGGGAAGATCTAGACTACAACTACAGCTCTGCACTGGCTTTCTGGATCAAACTCATTTAGCACTGTTATTGTGACAGTCTATATAACAAAGTCGAAATAAGTTGACAGCAACATGATTGAATTGAACCTATTGCAGTTTCAATCCAATAAGGTCTCATGTGAATATATTGTCCTGGACAAGCATGGGCTGCTGTTTGAAACACGCTAATATACTGATTTTGAATGTTTATTTTAAGTTGGTACATTCAATTATAGGGGTGTCATACTAAGTTCTCTTTGTTAACCCTTATTCAGGTTGATGAGCACCCTATGGGACTGAAAAAATGTACAGACATTAGTTCTGTTTAACTTGCTAACAAAGATTTAGTCTATATCTGAATCTCAATTTCTGTAGCTTTATCTGTTAAATGACATTATAACTAGATAATATTACAGAGGGATGATGGTGAAATTGAAAACTTTGTTACCAATGAAACATAGATGTTGATAAAAATTAATCCTATTTATAGTTGAAAAATATATGTGATACTGTGTACAGATTAAATATTAATGTTGACGGATTATTTAATCTATTTGCAATGGCAACTTAAAAATTAACTTATGACTTTTGTATGCAGAATCCTATATAGTTGTTTTCTATTTTTCTAAACAGCTGAACAATTGCCAGTGGAGCTAAGTAAGCAACTCAGGTGGAAAATGAGTCCAATTACACCTACTGTTGTCAAGTCTGCACTGGCTCGGTCTGGATTTAGGATCACAAGAAGTAAGATTCAATGTCAGAATTTTATGACTAGCTTTTCTGTTCAAAAAATATCTTCTTTTCTCGAATCCTGTTTTACTTCACAGTGTCAGGGTAAGAAGAGATGTCTAGAATGGACTTTGCGCTTCATAAAGATTGTTTTTCATCGTCTCTGTTATCTATGGTTATCTATTAGGCCCACCTTTTGCGTTTGTAAGTGTATACACATAGAGCCATAATGTGTTTGTGATTGGGTTCTACAGTAGATTTTATGTAGGCCTATACTTCAATCTTTTTTTTTAATGCAGGAAACCATGATTGGTTGGGCTGTTTTGGCAAGCATATGAAATCAAATTGTTTTAAATCCTTACAAGAGTACCAAAAGGTAAGAGCTCAGTAATCGTTTCATTTTTTCTTTTTTGTTTATTTTTTTCTCTCACCTTTTTTCTTCATCATAATTTGTTCCACCTTGGAAATCAGGTCAATTAGTAGGATTTTTTCAGTAAGGGCCTGTTGTATTCTATTGGTCCAGTACGGTTGATTTCCTAATATACACAGCTGTAAATGGATATGGTGGCGTCTGTGGCTTAAGGCTTAGTGACTCGGTCTATTAATCGCGACGTTCTGAGTTTGAATCACCCTGCGGACAGTTTGGCTGCAAATTGTTTCGTGTGGATTTTTACAAAAAGACGATGGCACCATCCATTCAGAAAGCAGTGGCAAACTACAGAACGTAATAATGCCTAGAAAAATCACAAACAGCGTTAAAAAGCTGGGTTTGATTCGCAAAGTCCTGTAAAGGATATGCAATTAACTTTTTTAAATGGATACTCAAATTATTGTTAAGTTTGTATAAATCCACACAACTGGTTATTAATTTAGAAAAATTCTGAATCCTCTCCGGAGCTACTGTATAAGCACTCTTCCACTGATACTTTAAACTTACTGTAAGGGAGCAAGCACCTGTAAGAGTTTATCCTTCAGAACGGGTTTTACCAGAGGAATCATCAGAAGACGTAACATTACACATCTACTGTGAAAGACTGAGCAATAGTGTTGAGAGATAAGTTCTTCTTCTTCTTCTTCTTCAGCGATCTCTGGTCATGCGCTTAATTTACTGTGGACCACAAACTGGGCAGACAGCTTCAGGTCTGTCAGGTTTCCCCAAAGCTTAGTTTTCAGGTCGACTGGGTGTGGCCACATGTTGCTTCTCAGCTCACACAGAAGAGGACAGTCCTGCAGGATATGCTCTGGTGTCTGTTCTGCCTGCTGACACTGGCAGAGAGCTGTTTGACTTATTCCTAGTCTGTATAAGTGTTTGTTGAGTCTGCAGTGTCCGGTGCGTAGTCGAAATATAATGACCTGGTCTGTTCTGCTTAGGTCTTTGAGGGAGTCTTTTCCATAATCATATCCAGTGTTTGTCTTCCAGTCTACTGCAGATTTTCTCTGTATGAGGTTTTGACCTCTTGAAAAGACAAGGGTTGTAAATTTGCTCTTTGGCACTGCCCTCCTTAGCTAAGACATCAGCACTCTCATTGCCTGCAATGCCACAGTGAGATGGAATCCACTGCAAGTGAATTTCTGCCTTTTCTGAAAGCTGAGCAAGTTCTCTTTGTAGTTTTTGTACTGTGCTGTCAGTGGATTTAGCCTCCAGGGCTTGTATAGCTGACAATGAGTCTGTAAGAAATACCATCTTGCTTGCAGCTGCTTGCAGCTTATTCATGTGCTGTGCTGCCATCAGAAGGGCTATGAGTTCTGCTTTGTAGTTGGAACATATTCTTCCAGTAGGAGCCGCTAGAGACACAGTGGTAGCATCTGGGTGCCTAATGTACACTCCTGCTCCACCATTCATGGTTGCCTCCATTGCCGATCCATCTGTGTAAATTCTTATCCAGCTGTCTTCTGGAAACATGTAATGGAGATGTTCCATTGTAATTGCTTTTTCACTAGATTAGGCTCGGCATCTTTGCTTAATAATTTAGGGATGGAGGTTGAGAAGTTTAGTGGTACTGAGTCTGGTTCCCAGTGATCAAAAGCAATTCTTCAGGAATGGAATTATGATTTAGTAGTTCCAAGTATGACTTTCCTATTTCTTTTGCTTTGTGGTTTAGACTTGTACGCTTTAGTCTGTTCTTTGTTCTAGCTGCCATTTTTTCATGCAGTGGATGGTGAGGCATTCTTTTGATCCTTTCAGTCTGTAGAATCACTTTTCTCCTTCTTCTGTCTTCCAAGGGCTGGATGTTGGCTGCCTTTTCCATTTCTACAATTGGTGTAGATTTCATGGCTCCCAAAATAGTACGCAGACACCTGTTTTGTGTTTTTCCAGTATCGATTTGTTTGAATGGGCTGCTGATATCCATGTCGATGATGCATATTCCAGGGTCGGTCTAACTGCACCAGTGTACACCTGACTCAGGATTCGAATATCAGCTCCCCAGGTAGTTCCAGCCAGCTTCCGCATCACACTTTGTTTCCTCATAGCCTTTCTGTTTGTTTCCATTATGTGTTCAATAACTATGATATTGAACTATGAGAGATAAGTTCAATAACTATGATTTAGTCACTGGTTCATTTATTTCTAGTTTTTTTACATCAGATTTAATCCCTGTTTTTTTTGTAACTATAATTTAATCCCTTACTTATTTTTTATAATTACCTATTAATTCTGGGATTTGTTTTTCATTGGTATACCTTTCAACTCCCAATGGGACACAGGTCTTCAACAAACTTTTTCCAGCCCTTCTTCTCTCTTGCCATCTCTTCCAATTCTTTGCATGTCTTGCCTATCCATTTAATATTAGTCTCTTTCCCCATGGGTTATAAAACAGTGTTTGTTTAGCACTGCTTCCTGTTGGCCTTCTCATTGTGTGTTCTATCCATTGTCAGCGTCTCTTCCTTAGTTCTTTTTCCACTGGTATCTGCTTAGTTCTTTCATAACATTTTTTATTACTTCTTCTTACTCTTTTGTCGTCACACTGTTACCGGGTTGTTGCCCAGTGTCATGGTTTTCTGTTTTTGTCTTGCTCTGTTCTTGTGGCTTGGGTGATTGTTAATTTTGTTCTTTGACAGGATTCTTTTATGCCATCTAACCATATTTTTTGTGGTCTTCCTCGTGCTTTTTTTCCTGATGTTCTGTTGTAGAAGACTTTGTATATTGTGGAGTTTGAATGCATTCTTATTAAGTGACAAAACCACTTCATTCAGTGTTTCTCAGTGTAATTCAAGCAAGGTTCTGTGCCAACTTTCTTTCTTATGCTGATGTTGGTGACTCTGTCTTTTCTTGTGTTGTTGGTAACTTTTGCTGGAGCGCATTTTCCATGTAGTTATTTTTGTGACTGTGCTTTGTTCATTGTCCATGTTTGGCTCTGGTAACACAAAGTAGGTATCAAAATGCTGTTGATCATCATCTGCTTAGCTGCCAGTGAGATTTTTGGATGCCTTAACAATGGGAGCTAGCTGGTAGGTTACAGCATTTGCTTTTTGCATTCTAGCCTCTATCTAGTCGTCCATCTTCTGTGAATATGCTTTCTAAGTATTTAAATTTTTATTACTATGATTTAGTAATCGTTGTTTAATTTTTTTTGGGAAAACTATTATTTAATCATGCATTAATCTTTTCTTTTCATTTTTGATTAATATGACTTAATCACTGGCTTATTTTCAAAAACTATGACTTAATCAAGGATTTTTTTTTTTGCAGCTAAATCACTTCCCGGGATCTTTTCAGATCGGTCGTAAAGATAAATTGTGGCGGAGCCTTTCTAAAATGCAAATACATTTTGGGAAGCAGGAGTTCAATTTCTTTCCACAGACATATATTCTTCCAAGTGACATTAAATTATTGAAGCAAGCCTGGGAAGATAACAACACTAAACAAAAGTGGATCATTAAACCAGTAAGACATATCATCAAGTATTTCCTTCTTGTCTTTTTATTTTGTTATTGTTGCGTTGAAGCATTATGAAATTAATCAGCACAACTGCCGAAACTTGTTTGAGTCTCGTCTGATCTTGCTACTTATGCAGTGAAGTATTCTTCATCTCTTGTGCCTTTAAATTTAGTCATTTGACATTCTTATTCTATTCTTAACTCTTTGCACACAAAGTTATTTCTTCAATTTTTAAACAGTTAATTCAAGGGAGTTTTTATTAAAAAATCCTAACTTCTCAAATCAATAAATAAACATATATATATTATTATATACTAGATTGAAGAAAACTGGACAACCTAATAGAATAATAAAGTTAAAAAGTAGTAGAAGTAAAACAGTAGAATTAAAACTAGAAAGACTTCTTATAAGAGAAGCAGCTCTATGGCGCAGTGTGCAGCTAATGGTGTTCAACGGACTTCCGCCGTGGCGCAATGTGCGGCAAAAAAGCGTGGAAAGAGTTATCTCCCCTTGAAGCATAAGGAATCAACAAATTTTCTCCAACCAGATCTGCCTTAAGCAAGCATATCAAGCACCGTCAGTCTTTAATCCCCAGTGTTTCTTGGAGACTTGAGTCAACTTAAGGGCTCGAATTGAGAGCCATTACAACCAGAAAAAAACTACATCCACTGTGAAATTTTATCTCGGGACCCTGCGCTTATAAAACAAATACACTAGCTGTTACACTGTCATGGCTCTCAGCTGTTGAAAGGAATGTTTCTGAGAATTGCTGGCCATTCCTACTCTGCCCACAAATGCTCATTCCTACTCATGCAGTGCCCATTTTCAAATTTCCATCTATTACAGTAGAGCTGCATCAGGATTCAAATTCAGCATCTCCTATTTATTCAATATCCCTACAATAGATGCTTTAGAAACAAGCCTGTCAGCTTTCTCAATACCATAGCATTTGGTACAGTGATGACGTAGTAGTTTGTAAAAAGGATAAAGGAACGCTTTTTCATACCTCAAGGTATGTTGGGTAAAATGGTGTTAGGTCACTATTGTTCACTTGCCATCGGCACATGATGGGTGATGTTATCAACACCATGCAGATAGCCTTTACTTTCTAGTGCTTTTACTGGTACCCATATGTGGCTGGGTTAACCTGAAAGCCGTTACAGTCGTTAAAAAAACTCCACACCCATTTTGGAATTGAACCCGGACCACTAGCCTAAGAAGTGAGTTCACTAACAACTACGCTCGCTGCGGCTCCTAGTAGTTTGGGAGTTGTATAAAATCTGGTCACAGTTATGGAGCAGTTATAACTAGATCTAAAGTCAATCTTTTAGCGCTGCAACATTAAATAAGCTGTTGTTGAAAGAGGTCATGACAGAGTTAATACTCATTAAAATTGCCATAACCTAGAGGTTAGTGCACTTGCTTTGTAGGCGCATGGTTCCGGGATCAAATCCACAGCGGGAGTGGAATTTTGTTCTTTCGTAACAGCTCTTAAGTTGACCCAGTCTCATTTTGGGTACAGGAGAAACACTGGTAAATAAAGGTAACTAGCTTGATATTGCTTTTTTTTTGTATTCTTATCTTAACATCTTTGTTTGTTAACTCTTTCCACGCTTTAAGCCGCACACTGCGCCATAGAGTTGCTTCCTTTTAAGAAGTCTTTCTAGTTTTACTTCTACTATTTTACTTGTAGTACTTTTTAACCTTGTTATTCTATTGAGTTTTCCAGTTTTCTTCAATTTAGTATATAATAATATATATATGTTTATTTATTGACGAGTAGTTGGGATCGTAATTTTAAAATGTTTTTTTTTTACTTCCCTTGAATTAACGGCTTAAAAATTGAGGAAATAAATGGGCGTGGAAAGAGTTAAATAACCACAAAGCTGAGAAGCTTTCAATCAAATGTGAAGTCAGTGCTGTTCTATGGCTCGAAACATGGAAGACAACAAAGGAAACAATCAGAAAACTGCAGACCTTTGTAAATGAATGTTTTCGAAGAATAGAGGGACTGAGATGGTATGATAAGATTACAGAACTCAGAGAAGACAAACGATTCAGACGAGGAACTCAGAGAAAGAACAAAGCAGATATCAGTGGAGAAAGAGCTCGGGAAGAGATGCTGCATCATTTATCATTTTCAACTATCATTTAATGAATTTTTATTTTTAAAGTTATCATTTAGTATCATCTCAGTGCTGTTTCTTTTTTCCCCAGCCTGCTTCAGCTAGAGGTATTGGCATTCGTGTTATTAGCAAATGGTCCCAGATACCTAAACGTAGACCTGTCATAGTTCAGAAGTAAGTTGCTGCAGTATTTGTTTCATTGCACTGGTTTTTCCCCCTACAAAAAACTGTCCCTGTTGACAAAAATTGCACACCATCTACTGAGAGTGTTGCACAAAGCACAACCTTCATAGCTCCAGCAGCAATCCTAGGATCTCATGACAAAATTACACTTGTAACTTTTCCCGAATTCGAACCAACAACCTTCAGAATCACAGGCAAACATTTTAACCACTTTACCATAGAGACCCCTTATCTATGATCAAATTCATACTAATGTACTTTTCATATGTTTAAAATGTAAACTTTTGTTGTGTTTCATCATCAATCATCATCAAATAGCTTGTCCTAGGCAGAACTTTGCCACCTGAACAAGTCCTTCTGAATTTCTCTCTCTTGTAGGCCAGATGTCCTTCCTCTGAGCCATCATGTTCAAGCCATCGGTTGCATCCTGAATCCATCTTCTCCGTGGTCTTCCTCTTCTCTTTTTGCAGGTATGCCCCCTTCCATGATGATCTCCAGCCCTTTGTGTCTTTCTATATGTCCAAAATACCTCAGTTTTTCTTATTTGTAGCATTAGCCAGTTTTCTTTGATTTTTAGTTCTTTCTGAATTGATCTATTTCTTCTATTCTCTGTCCATGATATACAGAGGATTCTCCGGTAACGCTTATATTCAAAAGCACTTGTATGTTTTTCCACTGCTTATTAAATGTCCATGCTTCACATCCATATGTTGCCACTGGAATATGCATGCTCTTAGTATTCTGATCTTTGTTTTCCTATCTGTTTCATTTCAGAGCTGTTTTTAGTTGTTTAATTGTTTTTGTTGTTGTTGTTATCTTTACTATTTTAATTTATTTTCATACTTAAACAATCTCAGTTTCTCATCTGTTCAGTTATATACTGTTTATTGTCAAATTGTTTGTATTCATTGATTGTCATATAAAATGTTATGAGTTTCAAAATGCTAATTTCAGATACATTCACCGGCCATTTCTCATAAATGCCAGCAAGTTTGATATGAGAATTTATGTGTATGTAAGCTGTTATGATCCGCTTCGTCTGTATGTCTATGAAGATGGCCTTGCCCGTTTTGCCTCAATGCGGTATGTTACGTCTGTTTAAATAATTGTAAATCTAATCTTTCCTTTATATCATTATCAAATAGCTTGTCCTGAGCAGAACTTTGCCACCTTAATTAACAGTCCTGCGGAATTTCTTTATTTTTATACCAGATGTCCTGCCTCGCAGCCACCATGCTCAAATCATTAGTTACATTCTGAATACATCTTCTCTGTGGTCTTGCTCTTATATTTTTTGTAGGAATGCCTCCTTCCATAATGGTCTTCTTCAACCCTTTGTGTCTTCTTATATGTCCAAAATGCTTCAATTTTTTCATTCATATTTTTAGCATCAGTAAGTTTTCTTTGATTTTGACTTCTTTCTGGGTAGATCTGTTTCTTCTCTCCTCTGCTCATTTTAATAGGAGGACTCTTATGTATATGCGTTTTAATTTTTGTGACTTTCTTTATGTGTGCTGCTGTTACATAGTGAGTAAGTAATGTTTATAGTTAATTTAGAACAACTAACTGCACATCACTGGCAGCCATGATCAGAGGAAGAAGATGGAGATGGTTTAACTATGTGTCAGAATGTCACCAGACACTTTGGCAAAGACAGCTCTCAGATGGACAGCTGATGGAAGAAGGAGATGGGTCAGGCCAAAGTAAACCTGAACAAAGGGTAGTGGAAAGGTAAATAAAAGAGTGTGCACTGATGTGGGTCACTGTGGGTAGAAATACAGAAGACTAGCAGCAATAATACACTCCTGAATGCTATGTTTCAATATAGCAGGAAGAGTATATGAAGATAGTTAAATGCAAGGATAATAAAATACTCTTTACTTTATTTTAGTATAGATTATATTTCGGAGTTGGAGGTTGGTTAGTCTCTCTTAGGAAGGCCGATAAGTAAAAATTAGTAGCCTGTTGATAACCCGTAGAACACACAAGCCAACCCTACCTCTCAGTGGTGAAGACTGTTAACTTTGACTGGGAGGTCCAAGACTAATGTAACTCTGACTTGCCTAAGAAATGGACTCTCCTTGGTCAGGTTTAATTTTTTTCTCAACTTGCAATTTAGAGTGGCAGACCCAAACAAAATGCATGCAGAAATGGAATGTGCTGTCCTACGAGCCTGTAGATGGCTAACTGGCAGAACAAGCTCACACTCTAAGACGCAAATCACCATACAAACCACAAAAGGGGTTTAACGGGTGGATGATGTAGACCGAATGAAGAAGTACTCTTTTTATGCCTATTGACACATATTTTTGTTCAATTCTATCATTTCATAATGTTTGCAATATGTATCCTCAGATATTCATCATCATCGAAGACACTTAGTAACAAATACATGCACCTAACCAACTACAGTGTCAACAAAACTAACTCAAACTACCTCAAAAACTCTGACAGTACACTTTGTCAAGGACATAAATGGTAACAATGTTTGTTTACACAATATTTTTATTTTAGCATCAGGTTAAACAGTCTGAAAACTGGTGATAAAGGTCTTCTAGAGAAAGCTTAATAATGCCCTTTTGGTTGAAATACCTATTTATTTTATTTTTGTCATTTGTAAACCTACTTTACTTCATGTTTTGATATTTAGCATGTTTTTGCTGCTCCTTGTTGATCAGTGTAGGTCTGATCAACAATTTTATGAATGACTACACAATGAATATTGTATTAAGAGCTTCTGGCATAACACAAGCAAAATAACAAAAGTAAAACTTCTGAGGACATGCATTGTTCCTTTTGCAACACATGAATGGGAGCCATGGAGAGTTGTACAGGCGTTAAAGAAGAAAATCAAATCTTTAGAAACAAAGTCTACAGAAATATTCTTATTACACTCTGGACAAATAAAAGGAAAAATATTGACATCCTACGTGGCATGAACATTTAGAAACATTGGTTCATAAATAATAATGTCTTGGAAATGGAAATATGTTGGTCACATTAACTCCTTGTGGACCAAATGCCACACTATGTGGCTTTGGGTTGACACCTTTACCGGGAGCCACACTAAAGGGCATTTTTATTATAAAAACAAATGGCTTGTAAAAACATGGCTTTTGCCCAGGTCCACTAGGAGTTAAAAGTCTTTGCTAAGAGCAATAATAGAGTGTATGGTTTTTGAAAGAAGAGGCAATGTGTAACCAAGACGAGGATGGCAACAGGTAGTTAAGGAAACAGTGAATATGAATACAGAGAAGGTGATGTAACTGGCTAGAGATTGGAAGTCTTTCAGATGGACTGTGATAAGAGCAACATTCCGAAAAGGACATGTTACATTGATTGATAGAACCATATGCACTTTGGTAAATAACAATGCGTGTTCCAATCGCTTTCTTACATATGAAGATCTCAGAACCAGTACACAAACTCTGTATCACCGGCCGAGAGTCCCTGTCTTAATTTTGGAAAAAAGGAGAAATACATGAAGAGAGAAGCTTCTGAATATGAAAAATAGCTCTGGTGAACACTTCTCTGAAAATAATTCAGGAAAAGAGTGAAATCTTGTATCACATGTGTAAGTTCAAAACATCAACAGAACAATCTACAAACTAATAGTCCTTGCACATCCCCTCTTTATTTTAACAGTTTCTTATTTTCCAGAGCTGCACAAATGGCCAACATTTATGTTGATTCAGTTTTCCAATCGTAACATTTTCCAATTAAAACTGGCTTTCTTCTTCAGGAGTTTGAAAGCTTTATGGCATTATATGAAGAGACAAGGAGTCAATACTAATCTAATATGGGAGACCATTAGAGACCTCATCATTAAAACTATCATCAGGTAACATTTTTAATCTTGTGTTCATCTTTTCTATGAAATGTAGAGCAGAAAATTAAATAAACAAGTTCTTGAAGTCATAGGAGCACATTTCCAGCGAGAGTTGGAAAAGGACTGAAGATATAGAAAGTAAGTTGAATGTATTTGAAAATAGATGTCTGCAAAAAATATTAAACATAAAATGAGGTGTATTAACTCTTTCCACGCCCATTTATTTTCTCAATTTTTAAGCAGTTAATTCAAGGGAAGTAAAAAAAAAAATTTAAATTACGATCCCAACTACTTGTCAATAAATAAACATATATATATTATTATATACTAAATGAAGAAAACTGGGCAACCCATTAGAATAACAAGGTTGAAAAGTAGTATAAGTAAACCAGTAGAAGTAAAACTAGAAAGACTTCTTATAAGGGAAGCAACTCTATGGCGCAGTGTGCAGCTTAAAGCGTGCAACGGACTTCCGCCGTGGCGCAGTGTGCGGCTTAAAGCATGGAAAGAGTTAAGGAGAAGTCATGAAATCAGAGAAATGTCTGATCAACTACTAGTAACAGCTGCTATAAGAAAGCGAAGATGGGGATATATTGGGCATACTCTGAGAAGAAATGATCAAAGAATCACAAAGCAGGAATTGAAGTGCGAAAGTGTTCAAGAAAGAAAGGTCGCTCTTTCTTTCCTCCTTTACTCTAGCCCTATTTAGCCTCACAGTGCCAGGATAAGAAGAGATTTATAGAGCAGGCTTTTGTGTGTGCTTCATAAATAGTGCTCTTCACTGACTCTGTTATTACCTTTTGCTCCACTGTATTGAAGTAAAATTGTCTTTTGGTGCTGTGTGCCTGTTGGTAATCTGCTTATGTGGCTGAACCAATTAATTTGTTCATTTCTTGATGAAGTTCAGTACTGATGTTGTGCCCACTAATTATGTCGCCCTATGGATACCTTGAAATAAACTTTACTGAGAAAGGCAAGAAATATTGAACTTAATTTCATAGAAAAGATTGAGCAAGTTGCCAAGGATAAAGCGGCATGGATAAATGTTTTGCAGGTCCTATGTAGCATATAACGGTACAAGTGGAATATAATTTAAACTGTACAGAATCAGTTAAGATGTCGCCAAATGTTACGGCCAAATTTGGGATGTAGAGAACAGAACCACTGTCACCTGCCAAGCATGTCGTAAGAGGCGCTAAGGAGGTTTGGCTGAAATCGGATGCATGTGTCCTAAACGTGTAGAAGTCTATGCGTTTAGGGGCCTACCAAACCAATGTGCAACGTATACATGTTCTTGGCAAAGATCAAACATATCACAAAGAGTGATTAAAATTGATAGTAGAGAACGAACGCAAAGAAGAAGAAGAAGTTAAGATGTGTTGAAAAGTTAAAGATACTAATGTTCAGTATTTGGATTGCATGAAGTATACTAACTTAGGCATGTTATTTTGTCTGACAGTGGAGAAGCAGTTATCAACAGCATTACAAAGTCCAACACCACAAGTAGATACTGTTGTCACGAGTTGTTTGGGTTTGACATTCTTTTAGATGAAAAGTTCAAACCTTGGATCTTGGAGGTCAACATTTCACCAAGGTATTTTGGCCACAATGGCCTGTGATATTTTAGTAAAGATAGTTTTCTAATACTGTGCTGCTATAGGCCAATCAATAGTGAAAATCAGTGGGTTTGATTAACCAATAATAAGATGTAAATACCGCATCAACAAGTAAGATCAGGTTTTTGGTGAGAATCAATATATATATAAAGATATATTCGTATATATATATCAGTTATATGAGGACTATCATCATAGCACTCGGACATGTCCATAGGTGCTCCGATCTCCGCCTCAGCAAATCAGCAGCGTCCATCGACCCAACACGCCAGTTCAATGTTGATTAATCAATCTCTTTGCATATTTAGTATGTCGTTCTTTCGGGCTGCACCAATATTGACACCCATCTCTTTCAATCTGGTCAGCGAGTGGGATTCACAGCCCTGAAACTCCTCTGTTCAGAAAGACTCTCAATGCGTGAAGAATGTCACTTCGATCCATTGCAGCTCCCTCTGATATTGTAGCTAAGCCAGCCAATATATCAGCTCGTTCATTACCCCTAACTCCTGCATGCCCAGGGACAAAATTAAAGGTGATTTCTCTGATCATTGTCTGTACCAGTACCTCCACCCAGTTGCGTCTCACCATACCTGATTCGACTTTACTGAATCAAGCTCATATATATATATATATATATATATATATATATATATATATATATATATATATATATATATATATATATATATATATATATATATATATATATATTATATATACATATATATATATATATATATATATATATATATATATATATATATAATATATATTTCTTTCGTCTTTACAGACGGTCAATTGGCAAGTGTTTTACTGTGACAACTTCTGAGTTTTCGCTTTTCTCTCTTGTCGTTCAGCTCATACATAAGTCTCTTCTCAAAAGACTCTGCATCCTTTCGTAATTTGACTTTCCACACAACTCTGTCATCAGCTAGTCCTTCCCATGTGCTGGGACCTATAGAAAAGTTTTTCATTGAGGCTTTGCAGACATCTTTATATCTGAGCAGTGGTCTGCCCTGGTGCCTCTTCCCTCCGAAAGTTCACAGAACAACATTTGTTTTGGATGCGATTAGTTTCCATTCTTCTCACATGCCCCAACCATCTTAGTCGCCTACTGCTGAGCATGCCCATGATGGAAGGCACGTTTGCACGTTGCAGTACTTCAGAGTTGGTTATCTTGTCGTACCACCTGATGTTCATAATCTTGCGGAGACATTGAAGGTGAAAGATGTTAAGTCTCCTCTCGTGTCTTGAGTAGGCTGTCCATTTTTCTGAGCCATATAGTAATGAACTAATTACAAAGGCTCTATATATTTGAATCTTCGTCTGCAATTTCAGTTTTGTGTTGTCCCACGCTCGCTTTGATAGTTTGCAGAATGTAGTAGCCGACTCCTACACGAGTGTTGATTTCTTCATCAAGAGAAAGGGGAGTGACCATGGACCTGAGATATATTTTGGAACTGGTGTTAGATGGTTGCCATGTAAAGTGATATTTGTTGTGTTTACCTCCCTAACATAGTACAACTGTTTTGAAGACACTTATAGTCAGAGAAAATAGGCTGCATGCCTTTGACAAATTATTGATTAGGCATTGCAGTGTAGTCTCACTGTGGGCAACTAAGGCAGCATCATCAGCGAAAAGGTGGTCCTTGAGAAGAATTTCCATCGTTTTTGTCTTGGCTCTTAAGCAGCCAAGTTAAGAGTGAACCATCAGATCTAGTGCGGATGAAAACATCACCAACAGCGTCCCTCAAGGCGTGGCTCAAAAGGACTGCGAAGAAGATGCCAAAGAGGGTGGGGCAAGGACACAACCCTGCTTGACTCCACTCTTAACGTCGAAACTATCAGATGTGCTGCCATCGAACTGTATGCTGGCTTTCATGCCCTCATGGAAGGAGACAATCAACTGGAGCAACTTTGGGGACAGCCAATATGCTTCAGTATTTTATAAAGACTTGGCCTGCTGACTGTGTCAAATGCCTTAGTCAGATCCACGAAAGCAATACATAAAGGCTTACTCTGCTCTCTGCACTTCTCTCGTAGCTGTCGAAGGGTAAATATCATGTCAGTTGTTGACCGTCCAGCTCTGAATCCACATTGCGACTTTGGGAGAACACGCTCGGCTAGTTTCTGTAGTCGTTAATATATATATATATATATATATATATATATATATATATATATATATATATATATATATATATATATATACGGTTGCAAGTCAATAAGTAATTCACACAGTTCTGTGGGATGGCAGGTAAATGTAGTTGGTGTTTTCTAAAGGTGTCATTAGGTGACAGCAACATCGAACTTTATACTCCCGTTCATCAGGTGGCGCTAGGTGTCTCATGCGCAGCACATAAATAAAATGGCAACTGTACTTAGGAGTGTGCAACCAAAGAGCAACATGCTGTTATGCGATTTTTTTGGGGCAAAAGAACTATCTGCAAAGTACATTCATAAGGAAATGCTTCCTGTTTATGCTGGCTGACAAATGTTTGTCCCATAAAGCAGTGCATAGCTAGGTAGAAAATTTTACTCAAGAACTCTAAAATTGTTGATGAAATCCGATCTGGTCATCCTATTGAGATTGCAGCAGAAGCATCCGTGCAGCGAGTGGAGTAGATGATTAGAGATGACTCATTGGGAGGACTGATAAAACGATTGGATAAGTGCATCAATGTTGGTGGAAATTATGTTGAGAAATAAAGGGACAATGTATGTATAAGAAAACTGGTTTCAAGTTGTTATCATATTTAGTTATTTTTCTACAGCCATTTGTGACTGACTTATTGACTTCTCTCTGTAAAATGCAAGTACTATCGGTTCTTTTGTATGGATGCGAGAGCCGAACAATAACTAAAGATAAAGAGAGCAATAATTCAACTTTTGAATATTAATGTTATAGAAGAATTTTGTGAATCTCTGGAAAAAAAACTCAAAACAAATGGTATTTTCAGGAATAAAATAACTACTCTAGCTGGGAACACTTCAGGCAGGGGTGAAACATTGTAAACTCGCATGGGTCGAACATGTAAACAGACATTACTCCCTCTTTTCAGAACAGGACACAACTGACTTTGCAGCCACATGTATACAAAATGTTAGATTGGCTATGTAGACATTTGTACACATGGACGTGCACCCCAGACTGCAGAGCATGTACTTCAAGACTGCCCGAATATGAAATACTGAGACAAACTCAGTGGCCTTTTGAAAAACAAAATCTTGAAAGAAAACTGCGCTGAGCTCTGTGTGAACTACAAAAGACAGTGAAGTTTATATAAGAGACAGCATTGAATATATCTACAAAATTTCAAACAAATGAAAGGAAGACAGAAGAACACCGTCTGTAAAGTAACTCTTCAGTTCGTAGGAGAAAAATAAAATAAAAGCTTGAGCTGATAACATTAACAATTGGTCGGGAAAGGACTTTTCACTCATCCACCTTGCAGAGAAGAGATTTTTGTATGGACATGAGTTGGTGATTCCATCCTAACAATCATAAGATCCCTACACCCTAATGGGTTATTGGCTTTATTATTGTTTTGTTAAATCTCACACACATATACTAAATATAAAACATTATATCACTTTATAAAACATTCAAACTAAAGAAGGTTTGTTATGACAGTCTGTAAAAAAAAAAAAATTCTTCATCTTCTTCAGCAATCTCTGATCATGTGCTTAGTTTACTGTGAACCACAAACTGGGCAGTCAGCTTCAGGACTGTCAGGTTTTCTTCTTCAGCGATCTCTGATCATGTGCTTTGTTTACTGTGAACCACAAACTGGGCAGTCAGCTTCAGGACCGTCAGATTTCCCCAAAGTTTAGTTTTTTAAGTTAACTAGGTGTGGCCATATGTTACTTCTCAGCTCACCTAGGAGAGGACAGTCTTGCAGGACATGTATCAAGATAATATATTAGTTCCCTAAGAATAATTGATATAAAATTGGGAAGCCAGAGCAGTACAGTTTCATTTAGTTAAATTTGATCAGCAACTAATCATGTTCAATTCCATGTATAGTCAATTGCAGTCTATTTAACGGAAAGTCGGTATCTAGACTTTCTGATTTCTTGGAGCATTAAAAGTCATAACCGGAGGTACTGAGTAAGTTGTCCAGTTAGGGTGCTTTCAGATTGCTGAATATTACCAAGCACCTATAGGATGTCAATTTTATCCATTTTTTCCCTCCATTGAAATGAATTTTACATTGCTCCAGAGATTTTATCATATAATTTAAACTTTCTTTGTTTGCAGCCTCAATTCGAATTCACAGCTAGATCTCAGCATCAAGGGAGCAATGATCAAAGACATGATGAACATTGCTGGTTACAGACTGCCAGATGAGACAGATGTATCTAGCTCTCGGTCAAGCTCAGACATGGGGTATAGATGATTATTAAATAGATGCTTAATGTATCCTAATCTTTGTTCTATACTGTTATTCACTTTCTGATTCGTGTAGAACATCACAGTGTGCTGGATTTATTTACCAACATTTAGGGTTCCCTTCTCAGTATAACTCTTTTTCTTACTTCACAAAACTTAAATTGTTATTTAAAACTTCTGAGTTTGGTTTAAATCATTAGCTACTGTGTCAGTGCTTTGCTGTCTCACAATCACGCACAGATTAAAGATAAAATAGTTTAATTAATAAGTCTCAGCAACTAGGTTTGAAAATACACGAGGAAAAGACCAAGAACATGAGAATAAATGCAGTAAATGTAAACTAGATTATGCATGCTGGAGGAAACAGCTCTACAGGATGTAGAATCATACACGTACCTTGGTAGCAACATAGACACAGAAGGGGGACAAACCAAGATGTCAAAATAAGAATACAAAAAGCAAGGGGAAACTTTATTGCATTGAGTAAGATATGGAAGTCAAAGGAGATCAAAACAAACACAAAGCTGAGAATCTTTCAATCAAATGTGAAGTCAGTGCTGTTCTATGGCTCGGAAACATGGAAGGCAACGAAAGAACCAGAAAACTACAGACCTTCATAAATGAATATGTAGAATAGAGAGACTGAGATGGTATGATAAGATTACGAACAATGAACTCAGAGAAATAACTCAGCAGATACCAGTGAAGAAAGAGCTAAGGAAGAGACGCTGGCAATGGATAGGACACACATTGAGAATACCGACTGGAAGCATTGCAATACAGGCACTGTTTTGGAACCCGCAGGGAAAGAGGAGTAGGGGAAGGCCTAGACCTACCTGGAGAAGAGAGTTGGAGGCTCATATTAAAAGGATAGGTAAAACACGGAAAGAATTAGAAGGGATGGCAAGAGAGAGGAAGAGCTGGAAGAAGTTTGTTGAAGACCTGTGCTCCGTTGGAAGTTGAAAAGGGAAGAAGAACTGTGTCAGTGCTCAACTACTAACATTTTCAACATTTTAATAGGGACTGAGTGCCTATGGAAAAGCCCTGAGGGCAGAGACATAAGTTTAAAGAGATGAGATGCAGAGAATTAAAAGTATTAAGAGCACTTTACTAATAGATATACTGGAAAGAAAAGGTGGCCGTCGTGGTGTTTACCACATCACCCATTGTGTGCCAACAGTCAATGAAAAATATGGGCCTAACACTGTCTGGCCCAATATACCTCGAGGTATGAAAAAGTATCTATCCTTTTTTTTTACTGATAGGTATAGTGATACTTGTATTAGTCATGGACTTGTTTTCCTTTTGTCTTTTCAGTAGCCAATCACCCAAAAACACATTTTGCATTGACAAGAGACTGTTTACCAATCAGTTAGCACTTGATGAGCGTGCCAAACATTCATATTATTGTCAAAGATACATGGATGAGGTATAATTTGATCATTTCTGCCAATTAGTTTCCATTCAGAAAATTGTAACATGTAAAAACTCTATCGTTAGTATGTAAACAATGAATCATAGTTAGAAACTTAAGTATGAAAGTGAAGAGATTAATGTGATTCATCCACAGGAAACAACTTAAATATATTTTTAAAAAAAGATGTGTTTGGCTTGAACCAGCAAGAAAAAAAGGAGAACTGAAAGATTTGATAAACTTGAAATAAAATTGGATAATTGGTTACAGCCAACAACCTTTTACTTAAAGGCACACTTATATGTGCTTAGTAACTTTCAGCGTGTTTAAAGTACCAGTAGCAAAGCTTTTAACAGTAGCAGCTTTGACACATTGAAAACTTTCTACCAACTCAGAAAAATTAATGTTAACAATTTTAGCTTGGTCTTTTCTTTTCTGTATTTCTGTTTTGCCTCACGGATCAGGATAAGAAGAGATTTCTAGAACTGGCTTTTTTGTGCACTTCATAAATAGTCTTTTTCACTACCTCTTTTATTTTTGAGGTCCACGTTTTGCAGGGGCTGCCTTTTGCTTTGTATCCACTGTATCATAGTAGCATTGCTCTTTGAGGTGCACTCTTGTTGGTAATCTGCTTATGTGGCCAATCAATTTAATTGGTTGTTTCTTGATGAAGTTCAGTACTGATGTTGTATCCACATTTTACCTGATGTCTTCATTTTTAAACCAGTCTCTTCTTAATACTCCTAGCATTCTGCGTACACACTTTATCTCTGTCATGACTAGTTTTCTTCTATCATTTGATTTCAGTGTCCAGGTTTGACAATGATAGCATAACTTTCAGCTTGGTAAACTAGGGAATAGAAAGTACTTAGTGCTGAGCCATATATGTTGATGAATGAATATAGCATACTGTGCTATGCTCATGACCATAGTAGTATGAATCTAGCATATGGTCATTGTGCTATGCTTGTGGCCAGAGTAACAGGAGACTCAATAGTACTCAGTTAAGATAGCCTATAATCATTTTCTGTGAAGAGTGATCATTGCTGTAGTATATTTCTATGGAGTAAAATTTGACACTTTTACATGAGATTGCAACAAAGTAGAATGAAGTCTTACCTGAGACTTTTCCTCCCTCTGTCACTAAACTTCATCTGTAATTGTATACATAAGTTTGTGATATAGAAAAAAAATAGTAAAGACCATGTTTTCTTACTATGCAATATGTTTACAAATGTGGTGTTAGGTACATACATTTCTCTGCCAATAACACAAATGAGTGATATGGGCAAGATCACGCTGGCGGGCTTTACTTCCCAGACTTTATTATCTACATTATCTATACCATCATCTAGAGGCTTGTTCTGTGCAGAACTTTGCTATCATAACAGTTCTTTGGAATTTCTCTCAGTCCTAAGTCAATGTATTACCTCTGTTTCTATCATGTTCAATCATCCATCACATCTTATATCTATCTTCACCTTTTCTACTATCATAGAATGCCTACCTCCATAATTATCTTTTTGAAACCTTTATGTCTAGAGCTGTATCAAAATACTTTAACTTATCTTAGTCTTATCGATCTATATCCTCTTCGTGTCCCGATTGACACATAAGGCTTCCACAAGAGACTTCCACCTGTTGCCATTCTGCTGCCTTTCTACCAACCGTCTCCCACGTCAGGCCACACTCCTTCAACTTTCTCTCCACAGTTTTTCTCCATTTTTCCTTTGGACATCCAGGCCTTCTCTTCCTATCCACTGTCCATCTGAGAGCTGTCCTAGCCAATGCCCCTACTGAACATACTTGTCCAATCCACCTCCATCTTTGTCTTTTAACTGATTCAGTCCAAAGGTTTTTTCACTCGACGGAATTATTTTTTTACTTTCAAATATTGCAACATCTTTAGTTAAATTAAAATATTGTTTCTAAATATGATTTAAGTTGAACATTATATTTCAATTAAAAATAAATGATTGTACTTCATAATATTTATTGTTAATAAATATAATGTTGTTTGATGTGTTGACAAATATTAGCATGTAATCAAAAATTAATTGAAATTGTAGAACAAAATCCAACTTGACCAAGGGCCTTGAGGAACAATATGTGAATAAGTCATGTAACTGCTTTTTTATAGTAATCCATTTATGAATACCAAAAATTAAGAAAATATTGATGGAATTTATGGTTTACTTAACTGTTCCAAATTACAACACGATCCATCTTTGAAGAATTTCATTAAAATTGTCAAATTGAAGATTTCACTATAAACATTCAAGTCCATAATATATAATACATACAGTGAAATTATACATTTCAGATAAGAACTTAGATAGTATGAATAATAGTCCTAACATAGCAACTCAATCAACTCCCAAGTAGACTGTTAGTTCTGTCTGAAAATCTATTTTTTGCAATCCTACTGAACCTGACCCGAGGCAACGCCCTCTGAAGCTGGTTGGGAAACACTACTAGTATATTTAAATTATTAATAATCGGCTATTGTTAAATCACAAACTTGTGTCATCAAGCTCACTATCTTCACTATCTGTATCTACATCTTCATGAACATCGTCGCTTCTGCAGCTGAAACGTAGCAGACGCCAGCTGATACCAAACCATTTCTAGACTCTGAATTGTTAGACATTATTTTTAATCACAGGGTAACTTGAAACGAAAATTAAACTTGGTTTCACTTCTGATTCTAGTCAAACCACGATGTTGTGATTTGGTTAGGTGGTAGTACTTCCTTTCTACTTAGTTTCCGGTCTGATATAAAACTACAATCGCAGTGAAAATTAATAAAACTCAACGCATGTAGCTCGTTCTTTAAAGGCTTGACACGCAGATAGAAATATTGCACTAAGTGTTCACGGATGAATCAGTTAATGATGGTCTCCAAAGAGTTTACATCCGCTAGCTTCAAAAACTCATTTTTAGGTATTGGCCTGAAAGTTTGCAGGATTCTTCTTAAACATTATTATGAAATGTCTCCAACTTGTATTCAGTTTATACTCTATCAACTAGTTTGCTTCAGTTATAGTCCTGTTAATAAATCATAATTGCTTTTTTTTAGTTTAGTTTGAATCTGCTATAGCATTTATATTCGACACACTATGGTTTATCTAACTTGCTAATGGTCCTGTTTGTCCTGATGTTGTCATTGAAAATATGTATGCCCTTAGTAATTCTTGATTTTGTTGCCCTGTCTGTTCAACTCCACTTAAAATGTTTACATTTCCAATTTTCTGTAATGACTATGTTATTCTTCTTTAATTCCCATCATCAATTTCCATCTCTTGTAAGCATGAACTGGAATATGATTAGCATGTGTATTTAATATTATATCTGTGTGTGCATGCGTCGTGCAACATATGTTGCATATGTCATACTATAGTTCAACGTTTGCAACATTAGTTTAGTTATAATCAAACTTCATTCATTATTGCTTGAAAATTATGTTTTATAGCTAATTAATTTGACAATTATTGGAGAATCTAAGACTATGTGGACAAGCACACTGTTGAAGACATCATACCTCAAAATGCATCTGGTGTGTATAATTGTTTCTGGGCATTTTGTTCTTTCAAGTTTTTTTGGTCAGTGTATGTAATTGTCTCTGACAGATTCACCGTTTATTCAACAGTTAAGCCACATTTTATTCAAATTTGTGTCAGGTTATGTTACCTGTTGGTATTCTTGAACATGCTCAGTTACTATTATCCAAAAGCAACTTTTTGAAATATTTCAGAGTTAACCTCTGTTAATCATGGCTGAAGTAGTGTTAAATACTGATAAATTTATAATGGTTTTTTTTTTTTTTCGATCTAGAAGTACTTGAGCTTTCAGCTCTTCGGCTCGGTGCCATGGACATCATAGCCCTTCGGTTTGGTGCTATGAACACCGCAAATCTGGAGAACCTGTGGCTTTTCTGCCAGCCCGCGGAATTGAACCACACTCACAGGGGGCTTGTCACCCATCGCCCAACACACTACGAACACACTGGGCAGGCGGCATTTATAATGTAACTGATAACTTTTTTGACTTATTTGGCAATCCTTATAATTTTACTGGAGAAGCGTCTGGCCAAATAGAGTGGAGCTAACTCCTGTTTGGGAGATCTTGTTCAATTCAAGAAAGTTTTAGTTTTTTTTTCTGTTGGGGGCATAAAGAAAAATCCTAACTTAAACAATTTTGCAGCGACTGCACAAGCCATGCAACCATTAAATATCTCAGTTGCATGTCCCCCCTGTCCTATACAGACCTAAAAGCGGTTTTACGAGCAGTAATGACATTTTTTTCTTGGTTTAAAAAAAAAAATTTTTTTACTTATACTGCAACAATTTATGTTGATTATTTATTTAGATTATAGATAATGATCACACATTTAAATGTTTGTTTTTTAAATAAAATATATTATTGTTAGTATAAACACATTAATTGAAACTTTGAAATTCATGCTTGTAGTCAAATGAATTTGTGTTCCCTTTTCATTCCACTGTTGATTTTCATTCCAAATTAAGCTGTATTTTTTTCTTCTTGTTTTTGACATGTCATTTTCTTCATTAATAATTATATTTTTTATCACAATCTAACATAATGATTTGTTTAGATGTCATAGTAAATATTTAAAATAATTTAATCCGGTGTACATTTTTTTAAAATGGTTTAAAAAAACTATTTTTAAAATGACTTACTTATTTTATTAGACATTTAATGTCTTTCTTTGGTGATTATCAAGTGATGTATGAAATAGGATCAGTCTACAAGGTTTGCTCTGCCCCTAGCTCTGCATCCAGCAAGGCTTTGATCGGCTAGTTTCTCGAAGGAGGGGAAACAATTTCACTTTCTGATGACCCACAGAACACACAAGCCAACCTAACCTTTCAGTAGTGTAAACTGGGAAATTTTGACAATGAAGTCAAAGGCGGAGTTCTGACTCGATTAAGGCTGTAGAAATTCCGCCCTCTCCCCCCTGTCAGTTTTTTTTTTCCTAAGGGAAGTAAATGTGACATAAAATCTCGAAAGAGGTCTAGCCCCTATACTTGTGATATGGGCTCACCGATGAGTAGATATATCCCAATATCCAAGAACCATACTCCTAGCTATAAACAAAGAATGTCACTGCCTTATGGGTGCCTCAAGAGAGAAAGACTATGGGAGTAAACACAAACAGATGCCCGAGTGGTTACCGGGCCCAAATTTGGGGTGTAAAGAATAGAACCACTGTTACCTGCCACGCATGTCGTAAGAGGCAACTAAGGAGGTTTGGCTGAAATCAGATGCATGTGTCCTAACCATGTAGAAGTCTATGCGTTATGGGGCCTACCAAACCAATGTGCAGCGTATACACATTTGTGGCAAAAATCAAACATATCACAAAGTGATTAAAATTGGTCGTAAAGAACGAATGCAAAGAAGAAGAACAACACAAACAGAAAATCTGGATCAAAGTCCCAAAAGCGAGTAGACATCATGTGACACCCCACTATCAGCTCTTACTGTAAAACATGTACCAGAAATCATGCTTTCAACATAGTGTAGCTAAGCATTAAAGACTTGTGCAATGAGGATGATCTGATGGTTAATTAGCTAACTAATATCCAATAACAAGATGCAGACAAAACAAGAACAATCAAACTGATTAATAATATTTACATTATAAATAACATTTTTACCATGTACTTCACTTATAATAATCATATTGAAAAATCTGAATAAATTGATTGAAAGACCTGTTTTTCACTTGATCAAAGCAAATGTTTTACAGTTCGTCATTTGATGCATCTGTTCTATCTCTGCAGTTTCAGTATTTCCTGCTCCATGTCTGCAATTAAATGATGTCTGTGTACTCCTAACAGGAGTTAGTATTCTCAGTAAATATTTCCATTATTATCAGTGTTCACATCATCACTACTATTGTTTTTGCACTATAAAAATCACAAAACAAAATCACTGTTCACATTGCTTTCACATACTTAGTTATCATTATCAACTAACAGTTCCAACACATTTCTGGTCTGTTGTCTAAAGCCGAAGGATTGACTTCTTTGCACCAGATTTTACCCCATATGGCCTGGTTCCTCTCCACAGAAATGGCGTGCCACATACCGAGAGTATTGCACAATGCACAACTAAAGCTCTGGCAATAAACCAATGGGTCTCTTGAAAAAATGCGCTTGTGAACAGAACAGTATGGTCTAGATTAGAACCCACGACCTTCATAATGCAAGGGAAAAGTACAACCACTTAGCCACAAAGAAAGTATACCAGCATTTCCCAAATTGGGTGGTACCGTCCCCCACTGGGCGCTGAAGCGTTCTAGGGGGGCGATAGTGGGTTAAGAAGAATTTGGGGATGTTCAGGTGATTAGGGGTCGGTGGCTCCTTAACTGTCACGCATTTATTTCAATCAATTTTTAAGCAGTTAATTCAAGAAGTAAAATAATCATTTTTTAAATTATCCCAACTACCGATCAATAAATAAACAATTATATTATTATGCATACTAAATTTGAAAAGACCGACAACAATAGAATACAAGGTTAAAAAGTACTATAAGTAAAATAGTAGAAGCTAAGCAAAAGACTTTATAAGTGAAGCCTATGGCAGCATGTGCGCTAAAGCGTGCAACGGACTTCCGCCGTGGCGCAGTGTGCGGCTTAAAGCGTGGAAAGAGTTAAAGAAGAAATAAATAATAAATATTTTTGCTATTGAATAGTCATGTAAAATTTGAATTCTGCATTTTACCTTTACTTACTTTATGCCCGTCTCACACGATCTATTTTTTCATCAATTTTCTATTTCATGCATATAATTATTTGAAAATTGACCATGTATTACAGAAATATATATCAATTTTCTATGTCAAAGAGAAAATAGAGAATATATATGTGGGAGGTGGGGCGTTGGCAAACTGTTATAATGTGAAGGGGTGCATTACAAAGTTTATGTTGTTCAAAGTGGATGGTGGGCGAAAAGTTTGGAATCTATGAAGTAGAAAATCACACAAATGCTGTTTGTGAAACTATCACTGATTGCCAAGGTAAATAATCTTCTGTGAAAATCCAACTAGGTTGAAAAATGTATAACTATAATTATGTAACTGGTTTGAATTTAACGCTAAATTTAGAACTAATATAATATTGAAACAAATCATTGCATAAGTTCATGGCTTCCAGACAAATGGTCGCAGCCTGTGATTTTTGTTAGTTAATGTGTTAGAACAATACATTATTATAACATGAACTATTTCAAATGAACAAGATTTGTTTGTTTGTTGTGCAATCTAGATTTTGCACTATTTAACTTTTTCTCCATTAGGGCTATTCTGTCCTTCAGAAGGATTTTCAGAATGTTTTATGTAATTTACAGTAACATTTATATTTAGTCAATAGCTTCTTGGCTATGTTGTCTACATCAACAAGTTTAATATCAAAATATTCAGAGATGGATAGTTAGTTTCAGTTTAGTATATCTTCATTGTACTCTGGATGTGGTCAAGATTCGAACCCATGACCTTTGACTCAAAAGGCAAGGGCTTAACTACTTAGCCACAAAGGCCCCCAAATTTATATTCTTTTATTTATAAATTGGAGGTTCCATTATATTTTACATAAAGAAATCTAAAAGAAATTGATGTTATCACGATTGGTTTGGAACACAATTTTTCACAGTTACAGAACACAAACACTAAACCAAATTTCAGGAAACAATATTCCCACAGACTGCAAATTTTTTTTTTTATTTCTATGCTATATGTATTTGATAGAGTTAAAGTATATTGAAGCACATATTTCATAATGTCATTTTGTAAAGTTAAGAATTTTTCCCACCATGTTTTATAAGTTTTGTATCTCTTGTTTATTTTCTCTCCTTTTATTTGTAGAGTCAAATAAAGCATAATTAAAACTTTAAGCCTGATAAATGCATCCCACAATACAGTTGATATATTGTGAGCTCGAAGGGGCAGACATTCAGCTGGTGGACAGAAAAAACTCTTTAAAGTATCTCTGAAATGCTTCGATATAGACACCATGTCCTGGGAATTCCTGGCGCAAGATCGCCAAATGTGGCGCTGTAACAACACAAGAGAATTTGCATAGCTGGGAATCATTGTGCCGCTGAGGTACAGAGAAAACAAGCTGTGCAAAAAGACAGAACACACAACACCCACATGTCTAGTCTTGATCATGTATGCCCCACCTGTGGTAGGGATTGTGTTCTAAGATTGGACTCTACAGTCACCTCCACATGCACCAGAGAGTGCAGCAGCACAAATCTGAGGCTGTTGTCATCATCACTTGCGATGTACGGCTATTATTATAATTAACACATTCACTACTAAATTGAGATACAGGATGTGGCAAAGTTATTTTTTTTCACATTTGCCAGCTTAAAAATTATATACATTTCATGCATTTAACACATTTGTGCCCAACTACCAATCAGACCGGAGAGCCGCTGTAGCGTAGTTGTTAGTGAACTCGCTTCTCAAGGCTGGTGGTCTGGGTTCAGCTCCCGCAATGCGGTGGAATTTTACAGACCGCGGCGCTCTCAGGTCGACCCAGCCTCAACTGGGCACCAGACATGCTCTGGGAAAGTAAAGGCGGCCGGCGTGATGCTGACCACATCACCCATCGTGTGCCGACGGTCAATGAAAAATACAGGCCTAACACTGTATTGACCTATATACCATGAGGTATGAAAGGGTTCCTTTACTTTTTTTTTTACCAATCAGACCACAATGTAGAAATCGATTGCATTGCTGTAGATAAACTCTGAAATTAGATCAGAATATGTTAATGTAAATTTTGCTCTAATTTTACATGAAACAATGCTTGACACAGTGTACGGCAGTTGGGTTATTTTAATAGACAATCTTGGCGTACCCTGCTGTAGTTGGTAAGGAATGACTTAAAGTTGACTTCTCAACCGTACTCCACTTTTACAGTTTTGTGTGTACAATTTCACAATATATGTAGCAATAAAGCATTTCACTACTTATTATGTAGAACTAGTGTCTTATCTTATGTTTTATAAAATATTTGAGTGCATATTTTTGTTGAAATGGAAATTATGGATTACATATTGGTATTGAATTGTACGATTATTATCAACATAGCAATAAATATGTTATATTCTTAATACATTGAAAGAGTTTCTACAAACAGAGGAGTTTCACGGTTGTGAATCCCAGTGGCTGATCAGATTGAGATAGATGGGTGTCAACATTGGTACAGCCCGAAACGAATGACATACTAAATATGCAAAAAGATTGATTAATCAACATCGAACTGGAGTATTAGTCCACTGGACGCTACTGGATTTGTTGAGCAGAAATCGGAGCAGCTATGGACGTGTCCAAAGTGCTATGATGATAGTCCTCATACAACTGATGTTAACTGTCAAGGATAAATTTAGCTGTTGCCTCTTTTAACATTGTCATGTTACACTTAGAAGTGATTAGCATGCCTTAAAAGCTGAACTACACATGTATACACATTCTCTTTACAAACTATATTTCAATTAATGTTGTTTAATTTCTTTGTTCCAAAAAATAATGTGTGTAGTTGATGACTTAACTCTTTCACTCCATAATTTGTTACATCTTCGGACGCATTTATATTGCAATGTATACTGAATTAGCCTGTATACTGTCTTTGTGTCATCTTACAAAATATTGCGAGCCGGTATATCGGCTCTAAGTTGTGAATGAGTTAATACTCATTCAAAAAGCAACTCATTTTTTATCATAAATGTCTGATTTCTTTTTCTAATTCATGACTACATTTAATTAATTCATACCAAGAATCAATCTGATATATTTTTATAATGTTATATTTGTAATACATTAAATTTCTTGAACAATTTGTCCATAAGTACCCATCTTCGCGACCATGTAGAGTTTATTAGGGATGAATTTTTCTTTAATATATTTGTTTTACTTCACAGCAGGCTATAGCATCTATTCTTAACATACTGACTCCAGATGATATACGACTTCTCTGTGAGAGTATAGATGAAGAGCCTCAAAGGAGATTTTCAAAGACTCTTCCCTACCCCTAGTACACATAGCTACCTCAGATACTTTGAAAAGCCTCGCTACTATAATCTCTTATTGGACCAGTGGGTGTTGCATTACAACCATAAAGAACAAAAAGGTGAACTTTATATTATATTGACTTGTGAACTCATTAGTGCTTGTTTCGATTCTGTTCATTGGATTTTTGGATTGTAGAATATTATGGAACACACTGCAGATAGTGTGTTTAGCATTGTAGTTGGTAATCTTTTTCAAACATTCCATATCGACCACTTGTTAACCACTCTGTGTGATTTGTATGTGATCTGAGCCTAAGAGTGATTGTACATTGTGCCAGTTATGTGCCTAAAAGTAGGCCATCACATCTGGTTTCTGCTATGTTTTTATTTACTAGGTAACTTCCTAGGTCCTACATCAGTCGCCCTTATGACATGCCTTGTAGGTCCATTTGGTACTATTCTTTGCTTCCCTTGCGGGCCTGGCACCACACCGGTGGTAGTTGGTAATAAAATTGCTTGTATAACATTGCTACTTTGCCTAAGTAGTTATAGACCTGATCTCTCATCAAATAGTTTATCCTGAACAGAACTTTGCCATCCTAACAGACCTTTGGAATTTCTTTTTCTCATCGACCAGATGTCCCGCCTCTGCCACCATAATGCTCAAATCATAAACTACATCCTGAATATACCTTTCTGTGGTCTTCCTCTTCTCCTCTGTCCTGGGATGCTTCCTTTTCTAATTATCTTCTCCAACCCTTGTGCCATGTTTTGCTCATTATTTATCACAGACCTCTATTTTCAAATGCATTCCACCTACTTTCTGTATCTTTAGTCATATATACAAAACTAAATGAAATAAAGAAAGAGCTCAACAACAGCCAAGTCTATCTTAGAAACTTCTTTTGTGGTTAACAATTTAAGAAGTAATCACAAGAAGAGGAAGAAATAAAAACCTACTGAAATAGATTGAATGTTGATACAGAGATCAGTATTTGTTCTTGTTACTTTTGGTGAAATAATGTTCTAAATAGCAGGAAAAGATCTATATAATTTTGTCATATCCATTAATTTTTTTATTTCGCTGCTACGAATTCAGTCATAGTCATGGCCCCTAATCCGGTGCATCCGACTGATTTTCTGTGAAGGCTCACATTCCTTATCACCAGTGTCGCTTGCCATTCAGCCGAGCATGCAACTAAGACATGCAATGCAAAGAACATTGAAAGAACAAGGACATTGGAATAAAGGGAGGTTAGAGACACATGTGGGTGAACTTTTGAAAAAGAGATCAAGAAAATGCATAAACTAGGTTTACAGTAGAAAGAAAGGTGCAGGATTGAAATTAGTGGAAATTGTTTGTCTTTGCCTTACATGATCTTGGGCGTGACAAGGACTGATGATGATTATGTTTTGTGTGCTGACACAGTGATAACTGATGCATCATCATTGGCCTTTTTGTCTCAGGAAACAATAGGTCTTGAGTTACGTAGTATGTTCTGCGCTGAATCACATTTCTTGTGGCTGTAATGGCCTATTCTGGAGTGGCACTCCTTGCCACAGTTGCTGCAGATAAAATTGTAGACTGTAGTTGATACATAGGATGTTCTCTCTGCCCTCTGCGCTTTCTTTTGCCTCCACATGTGATGTTGTTTTTTTTTACTGTTGTCTTCCGTGTTGATTTGGTCAACAAAGTCGATCCTGAAGTGACCTCTCCGTGACGCATGCCTGGGCGATTTTTATGGAGTAGCTGAGGTGCCAAAGCGTCAACTACCCCCTCTCGACCTCGCTGATAGAATTCAGAAGAGTGCAAGCACGACATCTAGTATCAGTTTGGTTGCAGGAGCTGCCACTAGGGCATCACTTGATGCCTGTCCGCCTTAGGGGCTCCTCTCCAGATTTTCTGTTTGGGTTTACTCCCATAGCCTTTGCCTCTCCGAGGCTCCCACAAGGCAGTGGGGCTATTTGCCCATAGCTGGGGTCTGGATCTTGGATATCAGGGTAAATCCACTGATATCACAAGTCTGGAGGGAGGGGGGAGAAACCTCCACTGAGATTTTTGTTGGGTTAACTCCCCAAGGACATGTAAAAATAAAAAAATAAAAAATCCTGACCTAGGGAGTCCATCTCCCCAGGCGAGTCCATCTCCCAAGGCGAGTCCATCTCCTAGGCGAGCCATTGCCTCCATTAGCCTTTGACCTCACAGTCAAAGTTTCCTGGTCTACACCGCTTAAAGGTGGGGTTGACTTGCGTGTACTAAGGGTTAACTGATACAACTGTATCTCCATGATTACTCTATGACCCTATGTTCTGTGATATTTTTTTTTAAATTAGGCTCTACCTGGCAGTACCACATTTGGTGGACCCAGTGAGTAAGTTAAGAATGTTTCATTCTTTCTGAGAAAGCTGCTTTGGGCTTTGCTTATTGTGTACAAGAGTGTGTCAACTAATGATTTGAAAGCTCCCACCTTCTGGCCAAGATCAAATATATCTTAGTCATAAGGCAAAAGGCAGAGAAAATGCTGAACTCCAAATTATTTTTTTCAGCCTTACCCGGCAGTGATGCAGCAGGTGAACCCAGTTACAGTTAAACTCCTAGCATTGTCATACTTTCGAATGAGAGCTGCTCAGAATTTGTTTAAATGTAGTAAGGTATTGACTGTTGGCTCTATGAAGGCTCCCGCCCTTTGACTGTGATCAAGTGCCTTAGCCAAAAGACTGAGAAGAGATTAAAAAGGCTAAGCTTCTAATGGTCGTGTACTGACCGCCATGATGTTGGCTGTTAACTAATAATTTTGAAACTGCCCTGCAGTTTACTCCCTTGCAAATGCATGAGCCAAACTATTTTTTTTAACCATCTTTTGGTTGATTTATTGATTGATTGGTAGGACCATAATCATTACACTTTGGGGAGTAACCATGTGGTGAGTAATCATATGGTGAGTAACCATGTGGTGAGTAATCATATGGTGAGTTTCCCTCCAGTATGATTTTCACTATACACATGTTGCTACTTTCTCCATTTCAATAATAATTTATTTATTTTTCAAAAATTAGGCCTCTACTTGGAAGTGCCACAACGAGTGGACCCAGTACGATTGAATGTGTAAAATCTAATCATCTTTCTTGCGAATGGCAGCTGTCCTGAGTTTGGTTAAGTGGGTTTGATTGTGCCATTTAGCATTTTTTGAAAGCTCCCACCTTTTGACCATGATAAGTGGGCACCACACTTTGATCTTATCCAACAGGCAGAGAAGTGATACACATACTATTTGTACCTGCCTTGTACAGGCTGCCAATTTCAAACCAAGTGATTTCCATATCATATTCATGTATAGTGTGTACATATTCTTTGCTGATATTACTTCCCTTCTGTCTGTCAGTTTTATTATCAGGACCATGTAATGTATTATTTTGTTATGCTCTTTTTGACCTACACGTTTTGTTTTCTGTTAAAGACAGATCTTCTATCTTTATTGCAGCCGAGTGTTATTAAATTATTTCTGTCTGTACTATATATATATATATATATATATTTTTCAGTTTAATAGTAAAGGGTCCTAATCTGAAGGATTGACTTCATTGCACAGAGTTTTACCCTGTATGGCTAGGTCCCTCTCCACAGAAATATCACGCCACCTGCCAAGAGTATTGCACAAAGCATGAACTCTGTAGCTCGGGCAACAATTCTAGGTGTCTCTGGAAAAAATACACTCTTGAACGGCATGGTCCGGATTGAAACCCATGACCTTTAGAATGCTAGTGCTGTGACACTTAGCAACAGAGACCCCCCAGTTTAATAGTAATATATACGAGTATATATATGTGTAAAATATATATGTGTACATCGCACTTGATTATATTTTGTGTTCTAGGAATACAGTTTCTTCAGTCATTGTGTCAGAAAGGACTTCATCTACAGAATCCAACTACAGATCCACAGCACCAGGTTAGATAATGATTCAGTCACTAACACTGTTTGTCAATAACATCAGTCAATGAGTTTATTTCTTCTTTCTTTCTTTCTTTTCTCCAATCCTGTTTTGTATCAGGATAAGAAGAGATTCCTAGAATGGGCTTTTGTGTGCACTTCATAAACAGTGTCTTTTGTCTCCTGTTATCTCTGAGGTCCACACTAGTTTTAATCACTAACGCAAGTACAAACTTCAATCATTTAGAAGTGTCAAACATTTTTACTGAATTGATGAGACAAGAGAGCTAGGGTGAGAATAAAAGAGAGCTGGAAAGCAAGTGAATGAAAGAGAACACAAGAAGGTGAGAGAAAAAAAGTAAAGACAAGAAAATAGAGAAAGTGTGAAAGAAAGAGAGAGGGGACAGAAAATGTGAAAGATTGAGACATAAATAGAAAATGAATTTGTTTGTTCTTTTCTTAGTCCATTGACTTTTGAAACACAATCTACATTTATTTTAGAAAGCACTTACGTGTTTTTCAGTTGATTATCTTGGCTAAAATCGGATGCACATGTCCTAAACGTGTAGAAGTCTATACGTTTAGGGGCCTACCAAACCAATGTGTAACATATACACGTTCTTGGCAAAGATCAAACATATCACAAAGAGTGATTAAAATTGGTCGTAAAGAACGACGCAAAGAAGAAGAAGAAGTTGATTATCTAAATGTCCGTGTTTTCTACTATATGTTACCACTTGAAAATACAAGCTCTTACATTGATTTTTGTTTCCCTTTTATGTTCCACTTCAGATTATAAAAATAATATTTCCTCTCTACGTATACGTTACATAGGGCCTGCAAGTAATTTCTCCATACCGCTCTATCCTGGGCAGCTCGCTCAATCTCCTCCATGGAACTGAGACCGATATTTCTTGCCTCATTTCAGTTCGTTTCAGGGTCTCCTTAGGTCGACCTCTCTTTCTTGAACCCTTTGCATCCCACTTCAATGCCTGCTTTGATATTCATTGATCATTTCTCCTCAAGGTGTGCCCAACATATCTCCATCTTCTCTTTCTTATAACAGTTGTCACTAGTGGTTGACCAGACATGTCTCTGATTTCATCACTTCTCCTGAATTCATTCCATTTTATATTCATTATTTTTGCAGACATCTATTTTCAAATGCATTCACCTTGCTTTCTATATCTTTAGTCATTTTCCAACTCTCGCTAGCCAATGTTAGGATTGATACAACATTTGAATTGAAAATTTGTAATTTAGTTTTAATACTATATAACTTGCAGTTCCATATTTTATTTAGACTTTTAAAAGCTGATGTTGCTTTGCCAATTCGTATCATAATTTTTTTTTTAACATTTCCTGTGCAATCAAAATTGATACCTAAATAGGTGAACTGCTCTGTTATTTTTATCATTTTAGATTCCAGTGTGATATCTGCATTACTTGCCATAGGTGTCTTCATTATATTTGTTTTTCATAGCTTATCTGCAGTCCAACTTTTGATGCTATAGATAAGTTGTCTGTTTTTCTTTGCATATCTTGGTTGTTTCTACTTAAAGGCAATATCATCTGCAAAATCCAAATCTTCTAGTTGACTATTATCTACCCAACCTACCCGCTTTGCCAGACTGTAGGGGCACTTTCTCCATTCTCATTCATTGTTTTTATTCCTTGTTTTCCTATAGCTCTCTCTACCCCTACATTATCACTTCCAACCTTGGCATTAAAGTCCCCATTACTACTAACAGGTCATATTTTTGGGTCTTGTTAATTTGATCTTGTAGTTACTCATAAAATATGTCTTTCTTATCATCGTCAGCCTCATTTGTTGGTGCATAACACTGCAGTATTGTCATATTGACATGCCTGGTACTGGAGCGGGCTCTAATTATCCGACTCGAGATGGGTTCCCATTCTAACATGCTCTTTGCTACTCTAGGTGTCATCATTATACCCACTCCTTCAAAATGCTTACCATCTTCTCTCCCCGAATATATGAAAGTTAATCCACTAACTACTCTTCTATCTGTTCCAGGCCATCTCACCTCACTTAACTCCAGTATGTCCAGCTCGTATCTCTTCATTTCTTCTGCAATTTGGGCTGATTTTGTAGTCGTGGCCATCGTTCTCACATTCCAAAATCCAATTTTAGTGTGTGTTTTTGAGCCAAGTAATGTACGAGTCAGGTTGCTTGACTTCCGCAAAGCGGCTTTCATCAGCAACAGCCATTGATGCACTAGGTGCACCGCACACCACCTGGCTGGTCGGTTTACCGGTATGGCGTCCTTTCTAACAAGTTTCTGTAGCTCTTTCAATTTCTTGTGATGAGGTAGCTGGCCTCACGCACAAGTCCTCCTCCTTTTTCATCTGGGCTTGGAACCGGCATTGGCAGAGTTACTTCAGATTATAATTTTCTTAAATTTGTGTATGGTGATGTTTGATCATCTCGTTAATTAGTAATATGATTGAACAAAAATATTAGTCTAAAACATTTTTTACTCTTTTTGTTGTAATTTTTATAATGTACAGTACTGTATAATGATTGCATTAAAACTTACTAATAGATTAAGACTAATAGAGAATTGGCTGATAAACAACATACTATTCAGAAAAATTACATACTTTGGTCACATCAAGCGTCACGATGGCCTGGAAAGAACAATACTAGAGGGCAGGGTCCCAGGACGCAGAGGTAGACCAAGAAGAAGATGGCTACAAGATATTAAAGAAACCATGAACAAGACCATTGACGAAGTGGGTGAACTGCCAAGAGACAGAATGAATTTCAGATGTGCTGCAAAGAGAGCAACGTCCTATAAAGGATACGCACCTTAATGATGAATAGATTAAGAGCAATGAAAATGCATTCTTTACCCCATTACATTTGATTTAACAGACTTTATGCATAACTGAAATTTATTACACTGTATTAGTTCATCAGTTGTCAGTTATATGAGGACTGTGATCATCGCACTTCGGACATGCCCATAAGTGCTCTGATTCCCACCTCAGCAAATCCAGCAGTTTCCAGCAGCTAAACACTCCAGTTTGGTGTTGATTAATTATTATTTTTTGCCTATTTCGTATGTGCCTCCTTTTGGGCTATAACAATATTGACACATCTCTCTCAATCTGGTAAGCAGCTATTATTCACAATCCTGCAACTGCTTTGTTTATTAAGGCTCAATGCATTAATAATGTAATTTCATCCCATTGCAGTGCCTTGTGATATCATAGTCATGCTAGCCAATCTATCAGTTCATGCATTACCCCATATTTAAAATAGTATTAGTTCATGACATGATTCATTCTTTTTCAATATCTACTGTTTTAATAGAGATAATTTGCTCTTTTCCTAGTGGAACATTCCAAAGATTAGTTATGCAGCTCTCAGATCATCAGATTCTCGGATCCCAAAAACACACTCCCAGAGACAGGTAACAACATCTTTGTATCAGAATAAGTTGCAGAGAGCTCTAAAGTGATACAATTTAGTTATTAATGGGAGGGCTATTACAATTTAGAGTTATTGATGAGAAGGTTATTACAATTTAGAGTTATTGATGGAAGTATTACAATTTAGAGTTATTAATGAAGGTTATTACAATTTAGAGTTATTAATGTGAAGGTTATTACAATTTAGAAATTATTGATGGAAGGTTATTACAATTTAGAGTTATTGATGTGAAGGTTATTACAATTTAGAAATTATTGATGAAGGTTAGTTACAATTTAAGTTATTGATGGGAAGGTTATTACAATTTAGAGTTATTGATGAGAAGGTTATTACAATTTAGAGTTATTGATGGGAAGGTTATTACAATTTAGAGTTATTAATGTGAAGGTTATTACAATTTAGAGTTATTGATGTGAAGGTTATTACAATTTAGAGTTATTGATGGGAAGGTTATTACAATTTAGAGTTATTGATGTGAAGGTTATTACAATTTAGAGTTATTGATGGGAAGGTTATTACAATTTAGAGTTATTGATGGGAAGGTTATTACAATTTAGAGTTATTGATGAGAAGGTTATTACAATTTAGAGTTATTGATGGGAAGGTTATTACAATTTAGAGTTAATTAATGTGAAGGTTATTACAATTTAGAGTTATTGATGTGAAGGTTATTACAATTTAGAGTTATTGATGGGAAGGTTATTACAATTTAGAGTTATTGATGTGAAGGTTATTACAATTTAGAGTTATTAATGTGAAGGTCGCCTGTGTATTGCGGGCCGTAAGAGGAGCAAAGATATTAACGCTGTGGTCTATAAGGCATGTCGTAGAGGCACTGAGGTAGAGGCCTAAGGAACTACCTCGAAATAAAAGCTTGCAGAAATTTAATGGGCTGGCCCACTTGAAGCTCATAACTGACACAACGTACAATTGCTCTTAGGTTCAGATCACACACAAATCACAAAGAGTGGTTTAACAAGTGGTCAATATGGAGCATTTGATGAAGAAGAAGAAGAATATGTGAAGTTTAATGCAATTTAGAGTCATTGATAGACAGGTTGTATTATTTCCTATTTTTTGAAAATATAAAATGTAGTCTAAGTTACTGAAAAATCTAGATGCACTGTTTAAACATTGAAAACTACACATAAAAAAGAGAGTAATAAACTAGATATTCACATAATGCTGATAGTTATAACTTCTTCTTCTTCTTCTTCTTGCGTTCGTTCTTTACGACCAATTTTAATCACTCTTTGTTATATGTTTGATCTTTGCCAAGAACGTGTATACGTTGCACATTGGTTTGGTTAGTTATAACTATAAAAGAAGATTGGTGACGTAGTGATAAGAGGTTAGAAGTTAGGAATATTATATATATATATATATGGCCTTTTTTGTTTTTACAGAAGGTCAGTTGGCAAGTGTTTTACTGTGACAACTTCTGAATTTTTGCTTTTCTCTCGTCTTTCAGCTCATACATAAGTCTCTTCTCAAAAGACTATGCGTCTTTGCGCAATATCGCGTTCCACACAACTCTGTCATCAGCTAGTTTTTCCCATATGCTGGGACCTATAGAAAAGTTTTTCATTGAGGCTTTACAGACATTTTTATATCTGAGCAGTGGTCTGCCCTGGTGCTTTTTTCTTCCCTCCTAAAGTTCACAGAAACAACATTGAACTAAATTGACATTGAATCTTCGTCTGCAATGTCAATTTTTTTTGATCCCACACTCGCTTTTGATAGCCTTACCGAATGTAGTAGCCACTCCTTTAGGAGCGTTGATTTCTTCATCAAGAGAAAGGCTGAAAGTAACCATGGGCCCAAGATAGCAGAATTTTTTAACTTGTGTTAGATGGTTGCCATTTAAAGTGATATTTGTTGTGTTACAACCCTGACATAAAACAACTGTTTTGAAGACACTTATAGTCAGAGAAAATAGGTTGCATGCCTTTGACAAATTATTGATTACTCAATTATATATATATATATATATATATATATTGACATATCTGAAATATTATGATATTAAAATGATTTCATATGACATTTGCTGGGGATTATAATGTTATAACTAGGCAAATTACATATACTGAGAATTAGAAGTTAGAATGTCTATGTTTGATTTGATATTGGAAATTTGGGTTGCAAAATTAGATACATTATGACTTCTTTCATTCTTTTTTCCAATCCTGTCTTGCCTCACAGTATCAGGATAAAAAGAGATTTCTAGAATGGGCTTTGGCATGCACAACATAAATAGTGTTTTTCATCACCTGTTATCTCTGAGTCTACCTTTGCATGAACTGCCTTTTGCTTTGTATCCACTGTATCTGAGTAACATTGGTCGTAATCTACTTATGTGGCCAAACCATTTAATTTATTGCTTCTTGATTAAGTTCAGTACTTATGTTGTACTCACTTTTTTCCTGATGTCTTCATTTCCAAACCATATCTTCTTGATACTCCCAGCATTCTGCGTAGACACTTCATCTCTGTCATGACTAGTTTTATTCTATCATTTGATGTCAGCATCCAGGTTTGGCACTGATAGCATAATGTGGAGAGAAATATTGTGTTGAATAATGCTCTTTTAGTGTTCATCTTTTGGTACACTGTTTGATAGCAGTCTATCTCATATTTTATACTAAAATCCTGTTTTCAAAAACCATTTCATTGCTGTTTCTCTAGAACAAAAGTTGTTAGCATATTTGGAAAAGTGCAAATTTCTTCATTTAATTATTGACCATCGACAGAGTGGGTGAACTGGCTAGAGACAGTGAATTTCAGCTGCGCTGTAAAGAGAGCAACGTCCTATAAAGGATATGCACCTTGAAGATCATGACTGGCTGCTACTAGTTTTGCTATGGTTATTTCTTACTGAGCGTATGTTGTATGTGTAATTTCTGTGAAGCATCATTGTCTTTCTTTCCTACAACTAGGCCTTGAGTTGCGTGAAATCTGGAGATTAAAATTATTTTAAAAGTGTTTAAATTAATTTTGTTCAAGATAAGGTAAGTCTTCAGATGATAATTCAACACATGATGATGATGTTTTTAGTAGTTCAGTTTGTTTTGAATTGAGCATTGCTTATATTTTGTCCTGGTTTGCTCACTTATTTTGTTTGTTGGTTCTTGATGTATATTTCTATTATAAGTTTGTTTTCACATTGCATTGCGTTTGTTGAAGTAGGCTCTACATGTACAGATATGTTTTTAATTGGTACTTAAACATATATGTACAAGTGCAAAAGCATATTTTAATTGATTTTTTTTCTGTTTAAACCACTAATGCCATTGAGCTAGAAATGGAAATTTCAGGGAGAAACGCATCTTCTTCTTTGAGTTCAATCTTATCAACTAAGTTAATCTCATTTGTGATCTGTGTGGTTTGCACCGAGAATGTGAATATATTGTGCCCCAGTTCGTAGGCCCATATAGCACGAGGACAGGCCATTGGAATTTTGCCTAAGGAGATGCTTGGATTTGTCTGACTTGACAATCCCTTATATCATTCGTTCTTTCTTGCACTGAACATCAGTCACGCGTTGCAGCTTGTGTTTGATCTGAGCTGAAGAGCATGTTTTGGTTTGTCAATTTTTCTGGTATGGTGAGGTAATTCCAGATTGGGAACATTTTCAACCATTTTGGGATGTCTTCTTCTTCTTTGCGTGTTAACCAATTTAATCCTTTGTATGTTGATCATTCCAAGAACGGATTTAATTGGTTTGGCCGCCAAGATTTCCAAGTTAGACATTGCATCGATTTCAGCCAAACCTCCTGTCGCTTTCGATGCATGGCAGGTAACAGTGTTCATTTAACCAAACTTAGGCGTAACCCCACGATTTGGATTACATTTTTGTTCAAGGGATTTATAGTTTCAAACCTAATTCTTTTATGAACCGAAGTTGAACAGACAGATATGTATATCAGCAGTCTTATGAATGACATTCATATGATTGTTCTTATCACATTTTGATTTGTATGTAGCAGAACAGGACCATCAGTCAGTAACTGAGTTTTGCCAGAACCTGGCAATTCTGGTATTACCAATGATCACTTTTGCTCTTTAGTGTTGACTATCGATTTCCAGATGTTGGTCAGGAGACTCATGTAGGCAGCCCTCAGAAATTGCTTGTCTCTTGTGTGGACAAATCTCATACCACAAAGTGAGCTTAGATTACTACCTAATCTTATGGGAGCACCCCTTCAATCCCTACCCGCTTTGCCAGACTATAGTGCAGCACTCTGTTTCCAGGCCCACTATGTGGATGTGGAGTAAGGTATTGATCAGTGCCAGCTCACTGACTCTAGTACTGCCCTATCATTTTATTTCATTGCCCCTATGTTCATAAACTTTGTTTCACCAGCTATATTTTGGGAATTTTTTTAACCAGCAGAAAATACATCCTGATATTGTTAGAACATCAATAAGTCATCACTGGCTTGCTTTTTTGGATGTTCATTATGATTTTGCATTTTTAAAAAAAAATAAGATATTTGAATTCCTGTCTTTGATAATTTTTGTATTGCAAGAAACACTGTGAGTGTACTTAATAGTCTTAGAGTTATGACTAAAAGAATTCTATCAGCTATGATTTTATTCCATGAACATTTTGTATTGCTGTTTCTCACCCTAAAAAGTCAATCCTTTTATGTTAGTTTACCACATTCAACAAGCAAATAACTCTCATTTCATTTATCAAGAAATACATGTATTGAGGAGATTTTGGTTTCGAAAAGTTTTTTTAAATTTTGTATTGCTGTGAAACGTTGAGCACTCACATAAACATTTTTTTTTAAATAGTCTATTTTTAACCATCCTTTCCAACATAATAGCTTAATTAAAAATGTATTATTATGCTAAATTATAATTTTTAATTCTGAGGATCAACTTACAAAGTGATTGTAAGTAACTAACTTTATAAATTTATATTGATTATGAATTTTGATTCTAAGGTATAGAAACTTTACATTTTATTTCATTTTCAATGACACCAAATACATTCAAATTACTAAACAAAGCTCTACATGCATACATCTTTTCATAGAACTAAATTTAATTCCACTTTACATTTTCCTGGGCTCTACATACGATCTAAATCACTTACATATTATAGTACCAATTTAATGAAGGTGATCCTTACAAATTTTTTAACTCATTTCAACAGCAGATGAAACTTATTCACTATTTATTAACAACTGGTTAGAAAATAAGGTCTGGGATGGCTTTGTCAGGTGAGCTTTAGTAAGGAACTAACTATTTGTTTTCAGGAAGGCAAGTCTGTCAAAATAGATTATTGGTTGTGTATGTTCTACCATAAAAAACTGTGATAAAACAAAGCAAGGTTGGATAGTACAAAGTGATCTGCTAGACCCCTTGGAATTGCAATGCAGGGGCTTCTCAAACAGAAAAAAAGAGGAATAGACCAAGGACAATTTAGTGAGTAGTGGAGAGGATGTCACAGTGTAGGCCAGTCATTGGCTCTGCAAAGATGCATTGATCTGATAGAATGAGAGATTGTTGTAAAATACAAGACACCATAGGTTGACGACATAAGGTTTTGTCTGTCCAGTGCTCAGAGAAAACAATAGACAATTCGATGCAATGGCAAGTTTAACAAGATTCACTGACTCTGTGGCTAAGTGGTTCCCTTTTCTGCATTCTGCAGGTCAGTAGAATCCAGACCCTGCCCTTCTGTTGCTAGAATCTTAGATAAAAATTTAGATCCTGACATGGAAAAGAGACCAAGTTGTGCAGATACAAAAGTCTGTGCGTTTGTACAACACACTCTAAGTGGAATGCCATTTCTTCTAGAAGGGAACAACTCACATGGGAAAGGCAAGAGTCATTCTGATGCCTTAAACAAATATTTTATAGTTAAAAAGCTATGACCCCATATATTTAGTTTATGGGCAACGAAATTTGTTGGCTTGAAATGATGTCTATATCAGACATTCAAATGCAATTAGGTGTTCACTTTATTTAGTAGGACACAATGCGGCTCTGCATCACACTAAAAAGCTCATTAAAGGCAGGACAACTGTCCAGATCCAACAGCAGAAACTCTCAGAGCACACAGAACCCTCCAGTTCACTTTTCAAACGTCTTGACTCCATGAGTCCTTACAGAGTATTAGTTTTCTTCTGCTTGATGTCCCACACTACGTGGATTATTATAACTACTATTTTTAAATGCTGAAATAATATAACAGAGGTCAGACAAGATATAATCAATGAGGTAAACTAGTTTGATTGATAGATCATCATAGACTCAGTGAAGCTGTGTCTAGAATCTTTCACATAAAGATATCAGCTGCAGACAAGCTACAGCACCATAGGTTCGATGTAATTTTAGGATATTTTTGTAGGTATTTTATTATAATCTTTCAATGAATTAAGAGACTCCAGCCTGTGTTCTTGATTTCAACTGTCAAGGTTCAATTCGCCAAATTAAACAGGACTCCGTTTTACGTATCTCAGGATGCTTACTTACTAGTCAGGAACTGGAAAATATTAGATGGCCCATGATGGAACTTCTTCTTCTTCAGCAACTCTGACATCTGCTAATTGATGGGATCCCAACATGGCAGTAGTCTTCAGGCTGTCAGGTTTCCCCAAGCTTAGTTTTCAGGTCATGAGCATGATGGAACAAACCTGGTACTTTTTGACACGAGATACGAACACCTAACCTCTACTCGACGGAGACACAAACACATAACATTTAGTTATAAATATATATATAAATATATGTGATGTTAAATTGAATCAATATATATTTATTTGAACGCATTTTTGTTGATAATTTGCTAAGCATTGCTACTTTTTCATCAAAACTTCTTAGATTGTCCGTTACAACAATGTGAAAGCCATTCTACTTTAACCTCAGCATTTACCTCAGGATTGTGTATCATGGATTACATCAGTGCCTTCATAATGTATCACTTGAACCCAAATAGACAACTCTCTCAGCCAAGATCAAGTATTGGTGATATTTATTTATAGCAGCTACCTCCCATATTTTAGTAATATGTAATACAACCGTCTTAGTGCAACTAATTCTTCAGGCTTCCATATGCTGTAATAATTTTTCAAACATAAAATTGCACTTTACAAATTGTAATTAGTAATAGAATTTATGTTGTGGTTTAAAAGGATTATGTTAAAAATCTAACCATCATCTTTCAATGAGTAATCTATCAGAAGTGTTATCTTTACATGAGTAATCTATTCAATGTAGTATCTTCATAATAGTAATCTATCTGATGTGTTATCTTTACATGAGTAATCTATTAAATGTAGTATCTTCATAATAGTAATCTATCTGATGTGTTATCCTTACATGAGTAATATATCTACTTGTTCTTTTAACTCTTTTTTCTAATCTTTGTTCTATTGTTTTTACTATGATTAACAAAGATATGTACAACAAAATAATATATAATCTAAGAGCAGTAGAAAGGTTAAGGAACAGATGGAAAGTATATGGCTCAGTCCCTCTCTGAAGAAATGGCATGCCATCTGCCGAGAGTATTGCACAAACTCCATAGTTCCGGCAATAATCCTTGGGGTCTCGGGGAAAAAATACACTTGTGAACAGAACAGGGCAGCCCGGATTTCAACCCACGACTTTTGAATGCAATGTAAGGGCTTGACCACAGAGCCACATTAATGAGCTCTTAGAACATGTGACTTAAAATATAACATTTTACCACTATAACTGTGATATATTTTGTCATGAATCCATTGTTTTTTAATGGAGCATCTTTCATTTGCCAAAATGCTCAGGAATGACTGCACAATTTGCTTATGATGTAAATAATGTGTAGAAAATTACTATGATGTCACAATCTTCTTCTTTGAATGCTCCATATTCACCACTTGCTAACCACTATTTTTTATTTGTATGTGATCCAAGCCTAAGAGCGATTATATGTTGTGCCACTTATGCGCCTACAAGTAGGCCAGCACATTCGATTTCTGCTACGCTTATTATGTAATAGGGTAGCTTCCCTAGGCCCCTACCTCAGTCTTTTACTATTCTTTGCTCCCTTGAGAGCCCCGTAACACATGGATGAGACAATCATTTTGTTTAGGTTTCACATAGATTGGTAGGAATAGAAATTATGCTCTTACAGTTTTATTAACTATAAGATCAGTTTCATTGGCTACATTAGCTGCCATATTGTGGGTCTGTTTCTACAAAGGCTTAAAACTACAATAAGGTCACTTATTTCTTGCAAGCCATACTTTGGTAATGTCACATGCATAACGAGATGTCATGAACTTAATAACTTGGATATATATCGAAATATTGCTATCACGAGAAATGTATTACACAAAACCTTGTAATTTTTACAGCAAAATAATTCTTAGCAAAATATCAAATTCTTTTCAGTCGTGTTAAATGCAATATTGGACAATATATTGAAAATATTGGATACTGAGGAATTTAGGTGTAACATCTTTTTCTTTATTCTTTTGTAGTCACACTGCTACAGGGTTGTTTCCCAGTGTCATGGTTTTTGTCTTGTGCTGCTTTAGTGATAGTTATTTTTGCTTTTTGACAGGATTCTGCTATGCCATTTAACAATCTTTTTTGTAGTCTTCCTCTCGCCTTCTTTCCTGAAGAAAAGTTGTAGAAGACTGTAGACAGTGGAGTTTGGTTGCATTTTTATCAAGTGGCGGAACTACTTCATTCTTTGTTTCTCAGTGTACTATTTTTAATAGATCATAAATGTTATATACATGTTGAATGACTTCAACATTGTTAACTCTTTAACCATTAAGCAAATACAAGAGATGCTGAGGTAGTCTAGAATACAAATATATCAATATTTGTATTTCCAAGGATACAGATTTTATCATGTTTATCACTGTATCTGATTTGCTTGCAAGTTACTTATTTATTTATGTTGCATTATTAACAGATATTGTTACAAATGAATATTAACCCCACATTGCACAAGTATTTTGTGGCTAAATCAATTTTTTCACTTTTTCTCTCCTCTGGTGTATTTATAAATTATACTGTTTTCTTAACTTCCAATGAAAAAGTTTAATTAATTATATGTAGTTTTGTAGACAAATGAGTGTACTGTTATCACAATCTAAAGGTATGGTACACTTCGATGGTGTAATAAATTATTTTTATAATTTGTTTTTGTATGCAAACAAAAATGCTGCCAAAAATATCAAAACAAAATTAAACTTACAATCAAATTCAGATTTTATTAGGCAATAACGCTTTTTTCTTATGATTATCATGTAGTATATTCAATAACAAAGTGGTGAAGCACAAGAATACACAAACTAATTAGTATTTACGCCATCAGTAATCTGTTTAAACAGGCGCTTCTTTTTAATATAAACGTAGTTAATGGAGAAGGATTGACTTTATTGCACTGGGCTTCTAAATATGGCTCGGTTCGTCTCTACAGAAATAGCACACCAACTGCCCAGATTATTGCAGAAAACATGAACTTCATATCTCCAGCAACAATCTTAGGGATCTCTGTTTGGTTTTTAGCTGAGACAAAGGTAATACTGAATGTTTCACCCTCAACTAATTGATACAGCTGGTTTATCTCTTGCGTTTCATTATTTCCTGCAATATTTGTACCTTTAACTGATGTCAGCATCCGGTTTATTGCTTATTTGTTCTGAACTCGTAGGAAGTGTGAGGTTTCAATCTTTTTTTTCTATTTAAAGCAAGTTATTTCACAGTTTTTTAAAAACTATTAACCTTCGGTGTTTTTGCTTTGCCTTGAGTTGTGGAGGCTTCTACTCAAATGGGGCCTATGGGTGGTAACTGTGGTATCACCTAGGTTCTAGAGAAGTATTCGTCCTAAAACGCCCTCTTTGTGATCTATGTGTAGTTTTAGTACAAGAGCTCCATCTTTGATTGCTCTATAAAAATCACTATTTCACCAATCCCTGTGGCCTGTGTGTGATTAGTGTAAGAGTGCATACTGGAAAAATATCAGTTCATACGAACTACAGTTTGATTTGATCTAGAGCAACTACCTTCCAGCTCATACACTATCTAAGCCAAAGAGCACACTGTTTCATGATTATGGGGATCGAGAGAGTTTTATGATTATACAACTGGGAGACCATTCTGGACATGATACATTGTCTCGGTTTGGGACTTGTTTGTATTACCAAAAAGAATATGGAGTTTTCCTGCGAGGCTTATGAAAATGTTGGGATGGAGCAGATATGCTTGTATCAGCACCACTGACAGGACAAATCAGTCAGCTGTACAACATACCAATGTGACACTAGTGGGACTGTTTTGCATCTTTCCCCGGAATTTGGGGTTTTCGCTTTGTTTTGTTTTCCAACCGGGATTGTGAAAATCAACAGCCGCTGACAGAATTTACCTGGCCCAGGTTATCTGGCATAACTAACTAGTTTAAACTGTCAGTCTAGGGCAGTAAACCCTGAAAATAAATCCCCACTGCCTTGTGGTTCAGCAGAGTTATGCAGAAGTCTAGAGGAGTAAACAGTGACCAAAAATCCAGAGGGAGGGACCCTAAGGCAGTTTATTGTTACGTGTGTATTCCATCTTCTGCAAACCCTTCTTGATTTCAAACGTATGGACTTTGTATTTCTTTTCAATAAAAACGGTATGGTGGATGTGAGTGTTTGTGCAAAATGGGTGAGGCACATTTCCCATATCAGCTGCCCAGGCTAAGGAGGATAACTAGAGAGGAAATTTGCTTTCAGCTTGAACACAAAACATAGGGATGAGCTTGAAGGCAAGATAGACAAGCGCAAACTCAGTTGTCACAGTAACACACTTGTCAATTGACTGTAAAGACGAAAAAGGCCATATATATATATATGAGCACAAGGAGTTTTCTTACAAGAACCCCAAAGGAAGCAACGGAAGTAACGTGATTGATTTCAATAAACAGGATACAGGTATGTAGTGTTGAAAAATGAGAGCACGTAACTCACTTCCCTAGGTACTTACGAACAATCGCCTTAGCCTTGACAAAACATAGGTACTTGACGTGCGTAGACAAGGACTAGGTCATCAGAACACATTGTCATTGTTTGAAGCCTTAATACGGTACTTTATATATATATATATATAGTTCTTGATGGACCTACCAGCATAGTTGGAACAAATTTCTAGCCTATTTGTTACTGTTTGTAACACAATCACTGGTTGCTATAGTAAATTATTGTTTATGATTTGGTTACTAGCTTGAAAATTAAGACTCTCTATCTGTCCGGAAAAGGGAAAAACTGAACCTTTTTTCATACCTTGGAGTATATTGGTACTACAGTGTTCGGCCTGTATTTTTCATTGACCTTCGGCACACGATGGGTGATTTTGTCAACACCATGCCGGCTGCCTTTACTTCCCAGTGCTTTCCCTGGTACCCAATTGAGACTGGGTCGACCTGAGAGTCATTACTGTCTGAAAAATATTCCACACCCACTGTGAAATTGAACTCAGTCCATGCACCTAAGAATCAAGTTCACTAACAACTATGCTACTGCAGCTCTCTATTTACCCATAATGTAAATATAGCCTTGTTTTAGGACAAAAATTTTTAATTGGATCGAAATTCATTAATGTAAATTTAGCCCAAATTTTACATGCAACTTCTTCGAACGCTCCATATCGACCAGTTATTAACCAATGTGTGTGATTTCTATGTGATCTGAGCCTAAAATTGATTGTACGTTGTGCCAGTTATGCGCCTACAAGTAAGCCAGCACATCTGATTTCTGTGATGCATTTTATTTACTAGGTAGCTTCCTAGGTCCTAAATCAGTCGCTTCTACGACATTCCTTGTAGATCGCAGTGGTACTATTCTTTGTTTCCCTTGCGAACCCCGGTACCATACGGTCGTTACATGCAACAATGCTTGATGCACTGTCTGACAATTGGATAATTTTAATAGATAATCATAACACATGCTTGTAGTATATAATCTGTTACGGAATACAAGACCTTGCTGTCCCTTCAAACTATTTAGAAAAAACGCAGTAGTCTATTGAAATATATAAATACTCCTTCAACATAATAGATCTCAGAAACTTCTGTGATACTTTACATTTTTACGTAAGAAACATTGATGCTATTTTGTTTCAGGAAGGAAGAGTATTGATCTGAAGAAAACAAAAAGTAAATTGCATCCTTGGTTTATCATAACATATTTTTTTATGTGATTAATCCAAGTAATGCAACCTTGACCCAGAGGTCATATACCATCAGTAATGTTTTGTGATAAATGTATTTATCATATTTATAATATATACAGAATTTATTTATTATTGTATTTATCTAATATGCATGTATTGCTATATATTCATTATTTTTCTAATACAAATCAATATTTATTTGATATTCATGTTTGTGTTCCAAGTTTCTTGAATGGGTGGATTGTTACTACGTTAGGAACTTGTTTGACTCTACATGTTGTGTGTTGTGTGTGTAGAGTTGAAATTCTTCACCTCTCTTGTATCCTTTGCTTGATAAAGGCTTTTGGTTGAAACTTGCTGTGTATTGTTAAACTAAAGTACTTTGTTTGTATGTGTTTCGCCATTGCTTTATTATAGATGATCAATTTTCTGTACAAACAAAGAAACATTGTCACCAAATTCAAGTTTATATTTTCAAAATCCAAGTAAGGTCGTTGACAGTGAAGTTGCAGATAGTGATAATAAAGACACTGGACCGATTGCGGGAATTTGGAGTTAAGTTTGTACATGCCAGACTATTTTATCTTCGTAGCAGAGAGAGTTATTGGTTATTGGTTACTAAACTGACGTCATTGCACTCGGGGCAGACCCATAGGTGCTCAGTCTTCCCCAACAGATATCAAAGAGTATGCATACTGATGGTTCCTGTGGCTCGCTGATTTAACACACCTCTCACTCTGCCTCTCAGGCATCCAGTTCGACTTGAACAAGGGTAACTCCAAACTGCTTAAATTGCTTGATCGATTCAACATCGATTTTAGTGTCCTCATCCAACAGAGAGTCTCGAAGAGACCGAAGAATATCCCCTTATCCATCTTCAACTCCCCAACAATCGATGCTGTTGATGCAAGCCTGTCCGCTCTCTCATTACCGTAAACACCTGCATGCCCAGGACAGTATATCCACGTAAGCCGCTGGAGGTTAGAAACTTCTATAGACGACATCCACTCATACCGAAACCTGCCCTTCTGGATCTTGTGAAGCATCGACTGAGAGTCAGATACAACAACTGCCCCAGTAAATGAAGTCCCAGAAATCCAATGGAGGGCAGCAGTAACGGCCTCAACCTTCATCCTCATACTAGAAGTAGTTGTCCTGTATGCCCCACTTCGCTCTGCAACAACCCTACCATGCGCATTAGCCAAGAAACCCCAGCCGGATTTCTCACCACGCTGAACCGACCCATCGGTATATACAACAACATCATCATCCCTTGCATTATCTTCTATCAGTTGCTTAACTGCGAGATCAGCCTTCAGAGAGAGAAGATATACTAATCAACTTCTCATGTGTATGGTGAGCAAGTGGACTTTGAGATGGCTGCTGTAGTGGATGATGGAGCAGGCATAAGAAAGCCAAATGTGTCATGACGTTGATTTAATAACATAACTCTGTGCTAGCGACCACTTGTCATGGAAATTTTAGTGTTCAAGACCAGCTTAAGCTAAACATTATCGGTGTGCACACACAATGGGTTTGGACTACAGATCCTTTACTTGGTATCTAAATTACAAGTACCTCTGTAGTGAGACTCACCTTCTTCTTTGTTTATTGTAGAAAAACAACTTTGAAATTACCTACAATTAGATGGGAATGATGTTGAAGATGGCTGGTAGGAGGAACTGAAGATGCACATGAGTGTCGTTGGCAATGAGACAGCAGACAGGCTGGCTGTCTCTGCCATCATATCAGAGGGCCAGCCAATGGATAGAGCTCATATTTTGAACGCCCTCATAGAGTGTGGCCGCAAAGAAGATTTTCATTTAAACCAATCCACGTCAACTACTAGATTGCAGAAGCTGGGTTTGAAGATTGGAGTAGCAAGAAAAGAACAGCATAACAGGTACGTGAGTAGGCTCATCAATCAAAATCGAACTGGTACGGTCAGTCGCTGGACGCTGTTGGAGATATTGCGACGGAGATCGGAGCACCTATGGACATGTCCGAAGTGCAATGAAGATATACCAAACTGAAACTGAAATTAAACTGAAGATACTTAGCCACCGCCTGTTTAACTTATTTCATACCATTAACCGCTTGAAGTGGCGTACAAATGTGCTCCATCACAAAACCAATTACTATAATGACTTTACATATAAAGCATTTTTTTCTTTTTTCAACTAAACCTTCCAAGTTTGTATCCCAGCAATAAATAATACAATATTTTGTATGTATAAATAGAATATTGGCTGAAATATATTAATGTGAACAACGTAACCAACTAATCTATGTTTAATAAGAATTATTGCTTTATAAAACATTTGTATAAAACATTTCAGAAGGCAATAACATTCATTGTTTTTTTGTAGTTTTTTCAATCCAGAAGCACTTCAGCTGAAAGCTCTTGCTCGGTGTCATGGACATCATAGCCGTCGGTGCCACGAACATCGTAAATCTGGGGAACCTGTAGCTTTTCTGCCAGTCTGCGGAGTTGAACTCGCACTTACAGAGGACTTGTCACCCGTAGTCCAACGCGCTACGAACACGCTGGGCACGCGGACGAACATTCATTGTATAGAAAGGGTTTCTGTGGCGTAGAGGTTAGATGCTCGCCTCTCTTTCCAAAGGTACTCGGTTTGCTCCCTCGTGGAGCCATTCTAATATTTTTCAGAGATCTCTGATCTCGGTGTAGGTGAAATTGAGTTCCTAGTCGTATCAGAAACAGGCAATAAAACGTAGGACCTGTGTTCATGTGAAGCATGTAAAAGAACCCCTGGCAGCTCATAATTGAGAAGAGCAGTCTGAAAAGCAGCTGCCAGGGCAAAATTCATTAGTAAAAATAAGAAATAAAATTCCTATCAAATAATTTTACAGCCTTCAAAATTACATGAGGACCTCGCGTGCTATGGAGTTTGTTCACTGTCGCTGAGATCTTCCTATGTAAGAAAGAGATTGGAACACACATGGTTACTCACCGTAGTGCAATGATGATGGTCCTATCAATCAATCTATCACTGTATGGAAAGAGTTAATGATGACAGACTGAATGATTTAGCAACTGTACTGCAACACAAGAACTTTGGAAATACAAGAGAATAGGGATGTTGTTCTAATGATGAGTGTATCATCCACGAGCCACTGGAATCATAAGCATGTACATCTTGTTAAAATCTACTTGAGGAGACTGAGCACTTAGGGATCTGCCCCTAGTTCTTCTTCCTCGAACGCCCCATATTGACCACTTGTTAAACCACTCTTTGTGATCTGTATGTGGTCTGAGCCTAAAAGCGATTGTATGTTGTGCCAATTATGCACCTACAAGTATACATCTGATTTCTGTGATGGTTTTTATTTACTAGGGTAGCTTCCTCTACCTCATACTACATGCCTTGAAGGTCGCAGTGTTACTATTTTTGCTTCCTTGTGAGCCCCGGCAACCCATGGGAGTGCCCTAGTTCAATAACTAACTATATATAACGACAGTATATTAATTACTTTTATAACATAATTCACTATTTTATAAAACGATCTTTACTGCCTGTAATATCACTTTTTGAGCAGTGTAGGACAGGAGGAACATGCGTCAGTGGAATGTAATAGCCTCATGGCTAGTGCAGTCAATGCGAAACTGTTCTGGTTAGGAATTTGTCTTTATACCCATGACAGAAAAAAAAACTTCTTGGCCTTACCATGGATTAAACCCGGGTCTAGGGCATGGGAGTCGCGAGCTAATCCATTCGACCAAACGCTCCACATAATTCACTATAATATATCTAAAGAGAAAGGTATACGACGGTTTAGGAAAAGACATGAGAAAACAAATGGACACTGAATCATTCATTTAGTTTGTCAATGCTGTGAAATTTTAATAAGCATTTCTAAATACAGTTATGCAAGTAATTGAGATCACCACCATTCCAAAAGTTCATCAGACCACTCTCAATTTTTGGACAAACTCTTCTACGTGTTCTTTTATCGTTTCATTGTTTCTTTTCTGCATGTACAAGTAACATACTTTTCTTCTAAATCCAGGTCTTCATGCGGTTCTGTGTTTGAAAAATTATGCCAGGTGTGGTTACCACTTTCAGTTACATTATAACTTTCGTGAGAATCTTCACTGCCAGTATCGTTAGCACTTATGTTAAAATCCTCACCGGTAGTATCGTTGGCACTCACGTTTCTGCCACGAATTTGAAAGTATTTGTTGGAAGATTGAACTGTTCCATCAAGAGAGGAAATTACGAGGTTGTCACCATTTAGACAGCAGACATACGTGTCCTGAATTAATATATTGAAGCTGGTTTCGTTATCTATGCAGTCACTGTCAGTTAAACACACGTAATCTGGAAGAAAATTTTAATGAAATAGAACATTAGCAAACACAACTGCAACATGCTCATCTCAAAACATGTAATTTATGCTTGATAAACTCAATGGCATTTCTAAAATGTATGAGAACTCTTTACTCAAATGTATGCTGTATTGTTGTTGGGTAGACACGAAGGGCTGGGGAAGACCATCTTATAAGGAGACATACCAGCAAAGAGAAGAGGAAGAACACGCAGAAGATGGATTCAGGATGTAACTGAAGGTTTGAACATGATGGCTGCATAGGTGAGACAACTGGCCTACAAGAGAGAGAAATTTCAAAGGACTGTTTAGGTGGCAAAGTTCTGCTCAGAACAAGCTATTTGATGATGATGAGTGTAGAGGGGGTAGGAGAGCTTACTTTCCTCACACATGAAACGTTGAATGAGGAGGGGTTGAACTCTCAACTCTCTTGTGTCCCAGTTGATAGGCAAACTTTTCTACTTAAACAGTATTTTTAGCACACAAAAAAGTATTGCATACATTTTTAAAAACAACAAAAACATATGAGGTATCACATTAAGCGTCAACATCAGACCAGTTTTCTTCCATCATTTGATGTCAGCGTCCAGGTTTGGCACTAATAGCATAGTGTTGGGATAAAGTTTGTATTGAACAATGCTCTTTTAGTGTTCATGGTGACATGTTTGTATTTCTTTCATTTCTCACTAAGAAAAGCGCAACACATTAAATATAATAATATTACTATTCGCCCAAGTGGTTACCAGGGTCCAAATTTGGGGTGTAAAGAATAGAACCACTGTTACCTGCCACGCATGTCGAAGAGGCGACTAAGGAGGTTTGGCTGAAATCGGATGCACGTGTTCGCTAGGGAATGCTAACCCAAAACAAATGCTTGCAGAAAACAGATGCACCAGGCTGAAAGGCGCATAACATGGTGCAACGACTCTGCAATGAGGAATGGAATAACGGATTCTACGGTCGCAATCTGTCTCAGAGATTTAGCCACCCAGTAAGAATGTCAGACCTACCATCACAAGGGTGGCCAAAACTTACTGCGGAAGAGGTCGACGCAAACGGGAAGCAGAAATCATAGGAATTATATCCTACAGAACTGCCCCAGTATGCAGACTTGAGAAGAAAGTGGTGGCCCACTTACACTAGCGTCCAAGACAAACTGTATGGCGCGGCTGATAATCTGAGGCAGATGGCTACCTTTATTAGTGAATCCGAGATTCCAATCTAGTGAGAATGCAGAAGAAGAAGTACTATGATTTAATTTATTTAAATTCAAAGATTGTTTTTACGTGGTACTTCAGAAACGATAGAATGTTTGTTTGTATAGATGTATTGCTAAAATAGTGACACACGGTTATTTCAATAGATGTACTGATTAACTATTGATACAATTAATGTCACGACAGAGATGAAGTGTCTATGCAGAATGCTGGGAGTAACAAGAAGAGACCAGTTTAGAAATGAAGACATCAGGAAAATAGTGGGTACAAAATCAGTAATGAACATCAAGAAACAATAAATTAATGGTTTGGCCACATAAGCAGATTACCAACAGACAGTGCACCTCAAAGAGCAATGTTACTCTGATACAGTGCGCCTCAAAGAGCAATGTTACTCTGATACAGTGTGCCTCAAAGAGCAATGTTACTCTGATACAGTGCGCCTCAAAGAGCAATGTTACTCTGATACAGTGCACCTCAAAGTGCAATGTTACTCTGATACAGTGTGCCTCAAAGAGCAATGTTACTCTGATACAGTGCGCCTCAAAGAGCAATGTTACTCTGATACAGTGCGCCTCAAAGAGCAATGTTACTCTGATACAGTGCGCCTCAAAGAGCAATGTTACTCTGATACAGTGTGCCTCAAAGAGCAATGTTACTCTGATACAGTGCGCTTCAAAGAGCAATGTTACTCTGATACAGTGGATACAAGTAGACCGTCCACGCAAAGTGTGGACCTCAGAGACGATGAAAGACACTTTATGAGTGCACACAAAAGCCTGTTCTAGAAATATCTTATCCTAACGCTGTGAGGCAAAACATTCTTTCTTTCTCGAATCCTGTATGCCTCACAGCGTCAGGTCAGGAAGAGATTTCTAAAACGGGCCCTAGTATGCGCGTCGTAGATAGTCTCTTTCGTCGCATCTGTTATCTCTGAGGTCCATCTTTTGCGTGGCCGGGCCTTTGCTTTGTACCCATTGTATCGGGCAGCATTGCTCTTTGGGGTGCACTGTCTGATGGTAATCTGCTTACGTGACCGAACCATTTAATTTGTTGTTTCTTGATGAAGTCTAGTACTGATGTTGTACCCACTTTTTCCTGATGTCTTCATTTCTCAACCGGTCTCTTCTTGTTACACCCAGCATTCTGCGTAGACACTTCATCTCTGTTGTGACTAGTTTTCTTCTATCGTTTGTTGTCAGCGTCCAGGTTTGGCACTGGTAACATAGTGTGGGAAGAAAGATTGTGTTGAACATTGTTCTTTTTGTGTTCATGGTGACGTGTTTGCATCTTAAAATTGGCGCCATTTGCCCTATCATTTGATTTGCTTTGTTGCATCTGTGTTGAATTTCATTAGTTATTCTTCCATTTGCTGAAAAACATGATTGGAGGAAAGAAAGACTGTTAAGATTAGTTATTTAGATATGGTATGTAATATACGGAAACATACAAATCTAGGTGGTCAGAGCGGATCAGATCTGATCTGGATAAAACCGAGGTAAGGCTGCAGTGATACTTAATAAATTGGCATTTTAGGGCAAAGACATGTATGTATGCTATCACATTAGCAAACAAAATGAATAATCAAATCATGAAACTAACACTAAATTAATAATAATAATAATTCCTCTCGTACCCTATACGTTACATAGGGCCTGCAAGTAATTTCTCCATACCGCTCTATCCTGGGCAAGTCTCTCAATCTCATCCATGGAACTGAGACCGATATTTCACGCCTCTCTCATCAAAGTTCGTTTCAGGGTCTCCTTAGGTCGACCTCTCTTTCTTGAACCCTTTGTATCCCACTTCAATGCCTGCTTTGATATTCGTTGATCATTTCTCCTCAAGGTGTGTCCAACATATCTCCATCTTTTCTTTCTTATAACAGTTGTCACTAGTGGTTGACCAGACATGTCTCTGATTTCATCACTTCTCCTGAATTCGTTCCATTTTATATTCATTATTTTTCGCACATCTATTTTCAAATGCATTCAACTTGCTTTCTAATATCTTTAGTCATTTTCCAACTCTCGCTGGCATATGTTAGGATTGATACAACATTTGAATTGAAAATTCGTAATTTAGTTTTAATACTATGTAACTTGCAGTTCCATATTTTATTTAGACTTTTAAAAGCTGATGTTGCTTTGTCAATGCGTATCATAATTTCTTTTTTAACATTTCATGTGCAATCAAAATTGATACCTAAATAGGTAAACTGCTCTGTTATTTTTATCATTTTAGATTCCAGGGTGATATCTGCGTTACTTGCCATAGGTGTCTTCATTATATTTGTTTTTTCATTGCTTAACTGCAGTCCAACTTTTGATGCTATAGATGACAAGTTGTCTGTTTTTCTTTGCATATCTTGGTTGTTTTTACTTAGCAAGGCAATATCATCTGCAAAATCCAAATTGTCTAGTTGACTATTTTCTACCCACTCGATGCTAGTTTCGCCCCTGCAACATTTTCGCATCACCCAATCAATAGCCACTCCAAACAATAGCGGAGATAGAATACAGCCTTGCTTTACTCCGGTTTCAACCATAAACCAGTCGCTGTGTCCACCATCAGTGCGAACTGCACACTGTGAACCATCATAGAGGTTCTTAATAATGTTTATTATTTTGTCTGGTATTCCATAGCATCTTAGAATATTCCACAGGGAGATTCTGTGTAGACTATCAAAGGCTTTTTAAAATCGATGAAATTTAGTATAAGTGGTTGTTGCTTCTCAATATGTTCCTCCAAAATTAGTTGTAGGGTAATTATTTGGTCTGAGCAGCTTCTCCCAGGTCTAAAACCAGCTTGTTATTCTCTCAGGGTTGTGTCCACTGCTCCTTTGATTCTATTAAGAATGATTTTGCAGAAAGTCTTGGACATTACTGATAATAGGGTGATCCCTCTCCAGTTGTTGCAAACTTTGAGATCACCTTTTTGGGGGATCTTAACAATTATTCCATTTTTCCATTGACCTGGGACAGTTTCTTCTTCCCATTTTATTAAATAGTTCTTGCACCTGGCTAATAGTTGTATCATCATCCGCTTTGAGCATTTCTGCAGTAATTTTGTCATTACCCGCTGCCTTATTGTTTATCAAGGAATGGATTGCCTCCTTGACCTCAGCTACACTTATCATTTCTTCGTTAATTGGTAGAGAGCTGTTTCTTGCCTCTTCTCAAACTTGAGTAGTACTGGTGGGTCAGGTCTAAACACTAAATTAATAATTTTATATTTCTACTTACTGTTTTGATTTTCAACCAGATGAGATGACAGGCAACAGTATAATGATAAAGCAAAGACCAATATAATAGTCGGTGCTCCCACTGTGGTCCAACTCATAATGGTGGTTTTATTCAAACTCAACTGGTCTAAGTAACAAACTAGGAATACAAAAACTATTTTAGAGATACAACTGTTAACAGCTTATATCGGTAACAAAAGCTAGAAAAGCATACACCACCTATTTGTAGCCCATATGCTAGTGATCATGAAAACCGGTTATTTAATCCATATAATAATATTACTAAAACTATCTGTATCTGATCGCTATGTAAATTTATTTTTTGCACATCCCTTGAAATGATAACATAATTATGAATAATGACTAGAACTTACTATCAGAGTACATCGCATGATGTACAGTGCTTTGTAAAGCAATGTTGACATTTTTGGAAAATTTGCAATGCTTTTCTGACCTAGTTTTCATAGATACAAAATAAAATTCCAGGTCAGGATTGTTTACGATTGAATTGTTTTGTGATCCTGATAATGCATATTTTGTAACATTTTTTAATATTATGCACGGACAATAAATCTAAATCATGGACAAAGAAAACTAGACACAATATAAATGTTTTAGAGAAGAATGTTAAAAATTCAGTGTGGTTTAAATTATTAATGTTGATGTGCTGAGTAACGCCAACACACTAAGTGTGTTTATTAACACATTAACTACAAAATGTCACAGCATATGGCAGTTTGGCCATGCACAGCAGACTGCACCGTGATTTGTTTCATTGTCAAATTTGCCCTTCTTCTTCTTCTAACTAGAGTTTTAGGTGGGAGCTTATCCTAACATGTCCGGTTCTGAGTTGAAAAATAGAGCTTTGTAGCATGTTCATATTTTAGTCCATTCAGCTCAGTGTTCATGGCCCAGTCAGTCGTTTCAGCAGCCCATTGGTTCAACCATTCCTTTTGGGAATTATATTTTTTAGGATCTGTCAAATAGTTTGGTAGCTAATAGATTTGTTCACTTGTGACCTGGATAATCATTCCTGTGTCAGTTGTATGCTCATTTCAGTTTGGAACACCTTCATTGCGCTCTAGACATGTCCGTGGCTGCTCCGATCTCTTTCGCAATATCTCCAACAGCATCCTGCGACCGACCGTACCAGTTTGATTTTGATTGATGAGCCTACTCATATACCTGCTATACTGTTTTTCTCTGGCCACTCTAATATTCAACCCAAGCTCTTGCAATCTAGCAGTTGACGTGGACTGGTTTAAATGAAAATCCTTTCTCTGAAATCTATTGTAGGGTTATGATGTCTTAGGAGGAGAGCAAGTTGTAGATGGCCTAAGTCAGGAAATGTACTTCATTTATTTAAATTTAATTATTCCAACTCTTGAATCGGAGAACATTATTAAATCTCTGCTGCAGTTTCTCAAAGTTCAAACTGATGGTGAACCAGTTGAAAGACTATCCTAATGGCTGTTGCTTTACAACTAAAACAAATATTACCTTTAATGAATTACATGACAAAAACTGAATTTTTTAACAGAAAGGATTGGGAAAAAGAAATCTTATAACAAGATGATTCAGTTAGGGATTGTATTTTATCACAGTAAAGTATAAAAAAGGAGTTAATGGTGTAGGTGTTTGCAACAAACTGGTCACATCTAAAATTAGAATCAAATATATTAAGTTTCACCATCTGTTATATATATATATATACAAGCTAGAAAATATATCAACTTGTTTTCTGACACAACCACCCAAACACTAGCTAGGGTTAACCAGACAGATGGATAAATAAAGTAACAGGCATGTATATTAATAGTAGTTTATTCTGAAAAGAGAAACACACAATCAAAACAATAAACACATGACTTTTCAGATTTGCATGTTTATTTATCCACAAGATATACAAGTGTTATTTCCTAAACAATGAAGGAAAACAATCACTCTTGATAAGTATTTATATAAACACTCTACATGCATACAAGTACCAATGACATAAACAGTTTGCAAGTATTGTTTATAATTTTGGGAGTTTAATCAACGGTACAGGAGTTCAAATATTGTCGACTTCTAGTACTGGACCACTCCTGCAGCTGAACATTGGTAATTCAATTTTAAGTTTCTGAAAAAATTAGGGACCTCCACCAGTTATTGGTTACTAAATTGATGCCATAGCACGTTGAGCTGACCTATAGGAAATCAGTCCTTCGCCTACAGATGTTGAAGGTTGGTCTCATGGATTGCTGGTTAAGAGTACTCCTCATTTTGCCCTTTAGTTCTGCGTGAACAACTTGTAATTCCAAACTCCTTATAAATTGCTGAATTCAATATTAATTTTATTGTTTCAATCCAACAGGACGTTTTCCCCATACATCTTCAACTCCCCAACGATTGGTGCTGTTGATGAAAGCCTGTCTGCTCTCTCATTGCTGTGAACACCTGCATATCCAGGACAGTAGATCTCCCTCCAACTCCCTGGAGGTTGGAAGCCTCAATACATGACATTCATGCATATTGCAACCTGTCATTTTGGACCTTGCAAAGCATGAACTGAGAGTCAATAGGGGCCGCATTAATCAATACCCAATCTTAATATTTGAGTTTTTTCTGTTAACAATGTGAGCTACAGTGACTCAGTGGTTAATGTGATTGCTTTCAAGATGGGTGATCTAAGTTCAGATCCCTGCATGAGATTTTTTTTTTTCCACCACAAACAACGCTCCGGTCAACCCAGCTTTAATTGGGTACCAGAAAACCACTGGGAAGTAAAATATGACAGATAAATTGCTGATATCGAAGACTGTGTGCCGTTGGTCAAATAATAATACAGACAGAACACCATATTATAAAATATACAAACATACAGGTATAAAGTCAGGTTCTGTACATACTTTTACTGAAATCTAAGTAAAATACATATAAATAAACATAATTCTCATACCAAAAAAAGCCTCTTTACTGCCTGTAAAACCGCTTTTTTGGGTGGTGTAGAACAACATGGACAGGAGCCTGAGGAATTGAATGGTTACATGGCTAGCGCAGTGGCCGTGAAACTGTTCAGGTTAGCTTTTTGTTCTTATGCCCCTGACATAAAAAACTCCTTGACCGTAGCGGGGAATGAACCCTGGTCTCCCAAATGAGAGCCAGCGCTCTAATCGTTGCGGCCAAACAATCATCAAAATGTAGCACAGTGTGATATAACGTTAGATCATAGTACTTGATTGTCACTAGAAGTTACAGAGATGTCATTATACAACAGAATATTAAGAATCCAAAGGACAGATAAGAACTAACAACACTGTACAGAGAAAGAGAATCTGCAATGTAAGGTTTTCAAAACCACAAAATCACAAAAACAGCAATTCAAGTCCTTTGAGTATATGAGATCATAGGTCAGATTTCCTTGTAACAATAAATATTAATTCCTCTCCTTGTTTTGTTGTCACACTGCGTCCGGGTTGTTGCCCAGTATCGTTTTCTGTTTTTGTCTTGCGCTGCTCTAGTGATTTGGGTGATAGTTTTTTTTTGCTTTTTGCAAGGATTTTGCAATGCCATCCAACCATCTTTTTTTGTGGTCTTGCTCTCGCCTTCTCTCCTGATGTTCTGTTGTAGTAGGCTCTGTATATTGTGGAGTTTGGTTGCATTCTTAGTAAGTGACTGAACCACTTCATTCAATGGCATAGATGGAAGTAGATTTTAGAGAGCTTAAACATCTCTTCCAAGGAGGTTAATGGAAACAATTTCAAGAAATCATATTCATAATAAAGTTTTCACTGTTACAAAATTATGCTTTAGTCTTTGTCCACCATTACTTACTTTAACTTATATAACTTCACCACACAGAGTGGCAGTTGATTGCAGCCAAAACAGAACCGTATAGTGTGACAATCATAGTCAAAACAGAACCATATAGTGTGACAATCATTGACAAAATAGAACCGTATAGTGTGACAATCATAGACAAAACTAAACCATATAGTGTGACAATCATATTCAAAATGACACAGAACCGTATATTCTGACAATCATAGTCAAAATAGAACAATATAGTGTGACAATCATAGACAAAACAACACAGAACCACATAGTGTGGCTCTCTAGGTAATATATTTTTTAAGATGTGTGTTTAGGAGTGTCTAATAAGAGTAAAGACAGCAACCATTATTAAACCTTAAAATAGAATTTATATATTTATTTTTGACACATTTACTAATACAGTATAATTGGTTTTTTATATTTAAAAGTTCCAAGAATTTCTAACTTTTATTTACTAAGCCCTATACATGGGCCTGTCCCTGCATCTGTTTGTTTACATAACATACAAACTTGATAACAAAATGACACAATTTTGTGGCAATGTTACACCATTATTAAATGAATTTTATTGCAAATAGACATGCTAAATTTAGTCCATATGTCACTACCGGTAATAGATTCCCGTTATGTTGTTTACTGGGAGTTCCCAACATGTATAGTTTAGTTGCTACAAATTTTTTTTTAGTCAGGCCTTCAATTTTTCTGCATAGTTTGTTGCAATGTAGAGCTAATTATGATTTAGACGATGGAGAATTTTTTGTTTAGATTGAGGATGAATTAAATATTAATGAACAATTCATTCAGGATTTGCGTGATGAAATAGATGACACTAGTTCTAGTACTTACATAACTAGGAGTTACAATGTATTATGATTATCAATGAATGGAGACAAAGCCGCTTCACCCCAACCAGACTGTAGTGGTGATAGAGACTAGTCACAACAGCTGAGAAGTATCAATATCGAACAACTTAGTGAGGAAACAGGTACTGCAAATGACAATGATCAAGAATATTCTTTATTTGTGATTAGTCATTACACATCTCAGTATTTTTAAGGTAAGCATCTTTTAGAACTGGCATAGCTAACCAATGCATTTGCCGTATGAAAATTCTAGAAAAACTAGATCCTTCACGGACACCAGTTTCTTCTGATTACATCAAGTCTTTCTTTGTGCAAACTATATGTGTGAAACTCACTAGCTACCTTACTGCAGAATGTTTGATCTTCTGATGAACTGTTTAATGTGTATGCTGTATCAAATGTACTGTCAAGAAATAGATTTTCTTCTTCAATTGTTCCATATCAACCACTTTGTGTGATTTGTATGTGATCTGAACCTAAGTGCGATTGTATGCTGTGTCAGTTATGCAACTACCAGTAGGCCAGCACATCCGATTTCTGTGATGCTTTTTATTTACTAGGGTAGCTTTCCTAGGTCTTACATCAGTCGCCTTGTAGGTTGCAGTGGTAATATTCTTTGCTTTCCTTGCAGACCCCAGCACCACACGGGCAAGAAATTGATTTGAAAGTATTAACAAATATTTTTATCTCAATGATCATTCCAAATTCCTTCCATGAGGACATCATGGACATGTGCAAGATTGAACCTCTGAACTTCTGTCTTGATTCTATGAGAGCCCTCATGCTCAGATAAACAAGTAGTTTTTAAAAGGACAGACAACACCCAGCAACTACATGACTCATTAACCCCAATCAGGCTAACCATCAACCGAATTGAAAGTTTGGTAGAACACGGACCTTTAGTTAGTGTTACCAAATAAAGATAAGGACTGCGTCAAGAAGGTGTGTTGAAACCAGTGATGGCTGCCCCAGCTGCAAACTCAACTGCATTGTGGACTGTCACTTGAATATTTATCACCAATAAAATTTACATTTTTGAATGAAACATACTTTTGATATTGTCATTCATTTTTTTTTTTATTTCTTCACTTGTAAAATTTTGACATCCAACTTACATGACATTAACAACATATGTGTTCAAAGATTAGTACCTCATCTATTTAACTGCAAAGTGAACTTTAAATCACAAATATTGATTAGAAATTGTATTTGTTATGAATTGTATTTTTAAAACGCATGTCATTTTTGTCACGTTATTTCCCTTGTTCTGTGAATTCAGTACAGACTTTTCATGAAGTGCTGGAGAATAACCCTTAAAACCTGTGATACCGATATTTCGGTACTAAATGTTAACATTGCATGTACCTGCATCCCGAAATTTCAGTCTGAGAAGATTCTATCACTATTTGTAGATTATCGAAGATAAATTGTGTGCAAATGTGACGTCAAACAACCCATGCGTTCTACATGGTTTAGCAAGATGGAGGATGCTGTTGTGTGATATTTTTGAGTTCTAATAAGGTAATTAGTTCATTATTTTTATGATTAAAAAACAAGCTGAAAATTCTGGAAATGGTCACTCTAAAAGGATAACAACAGAGCAAACTGTTGAACATGTTTTGAATGAATATGAAAACGAATTAGACTTGTAATTATAGAAAATGTGATTATTCCGATAAGGATATCAAAAGTGAGTGATGCGATTATTTAGATCGACAAAGAATTGTTTTAATCAATTGATCTTCAAGCTATATATATGTTCATTCTGGAGAACAAGATACATTGTCTGGGAGTAATAGGGGACGTGACATACATAATATATCAGGTAAATTTTAAATAGTTTGGCATTCTGCAAATATACAATAAGAATAACAGAGATGATAGGGTAAGTCAATAATAAAATATAGAGCACTTAATTGTGCTAAATTATCATGTTCTTAATATCATTCTGATATGTGCTGTTTTTGCTCAGGAGCTCAGGGGATGGGATTTTTATGGTACATGTGGCCAAGGTTCAAAGGGTTAAATATGCAAAATTATAAAATATACTGGCTAAAATTATACTTTCAGAGTCTGTCAGGTCAACATCCCAAAAACTAACCATCAAAGCTGTGACCTTGCTTTTTTTTTTATGAAGTCAATCGCTCATCAATCTAGATATTATTTACCAATTCAGTAATTTTGGCTACAATACAAAGCAATCTGTTCAGATATTACTTAGCCAAACATTCTGACTTACTATACAAAACAATCCGTTCCGATATTACTTAGCCAAACATTCTGGGTATAATACAGAACAATGTGTTCAGATATTACTTAGCCAAACATTCTGGCTACAATACAACTGCTTCATCTGTTTAGATATTACTTATGAAGGAACACAATACAGATAGCTTGCTCTGAAACTGCATCCGAACTGCAATGCACATAAATGTTTGTGCCAAACCAACTTGAAAACTACAAGTAACTTATGATGGAAACAAGCAATCACTTGGCAACAAGCAATCACTTGGCAACAAGCAATCACTTGGCAACAAGCAATCACTTAGCATCATGAATTCCCCAAGAATAAAGTTTACAATTCTTCAGTTCAATTTTGAATCCCAAAATCTCTGTCAGTTCCTCCTCCAGCAGATGGTGGAGTCCTTTCCCATCTCGAAGATAAATCCACTGTCCATCAAAATAGTCAGTAGCGTTTGGTCCACTGAAGATGACAGAAGCACAAATTAACACTTTGCGCAAAATCCACATTGGAGAAGTACATTCAAAGAAATATGAACATAATTAATCTGCAAAAAGTGCATTTTCTTCTTCTTCAGTAATCTCAGGTCATGCGCTAAGTTTACTGTGGACCACAAACTGGGTAGTCAGCTTCAGGCCTGTCAGGTTTCCCCAAAGCTTAAGTTTTCAGGTCGACTGGGTGTGGCCACATGTTGCTTCTCAGCTCACCCAGGAGAGGACAGTCTTGCAGGACATGCTACAGTGTTTGTTCCGCCTGCTGACACTGGCAGAGAGGTGTTTGACTTATTCAGTACATTTTCAAGAAAAGAAAATAAAAAAAAAAGAACAAAGAAAAGATAAACATATAAACTACTTTCTTATTTGATATTAAGTATTTAACAACATAACCTGACCAAAACTGTTGACCATTTCATGCCTTGTATGCCGCCGCCTTCTGCGTTCAACCGCTAAGAATTAAGGCATCATCAGGACAACTGGTATGGCGCTTCTGACTGATTTTTACGTGAATGCCTGCATCCCTCATTAATAGAGTCCTCCGTCATGCCTTCTCCAACTTCAAAGGTATAGTTCTGCATGACCCAAAACTAGGGCAAAACTTAGGTACAGACAGAAGTCTTTTGTACAAATCATGCCTTTGTACCCACTGTCATAGTAGGTCAAAGTGCCCTCTAAGATTTGAAAGAAATCAATAGAACAACATCAGCTCACAAAGAGTAATTAGGAAAAATATCAACCTAGTCAAAAGAACAAGCTTCCCTGCTTGGCACAGATTTCCTGCTGGCACTTCCTTGAGGATTGTCAACAAAATCAACAAGTTGAATTTTCACTTTAAAAACAGCAGGAAAATCATGAGAATGATCATAATAAAATTGCTGAAGTGGATATACAAAGTGTGTGTATTTCATAATGTAAATCCCTTTTCAACCGTAGGTTATAACAGCATAGACAATGGATGGAGGGACTCTTAAGACGATGGTTAGGTATATTCCATCTTCTGGCATCCTTTGCTCAAATTCAAATGTATGGACTTTCTTTCTTTTGGAAGAAAAATAGATGGGACAGGAGGAGATTTGTGCAAATTAGGCAAAAACACCATCCCCCATATTAGACGCCCAGGCAAGGCAAGAAACGTAAATGGATTATAAACCCGTAAGTCGTCACAGCTACCCACTTGCCAAATCTGTAAAGATGAAAAGTTCACATTAAGGCCATATATAGACAACCAAGCCAGTACTAACTCACCTCAGAGGAGAAGACAACCAGATCTGTTTGTTTGGACACTGTTTATTTAACACATAGGTACCCTCATCACACCCAATGTGCACTGTCAAAACACCAGCCTGAAAAAAAGAATACGCGTCAAAACATTTGTGTCAATAGAATTGATTTTTTTTTTTTCTGTCACTATGAGTTTAGAAGTAGTCATGGCGCTTAATATGGTACCTATTACTTGCTTGCCTTATCATCACCAGTGTTCTTCGAATTCAGACAAGCCTTACTATGACTTCAGATGTACTTGTAATTTAGATTCCAAAGTAAAGATCAGGGCTTCCTGTGGTCCAACAGTGCACTCTGTCTGTACAGCATACAGCAAGCACACCAAGAATTTTTGACCCAAGCTAGTCTCATAGCCCAGAATTTCCACAGAATGTGGTCCCTAGCACAATGTGTTACAAACTTAACTATTGGTGACCTCAATAGAATGATGTTTTATATTGATCAAGCAACATATAACTAACACACACATGTCCCAGATGCCTTTGATCAGATTACAATATTGATGTCTCCATATCAAAGTTTGGCAGCTTTGAATAAATTTGCAGATACAAAAATTACAATAGAACATTTGTTGCATATGTACCCATGTAATGAGGAACAAAGAAACCTTATGTCACTAATAACATTCTGGGACAGGCTCTTTTGAGATGCTAAACACTTAAAACTGTTGTTTTATTGAAACATATTTCAGTTGATAGAGTTGAATTCTGTTATAACAAGGTGTCTTTTAATAGGATGTGTACCTCTGAAGTTGAAGGAGGCATGCATGTATGGCGGAGGACACTGATAATAAGGAAAGCATGCCTTCATGCAAAAATCATTCAGAAGCATCATACTCTGTACCCTGACTACGCCTGAATTCATTGCGGGCGAATGCAAGAAAAAATAATTCTTCTCTTAAATTCCCTTGAAGCATAAGGTGTCAACAAATTTTTTCCAACTAGACCTGTCTTGAGCAAGCCAGCTTAGTTCCTTCCAGCCTATTCTCTTTCTCTGTCTATAGTTCATCTCCATGTCTCTCTAGGTCGCCCCCAACTTCTCTTACCTCCCGGATTCCATTTCAAAGCCCCATGTGGGGGTCTGGTCTTCTGCATTCTTAATGTATGTCCCAACCACTTCCATCTCCTACGTTTTATTTCCTCGTTGATATTGTTGATGCTGTGTGTCTGCTGATCTCAGTATTTGGTATTACCTGGTCCCAGCAAATACTTCTGAGATACAAGATACTACTCAATCCCAAAGTGATAGCTCTGGTAACAGGCTGCATCACTACAGCCTGAAAAGATGAGCTAAATCTGGTCTTTAAAAACTTGATGGGATCACTGTCTACCCATGCCCTGTTGGAGATTCCAAATTCTTTCTGTCTCAGGATCACATCTTAGTTGATGGCGGAGACATCAAAAAGTTAGATTTAAAATGACCTCAGAATATCATGTACTCACTATAGAAATCACTTTCAATGTCAGCTCTTCCATTACTGCAAACTCTTGCATATTTAGGGGTGTCGAACATAGCAATACTCTGCAAGCTTCACGCCATTATAAGCACAATGACCTCAGATCAATAATAATCTGCTGCCTTGCAGGTTTGGCTGGGGATAGTCAAAGGCTGACAGAGAGCGAACCCAGTAAACGCTGATTGAAACCAAACACATCACCGAAGGATAAGCACCAGAGCTCTAAATGGTACTGAAGATTGAGAACGTACACCCATTCTTGGTGTTAGGATGTTTATATATCACAATTAGAATGATAAAAACGTCCGTAAAAGACGATCGCTGAAACCAATAATAAACATTCAGTACAATTTAGCAAATTACGTATAATATACAAAATGATTAGACACTAGAACTGTTGCATATAAAATTTGAAAAGGGAAATAATAGAGAAGAACTGGAGTTTAAAAATCGAGGCCAAAACAATTGGTAGAAAGACGGCAGCAATGGATATCTTTTGTAGAAGTAATGTTTTAAAATGGACATAAGAAGATATAGATAGATAGAACTGTAGCAGAGCTGGTCAGAATGATCAGATTCTCATGGGCACAGCTTAAAAAGATGGACTAGAATAGGGCTGGAAAGCCACTGCCGGGCAAAATTCATTAGAAAGATTAAATAATACAATACCTACCAAATATTTTAACCATTTTCTAAACTACATTACGGACCCTCGCTGTGCTACGGAGTTCATACACTGTCACTGAAATCTTCCTGTGTAAGAAAGAGATCGGAGCACACATGGTCACTCACCAAAGTGCAATGATGATAATGGTCCTATCAATCAAATCAATAAAACTGTCTCCAAATTCGAAAAAATATAATGAAAACAGGTAACACAGAAAATCTTAGAACTTTACCTTATATTATATATTAAACTACTTTATCAAGTATATCATGAGAATCACTATGTTTCTGCTAATGTTTTCTTACCCCATATGCACAGTCATAGTCTTCACTGCATGATTCATTCTCAGGCAAGTCCTCAAAAAACTCTGTCAGGGAATCAAGTGTTTCTTCAGCACAGATCTCATATTCAGATTCTGTTATTTCACTAGGCCTAAAAGTACAGACATTTATCAGTTATTCAGACACTAAATTTTGTTTAAATTAATATCTGCATATAATCTTGAGTAGCAGCTTTTATTTTGGATTATAAGTACCAAAAAAAGTAAAAGTAATGGAACCCTTGCTATACCATGTAATATATAGGATAATACTATGTTAGGCCTGTATTTTCACTGACCGGGCACACAATGGGTGATATCGTCAACATCACGCATGTCACTTTTACTTCCCAGTGCTTTTCCTTGTACACAATTAAGACTCAGTTGCCCTGAGAGCCGCTACAGTTCTGGAAATATTTCATGCCCACTGTGGTATTGAACCCAGACCACTAGTCTAAGAAGTAAGTTTATTAACAACTATGTACTATGGCTCTCAATACAGATGCATACTTCAAGTGAAAAACTTGATACAGTGGCAATCAAAATTAGCAGAAGTGCAAGCCAACTCAACAAATATTAAAAGTACCATAATAAAATAAAGAATTTATCAATAAAGCCGAAGGATTGACTTCATTGCACTGGGTTTTACCCCATATGACTCGGTCCCTCTCCGCAGAAATGGCACACCACCTGCCGAGAGTACTGCACAAAGCACAAATTTGCAGCTCCAGCAACAATCTTAGGGGTCTCTGGAAAAAAATGCACTTGTGAACGAAGCGTGCGGTCGTTCAAACCCACGACATTCGACTCAAGGTAAGGGCCTAACCACTGAGAATTCATCAAATGCAATTAAAACATGTTCACATACGATTGTTCAATAAAAAAGATGAAAAGGAATGTTTATATATTCGTACTTTCATCTAATAATATTCTCTCTGATAAAACAGGAAGACAATGGTTATTGATTACTGAACTGACGTCATCGCACTCCGGGCACACCCTTAAGTGCTCAGTCTCTCCCAACAGATGTTAAAGGGTGTGCATACTGATGGTTCCTGTGACTCGCTGGTTAAACACACTCCTCTCTCTGCCCTTCAAGCAACCAGCTCAACTTGTACAACATATCATTCCCCAAACTGCTTAAATCATTGGATCTATTAAATGACAATTTTAGTGTCCTCATCCAACAGTAGGTTGTCAAGAGACCAGAACATTGCCCCATATCCATCCTAAACTCCCCAACAATCAATGTTTTTGATGCAAGTCTGTCTGCTTTCTCGTTGCCATGAACACCTGTATACTCAGAACAGTAGATCCATGTGAGTCTCCGGAGTTTGGAAACTCTATTATAGATGACATCCACTCATATCGCAACCTGCCATTTTGGGTCTTCTATGGCATCAACTGAGAGTACAAGAAGACATGAACATAATAGTAACAATTACATGCAGAATTTATATTGGCAACGCCCTCAGAAGAGATCCTGACACTAACCTCAGAATTGCCATGCTAATTACACCTGTGAAAAGTCAAAAGAGTGGAAGGCCAAACCCAACTTGATGGAGAACTGTAGATACTGATATGAAAACCGTGAGACAGGTGTAGGGCCCCATACAAAGAACAGTCCCAGACTGAGTAAAGTAGAGATAGTTCATTGCTTTCCTAAAAGACACATGACAATCAGTGACTATTCATCTGTTGATGACCGAAGACAGAAGGACATGAAGTCTAACAACAACGATGAAACTTACTTTAATGCAGGCATGTTAACCTTCCCAAATAAGCGAGCTGCTACTGAATGAAAGAATTCATCTTGAGGACGAAGAAGATTCTTACTTGAACAGCAAGCCTTATCTTTATTTACCAAAGTAGTCTTACACATCATGGGCATCAGCAGCAGTGAGTGTTGCTATTAAAAAAAAAAAGTATTATTATATTTATATAAAGAGTTATTTCATACCCCTGGGTCTCCAAGTAGTTACTTACACTCCTACAAGAATGTTTAAACTTTTTTTACTTATTGCAAGTATTATGTCACAGGAATAGGTTTGAATCCCGACAGTTTAATCCATTGAAACTGAAAGAATATGAATAACATATGACAGTATCAGAGAAAAACACAGCTTGTAAACAAATATTTCAAAGCAAAAAAATCAAATGCAATGCAGTCTATAAAATAATTATAATATTTAACAAATTTAAAAAAGTCCATTAACAATTCATTAGATAAAATGTATTCCTATTACTAATAAATCTTCTTGCTCTTAGTGGGACTTAGGGTTGCAACTGTCACTTTCCACTAAATTCTATTCCAAGTTATTACCTTTAGCACTGCTCATGAGGTTCTTCTAGTTTCATCATGTTTTCTTTTGATTTCCAAATTCCTAACTTTTCCTGTGGGTTCTAGTCAAGTGTATATTTGGTCATGTTGTGCAATTGTTTCCTGAGATTATGAACAACACATTGCTACTTCCATATTATACATATTACTATGGGATTTATACTGCTGAATACCTTTTCAAAGTTCATACATAAAGGTTTTGTTATGTGCATGATTAAACTGTCTTTACTCCATGTAATGCTGCTTTTTAGGGTGGTGTAGGGCAGAGAAAACATAAGCCAGAGGAATTTAATGGCTACATGGCTAGTGCAGTCACTGGGAAACTGTTCAGGTTAGAATCTTTATGTCCCCAACAGAAAAACTCATTGGCTGTACCAAGGATTGAACCAGGTCTCCTAAATGGGAACCTGCATTCTAATCCATTCGGCCAGACACTCCTCATTTGACTGCGTTATGATAATTATCAGGTTGGCTATTCAATCTGTGCATCTTCCAGCTACATATTTTTCCTACTCCTGTTTGATCAAAAGCTTCCCTCAAGCTATTTAGAATTATTCTGCTCAGAACTTTTCATGTACCTGCTAAGAGTGTTATACCTCGTCAGTTACTGCACTAGAATAATTAAAGTGGTTACAGGATAGTAGGGCTCTGGTGTTATATATTTAAATCTTGTCCTAATAGACAGGAGGTGCTCAAAGAGTCCAGGAAGGCATGCTAGATTGGAGAGGGGAAACTCTATACAAAGCCCAGGCAGATGGAGCTGGTGAACCGGGAAAGACAGTTCATGTAGAGCAGTATCATCAAACAGAAAAAAGGCAGCCTACTGTCTTGCAGGAAGGTTGGGGACAACTAAGACTAAGGAAAGCAGAACTTGACAAACACTGGCAAAAATCTGAAGCACTTGGGGCCAAATCATCATCATCATTGGCCTCTTTGTCTCAGAAGACAATAGGTGTTGCGTCACATAGTATGTTCTGTGCTGAATCACAACGTTTCATGTGGCTGTAATGGCCTATTCTGGAGTGGCAATACTTGCCACAGTTGCTGCAGGTAAAACTGGAGACTAGAGTCGATACATGGGATGTTCTCTCTGTGCTCTCTTTTGCCTCCACATGTGATGTTTTTCTTCTTTTCTTTTGAGCCGCCCCTCACTGCCGCTCGCCATGCTTGCCTGTCTTTGGCCAGCCACTCCCAGTGTTTTTTGTCTATGCCGCATGAAGTTAGATCACGCTTGCAGGTGTCAATGAAACGTAATAATGGGCGCCCATGCTGTCTAGCACCAGATGCGAGTTGACCATACAGAATATTCTTTGGGATTCTATCATCGCTCATACGGCACACATGTCCCAGCCATCTGAGATGTCGCTGACTCAGTAAAGTGTGCATGCTTGGAATGCCAGCACTGTTCAGGACTTCTATGTTGGAGATGTGATCTTGCCATCAGATGTTGTATATTCGCCTGAGACAGCGCATGTGGAAGGTGTTGAGATGTTCTTGTCTAGCATATGTGGTCCATGTCTCACTACCATACAGCAGAGTGCCGAGAACACAAGCTTTATACACTTGTGTCTTGGTGTTTCAAGTGAGTGCCCTCTTTTCTCATACACGCTTTGCTAATTTAAACATAGCAGTGGAGGCCTTCCCAATGCGACTACTAATTTCATCATCGAGGAAAGGTTGCTGCTGATGACAGAGCCAAGGTATGTAAAGGTGTTGACTACTTCAAGCGTATGACTACCAATGTTGATAGATGGGGATCTGCTAATATCCTGGAACATTATATTTGTTTTCTTCAGGCTGATGGTCAAGCCGAATTCATTTGATGCTGCAGCAAATCTGTCCATGAGGTGTTGTAGCCCTTCTTCTGTGTGTGATGTTAATGCTGCATCATCGGCAAACAGAAGTTCCTTGATGGTGACTCTTTGGACTTTGGTCTTTGTTTTGAGTCGCGCCATGTTGAACAATTTTCCATCTGATCTTGTGTGGAGAAATATTCCCTCAAGCTATTTAGAATTATTCTGCTCAGAACTTTTCATGTACCTGTTAGGAGTGTTATACCTCATCAGTTACTGCACTAGAATAATTAAAGGGGTTACAGGATAGTAGGGCTCTGGTGTTATATATTTAAATCTTGTCCTAATGGACAGGAGGTGCTCAAAGAGTCCAGGAAGGCATGCTAGATTGGAGAGGGGAAACTCTTTACAAAGCCCAGGCAGATGGAGCTGGTGAACCGGGAAAGACAGTTCATGTAGAGCAGTATCATCAAATAGAAAAAAGGCAGCCTACTGTCTTGCAGGAAGGTTGGGGACAACTAAGACTAAGGAAAGCAGAACTTGACAAACACTGGCAAAAATCAGAAGCACTTGGGGCCAAATACACTCTAAAATACCATACTTTCTTACAAGAATAGGGCAAAGTTATGGTGATCTAACTATGGAATCCAGCTAGGCAGATAAAATTCTGGGCCCCATACTTATAGATGGACACCGTGATCCACTTTAGACAGCTAGAAAATGGAAACAGCAGGAAAACCACCACTGACCAACCTTCAGTAGAGACATGAAGGCATAACATAATGAATGATAATGCACTAGAATGCACAATAAATAATCCACAACAAGCAGTCATTAACATTGAGGTTGGTCAATAGGTAGATATGCTGTGCATTCAAGAAATTCACCTCAACTCTCAGCACAGATTCTCTACTAGAGGCTATCATGTGTTACTATCTGTGTATAAACAAGACAGACAACATATGGGAATGGTACTCACATTTGTACACAACTTCATCTCTGCAAAGCAGATAGAAGTCCCTACAAATGGGGAAACACATAAATTATTGGAATTGGATAGCTGATTCTTTGATGGAGAGAAACGTTGCACTATATTTAGGATCCCAGACATCATAGGCATACCATTACCTTCATGCACATGCTTGGATTGTGATAGGATTCCCTCTATCATTGTTCAACATCTATTTATATAGCAATTAAACATTAAATAAGAGTATATAGATGCATGGGATAATTGAGATTAAAAAGTTAAATTTACCACAAAATCTACTGTTATGAAACAATCACATCGGCATCCCTTCTGTGGTATCAATATCATAGCAGTGTACTGTTGTGTAGTACTATTACTACAATCTACATAGTACATACTACTAAGTAACTTAAGTAACTAACTAGTAACTAACTAGTAACTAACTAGTGATACTGATACTGTGAGCTCATAAAAAGAGAAAAACTATAGTATAATATTTTTTACAGTCAACATCTATACTTAACCCAACCTTTAACCTTTGGAACAGTCGAGAAGAATCAACATTTTTTTTTCTAAATACTATCATCTATGTTACATACCAAAGATCGAAACTCTGAAGCCGTGCGATTTCTGCAAGAAGCAATCATCACAACTACAAGTACAGTCATTTTATTTTATGTGAATTCATTAAATGCTAAAATGCATTTTCATAAACAACATAGTACAGCATGAATTATGGAACAACACGCATTCTTCACACGTTGAGGTACGTCGTTTTTACCACCACCACCACCATGCGCAACGCCAAAACTAAATTTGTTGAACTAACCCTTACTAACCTGTTCGAAATTTGGGCAAGCAGCAAAATAACTGAAATGTCGTGTAACACGCTTGTGGTAGCGGATTAAACCTTCTATTCGCAGCTTTGAAAGCGAGCTAAGCTGAACTACGCTCATTTTTCTTTTACAACTGTTGTTTACCGAGTACAATGAAACCTCTCGTTTGGAACATGTTCAATGTATTGGGATTTTGTTTACAAGATAAGAAACAGAACTCTTCTTTTTTCAGAGTTAGTTATGTTGTTCTCTAATTTTTGTTTTAAAATGTAAACGATTCTTTTATTACTTTTTCTAAACTAATCTATGCATTGCTTTCGTTTATACTTTACCGATAGTAATAAATAGTGAAATAGATAGAGAAATAATGTTACAGGTATGGAAAGCTCTTATCGGTACAACTGACGTATTTGATCACATTCTCTACTCCATGTGATAATTCTGCTTAGCAGAGAGAGCGGTCAATAGGGCTGACATGTTTGGCCTTGACATTAACACCAGGAACCCTGAGATCATGTTTCAACCCTAGACCATGATCCAATCATCAATGTTAACCCTTTAGCTGCTAAGGACGTGTATATACGTTTTCCCACTCACATCTAAAGACGCATTAACACGTCTGTTATTATATCTCCTCTGTGGGCTAAAGACGAGTTAACACGTTATACATTGCTACTGTCACTGCTATAGGCGTACATTCACGCTTGTGACCTAGAAACAAAGAGTAGCTATGTTTAGCTCCGTCTTCGGAAAGTATGTAGCAGCGAAAGGGTTAAACACAAGCGGACAACTTTGCCTATCTTGGCAGCATCCTATCTAGATCGGCAAACATAAACTCTGAAGTCAACAATAGGATATCCAAAGCCAGCGCTGCATTTGGAAAGCTGCGTGCTACTGTGCGGAAGGGGATAATCGTAGCCACAAAGCTGAAAGTTTACATGGTCATAGTGCTAACCATGCTGTTGTACGCCAGCGAGACATGGACAGTGTACAAATGTGGCACTGCAAGAACACAAGATAACTCGCATAATTGATACTCGTCGTACTGTTGGGGCACAGAGAAATCGAGATGTGCGAGTCACTAAGAATGTAGACATGGGGGACGCACTGCGTCTCTAGCCAGGCCATTGCCTCGATCACAGCCATAACTTCCATAATCATGCTACTTTGGTCACAGCAAAAGCACCGCTATCTTCTTTAGCAACTCTCCAGCTACACTAAGCTGTATATTCTATGCGCAACACACATGATGAACAACTGATCCATCTGTGTAAATAACAACAACGTCACCGTCTGTGGTTTCCTCTTGCACTTTCCTGCTAAGTGTAATCAGTGATAATGAGGTGGTAGGGAGTCCGTGAGTGTAGGCATACCATTATTCATTCTTCACCAGACTCTATATCCATCATTGCGCGCACAAGTTGAATAAATCCACTGCCAGACCCAAACCATGATATCCCAGATTAGTCTGTCATATTGATGTCTCCTTATTAACAATGTCACAAGCAACCCACAAACTAACGAGCAATCTTTGCACACTAGCAGAACAGGTTGGTCTCCAGATTGATTCTACCAAGACCAAAATTATGAACCTCACAAACTCGACCGACAGCATCGTAATAAATAGCCAAACACTGGAGAAAGTGTTTTAACATTTTACATATTTGGGTAGTAAAGTGTCAAACAACGGAGACACGATGAAAGAAATAAACTCTCGTATTGCTATAGCAGCTAGTGCCTTCACTAAATTAACGAATATCTGGCAATCTCAAGACCTTAGTATATGCACAAAAGTTAAATTATTTAGGTCATGTGTGATTCCTGTACCGACCTACGGTTGTGAAATTTGGAAATCAACAAAGAAAATTGATAAGAAACTGGACAGCTTTGAGAATAAATGTCTCCGAAAATTATTAAAAGTAAAAGGTAGTGATTTCGTTTCTAACAACACAGTGAGAGATAGAACACACCAACAACCCATATCAAATATTATAAGGAAACGAAGGTGGAAATATTTAGGTCATGTTCTTAGATCAGACGAAAAAGACTAAATCGACAAGTCCTTATGTGGTCACCAGTTGGGAAAAGAAAACGTGGAAGACCAAAGACCACTCTTCGAAGAACAATCCAACAAGAAAGTAAACTATTGGGATGTAAAACCATACAAGATCTCAAACTGCTAGCAAAGAACCGCATCACATGGAGATCTAAAACCTCTGCCCTATGTGCCGCCTTTGGCACGAAAGGAACAAACTAACTAAACTATTAACAATGTATGCTCTTGGTCAAAACTGATTACTAGGTAGACATATGATGGACATAATGCGTTTCGACCACAATAATTGGATACTTAAGTAGGAATCCCATGCTCATCACTGTCGTAGCTCTTGTTTATCGGAGAATGTGAGCCGGGGCCACGGATGAGCATGGCTTCATTTTGGATCTTTTCTAGTAGTTCAGTCTGCGTTTGGCCAGAGCCAACTATAAACTTATGGGCCTTCGGACTCAGGTAAGAATTATGGGAAATCAGACCTCAACTACACCACGTGACCTCGCATTCCAATATTTGTGTATATAGACGAATTCATTTTAAAATCAACACAAAATGCTAAATCGAAGTTATATTATGCAACAAGTTAAGTTTAACACTAAGGAATATCAATATTATGAAAATTTTTCATCAATAAATAACCATAGACTCACAGAATTGAGTAAAATTGCAAAAAGCTTGCAGTGTTCTATCAAACATCTATATTTTCCGGCCCCTTTCTGATCTAGGTCAGGAACACCCACTCAGTTGTCTGGCCTAGTTACCTAAAGTTGGCTGTGGTTTGGCTGAGTGTTAAATTTTTGCTATAGAATACTATTGTCTATTGCCTTTCCTCAGGAGGATGATGGAATTGGTTGTTCACTCTTGTCTTTAAGCGTAGGGGTGGAAGCTTTAATTTGCGTTTCTGGGCCAGATGAGTCGCCCTTGTTGTGTAATATCCGTGTTTAGTTAGTGTGGTCTTGATATTGTCTATCCATATTTTTCTTGGTCGTCCCATGACTTTGGTACATGATATCTTTTTTTAAATTGTTTTATGTTATTAGTGGTTGGTTATATTTCATTCTCATTAACTGTCCGAGCCACTGTATTTGTTGTCTTTCAATTTATTCGGTGCATGAAGTTATGCCCACTCTGCTTCTGATGTCCTCGTTTCGTATTTTATCTTTCCTCGTGACCCCCACTGCCTTCCTCAAGCATTTCATTTCACATGGGGTGAGTTTTATATGGTGTGTTGCTGTCAGGGACCAAGTTTGGCACTGGTACTCACATGGGGTGAGTTTTATATGGTGTGTTGCTGTCAGGGACCAAGTTTGGCACTGGTAAAATAGGGTCAGTAAAAAATATTTTCTATCATCTGTCTTAATTTTTACTGCCATCTTGATCTTTGGGTGTTGTAGTAATGGTACCAGCTGGTAGGTCACTGCATTAGCTTTTTGACATCTTGTCTCTATTTCTCTATCGAGTTTTCTATCCTCTGTGAAAATTCTGCCTACATATTTGATTTCAGAAACTTGCTTTACTCTAGTGCTGCCTATTTGTATGTTTACTTGGCTTCGTGTTCTGATGATTTTCATGGTCTCGGTGTTGATTTTAATGTTGTACTTTCTGCATGCTACTGGCAACGAATTTATATAATGTTGTAGCTGTTCTTTATCTTCATATAGAATAATTAGTTGCACAAAAGATCAGCCCCTAGTATACACGACTTTATACGCTGTTCAGAGTAAGCAGCTACCATCACTATCACCATCTTTCATAATGATGTGATCGACATTCTTATTGAAATGCAGGATTCTATCGAAAAAACCACACTTCCAGATATTTGAATGTGTTGGTTCTTCCTACTGCAGTCCCACACAAGCTAACATTTAGTGCATGTGTACGGACAGTGATGTTATTCAAAGAAAACAATGTCCCAGTTGCCTTTGTTGTATTCACTAGTTGTTCTGGTTTAACGTTTCAGCGTCCAATACTATTTATATTGCACTGTAGCTCACTGTCAATTTAATCCCGATCTGTTGCTTGGCGATATTCCTGAATGTCAACCGTGTATGACATAGGTATACCGATTTAAATTATCTCTCCGCCTCCCCATCTCCTTGCAGAGGTCAAGACTTTATTGTTATCCGCCGCCCGTCTGCCCAGCGTGTTCGTAGCGCGTTGGACTACGGGTGACTATCCCTCTGTGTGTGCGGGTTCATTTCCGCGGGATGGCAGAAAAAGCCACAGATTTCCCTGATTTACGGTGTTCGTGGCACCGAACCAAAGGGTTACGATGTCCATGGCACCGAGCCGAAGAGCTGAAAAGCTCAAGTGCTTCTGGATCGGAAAAAAATTTTAAAAAAATTGTTATCCGCTGAGATGCCCAATTTCCAGAATTATGAACGACATTTTCCTGAAGAACACTTTTTATTTATCCTCGCTGATTGTGTCACTGTTGACAAAAATACTAGTCAACTAGTATATCTAGCTATCCGTCAGTTTTCGTATGTCTTCATACCTAATGTTATCAAGCTCTGGTATAACGTTTTTACGAATTATTTAAACAACTCTGTGATAGTTCATTTCATCTCAACATATGCTCTTATTATGGCAGGCTTGTATTTGGTGTGCAAACGAAATTTCTCTCTATTCTATCCGTCTTTGCGAGGTGAGATTCGAGCTCTAGAAGTTAGCACTGCCCCGACATTTTTGCTGAGCTATTCATAACTCTCCGCATTCTTCCCAATAGCCACTCTCTCACAGAATTTGCTCACATTCAAGTCTTAACATAATTAGCAATTATTTTGAGCTGACCCACATTTTATTACATGTCCGGTTTCAACATTTTGAGGTCAGGTGGTGCAATTCCCGTCTATCCAAGATAATAACGAGTTGTAATAACTACATAAGAAGCAGCGGAGTCATTGAATATGATTAATAAATAGACAGTGAACAAGTGTTAGGAGCAGTGGCGGCGCGTGGTTATTTTTGTTAGTGGGGCCAGACAAACATTTCCGGACAAATCATCGTTTTGGGTTAGGCTATATTTTAACTTATAAAATAATAAATACACGTTACACATTACTTTTGGTGGGGCCCGGCACCATAGGCCCTTAATGACGAGCCGCAACTGATTAGGAACTTCCGGAAAAAACTCCAAAATCCGTTCTAATCCGTGTTTGGTAATTTATTTGTCTTGTTCACTGTCTCTTTATTAATGACATTCTCGTCTTGCTTTCTGTCGTTTTGCAACTCTAGTTTGTTGATTATTGTCTCTCTCTCTCGTGATCACCGCCCAGACCGATGTACCAAATGTCCCTATAAATTTCATTTATGTGGAAATCTGATTCATGCAGCCTTAGCATTGGTGTGTTTCGTCACATCTTCAGCGCTATTTGGAGCTCTGGTGCTTATCGTTCGGCGATATGTCCGGTTTTAGCCAGCGTTTACTGGCTGTCCCCAGCTGACCTGCAAGGCAGCAGATTGATTATTGTCTAAAGGGTCTGAAGACGAACAATTATCTTCATTGCACAGTTTCCCCATATGGCTCCGTACAATGTTTCCCCATATGGCTCCGTACAATGTTTCCCCATATGGCTCCGTACAATGTTTCCCCATATGGCTCCGTACAATGTTTCCCCATATGGCTCCGTACAATGTTTTCCCATATGGCTCCGTACAGTGTTTCCCCATATGGCTCCGTACAATGTTTCCCCATATGGCTCCGTACAATGTTTCCCATATGGCCTCCGTACAATGTTTCCCCATATGGCTCCGTACAGTGTTTCCCCATATGGCTCCGTACAATGTTTCCCCATATGGCTCCGTACAATGTTTCCCCATATGGCTCCGTACAATGTTTTCCCATATGGCTCCGTACAATGTTTCCCCATATGGCTCCGTTCCTATTGCAGAAATAGCAAGCCACTTGCTGAGAGTGTTGCACAAAGCACGAACTTCGTAGCTCCATCAACAATCCTAGGGATCTCCATAACAAATTGCACATGTAACTCACTCAGGATTCGAACTTACAAACTTCAGGCAAATGTCTTAACAACATAGCTTGTTGTATATCTACATAGACGCTCTCTACATCTATATTTAACATAGCTTGTTGTATATCTACATAGACGCTCTCTACATCTATATTTAACAACATAGCTTGTTGTATATCTACATAGACGCTCTCTACATCTATATTTAACAACATAGCTTGTTGTATATCTACATAGACGCTCTCTACATCTATATTTAACAACATAGCTTGTTGTATATCTACATAGACGCTCTCTACATCTATATTTAACCATGAGGTCGTTCTCACATTTACTTCCGCATTTACTTCGCTTCTGCGAGTCTGACAATGTTTCGAATTTCGAATTTTACTCATATTAACGTAATTTATTAATAAAAGCAATTTTGACTATGTTTTCTAGATTTTCTCTTTTCGACCAATATGACACTTGGGTTGTGGTCATTGCTATGATCGACGAAGACATCATCTACATGTTGGGGCTAGAGAAAGAGACAATGGGCGTCCAAGTGTTAAGGAGCGGGGTTAGTGCCACCCCTGGACAATGACTCTTTGATAATACTGTTTTATGCAAATTTGGTCTTCTCCCTTTCCGCGTATTAAAATACTAACTAAAATTTTAAAAAATTCATTTTGCACATCCTAGAAAATTTTTTGTGGACGCCCATGGATCAGCCACAAGTGCTAAATCCTCGTCTCCTGATCGGCATGATATCCTTGCTACATCACCGATGTTAATACATGAGCAGTTGCTTATTCATACCCAGGGCCGTACCGTGCTATGTTATAGAGATGCGGTTGCATCAGGCGAGTACGTGAGGGGGGCGGCATAAGCAGCGAAAACAAAATCACAATTGAAGGCTATTTTGAAGAAAAAAACATTTGAGGGGCGGCATTTCGAAAACTTGCATCACACTGATGCATTTCGAAGACTTGTATCAACACAAAAGCCCGTTCTAGAAATCTCTTCTATCTACTCTGTGAAGCAAAATAGGATTGGAGAAAAAAAAAGAAAAGCATCATACTGATAAAATATACCGCACGGCCCTGTTTGCCATCCTTTGTAACCGTGTGTCCAAGATATCAGATATTGTTTATTTGTTTCCTCCAGTAACTCTGTGTAACTTCATAGAGGAAACCCATCTGATTGTCTAATTTGAGCATATGAAACCGATCGTAAAGAAGAAGTAGAAAATTTAACTTGTTTCAGTAGTTCTCCGTATTGACCATACAAACTCATAAAAATATATAATTAAATCGTTGCGGAGAGTTCAGGTTATAAATTTTACGTTTGTGACGTCAATTCCATGCGCGTGATGTGCGCAACAAAAATTCAAATTAAATGCCAGTCTTCTTGGACGTTGGTCTACGTATCTCACTTCGCACAGGAATGGTACGAGATAAGAACGACTGGCTACAGGCTCACGCCGTATCTATACATGATTGTATTTGCTGTCGTGTATGGATGTCGTAATTATCTAGTTCACTGGCCTTCAAGATAAATCCTCTGGATGTACCACCTTGGTTCAAGAAAGACAAAAGCGCCCTCCTTAGACTAACTAGTCTTTTTTTTTTTTGACTTCGGCGATGGAGTGGCTGCTTTGTCAATATGAACCATTTAAACCGTTGCTGTTTTTTTCGGTTTATTTACGGTACATTCATTGAGAAATATCTTGAAAATCGTCTACCATACTGTGCTGGGAACAGGTCCCATATTTTTATTCTTCCACTTTTCTAATGTTTTTAGTTTCAATTATTTTGTTTTAACACTCATTTTATTTTTATAAAATTTTGAATACGTTTAACTTCATACCAGAAGAATCATTTATTGGTCGCTAGGAACCAGAATCAGTAACTCTACATTTTTCAACCTTCATCTCTAAATTGTCAAGCAAAGACGACGATCATAATCTAGTGAAGCGAGTATCAACAATGAAGCATTTTCACTTCATGTTTCCAGAAGACAGCTGAGACAAGAATTTACGCAGACTATCGGCATTGGAGGCAACCATGAATAGTGGACCAGGAATTTATATTAAACACAGATGTCACTACTGTGTCACTAGCGAATATGTTCCAACTACAAAGCAGAACTTAAGGCACACCTAACGGCAGAATACCACATGAATAAGCTGAATGCACCTGCCATGAAGATGGTCTTTCTTACAGGCTCACTGCTAGCTTTACAAGAACTGGAGGTTAAATCCGTTGACAGCACAGTAAAGAACCTTGAAAGAGAACCTTCTCGGCTGTCAAAAAAGGTTGACATTTACCTGCATTGGATTCCACCTCCCTGTGGCATTGAAGGCAATGAAAGTGTTGATAGTCCTGCTGTGAGCTTACAATAGTTGACAATATTTTATTTTAATTTTTGTTTGTCTCCAGAAGTGGCTAGTGGCTGTGCTGTGTTTAAACCAGAAAATCAGATATATAATATATCTGTATCAGTATAACATTTTTGCATTTATACTAATTCAGTGTTTGTGTTTAAAAGTAGATCAGGTAAGAGAATTATTGCTTTCTGACAGCAACTGTAGTTACTTATTATCATTGAAAATGATTATGTTAGGACAATAGGGACTCGAATAACAAAAAATAACATTTGCATGGACTTGGAATATCTCAGATGCATAACGTTAGCCTGTGTGTTATAGATATAGTTATGTAGGTAATATTGGGCTACTTTTGCGTTCTGTGTGTGATAGAGTGTTGCTTAGGGAATATTTGCATTTGACTACTTTTGCGTTCGTTATTTATAACTCAATTTTTACCGAATTCATGTTTCACAATTAGCTCTAAAACCACTGAGTGCTTCTATGTGGATGCTTTAAAACCATTACGATTTGAATTTTGCGAAATCTATGATGCATTATTCCAAATAATAGACGACTTCAACAGAGATGCAGAAACTAAACTAAAGCAAGAGGATTAGCAAAACATATTAACAATTACAAGTTTATATATTGTGTAATTCTTTGGCATGCTATTTGATTTGAAATAAATTCAGTCTTGAAGATATTGCAATCTGTTACTATAAATTTGTCAGATTGTGTATGGATGTGATCAGAAACTATACAAAAAGGGAAAAGTTATAGACAATCTGGATATGATTAGATGAAAATTGCTGCTAATGGGATTGCAGAGAATCTTGAATGCAGTACAGAATTTCCTGCCGAAACTGAAGTTAAAGCCAGATGGAAAAAGCGTCAATTTGAGTACGAAGAAGCTGTCAATGAGCCTTTAACAGAGGAGAATAAATTTAAAATAAACTTTTTCAATTATATTGTGGACATTACACTTAATTCTCTGAATGAACGATTCACGCGTTTGAAAACTCATAGCAGCAATTTTCAGTTTTTATATGACATTTTAAACTCATGGATATAGCTGACAAAACACTAGAAAATTATTGTATCAGTCTCCAGTCAATACTTTCGGTCGTCGAGATAAATGCAAATGATCTTCAAGAAGAATTATGTGATGCTACAGATTTACAGAATGCTACCATATTCTATGAAACCTTTGGATGTTTTAAATTACTTGTGCCACAATAACTTGATTACTTTGTATCCGAATACTGTTGTAGCTCTGAGAATTTTATTAACACCCACTGTCTCTGTCGCTAGCGGGGAAAGAAGTTTTTCCAAATTAAAATTAATAAAACACTACAAGTTCCATAAACCAAACAAAACTTAGAAATCTATCATTAATTTCTATTGAATCTACATTGGTTGCCATTCTAGACTACACATACCTAATTAACGAATTTGCAAAAGTTATAATTAAAAGGGTAAAACATTAGTAGATTGTGGTAAATCGAAAAACTCCCGTTGGCTGCCGCCGACGACTTGTGTCGTCCGGCACTTTTTTCGCAAGTAAACCAAGATTTTCAATGGGAGATTTATCTGATGTTAGTCAGGTCCAAAATGACCGATTCTGACTTCTTAGACAGTGATAAAACGGGCTCTGAATGTGATACAAGATTGGATTTGATTCACTGACGATGTTTATAGATCAATAGCAGTTATTCCCAGTCGTACAGGTGTAGGTGATGGACATCCACTTCGTAAACGGGGGCGTATCATACCACGGCCTTCTCTATAATTTACGATGGCCGCGATCATACTGTGGATAGGTATGGGGAGCGACTCTAACAGCAGTTACAGCAATAGCTTGTGGATTATTAATAATATATTCTACATATAGACAGTTAAGTAGCTCATTCATATATGAACATTATCACATAGTCTCAAAATCCTAAATTTTATTAGTTTATTCTTTATAATATTTTGAAATTATCACCGTGAAAAGTGATCATGCACAAGAATACCGTGGCAGTGAGTCAGACTTTGTTGAAAAATGGGCGGCGGCAAAATTGTTAGGGCGGCACTTCGAAGCTTTGAGCCATACTGAGAAAATATACCGCATGGCCCTGTTCACAACAAATTCTCAATATGGGAGAATCAGACCAGTTCATGCTAACACAGACCACTAGCATTAATGCTATCACAAACTGTGAACGGAACACAAACCCCTTGCATAATCTGAAGTAAAAATGAAGAGAAAGAAATGTAGAAGAGAGGAAATATAAATGACTAGCTAATTAACCCGGCTTCGCTCGGGATATAAGTTGCAGCTTGTTGCCTCGTTTTTGCAAGACTTCGCTCACTACAGGTGCGTTATAAGTTCGCTCGTGTTGACTGGCCGGAACTATATCGGCGCGGATTACAATTTTCATTTCATCCGCGGACAACTGCTCTAATACCGTATTAAAACCATATATAGCTATTGCACGTAAGAAGCATGCGTTGAATAGCTACTAACGTATTTTGATTAAGGGGCGTAATCCATGCTTATGTTGTAGAGGTCACCTGGTAATTTAGTGATTATATCCCTTTGTCTGTGGTAACTTTTCTTCACCGCTTGTTAGCCTCTAACGGAATGTAAAAAATGGTGGATACGATTGTCAATTTGGGTTTTATTTATTTTTTAAACAAATGTTAATCCAATTTCGAAACTTTTTCTTTAGTTGGTCTAAATTTTGCCTTAAAAATTTGTTTACAAAGTTTGGTGAATTTTGTATGTAAATTGAGGCTGTGTATTTTTTTTCGATCCAGAAGCCTTTGGGCTTTCATCTCTTCAGCTCGGTGCCATGGATATCATAACCTTTCGGTTCGGTGCCACGAACACTGCAAATCTGGAGAACCTGTGGCTTTTATACCAGACTGCGAAATTGAACCGCACTCACAGGGGGCTTGTCACCCGTCATCCAATGCGCCACGAACACTCTGGGCGGGTGGGCGAAGCCATGTATAAGAGGACACACACAAATTTGAAAGATTATATATATAGATAAAAGGAAGGAAGTAAGATGTGTAGATAATTGCAAACAAAAATGAGGAAGAACAGAAAGGCTAGATGTAAGGGAGAAGAAAAGACATGACAGATGACACATAGAAAAGTAAAAGAAAGAAGATAGTGGTGGTGTGATGAATAAATACAAACTTCATTATATATTATACTCTTGGGTCCCTTTAGAAGCACAGGCCATCAACCATAGTTCTCCAGCCCTCATCCTGCCTTCTCATCTGAGACCCATTGTTTGCTGTCTTTGTCAAGTTCTCTTCTACACATGTTCCTTGATCTGCCTCTCCTCCGTTTCCCCTGGCAATTTCAGTTCTGTACATGCCTCCCATTGTTATTGGGTGGGTTCTTCACCAAGTGTCCAATCCCACTATCTGTAGTAAATTTCTCCTTCAAAGTTTTTTCTTGGTTCGACTCGTTTACAATAAATCTTCATTACTAATTCTTCTTCTTCTTCTTTAGGCTCCCCTTGAAGCATAATTCATCAACAAATTTCCTCCAACCAGATCTGTCTTGAGCAAGTCAGTTTTGTCCATGTCAAGCCTTTCCTGCTTCTGTCTACAGTTAGTGTTTTGGGGGCTGCCAAAGATCCTGACAGAGACTGTGCTTTCTTGTGGGTTTGGCGTAGGCTCTTCATACAGTGTTTCCAACTCAATCCTCAACTGCTCTCACAGTATGTGATTGAAAAAAAATCTGTTCCGTTTCAGTAGCTAGCTTTTTTCTATGGTGGGGCACCAACCCATCGCAAAACCCTACAGCCTGAAGGGAAGGGGGTGTCCCTCCTTGTCTGATCCCTATCCTTTGATCTGTTCGGCATGGTTAAACCTACCAGCAGCAATGCTACCTCCAACATAGTTTGCTGGGTCACTGGGATACTCAAGCCCTCCCACCAACTACACAATGGGGACACCGTTGGGAGGGTCATTACTAATTACCTCTGACAAATGTATGCATAGTATATCAAATGACACAATTGAAAAAAAAACAACAACACACACAACAAGATTTAATGTATTTTTAATTGGAATGTTCTAACTTACAAAATGACACTTCACACCAGGAGAACACACAGTGCAAACATTAACACTTTTCTGACATCAAAATGAAGATGTATAAACAGAAGGAGATTGATAAGTCAGGGCAAGAGAGGCAAATAGAATTTATCTCTGGTCACATCAAATCATTTAAAATTTATAACTGTGCAGCATAATAAAGGAATCAATAGAAAATAACCAGAAACATGGGACGATGATGAAGTGGTGGGTTATAATTATTGTGACGAAAGGTCGTAGGTCATAGAAAGGCACTGGACAGGTAGATAGATGGAAGCTGACATACAGAAATCTGGACAACAGACAAGTAAACACAGAAAGATCAAGCATGGCCCCCAGCAACATAAGGCTGACTAGCTAGATGGGGACAAAAATTCCTGTTTAATGTAGGCTGGTCTTTATAAGTGTTTGATAGAACACTGTAAAGTTTTCTGCAATTTTACACAATGCTATGAGTCCGTGTTTATTTATTGATGAAAAATGTTAATAATACTGATATTCATTAGCATTAAATTAAATTTGTAACATAATATAACATTTATTTAGCAGTTGTTTGTTTTTAAAATGAATTTCTCTATATCTAACAATACTGGAATGTGTGGTCTGATTTCCCAGAATTTTACCTGAGCTAGCTTGCATTATATTATCGGAGGCCATGGATCAAGGTAGAGACAATGAACAAACAGATTAAGAACAGGCAAGTGCTGATAGAAACAGTTAAAAGAAATTGCACATGTACAAATAAAGAACATCAAACTACAGAAACTTTGAAATGATAAATAAAATATTGAGTGATACTTTACTAGTATAATCAACATATTTCTTCATGTTTACAAAGTAAGTGAATCTGTTACTCCTATCTATTCTTCTGTATCTACTCTTTCATTCAGACTAATTAATCTCAATCAGATGAGCTTTCAATATAATAACACTCATAATAACACAAGCAGATTTTCAAGAAATATCAATAATTTACAACATATAAATATAAAGAACAGAAGAAAAAGTTTCATAACATAAATTAATGAACAAATAAAATTAACATGCATTGGTCAAAGTTGGGACATGTACCATATAAAGATAAAACACTTACTTAGAAATATCCTACTTAATATACTTTTATACTCGTTTCTGAGGAGCATCTAGCCGAATGGATTAAAGCGCGAGCTTCAATTCGGAGACCAGGATTGACCCGTAAAGCCAAGGTGTTATTTTCTGTCAGGGTCATAAAGAAAAATCATAACCTGAATAGTTTGTGTGACAGCACTAGACACGCAGCCATTAAATTCCTCAGGCTTATATCCCCTTGTCCACACTGCTCTAAAAGAGGTATTACAAAGGCAGTAAAGACAGTTTAACTCAAATAGCGACTAAAACGCTTTAGAAGTTTTTGAGAACAAAGTTTTAATCGAAGATGTCCTGAAAATGTGTTATAACTTCTTACATTCAACAGGAGCAAACTGCATACCAAAATGTGCGAATTGAAAGATCTATACAAATACCACTTGCTGTATTTGAATTTCAAAAATACATTTAAAGCATTAAAGTCCTCTACGATATATTAACAACTGGTTAGAACCATATGGTCTGTGAAGTGGCTTTTGTAAAATGGAACTAACTTTTGTCTGTCAGGTGGCATTTCGATTCTAGAGTTAAACAAAATATAGTTTAAGAACATAAATGAGAGCTGGTATAGTTAAGAGGTTGGAGTTCTTGCTTCATAAACAAAAGTGATTTGGATCATTCCCCAGTGTAAGTGCACCCCGGATGCTCTAAGAGAAATGGGACACCTGACTCTACGAGTTAGGTTTGAGAAATTTAGTAGTGATGTGAGCATGCATTCTCACCTTCTAATGCTAAATGGTTTCAAAAATTTCACACCCCTATGCAGTTATACACTGTTTACAATTTTGTATCCTTTATGTTATGCAAGACAACAGTCATTATACCATAATTATCACATAAAAATCATATGGTCTAATGAGCAATATATTGGACCAACACTATGTATATATGTATATATATCAGTGGTGCATATATATATATATTTCAAGTGTGCTAGCAAGGGTCAGTATACCCCATTGATACGTATAGATACATGAATACGCATGGTTATGACATCATAAACTAGAAATATTCATTGTCATAACAAAACAAAAATAATTTATGCAACAAATCAGTATGGGAACATAACAACAATTTTCAATGCCTTTTTTCAACATTAAACAAATTGTTTGAATATTTCCACACGGTTTTCAAGTTTCTACATTTATGTTTTATATGTTTATACATTTATCATCATCTTTTTTCCATTTCCACATCTTTGTCTTCAAGCATTACTAACATTAAATATATGTTTTTGAAATTTCTCTACTGCAATAAAGTAGTTGGGACGGATTACCGTAATGGATAGCGTTTGCCTATCTACTCAGATACAAAAGGGTTGTGCATTCAATCCCACACTCGACGTTGCACAAGTGAGGGAAAAAAATTTGTCCCCATACCTCCTGTACACTAGGTCCTATAAATGTGAAGTCACTTCATACCATAAGGTCTGAAAAAGTTACGAGAAATTTTATTTATTAAATAACAAAGTAGATTTTTTGGTGTCTGAGTGGTTAAGGGGGTCCAAATTAGGGGTGTAAGAATAGAAACACTGTTACCTGACACACATGTCCTAAAAGGCGATTAAGGAGGTTGAGTGTGGGGCTAGCTACCCCACCTCGTAAAAAACACTAGATAGCTACAGAAACCACAACCAAGGGAATTCATAGCTTGCTGTCCAAGGAGGAAGAATGTTCCTGCAAAGAAAGGGGAACACCTGGAGGCAGGAGTTAGATACGGAATGTAAAAAAATAGGGAGAGACTGGAGAGATTTTGAAAATATGGCATTGGATAGGAGGACTTGAAGGCCTTGGTTACGGACCTATGCCTCCCCAGGGGTGAAGGGTTCAGAAGTCAAAGATTTTTTGGGGTGACCTTTGTCAATCTGAGATTAGGCCAAAAATATTTAGATGTTTCTGTTCTACATTCCATAGGTGCCTATGAACAGGGAAGCAATGTATTCACATTCTCTGTGCAGACTAAAGAGATCATTAAGAGTTGTTAACTTGGTTGGTAAGAACAAACACAAAGAAGATAATTTGAATATAAGTATGTTGTGCTGTGGTTAACATTCCAGCAACAATATCTACTGCACCATTTGGTAACTCAACATGTATGTCCTAAACCATCTGCTGAAACAGACTAAACATGTATAGGCTGGCCCATAATGCAATGAAATCAGCTCCATTAATCAATAGCTGCTAAGATTAGATTTAGCTCATACAGACAAATAAATACAGTTATCAGAAGAAAGCCACCATACAGGACACAGACTGAACTCAATATGAAATGAAATGAAAATCGTGGCATATCCTTTACAGGACATAGTATCAACCACAGAAAATGAGTCGATTTTCTAGGCACCACTTATGCATTCAGCTGTTTGCCATTGCCATTGATACATATCAAATAAGCGCTCAGTCTAACTATATGGGATAGTCTCTCTGCTCTACCCTGTTAGATTTGACAGTCAAAAAATTGTGATATTCATCTGATCATATTTCTACCCTGTCATCATCATCAGAATAAACTGTCAAAAAATGGTGAGTCATCTATCATGTTTCTCCACTGTCTCATGTCACTATACACTGTCATGATCATCGGGTTAGATGGTCTAAAGCAGGACCGTCCAACGCGGTGTCCGTGGGCACCCTTATGATACACCCCTGGTGCCCTGTTTACTTGTCGGCTTTAACGCTAATCCTAATTTCAAGAAAAAAAAGTATTTATAAATAACAGTATGTTTTAGTTTTTTTTATGCACTATATTAAAAAAAATTTAACATTTAGTCAGGATTAAGTTTTCTTCAGTTATTATTATTTTATTATTGTATTTACTATTAATAACACATTATTATAATTATTATTGTGATAGCTGCATGGTGCCCACACCTTCACAGTCATCAGTCAGATGCACTTCGATATATAAAAACATTGGACAGCACCGGTCTAAAGACTAGTAATAATGCCGTTTGATTATGCATCTTTGGTTCTCCTTATGTCAGAACAAGTCTGAGCCCCAATGTCTCTGTATGACTGCACAATCAAGATTCTCCTTTGACCTCTCATTTATTTCTTCCCTGGATTTTAATCATTGGTATCCTCTGTAGCAAACATTGAAACTCATATTGTGACCAAGCCACATCTGTAAAAATGTCTGCAGTCTTCACAGAAGTAGTTTCTTTTTTAAAAATGTGTTATATATATGTTCATTTGATTTTTTATCTGCCCAGCTCACTCACTCACTCACTCACTCACTCACTCACTCACTCACCACTCACTCACTCACTCACTCACTCCCACCACTCACTCCCACTCACCCACCTCACCACTCACCACTCACCCTCCCACCACCACCACCACCACCACCCCCCACTCCCACCACCCCACTCACTCACTCCCACCACCACCACTCCCACCTACCCACCGACACACATATTACTAGCCATAGGTACTCAGTTCTAGAATTATAACATGTACAAAGCATCTTCTTTGAAGATTAAAATCTTTACCTAGTGGGAGCTTGTGAACAAGAAATAAAGTGGAAAATTGTTGTAGCAGTTACGTAATAGTAGTTGGTAAAACGAAGAAGCAGAGAATTATAAGAAGTCTTGTAATATGAGTTGATACAAACTTAAACTGCTGGGTTATGTGTTTGATTTATTAATTGATTTGTGAAAAGTGTATAATATGGCCTTTGTCGACTTTACAGATGGTCAACTGGTAAGTGTTTTACTGTGACAACTTCTGAGTTTTCGCTTGTCTCTCTTCTTTTTCAGCTCATTCCTAAGTCCGTTTCAAAAGATTCCGCACCTTTGCGTAATGTTGTCTTCTACATAACTCGATCGTCACCTAGTTTTGCCCAATTCCTGGGATCGATAGAAAAGTTATTCATTGAGGCCTTGCAGACATCTGGGGGTCTCTGTGACTGAGTGGTTAAGCCCATTGCCTTTGAGTCGAAGGTCGTCGGTTTGAATCCAGACCGCAGCATTCCGTTCACGAGTGCATTTCTTTCCAGAGAACCCTAAGATTGTTGCCGGAGCTACAAAGTTCGCGCTTTGTGCAATACTCTCGGCAGGTGGCGTGTCATTTCTGCGGAGAGGAACCGAGCCATATGGGGTAAGCCCGGTGCAATGAAGTCAATCCTTCGGCTTTAAAACCCTTTTTCTAAACCCTTTTTTTGCAGACATCCTTATATCTGAGCAGTGGTCTGCCTTGGTGCCTCTTCCGCCTGTATGTCAGCATTGTATATAAAAAGGAAATGATTCCTGCTAAAGTGCGTTTTCAATGATCAGTTAAATGCACTGAAAATTTTGATTTATACGTAAAACATTTCCATTGTTACAACAAGCAAATAAAAATCTACAAAATGGTAGCATAGTTACAATATGGTGTCATGCCTTGATGTTAATTACTATGTTTTCTGAACATTTTCTCATAATGTATAAAACTGGATGTGACTATGTGCAAACATAAATATCTTGCCCAGTCAGTATTCAATAAATAATTGATTATAAACTTTGATTTTCCAATAGTAATTAATTCTTAATTTCTAATTTCTTTGACTTAGCTCAAAGTGAAGTGTTCAACACTTGATCTTGACCAGAAGGTGGGGGTTTTCATCTAACCAATTGATACAAACTTTTACACAACAAACAATCTCCGAGCACTCTCTCTCTGAAAGGTTACACACTTTTACACAACAAACAATCTCCGAGCACTCTCTCTGAAAGGTTACACACTTTTACACAACAAACAATCTCCAAGCACTCTCTCTGAAAGGTTACACACTTTTACACAACAAACAATCTCCAAGCACTCTCTCTGAAAGGTTACACACTTTTACACAACAAACAATCTCCGAGCACTCTCTCTCTCCTTTCCTCTCTCTGAAAGTATAGGTGAGAAACTCAGATCATGCTATAGAAGATGCATGCAACACTACTGGAGTGGACCCAAGTAAAATATCAAAATTGAAAAAGAAAATCTTAATTTTAACGTTTGTTGGCCACCAGTGCTTTGACATGACCAACAAAAGATTTGTTCTTAGGTAGAAAGGATGTGTGTCTCTGTTTAACAAAGTTTGAATTCCCTGCAAAAACAAACCAATAAGTAACTTTTCTTATTTCACTTCACAAAGAGTTCATTCTTATTTATTGTTTTCTGGTGTATATGCTTTGATTACACCCCAAACCAAACAAAACGTCTTGTACTTAAGTTTAATTCTTTCCACGCAGTTATTTCTTCAATATTTAAGCAGTTAATTCAAGGGAGGTTAAAAAATAATCCTAATTACCCCTCAATAAATAAACATATATTATTATATATTAAATTGAAGAAAACTGGACAACCTAATAGAATAACAAGATTAAAATGTAGAAGTATAACAGTAGAAGTAAAACTAAAAAGACTTCTTATAAGGGAAGCAACTCTATGGCGCAGTGTGCGGCTAATGGCGTTCAACAGACTTCCGCCGTGGCACAGTGTGTGGTGTAACGCATGGAAAGAGTTAAAGAAGCTTGCCTCTGCTGAACTTTTAGTATAGGTATATAGGTATCTGAAAAGATCATTTTTACATGTAAGAAAAAAATCGAGACTATGTGGCATTGCATCTTTATCTATCCTATCTCTATATCCTCTTCGTGTCCCGATTGACACATAAAGCTTCCACAAGAGACCTCCACTGTTGCCATTCTGCTGCCTTTCTATCAACAGTCTCCCATGTCAGGCCACACTCCTTCAAGTCTCTCCATCGTTCTTCTCCATGTTTATGGCTACAATCAATTGCCAAACTATGTGTCAACAAGGAGTTACAGAGGATTTGATCCTCTAAAAGACAAACAAACAAGCAAACGAATATGTGCGATTACTACATAAAATTGTTAACTAGCAAGCTGTGTCCATATTCAATACCTATTGGAAACTAGCAAATCATATCTATGTGCTATATCACGTATAGTTGAAAACTACAAGTAATGTCCATATTTCATAATCACAAATAGTTAGAAATTAACAAGCCGTGTCCATATGTTATAACTACATATACATGGAAACTAACCACTCATGTTCATATGACGCCTGTGTGTTGCTGGGGCCTACAAGGGGAGCAAAGAATAGTAGCACTACAAACTACAATGCATGTTGTAAGAGGCGACTGAGGTAGGGGCCTAGGGAAACTAGCCTAGTAAATAAAAAGCATCGCAGAAATCAAATTCGATGGCTTACTTGTAGGCGCATAACTTGCACAGCGTACAATCGCTCTTAGGCTTGGATCACATACAAATCGCAAAGAGTGGTTAACAAGTGGTCAATATGGAGCGTTGGAAGAAGAATGTCCATATGCCATAGCCAATTATAGTAAAACAACCCCTCACAAACCATATCAAAGGTACCATCAATCACATACTATATAGTTTGGAAATCAACAAATCAATGTGCCATAATCACATACCATATAGTTGAAAACTAGCAAATCATGTGAATGTACCATTATCACATATCATTGATATAATCACATACCATAATCACAGACCAATTAACAAGCCATGAGAACTAATAGATGAGAACTAACAAATTATGTCAATATGTCATGACACGATAATTGGATACTAACAAATCAGGTCAATATGTCATGACTACGTATAGGTGAACACCAACAACAGAACTGCATAAATAACCTAGAAATAGCTAGGGTTCTGAAAAAATGCAATTGATAAACAAGTCAGAACTTTTCAAATTCTATTTACAAAATAACAAAAACCACACTTCTGCAAATCTTCAACTCTTTATCTGAAAGAAGCTGATGTATGTGCTTAGTTGATGGTATTCCCACATGATGACCAATATGATCTTGTTAGAAGTAACTATGTTATGTTTGGCTAGAATATTCTTCTTGTCAGAAGTGTAAATACCAACAATGCATTATTTCTACAACTATTGTCTCTAGTATAGAGAGTCTTGAGATAAATATACACAATCACAGGATACAGCTGGCAGGAAAATGCATTTTAACTGCAATACAACAACTTTATCACTAGTAATTATAAATTGCATTTAAAATGCAATACAACAACATTATTACTAATAATTATAAGTTGTCTTTCAACTGCAATACAACAACTTTATCACTAGTAAATATAAGTTGCATTTCAACTGCAATACAACATTATTACTAGTAATTACAAGTTAACATGATGATAACATAAAGTAACAACAAATGCCTAAGTCTGAATAGTAAGAAGACCAAAGTTGTGATCCTCCAAAAAATGAACAATAAAAATAAATGAGACAAAGCTATGACAAGTCCATTAATTTAAATACATTGGAACCCTAGAGCTGCAGTTGTTAGTGAACTCGCTACTTAGGCTTGTGGTCCGGGTTCAATTCCACAGTGAGTGTGGAATTTTTCAGACCAACGGCTCTCAGGTCAGCCCAGCCTCAATTGGATACCAGGAAAAGCACATGGAAGTAAAGGCAGCCGGCATGATGTTGACCACATCACCATCACGTGTCAATGAAAATTACAGGCCTAACACCATATTATCCTATTTACCATGTGATATAACAACGGTTCCTTTACCTTTACGTTTTTTACATTGGGAACCTGATAGCATCAGATGGTAGATGTGGATCAGAAAGAGTAGAATAGGCCAGGCAAAAACAGTATTTCAGAAAATGAAATGCATTATATATAGCAAGTCGTATCTATTGAAGTTAGAAAGACACAACTTCAGTGTTAAATAGAGCCAGGCCTGACATATAAATGTAAGTCACGGACAACAAATAATGAAAACAAAATCTCTGGAGGTCACATCAGAGATGTAGTTTTACAAAAGAATTTTAAGTATCTTATAGACTGCTAAAAAGATTATTGTTGATGGACTGCAAGAGCTCAAAGTAAAAAGAAAGTATAATTATTATAAATATAAGAAAAAAGTCATTATAATTTTTCTGGCATGCAATGAGAATGGAAAACTTAGAACACTTAGTGACAACCAGCAAAGAACACTTAGTGACAACCAGCAAAATGAAGACCATACAGAGAATGACAGAGAGAGAAAATCTGGACATCCTGGCTTTATAGCATGGAAAAGTGCCAACAACAAGTTAGTAGTCTCAGTACTCGAGACAAACATTTGTGGAGATCCATGATCAACTACTTCAGCCGGCATCACACATGATGAATAAAATATAGGTAAGAAAAAAGCAAAACTGTAGCCCACATTAAAACACAGATATACAAGTTTCAGTTTTAAAGCAGACACATACAAATATGAAATAAACTAAAATGCCATCTTTAGCAGTCCCAAATAAAAAAATATGAAAATGGCTTTTAAAGTAAAAAAAGGAAAGTTGTTTCCCTAAATTTGTTTCCCTAAATATGTTTCCCATTCAGAATAGTTATTCTCTAATTTCATCTCACATAAAGAAAGGTATTTCTTAAATTTATCTCACATTGAAAATGGTGTTTTTCAAATTGATCTCACATTGAAAATGGTGTTTCTCAAATTTATCTCACTTTGAAAATGGTGTTTCTCAAATTTATCTCACATTGAAAATGGTGTTTCTCAAATTATTACATTGAAAATGGTGTTCTCAATCTATCTACATTCAGAAGAGTATTTTTTTCAATTTAGCTCATATTTAGAAAAGCATTTCTTCCAACGTGTGACATACAAAATGACTTAATTCAAATTTGTTTCAAATACAAAAGGTTGCTTCTTCAAGTACATTTTGGCTATCATGTGCACATATATTCTCACTTCTACTTTTTCTGTGGCTGACTTAGTCCAGTTCTGAATCTATCCTCAATACTGGAGGTAGATAATAAACATTTTTAATAAGCACTCGAACACATTTTCACTAAACAGAAAAATAAGAAATGATCAGCAACAAAGATTCAAATTGGGAACAAAGATTAAATTAGAAGAAATAGATTCAAATCAAATCTGATGATAACTGCTTTGCTACAAGAAAAATATATGTTTAGGAACACATATGTCTGATGAACAGCTCTCCAGCAATGTAATATTCTTCTTTTTCTTGCAACACCTGCTATGAATTCAGGTGTAGTCAGGGCACTTGGTATTGTGCTTCTGATTTTTGTGTGAAGGCATGCTTTCTTTATTAACAGTGTCACCCATCATACAGGAATGCCTTCTCTGAATTCAGTGCTGCAATCAAATATATAACCAGTATCTGGTTTCAGCTCAGTTTACCAATTTCTGCAGTATTAATAAATTTGTATCAACAAATGGAATATTGAACAGAATTGATGTCTGTGCAATCAGAGTCAACCCCATAAATGTTTAGTTTGTTTCAACTAGCTCAAAGTGTCCACAGCAGAACCCTTGCAGATTAGGTTAGATGACTATCAGTTCTTATTCTTATTTATAGCCTGTGATTATTTACCAGAAAGAATCATTAAATAGAAGATGGAAGATGTTGTAATGGATGTCTTGTTAATATCAATAAAAAATGGTCTAATGGCAAAGAAATGACTTCCCTGCATCAGGTTTCTCCAAATAGCTCCGTCCCTGTCGGCAGAAATCACATGCCATCTGCCGGGACTGATGCAAAAAACACGAACTACGTAGCTCTAGCAACAATCTTAAGGATCTCATGAAAAAATGGTAGATGTGACGCAGCTCGTATTCAAATTCACATCCTTCATAACGACAGGCAAACATCTTAACCACGTCACCATAGAGAGCACCCCTACTCTCACTCATCATCATCAAGGTGCGTATCCTTTATAGGACGTTGCTCTCTTTGCAGCACATCTGAAATTCACTCTGTCTCTTGCCAGTTCATCCACTTTGTCGATGTCATGTTCATGGTTTCTTTAATATCTTGTAGCCATCTTCTTCTTGGTCTGCATCCTGGGACCCTGCCCTCTAGTATTGTTCTTTCCAGACCATCGTGACGCTTGATGTGACCAAAGTATGTAATTTTTCTGTATAGTATATTGTTTATCAGCCAATTCTCTTTAACGTTTAGTTCTTTCCGAACATCAGTGTTCTTTCTTTTTCTGTCCATGGTATTCGTATGATCTTTCTGTAGCATTTAGTTTCAAAGGACTGAATTTTCGTTCTTAATTTTTGTGTAATAGTCCATGATTCACAACCATAAGTAGCCACTGGGAAAATGCATTCTCTCAATATTTTTAATTTTAGTATTTTGCTGGTGCTTTGCCACATGTTCTTCATTGTGTTTAACTTCTTGATTGCTATTGCCAATCTTCTTGAGATCTCTTTGGAGCAGTCACCGTTATTGTTAATTATTGAGCCCAGAAATTCGTAGCTCTCTACACATTGGAGTTTTTCATCATACTCTCACTATAAATGCAAAATACATGGAAGGAAAAAATTAAACTTAAAATCATTTTAACAACCATTTAATTTAATGGTAGACTGAACAAAACTAATAAACTGAAATGTATAAACAAATATTTTGTAAAACCAGTATTCTGGAATGTAGAACTAAATGCAGCAGTAACATTAAAGCTTAAGATATTTAAAGCATGATAGACATTAAATAAAGAGGAAGAGCATGTAAAACAAAAATATTAACAACAGAAACCAGAAAATATAACAACAATGGAACAAAGACAAAATATAACATCAATGGAACAAAGACAAAGTATAACGTCGATGGGACAAAGAATAACATTGATGGAACAAAGGAGTATAACATCAATGGAACAAAGAAAGTATAACATCGATGGAACAAAGTATAACATCAAATGGAACAAAGACAAAGTATAACATCAAATGGAACAAAGACAAAGTATAATATCGATGGAACAAAGTATAACATCAATGGAACAAAGACAAAGTATAATATTGATGGAACAAAGACAAAGTATAACATCGATGGAACAAAGTATAACATCGATGGAACAAAGTATAACATCAATGGAACAAAGACAAAGTATAATATTGATGGAACAAAGTATAACATCAATGGAACAAAGACAAAGTATAATATCGATGGAACAAAGACAAAGTATAATATTGATGGAACAAAGACAAAGTATAATATCGATGGAACAAAGTATAACATCAATGGAACAAAGACAAAGTATAATATTGATGGAACAAAGATAACATATGAAAGTATAACATCAATGGAACAAACGTATAATATGATGGAACAAAGACAAGTATAACATCGATGGAACAAAGTATAACATCAATGGAACAAAGACAAGTATAAATTGATGGAACAAAGAAGTATAACATCGATGGAACAAAGTATAACATCGATGGAACAAAGACAAAGTATAACATCGATGGAACAAAGTATAACATCGATGGAACAAAGTATAACATCGATGGAATAAAGTATAACATCGATGGAATAAAGTATAACATCGATGGAATAAAGTATAACATCGATGGAACAAAGTATAACATCGATGGAACAAAGTATAACATCGATGGAACAAAGTATAACATCGATGGAACAAAGTATAACATCGATGGAAAAAGTATAACATCGATGGAACAAAGTATAACATCGATGGAACAAAGACAAAGTATAACATCGATGGAACAAAGTATAACATCGATGGAAAAAGTATAACATCGATGGAACAAAGCATATAACATCGATGGAACAAAGTATAACATCGATGGAAAAAGTAAACATCGATAACAAAGTTTTAAAAATTTCGATGGAATAAAAATAATCGATGGAATAAAGTATAACATCGATGGAACAAAGTATAACATCGATGGAACAAAGTATAACATCGATGGAACAAAGTATAACATCGATGGAATAAAGTATAACATCGATGGAATAAAGTATAACATCGATGGAACAAAGTATAACATCGATGGAACAAAGTATAACATCGATGGAACAAAGTATAACATCGATGGAACAAAGTATAACATCGATGGAACAAAGTATAACATCGATGGAACAAAGTATAACATCGATGGAACAAAGTATAACATCGATGGAATAAAGTAAAACATCAGATAACATAGGGAGCACATCAATCATAAATTGTGCAGAGAATAAAAATAGATCGAGTTGTCTAAAGCCTTGATTTCATTTCACAGGGTTTTACTTCAGATGGCTAGATCCCTATACGTAGAAATGGCACCCCATCTGCCGAGAGTATTGCAGAAAACATGAACTCCTGTAACTTCGCCACAATCCTAGGGATCTCTAGAAAAAATGCTCTCTCTGTACTCTCTCAATAAAACTCTTGGTAAAAAAAATAAGTTCTTCGCTTATTTTTGTCTTTTTTAATGTAACTTACTACATTAATTCAACATTGACTAAATACAACCAAAGTAGTATTACATAATCCATCCATAAATAAATAACAGCAGACAGAATGGATACATATACCAACACTAGTCAGATAGTGTTGTGCTTTTTCTTTTTTTATTTAACCATTGCGCTCGGTAATTTATTTTTACTTGGGAGGGGGGGGGTCTCTGTGGCTAAGCCTTTGCATTCTGAGTCGAAAGTCGTGGGTTCGAATCCGGACCGTGCCGTTCTGTTCACGAGTGCAGTTTTTCCAGAGACCCTAGGATTGTTGCTGAAGCTACGGAGTTTGTGCTTTATGCAATACTCTCGGCAAGTGGCGTGCCATTTCTGCGGAGAGGGACCGAATCATATGGGGTAAAACCCGGTGCAATGAAGTCAATCTTTCGGATTTAAAACCCTTTAACCCTTTCGCCCTGTATTATTTTGACCTCTGGACGCATTTATTTTGCGATTCAAATTTAACATTCAATGTCAATTAGTTTAATCCTTTATAACTCTTGTACTGTTTCTCTAAAGTATGACATATTGTATATTAAATTGTTGCTAATTGGATGTGGAACACATTAATATAATAATATTTTACATCAGGTGATATACGTTTGAGAGAATTAGGTTATTGTAGCATGACTATTTTGAAAAAACGAAAAATCATAAAAATATTTTTACTCTCCGGTTCGTATTACATCTTAATATTTATAGATGTTTCAGAAGTAGTATTTAAATGAAGATAATCCATGTGAAACATATTCTATAAGTTTCATCTAACTAGGTGCAGTAGTTTTTATAATATTCACTTTTTAGTGTGGACACGTCAATAAATGGAATGTGGAACGCCATTCTTTAGATGCAATTATTACATTAGACTTACAACTATCGATACTGCTTTTCATAAACAATCAAATGTCATTATTACTGTCAATTAAATATTCTTCATTACTATCACAAGTTATAATTTGATCTAACAGTACTCAAGATTACATTGTAAACATCAGCGAAACATTAAAGTTTTTAAAAAAGTCTCGACTTGAATGCAATAATACACTGCTTTCCTTCTTTCAAATCTTTGTTAAATGGAGATAGTAATGTACCTACATATATGTACTTTCCGTTTTTGAAGATTTTTTAACTTCAGTAAAGGGGTTCTGAAGATACATTCGTTTCCGTGAACAGACATCCAAAAGCCGATATATCGGTTCTGCGACATCATGAACATTACTCTGAACCGATATATCGGCTTTGCAGTCCCGTTGGGTTAAAATGTATTTTGCTCTGCGGACTCATTTTTAATGCAATATATACTGGATTATAGTCTGTCCATTAATTCGTGAGCACGTTTGAAATTGATTTTCTCGAAAACTACCTGTTGGATCTCAGTGATTTTTGCAAGCAGCCTTAGAATATCCATGACGCTAGAGAAATATTTTTTTCCAAGAAAATTTGATGTAGTTTGAAATATTTTTCTTCAGGTTATATTAAAATCAACCTCACCGGATTGTACACAATAGTAACAGATTTACGGTACACAGACGCGTTGTTTTAAAAATACATTATGGTAACATTGAAATATCGTGCGTAAACAACAATTTCATGGGAATTCCCGTGCACCTAACCCAGTCGACTTTGAAAGCGGAAAGCATATGACGTTATAATTGGGATACCGTTGTATAGTTATAGGTGTATCTCGCTATTTGTATGAAGCTATTGTATCATATTTGTTGGCTTATCAAAACTGACATTGATATCACATTCATAATGAGTCTGAAGTGCACATTTATAACAATGCAGAAGGTTACAGTTTTACTATACCAACACTTCCGTAGGGAATCTAAGAGAGGTCATCTATATTGCGATATTCATAACCCTGAGAAACGAACGCAACTGGCGCTTGGTCTGAATAGAGAATCCTTTTCCGATGGATTAAACAGGACACAAAGTGCACTAATGTCAAGCAAGGAAGGAAAAGAACAATTGACGACTTTGACATAGATGTCATAAGACGGAGCTCTTGAAAATGTTTGCAACAAATCAACTTGTTACTCTCAGGAAACTGAAATTAAAACTGCAATCAGATTGCAGCATAGACATTTCTAAAAGTACTCTATGGAAAATTGTAAGAGCGCCGGCTTCACCTTCAGAAAACTATAGGCGGCAGGAATATTATTTGTGAAAAGCCACATTTAATTGCTGCCCGAAGTAAATACCTGAGGCAGATCCATGAGCGGCGGAGGAAAGGCTATGATATTGTATATTTGGACGAATCCTGGGTCAATGATCACCACACCAATGCTAAAGAATGGCAATCAGTAGACGGTGAACAGAAAAGAAAATACCAAGCAGCAAAGGCCAACATATTATACTAACACATGCAGGAAGCAGTGAAGAAGGTCTTGTCCATGACGCTGGACTTATTTTCCAATCAAAAAGTACCACGGTAGGGACTTCCACACAGAAATGAATGGACATATTTTCAGGCACTGGATGGAGAAAGATCTACTTCCAATTCTAAACAGACCATCATGCTTGGTAATGGATAATGCATCCTATCACAACGCAGTATCAGCGGGAGACAAAGTACCAACTGCATCAAATACAAAAGATCAAATTAGGACTTGGCTTGCTAAGGAAAATGTCAGCTTCGATGATACATATTTGAAACCCGAGTTGTTCCACCTGGTGAGGATGACAAATAAGACAAAGGTGTTTCATATTGACAAAATCATTGCGGAATACGGCCACACGTCTTTGCGACTACCTCCATATCATGCTCACCTCAATCCGATAGAGCTTGTCTGGGCTAAAGTAAAAGAGCAAGTTGCCGAACAGAACAGGACGTTTAAAATGTGTGATGTTGAAGTTCTGACACGTGAGTCCCTCTCAATGATAGACATGCAGTTCTGGAAGAAGTGTGTTGAACATGTGCTCCGAGAGGAAGACGAGTACTGGCACCGAGATGGATTACAATTTGTCCAGCCAGTAACAATTATCAACCTCATGGAATCGTCAGATTCGGGATGATACAAATCATATTTTGATTACAGACTGAGAAATAGCAACGATACATTTCCATATCCAAATGCGTCTACCATCATACAATTTGTGGTGAAGTTAAGACACCCTGGGGTCTAATGGTGACCGAAGGGAGGACTAACTGTTGCATATTGTATCCAAGTTCACGATTGCACATAAAGGACAACACAATTAATTACTTGACCTATCAAGTTAATATGGAGATACACCTATGAATAGAATTGACATGGACAAATTCTAGGGATTACTGTAAAATCTAAAATTTGAGCCCCCATATTTGCAATTGTCATAAAAGATCAAAGGAATTCGCTGATGTGCAAAATCCGTAGCATCTATGGGCTAAAGGTTAGCTTTATTTTAGCGTCATGGATATTCTAAGGCTGCATGCAAAAATCACTGAGATCCAACAGGTAGTTTTCGAGAAAATCAATTTCAAACGTGTCACAATTAATGGATAGACTATAGTCAGTATACTGGCTTTGAGTCTTTTATAAAATACCACAAGCCGGTATATCCGCTCAGAAGGTTGAAGAGGTTAATGAAATCACAGTAGTTGATTTAACATATACATGAACACATGACAAAGAAAAATACCCAGATAATATCAAGAAAATGTTAGAATCAGTTGACAAATGAATGATACATGATAATAAATATCTGATAAATGGACATTGTCATGTAAGGAGGACAATGAAATCCTTAACAGTGGTATTGAAAAAAAGTGTACCTCTTTTGCAGTTTGTACTTGGAGTATTGGATATTTGATAGAGTAAAGGAAATGACAGACTCCAGGATCAGCTGGCTCACCGTACTAAATGAGAAATTTATTAGTACACGTTCTCTCTCTACCACCAAGGTGACACTGTCTGAGTCTAGACTTGACTGCTAGTTCTCACACTTATTCTTGTGTCTGAAACTCGCCCATATCAGTTTTTGTGTGTTTTTTGGCCTATATCACATTCATATTTGGTGTATAGTTGTACTGCAGCCTTTCTCATTATAAGATTTATAAAATAAACAGATTGTCTCTGGATTGTGGGAACATAAACCATCACCAAATGAAACAAATGATACTGGCTGAAAGTTGTTTAGTGACAGCTTCTGTCAAAATCTGTATGATATCTCTCAGAGGAATGTAACCTTTGTAGAGTTAAGCACATCATTTTAACAGCAATGGGCACATAAATCCTGATAATAACATTCTAACCTTATTCTAACAATAGGAGTTTATCTCCCATTGAAAACAACAGACTGTGAGGTTAAAGGCTAATAGGGTTCTAGTCCACATAGAAGTATGGGCTCCGCTAGGTCAGGATTTTTGTGTGTCTTATACTATGAGGCAAACCTGGATATAAAAAAGCATACAGCAAATGGATGTGCTGGTCTACAGGTCTGTAGGAACCAAACTGACAAACACACTTATGTTCTAAGGTGCAAAGTCACACACATACCACAAAGGTTTGTTTAACAAGTGGTTCCTATAGAATTGAAGAAGAAATATGATCAGGATATGAACACCTTACATACCGTTGCCTGATATAGATTACTTCATCTTCATATTTTTACTCTTCCATCTCATATTTTTATCTTGTTTTAAAGTTCCGCTTTTATATCTTAATTTTTGCCTGTGTGTTGCTGCAGCCTGAATATCAATAACGAATATCAATAACCTACAAGGCATGTCATAAGAGGCAATTGAGGTAGGGGCCCAGGGAAGATACCCTAGTAAGTAAAGAGCATCGCAGAAATCGGATGTGCTGATCTACTAGCAGGCGCATACCTGGGACAACGTAAATCAAACTTAGGCTTAGATTACATAGAAACAAATATGGAGCATTTGAAGAAGAATATCTTCATTTACTAACTGCAAAATATTTCCTTGTGTCATATTGTTCTTATAAGATTCATCAAATTTAATTATTTTATTTGTGCAGTTTTATGTCTCGTACTGAAAAAAGAAAATTGTTGTAGAGTCATCAAATCTGTATATTTGAGAAAACTCAAATATTTTCTCTCACTAAATGAACACACATAAGCTCAGAACATTAAATGCTGTAAAAACAAAGGTAAAACAACATGAATTCAGAGACCATAAATATCAGCGGAAACAAGGTTCACCAAAATAAAAAACAAGAATGAAATAAATAAAAGAATTCAGTGTTACGGTAACATTTTACAACGAATGGAAGACATGACAAAGAACTATAAATTCAAGCACAAAAAGTTAACACAAGTTACAGAATGACATAAACACTGACAGATTATGTAACACTGCCAGTAAAAAAAAGATGCAAGAAATCGTTAATTGTATGCAGATACAATTAAATTTGTACTACAAAAGCCAAACGGATCCAGAAAAATGAAAACAGTGAGATGAAGTGCAACATACAAAATAAATTACCTGTAAAATAAACTTTAAACATAATATAATATCATAACGTAAAATTCGCTAGTATTGTATATCTATTTCTATCTATCTATCTATCTATCTATATATATATATGTGTGTCATGGTGGAAACGTCAACACACAAAACTCAACATGTTTTTCTGTCCTCAACTATTCAAGAGCATGTGGGGAAATCTTGTCCTGACCAGCTCTTAATGTTGTAAATCTATGACTTCCTCTGTTCTTTCTTCTCCTAGCACCCTCAACTGTTCCCTGCAAGATAATCTTTGAAAGTGTATCAAGCCTTACTACATTTCCAAATTGGGCAAACTTGTGTCATTTCACCACTGCCAAAAGTGGTTACTGTTGGTCTGCAAATTTATTTTAACTTCGACAAATCAATTTTTTATGTTCTGAGAAAGAAATTACAAGTACACACCCGTATTCAAGCCTCTAAACCACATAAAACTATTAAAAAAGAAAAAACTGGTTAAAATGAATATCACAGCATTTAAGGTGTTCACATTGGTGCTCAATCTAGTACAGCAGACTTAACGGTAGCTGAAAATATCAGCAATGCAACATTTACATTAACTATGGTAATGATTGACAATTTTTCCATAACTATGGTGATGATTGACAATTGTTCCACAACTCAGACAGTCATTACAAGCTGGGTAGACTACAGATTTGACAGTATCGGAAATGAAAACTGTAGATGGATGAATACATTCAACTTACTGCCAATGTGCTACGCCAATCATAAAATTAAATGAGTAAGAATAGACACATTTTGGAAAAGAATACCATGAACAAAGTGTGGTGATAAAACAAACACAGCATTAACTCTTAGTGGACCAGAGCAAAAGCCATGTTTTTACAAGCCATTTGTTTTTATTTAAAAAAATGCATTATAGTGTGGCTCCTGGTAAAAAGGTGTTCAACCCAAATCCACATAGTATAGCATTTAGTCCACATGGAGTTCACACTGACTCACATACCATTTAAATATTAAAATACAAAAATGATTATTAAAAATAAAAAAATATGGTGACATAAATCTTCACTTTCTTCAGTGATTAACAACACTTGAGCTTCTGACCTGCAATCTAGTGCAATGTGATTGTATCAGTATATGTTTATAAGATATTTCTTTGCAGCAATTTCAATATATATGACAATGGGTTAAAAAAATAACAAGATGTTGTACTTATCTCAAGAAGAATTTTTACAAGAAATAAGGACTTGGATTCTCTGCAAGGAGTCAATTCTAACTTTTTATGTGTATTAACTGATTGTGCACAAGCCATTGCTTTAAAGATCCACAAGCCCATCTGCCCAGCGTGTTCATAGCGCGTTGGACTACGGGTGACTATCCCTCTGTGCGTGCGGGTTCAATTCCGTGGGATGGCAGAAAAGCCACAGATTCCCCAGATTTACGGTGTTCGTGGCACCGAACCAAAGGGTTACGATGTCCATGATACCGAGCTGAAGAGCTGTAAAGCTCAAGTGCTTCTGGATCAGAAAAAAAAAAAAAGATCCACAAGGTTTATCACATGGACGTTTCATCACTTTAAAGATTTGACATTTTACGTTGCTTTTTCATTACATCCCACTCCTATTCAAGATTTATATTAACTAAAAACTACTTAAAAGTGAAGTGTAAAAGATAACGAATACATATCATCGTAGTTTATGCTAGAAATAGAAGTGAAAAGAAGTTTTAACATTCATTCTAGGATACCCTGTGACCAAATAAAATAGAGATTTTTTAATGAATGTTCAAGATGATAGTTTGTAAACAGTTAATAAATAATGCATCCATTCATAATTTTTTAAATGTTTATGTATTTATAACTTGCCCGAATGGTGCTGGGGCCAGCAAGGGAAGCAAAGAATAGTACCACTGCGACCTACAAGGTATGTCGTAAGAAGCGACTGATGTAGGACAGGAAGCTACCTAGTAAATAAAAAGCATCGCAGAATTCGGATGTGCTGGCCTTCTTGTAGGCGCATAACTGGCACAACATATAATCACTCTTAGGCTCAGATCACATACAAATCACACAGAGTGGTTAACAAGTGGTCGATATGGAGCGTTCAAGTAGTAGTAGTATTTATAACTGGATAACCAATATGATTAGACCAGCCGGACTTGTTTATTCAACATATTGTTCATCAAGACCCTTGGTAAGTTGAATTTGTGTTCTCTCAACTTCAATATTTATTTTTAATGAATACTAATATGTTTCCTGCATTGATCACTCTGCATTGAATTTGCTAATATAGTAAATATTTTGTGAAACTACATCCACTAGTTTTCAATTTGAAATATAATAAGTCACATTGTAAATCATATTTAGAAACAACATTTCAGTTTTTGCTAAACTACAAGTGCAACTTTTTGAACTAAAAATAATTCTGCTCAGAGACCAAGAAAACTCCACAGGGAACAAGTTAACATACACACTTTGAAATAACGAACAAAATTATTATTATTAAGATTGAAAATGTCACATTTGGTTATTAAAAAATCACGATTACTTCTTGAAAGAGCTGTGCCTCAGATTAAAGAGGCGTTAATACCCTACACAACAAACAAACAAGAACAAGATATAACTTATCTGTACCATGTACAAACTTCAAACCTTACTGCATAATTTATCCATCATCTAGTAAACTTTACATATAATTTATCCATCATTTAGTAAACTTTACATATGATTTATTCATCATCTAGTAAACTTTACATATGTCTTATCAATCATCTAGTAAACTTTACATATGATTTATCCATCATCTAGTAAACTTACATATGTTTATCCATCATCAGTAAACTTTACATATGATTTATTCATCATTTAGTAAACTTTACATATAATTTATCCATCATCTAGTAAACTTTACATATAATTTATCCATCATCGTAGTAAACTTTACATATGATTTATTTGTCACTAAACTGTTTACAGTACTTGTTATTGAAAACGCTTTCTATTTCTAACAAAACAAACACTGACAAAATAATAAAATAGCACCAGGAAACAAACATATTTCATCCAGATTCACAATCTTATGCACCGCTGCTAAGGACCAAGTTGTGTACACTTTCATGCATCAATAATAGTTAATCAAAAGTCTGCATATCTTCTAAAGATGCACAAGCTGGCATTTTGTCCAGGAAGTAAGTTGTCATGTCCCCTTTGCCTTTGACTCTGACTACGCCTCTCAAACTTAAAGAGTAGCCATTCTTGGATAAGATATTGGAAACCTCCAGCGTCACCTGAAATGAGAACAAATTTGATTTATATATATAGAGTTGGTGTCACCTGTCGTCAGGGGCAAGTTTTACATACATAGATACTATTAGTATCACCTGTGTTCAGGACACGTTTGACATAAGTACAGTTAGTGTCACCTCATGGTAAAAGTTTGACATAAATACGGTTAGTATCACCTGTGCTCAGGACAAGTTTGACATGATTGATTGAAAGGACCATTATCATTGCACTTCGGTGAGTAACCATGTGTGCTTCAATCTCTTTCTTATACAGGACGATCTAGGTGGCAGTGTGCAAATTTTGTAGCACTGCCGAGGGTCTCCAATGTAATTTTGAAGATGGTGAAATATTTTGTAGGAATTTTATTTTTTAATATGTTTTCTAATGAATTTTGCCAGGGCAGCGACTTTCCAGCCTGCTCTTCTCAATTTTGAACTGCCAAGGGTTCTTTTAACGTGCTCAAATTGAACATGGGAACTACGTTTTATCGTCCATCTTTGATAGGAGTAGGAACTCAATGTGACCTACATTTCTTCTTCGATTGCTTCATATCCACCACTTGTTATCCACTCTTTCTGATTTGTATGTGATCCGAGCCTAAGAGCGATTGTATGTTGTGCCAGTTATGCACCTACAAATAGGCCAACACATCCTATTTCTGCAACGCTTTTTATTTACTAGGGTAGCTTCCTTAGGCCCCTACCACAGTGCCTCTTATGGCATGCCTTGTAGTTCACAGTGTTACTATTCTTTGCTCCCCTTGAGAGTCCCGACAACAAACAGACGCTCATGTACACTAAGATCAGGAATCTCTGGAAAAATATCCCGATGGCTCCACGAAGGAGCAAACCAAGTACCTTTGGCACGAGAGGCAAGCACCTAACCATCACACCACATCTGACATACATACAGTTAGCGTCACCTGTAATCACACAACAACTGACGTTATTTACTACTTACTATCACACCAAGTAGTATTTGCAGACAGACATACTGACCTGTATCTTATCAGGCACTCCTGTGGAGTCCATCCTACTGGCCACATTGACAGTGTTGCCCCAGATGTCATAATGAGGTTTCTTGACCCCAATTACTCCTGCTACAACAGGTCCAATGTTCAAACCTAGGATACAATAAAACAGCATCAACAGGAATATAAATGATCTATATACTTTCAATGTATATAATATTTCTTAATGAAGAAATCAACACTTAAATAGGCCACTATATTTAACAGACTATTAAAGAGAGCATGTCATAAAATAAATTCTTCTTCTTCTTTGCGACCAATTTTAATCATTCTTTGTTTGATCTTTGTCAAGAACGTGTATACGTTGCACATTGGCTTGATAGGCCCCTAAACACAGACTTCTACACGTTTAGGACACATGCATCCGATTTCAGCCAAACTTCCTTAGTCACCTCTTACGACATGCGTGGTAGGTAACAGTGGTTCTATCCTTTACACCCCAAATTTGGGCCCTGGTAACCACTCGGGCGTTAAAATAAATAAATCTAACCATAACTTTTATTTTACATGAACCATAACTTCCCACAATAAATATATTCCGTTAATGCTCTCAATATGAGAGCTGCAGTAGCATAGTTGTTAGTGAACTCGCTTCTTACGCTAGTGGTCTGGGTTCAATTCCACAGTGGGCGGGATTTTTCTGATGGTAACGGCTCTTAGATCAACCAAGACTAAATTGGGTACCAGGAAAAGCACTGGGAAGTGAAGGTGGCCAGCATGATTTTGACCACATCATCAATGAAAAATATGGGCCTAACACTGTCTTACCCTATACAGTATACCCTGTTGTATAAAAATGGTCCTTTACTTTACTTTTTTTTCTAAATGATCAATATATTTGATATATAGAAACAGTATAACAGAATTCATAAACAAACAACAATATAGTGATTTAACTAAAAAATAACAAGTTAAACAAAAAAAGTAAGTAAAGAACTCGCTTTTCTACAATGAGGTATTTTTGGGAATATAGTTTAGTTGACAAAATCATCATCATTGCACATCAAATTAATTAGTCCTTAAGTGTTTAATTTCATCTTTAGTAATGTCTTTCAGTATGTTGGCAATGACACACATTCTATGTTAGTTTACTATTCATCTTTGATGCCTTGTATAGTGCTCTTGTCAAGCTATACCATGATTGATTTGATATTCTTGTATTTGTCTGACCAACTGTGCACGATGGATGATGTGGGCAACATCACGATGACCGCCTTTACATGCCAGTGTTTATCTGGTACCAAATTGAGACTGAGTCGGCCTGAAGCTGCACAGTTGGGTCTGAGAGCCGCGCAGTCAGAAAAATCCCACCTCCACTGTAGAATTTTATCTTGGTATCTTAGAAGTGTGCAGTAGGTAGGAGGACCAATTCCTTTCCTCACATATAGAATGTCGAGTGTAGGACTTCAAAAGTGTATTAACCACTAATCAATTAAAAAGTAATACAAAATATAAATATCCAACACTGCACCCTGCCATGGCAAGCATCAGAAACTGTTGAAGATTCATTGCAGTCAATATTCAATATGGTGATGTGATGGCACTTCATCTAATCTGACTCCATAAATTACCATAGTGCATGATGAGGAGCTACTATGGAGATTCTCGATGCTTCTAGGGCTCTCTTGTGAGTGGTTGAACAACAAGACCCCCATAGATTGAATCTGGAAGTCTGCAAGCAGAATGAGTGGACAGCATTCAGAGGTTACATCTCAAGACAATGACTTGACTGTGCACACCTGGAAACATGATGAAGTGCAGGGCAACGAAATGCTGACTTTCTTGCAAACAATGTTCGACTAAAGTCAGCAGAAGTATGGAAAGAGCCGATGTCAACAAAACTGTGCACACTCATTTATGTGATGTGGTTGAGTCTCAGACACTGGATCGATTGCAAGAATTGGGACTTAAGTTTCTACATGCCAGACAGTGTCATCTTTGTGGTAGAGAGAGATGATATTCTTTTCTTTTTTTGAACACTACATATAGAACACTTGTTAGCCACTCTGTGTGATTTGTATGTGATCTAAGCCTAAGAGCAATTGAACATTGTGCCAGTTATGCACCTAAAAGTAGGACAGCATATTTGATTTCTGCGATGCTTTTATTTACTAGGTAGCTTCCTAGGCTCCTACATCAGTCGCCTTACGACATGCGTGTAGGTCACAGTGGTACTATTCTTTGCTTCCCTTGCGGGCCCCGCACCACACGGGTGGAGAGAAGATATAGTAATCAACTTCTCATGAGTATGGTGAGTAAGTAGATTTTGGGATGGATGCTGCAGCGGAGGACAGAGCCTGCGTGGGAATGCCCAATGTGCCAAGATGCTGATCGAATAACAGAGCATAACATATAACGTACTCTATCAGATATATATATATATATATGTTGAGAAACTAACCTATCCTCATTAGGAAGTGATTGAAAGAATTCTCATTGATGTACTGAAGCTGTTTCTGCAGAGCAAATGTGTAGTCTGCCAATGCTAATATATGAGTCATATCCACAAAATTTGTTTGACTTGTCAATCCTGCGGCACACATGTAGGTCTGACCAACTGTCTTAATTTTCTCCACACAAAAGAATCTTTTGTGGGTTAACAACTGAAAAAGAAATATTAACAATGTAATCTTTAAAACAGAAGATGGTGAAATGTATTTTGTATTTTCACAGAAGATGGTAAAATGTACAGAGAAATCGAGATTAGATGCCAAGACCAATGTAGTGACATATCAAATGTCCAAACTGCTCAAACACCTAAACATAGACATGGCAGTCAAGCAACAAATAATAAATTGCATATTTGTACCAACTCTTTGTTACCAATGTCAAACATAGTCCCTAACTAAATGCCAAGAAAGAAATATCACAACAGGGGAAATAAACTGTTTAAGAAATGCTGTCAATGGTACAAGATGGGATATATTGAGAAACGAGAACATTAGAAATGTTATTGGAATCACACCATGCATCCAACATATTAGAAAACAACAAATAAAATGGTTTGATCATCTAATGAGGGTGAAATAATATCTACTACCATCTCCTGTCTATAACAACCGACAACCGGGCGCAGAGCCAGAGGAAGACCAAGAACCTGATGGATAGTCAATATCACAGATATCCTGCGACATCAAAGACCAACAACTACAGATGCAACACACCTGGCACAGGATAGAAAACTGAAACTCCCAACAGCACTTCACAGCACATGTGGATAAGACAAGACAAGCTTTAAAAGAGTCTAAGAATTGAATGATTGGTTGATAGGACCATCATCATTACACTGTGGTGAATAATCATGTTTGCTTTAATCTCTTTCTTACATAAAAAGAACTCGGCAGCAATGGTCAAACTCTGTAGCACTTGCACGGATTCCCAATATAATTTTGAAGATGGTCAAACTCTGTAGCACTTGCACGGATTCCCAATATAATTTTGAAGATGGTCAAACTCTGTAGCACTTGCACGGATTCCCAATATAATTTTGAAGATGGTCAAACTCTGTAGCACTTGTGGATTCCCAATATAATTTTGAAGATGGTCAAACTGTGTAGGAATGTTTTACAATTATTTTGTTTAATACATAATTTACAAATGAAACATACATTTTCAGAAAGCTTGAGATGTCCACTACACAATAGAGTCATTATTTTTCGACATAGTCACCTCCACGTTCCCACACACGCCAACGTCGAACTAGTTGTTGCATTCCGTCTAAGAAAAAATCTGATGATTTTTCACGAAGCCAGGTACGCACATCTGCTGCCACATCCTCATCAGAAGCATATCTGTTTCCCTTAAGATGTTCCTTGAGCTTTGGGAACAGGAAAAAGTCACAAGGTGCCAAATCAGGGCTATATAGTGGGTGCGCTAAAATGTCGTCAAAATTGAGACGCTCTAATGCTGCCGCTGTTTGTCTACTGGTGTGTGGACGAGCATTGTCATGTTGAAGGACTGTGTGTTTTCCAGGACGAACACGTAGCAGTCTTGCCCGTAGTTTCTTCATCGCTTCCACATACCGATCAGAATTGACAGTATTGCCGCTTCCAAAATTCTGTGTGGATTACGCCTGGCAGTCCCAAAATGGTCATCAAAACTTTTCCGCTGACGCGACAGTTTTGAATTTTTTTGGGGTGGGTGAGTTTTGTGCCTGTATTCCATAGACTGGCGCTTGTTTTCAGGGTCGTAATGATGCACCCATGACTCATCGCAGTGACAATTCGGCAGATAAAGTCATCGCCTTCTCGTTCATATCGCATCAGGTGTTCCTGACACGTCCTGATGTCATCAGATTTTTCTTCGCGAATGCAACAACTAGTTCGACGTTGGCGTGTGTGTGGAACGTGGAGGCGACTATGTCGAAAAATAATGACTCTATTGTGTAGTGGACATCTCAAGCTTTCTGAAAATGTATGTTTCATTTGTAAATTATGTATATTAACAAAGTTATGGACTTGGAGGCATTACTTTTCAATGCGCCTCGTAAATTTAACCTGACAGTGGCTTTCCAGATTATTATTGATTTTCAACTAGCAAGAGTTCTTTTATGCGCGCAATTTGAACTCAATGCCTATATTTTATTAAGAAAAACCTCAGAGACCCACAGATGTGCATATAAACTATCTCTGCCACGAAAATTGCACTGAGATGGTCACCAGATGGTACACAAAAACATGGAAGACCCAAATCGACCTGAAGTAGAACAGTAGACAGGAACTGAAAGAAATGAATCACAGTTGGAACACAATACAGAGGGCGGCCAAGAATAGAGAAGAATGGTGTGAATTTGCTGCTGCCCAAAGAGTTAGCGGCATCACAGGCTAGAGGGTGAGAGTGATAGTGTTCCTGACTAACTGCACACCAATTGATTCGGTATTCTTGCAGTCTGGTTTGAGTTGCAGTGTTACTACTATTCCTTTAATCATCTACACATCCTCTTTCTCTTATGAAATTCATAATATCAGCCTGGTTCACTGCTCGCCTGCTTATTACAGCAACCATAGCTGCAAGCTTGTCAGCGTGTTATTTTCCTTTACCCTGCATGTCCTGGCACAAAAATAGAACTGATTTTTGTCAGCCTAGACCTCTTCAGAGACTCCAACCATTGTCTTCAAGCCCAGCCAAATCGATCTTCCTGAACATATTCATTAAGTTCCTGAGAAAACATGCATGAATAAAAGTTTGTGACTCCAGATGAACAATCACTTTAGTTACTGCTCCAATCTCTCATTTTATAGTCATGGCAAAACCACAACTGTTTTCATTCCTGACATCCTCTCTGCTTGAGCAGTGTGAGCCCATGAGCTTCACATGTGCTAAGTCACTAACCCATCTGTGTAAATGATCCAATTGTCTCAGAAATCAACCTGAACTTCTGCTTCCACGAACACTGGGTTTTCTTGTCTGCATTCTCTATCAAGTCTGATATGTACTGAAAAGGATGTATTGATTCTTGTTGGCATTGGTATCCATTCTTCACCAGGTTCAATATCTTCAAGTGAACACACCTTTTAAATACAGTCCTCAGTCAGGCCCATTCAAGAATTTCCTCTTTTCAACCTATTTCCCTTTACTCACTTTATTTTCACTTGCAACAGATGTTGTGTGTCAGCAATCTTAATTAAATACAAACAATATTGCAACAAACAACCTAACCTAACCTATGAAATTCACAATAATCTGCTAAAAGGGTCTAAAGCCAAAGGATTGACTTCATTGCACTGGGTTTTACCCCGATTGCTTGGTCCCTCTTCGAAGAAATGACACGCCACCTGCCACAAGTTTTTCATAAAGCACAAATTCCATAGCTTGGCAACAATCCTAGTAATCTCTGGAGAAAAATGCACCAGTGAACAGAAATGACCATGGTTCATGTGATTCGAACCTACGACCTTTGGAAAGCAAAGGCTTAACCACCTAGCCACAGAGACCCCTCTTACTTAGTATAACCACTTAGCCACAGAGACCCCTGATAAGTAAACCAAAATCATTAGCCACAAATTACTTAACATAACCTCTTAGCCACAGAGACCCACTTACTATGATGAAACTCACTTAGCCACAGAGACCCTATTCTCATTATTATAACCATACTTTCCACAGGATCCCATTTATTAGTATAACCACTTAGCCACAGAGACCCTGATAAGTAAACACAATCATTATTGCAACAAATAACTTAACATAACTCTCTCTTTCTTCTCGATCCCACTTAACATATGATATACAAAGGCTTTTTAAAATTTGAATAGTAAACACAACAGCAACAAATAACTTAACATAACTCTCTTTCTCTCGCGATCCCACTTAACATATGATGAAAGCAAAGGCTTTCACTTAGCCACAGAGACCCCTGATAAGTAAACACAATCATTATTGCAACAAATAACTTAACATAACTCTCTCTTTCTCTCTCGCGATCCCACTTAACATATGATGAAAGCAAAGGCTTTCACTTAGCCACAGAGACCCCTGATAAGTAAACACAATCATAATTGCAACAAATAACTTAACATAACTCTCTTTCTTCTCGCGATCCCACTTAACATATGATGAAAGCAAAGGCTTTCACTTAGCCACAGAGACCCCTGATAAGTAAACACAATCATTATTGCAACAAATAACTTAACATAACTCTCTTTTTCTCTCGAGGTTTCCCACTTAATATATGATGAAAGCAAAGGCTTTCACTTAGCCACAGAGCCCCCTGATAAGTAAACACAATCATTATTGCAACAAATAACTTAACATAATTTCCTCTTTCTCTCTGCGATCCCACTTAACATATGATGAAAGCAAAGGCTTTCACTTAGCCACAGAGACCCCTGATAAGTAAACACAATCATTATTGCAACAAATAACTTAACATAACCCCTCTTTCTTCTCGCGATCCCACTTAACATATGATATTCACAATAATCTGTTTTAAAATTTGAATAGTAATGGCGGAGCAACAGATTCATTCACAGCACCAGGATGCATTGGAATGTGTTGTTAGTGTGTTTTTAACATCAAATGTTCATACAAGGATGAATCTACGACTTCCAACAAACCGGTAGAGGATTGTTTATACAAGCCCTTTGCTCAAGAATTGTGGGGAATACTGAGGAAAAACGCGATAACACCGCGATCAAAACAAACAGATAATGACAAAGCGGACGGAAGTAGCAGCCACACAGAACAAAGCAATACGTAAAAAGATGGTTAGAAGGCATTGCAGAATCCTGCCAAAGAGCAAAAATAACAATCACTCAAGTCACCAGAACAGCGCAAGACACAAACAGAAAAACCTGACACAGCAACAACCCGGTAGCAGTCTGATGACAAAATAAGAAGATATAACCAACACAAAACTTTATTGTAACACAAGAACCTACCGTATCAAAGTCTGCAATAATCTCATTCAACAATCTTAGACATTCAACACCCTCGTTGTTTGCCTCAAGTTCCATGTAAAACTCTGAAAAGTTGACTATAGAAGCAAACATCACACCCACATTATTAATGTCTCTAGTAAATTCTGCAAAATGAAATAGTTTGTTAAATGTCAGACAAAACTAGATTTAATTTTACATATATAATAAATATCTAATTGCTCAGGAAGATTGAAACAAGTTGAGCTCAGAGACAATGGTTGGAGTTGTGAGGCGTCTAGCTGAAAAATAAATGTTTATTTTTGTGCCAGGCATGCAGGTGTAGGAAATAAGCGATAGGCTTGGAGGTATGGCCACTGTAAAAGCAGGTGAGCAATGGACCAGGCTGATATTAAATTCTAAGAGAGATGAAGAAATGTTTTTTCCTCCATCCAGAAGCACTGAGCTGAAGTCTTGCTCGGTGCCATGGACAAATAAATTCTTAGTTCGTGCCAGGAACACCAGGAAATCTGGGAAATCTGTGGCTTTCTGCCAGCCCGCTGAATTGAACCCGTACACAGAGGACTTGTCCGTGAGTCAATGCGCTACAAACATCGCTGGGCAGGAGCAGAGAGAACTGGTAAATATTCAAGTAATAGTGGTGAATCTCCAACCCTAACCAGACTGCAAGAATTCCAAGTCAAATGGAGTGTAGCTTGACAAGAGCACTATAGTGGTAGTCAATGAAGAATAGTAAACCAACAAAGACCAGGTGTTATTAGTTGCCACACGCTGAGAGACATACTGAGGATAAATGAAGCACTTATGGACTAACTGGTTTAATGTGCAGTGATGATGATCCGATGACTAAAGAAACAAAATATCTATGGCAACCTATGGATAGAAAGTATGGAACTTATTCAAGAAGGATGCCAAGAAGCTCCATGTAATTAAGAGTGCAATGGAGACATGTATATTAGGAATCTTGATTAGAGACATAATCTTAACAGATGAAATCAGATGCAGAACTGAAGGTCTAAGGTCAAAGGATTGACTTCATTGCACCAAGTTTTACCCCATATGGCTCTTCCCCCCTGAAATCAGTCCTCTGCCTGACTGCATAAAGATTATACTTCTTTCAAATCCAACCTTTTCCAAGTGCGATTACGGCCCCGTCAGAAGTATATTCAGATGTTCAACGATTGAATACAAAGTAGGTATGACATGGATGTCTGATAATAAAGCAGCAATTGAGTGATGTCTGTGCTATTCTCCTCCCGGCGATTGCTAGATGATTTAAAAACTGGTTAAGCTTATATATCACATTGGCACTCCATGTATGAACCCCTAACAGCACTCCATCCTCCGCTGCAACAAGCAGACAAAATACACTTGCATCATATCCTGAGAAGTTGATTAGTATCCCTTGTTCTATAAGCAACACATTGCAATGGAACCCTTTCATACCCATCGTATGCAACAGTGTTAGCTCACTTGTTCATTGCTTATCCATGGAGTGATTGGTAGCATACCGTTTTCTCTCTACCCTGAAGACAACACTGTCTGGTATGTACAGACTTAACTCCTAATTCTCAAAATCGGTTCAGTGTCTGAGATTCACCCATATCACATAAATGAGCGTGTACCACATCAGCTCTGTCCATACTTCTGTCAGCTTGAGTCCGGGGTATTGTTTGCAAAAAGTCAGCTGTTCGTTGCCTGCACTCCAGCATGTCCAGACTACTTGGTACAAAATAATATCTAAAAAACTGTTGTTACTGCATGTAGTATCGCTTTTTAGGGCCACATGGGACAGGTGGGATGAGAGCCTGAGGAACTTAATGACCACATGACTAGTGCAGTCGCCGCAAAGCTGTTTAGGTTAGGATTTTTTACTTATGTCTACAAAACAGAAAAATCCTTGGCCGTACCATGAATTGAATATGGTCTCCCACTTGGGAGCATTCTCTAATTCATTCGGCCAGAGCTCCTCACTACTTGAAATGAAACCAGATATTCTTATTACTCCCATTTTTAGAAACAGTCTACATCTGACAAATAACATCTAGTAGAGTTTGTACTTGAGCGGTAGTAAGCTCGATCACAATCCAAGTGTACCTGGTTCAAACTCCGCGGTGGGCAAGTTTGGAAGCAAATTTGTTTCATGGGATTTTACTAATGGTAAAATAGACCTCACCGTTCAGAAAGCAATTACAAACTACTGAATGAATAAATGAGCCTAGAAAATCAATGACTCGGTTACTGTGGTTGATGGCTATGTCCTGTAAAGGATATGAGACGATTTTCATTTCAGAGTTTGCCAGCAGAAACCTAACTTACTGCATCATTCTTCATGTTAAGAAAGTGCTTGGCTACATGTAGAGGTAAAATGTTTGACAAAAGTTTGAGGTTGTACTCTCTGAGACTTTCCATTTCTTCTTTTTCTTCTTGTGCCTGAGGAGAAAAACAAAAACTATCAATAATTTGATCAAAGTTCTGTACTCATTAAACCAAAAAGTGACGAGAAATTAGTTTCAATGTGAGTATGATCACAGCACCCTTAGCGCTACAGCAAACTATTTCAAGTGGAAATTCTAAAATAAATCATTCTTCTGACATCATATGACTTTAGCGTAAGGGCAACTATTTCAAGTGGAAATTCTAAAATAAATCATTATTTTTATTCACCCTTCACCCCTAGGGAGACACAGTTCTGCACCAAGATTTTCCAAGCCCTCCTATCCAAGACCATCTTCTTTTCAGAACTTTCCACTCTCTACCCATTTTCTTGCATTTTGTTTCCAACTCCTGCCTTCAGGTGTTCCTGTGTCTTCCCTTACCTCTATTCTTCCAGGTTGAAAGAAGATGAGTCTGCAGTCCGATTTCTTATAGGATTTAATCAGGTCGCTTCATGAGTCCTTCCTTGCAGGGTCCTTCTTCTTCCTTGAGTGGCGAGTTACGAATTTCATTTGTTGTGATATCTGTAGCTATCTAGGTTTTTTATGGGGTACGGTAGCTAACCACATATACAAACTCCTTAGTGGTCTCTTACGACATGCTTGTCAAATAACAGTAGTTCTATTCGTTAAGAACACTCCTGATTTGGACCCTGGTTACAACTCGGGTGAATAACAGCATAAGAGACATAAAAAAGGTTAATTATGTCACAAATTAAATTTAATGTTAAAGAATATCAGTACTACTAAAACATTACATTAATAAATAACCATGCACTCACAGAATCCTGTAAAATTGCAACAAATCATTAAATTCATTATCATACATATGTAAAAGTCAGCCTGCTCAAACTGGAATTTTAAATTTCATGACTGAGCTAGTCAGCCTTATACTAGAGTAGGCTAGGGTATGAAATTCATGTATCTTTCTTCTTCTTCTTTTCTTTTTTTCTTCTTTTATCATCACACTGTTACCAGATTGTTGACCAATGTCATGGTTTTCAGCATTTTTGTCTTGCACTGCTCTAGTAGCTTGGGCGATAGATATTTTTGTTTTTAGACAAGATTCTGCTACGCCATCTTTCCATCTTTACCTGTGTCTTCCTCTCGCCTACTTTCCTGATGTTTTATAGTAGAAGAATCTGTTTACAGCAGGCCTTGGTTGCATTCTTATTATGTGGCTGAAACATTTCATTCCATGTCTCTTGATATAATTCAAGCAAGGTTCTGTCCAACTTTCTGTCTTATGCTGTTGTTTGTGACTTCATCTCTTCTGGTGTTGCTGGTAACTTTTCAAGACACCGATGTCACATGTAGTTATTTTTTGTCACTGTAATTTGTCCATTGTCCATATTTGGCACTGGTAGCAGAGCATAGGCATGAAAATGCTGTTGATCCTCTATTGTTTAGCTGGCAATGAGAAAAGTACAAATGTACAAATCACATTAAGTATCTTCTCAACACTTTATCCAAGACAGACTGGTACATTTCCACAGGCCGAAAAATTTATTATGGATATGCCTATCCTACACTAGTAGGGGCCTAACAGGGGCGCAACATTCTAATCGTTCTTGGCAAAGAGTGTTTATATATCACAATGAGAATGATCAAAATGGTCAAGAAGAACGTATGCAAACAAACAACAAGACTTTATCCAGCAGGCTATCACTAATCAATTCTCTACATCTAAATGACTGACACTAATCAGCAGATGTATGTTTCATCAAATCAATCTACAATATACTATGTGGTGATTTTTCACCTGTGCAACACTGCTTATCACTGTAATTGAACTCTTGGAAGTTAAGTAATATTTAAGACTGGAGTGTGGAAGCTTTATTTCAGTTCTTTGGAAGTTCTAATATGAACTGCTATTTATTGATCTATTTTTGTCTATTTATGGAATTTTGATCATATTATTGTCATTTTTTGATCTATTTATTGATCATATTTATTGATCATAATCATTGCTTCCTCTGCTCCCCCTGAGGTTCTTACAAAAACACCTTGTTCTCATCTTAAGCTTTATTTTAGGGACATTATATGTATTTTGGCTATTTTGTTCTTTATTTATATATTATATATGAGCGCTGTAGCGTAGTTGTTAGTGAACTCGCTTCTCAAGGCTGGTGGTCTGGGTTCAGCTCCGCAATGCGCGTGGAATTTTTCCCAACCGCGACGGCTCTCAGGTCGACCCAGCCTCAACTGGTACCAGACATGCTCTGGGAAAGTAAAGGTGGCCGGCGTGATATGAAAGGGTTCCTTTACTTACTTATATATATATATAGTAAAAGGAAAAAGGAACCATTTCATACCTCGTGGTATATAGCTCAATACAGTGTTAGGCCTGTTTATTTCATTGACCGTCGACACACGATGGGTGATGTGGTCAGCATCACGCCGGCCACCTTTACTTTCCCAGAGCATGTCTCGTACCCAGTTGAGGCTGGGTCAACCTGGGAACCGTCCCGGTCGGGAAAAATTCCACGCGCATTGCGGAGCTGAACCCAGACCACCAGCCTTGCGAATCGAGTTCACTAACAACTACGCTACAGCGGCTCATATATATATATATAGTACTTTTGTAAAAAACAATCTTAAAATTGTGTATGATGCCATGCAAAATATGCAGTTAATAATACCATGCACAATAAACATTTCAAACTGACATCTAAAATATACAAATAAAAATGTCATCTGAAATGTATAATAAAAAAATGTCATCCCAAATACACAGCTAAAAATAAATGTAAAATGTACAATTTCAAATGTCATATCACATCATCATCAGGTGCCATGTCGGCTGGAGGTAGGCGATCATGGATGCTATTATCTCAGATGTTGACGCTCTTCTGTGTCATGAAATTAGGCTATCCACAATTTTCTCCATCCTCCTCTGTCTCCCTCGGTTTTACTGTTGTCATAATCTGTTCTATGCCTCCCTTCTCATTACATGTCCAAAAAGTGATGATTGCCTCTTTCTTATATTGATTAAAAGCTTTCTCTGTGTCTTGATCTCATACAGCTCCACATTCATCCTTTTAACAGTCCGTGGGATTCTCATCATTCTTCTGAAAAAACATATCTCTCTTCCAGAAATTTTCCTATCTTTATGTTTACTGTCAACGACTCACGTATGTCAGTATTGGCTCTATGCAGCCCTGAATAACACTCCTTCTGAACTCAATTGACAGTGACTTGTTGCATATAATGCTTCTGATTTTCTTGATCACTGCTTTGGCCTGCCTATTCTGCTCTTTATTTCTGAGCTACCATCTGATATTGACTTGATCATGACTTCTATCTTTTTAATATTCAGACTTAGTGCTTTGTTGTTACTTTTTGTCACAATCTTATCAACTAGATGTCATATCACTTGCACAATTCCAAATAGTATATGAAATGCCAATACAAAATGTCATGTGATATGAAATGAAAATCGTGGCATATCCCAAAGGACGTAGCCATCAACCACGTAAACAAGTCGTGATTTTCTAGGCACCACTTATACGTTCAGTAGTTTGCCATTTTATTTCTGAACGGTGGCGTCATCGTCCTTTGTTAAAATCAACGGAAACAATTTGCAGCAAACTGTCCAGCTGATTCAATCTCAGACGTCAATAGCCGCACAACCCTAGGACACAGCGCCAACATGTGATATACAATTACAAATATACCACACAATAACAACTATCAATCTCAAATTAAATGTAACATTTCACTATAAAGAGTTCAAATATCATAAGAACGACAACGTGCATAGAGAGATACGCTCCAGTTGTCTCCTTTTCAACCTGACCTGAAAGGCAAAACAGGATTAGAGAATAGATAGAAAGAATATCATGTCAAATGTACAATTAAAAATGTCATAATAAAGATGCATTTTATAATACAATAGTAAATTACAAGTTTTCGCTAGAATTTTCCATTACACATATTGACAATTTTTAAATAGATGTCATAATGGTGAACACAATTCTCATCTACTATCACAGTCATCAGAATGTTTTTGGGTGAAACTCTTTGAGTAACTGTGGACAACAATTTACTTCTGTTTGTTTTTGGGTGACACTCTTTGAGCAACTGTCCACAACAATTTACTTCTGTTTGTTTTTGGGTGACACTATTTGAGCAACTGTCAACAACAATTTACCCTTGTTTGCCTATGTTCACATGCCAGCAGGTAATGAACCTGATGGACACACACTGTTCTCATGCACAGTGTGTTGTGTAATAGTATATCAAATTTTCTTTCACTCGTGTTCCTGCACTAGATATCTCCCTGCAATTGTTAATTTTTTTTATCCTAGTCAATGATTTTTTTACATTGCATTACATACCAGCTTACCCCAATCTTGAAACACCCAGCAATTCCAGTAGAGACTAAAAGAAAGATTATAAATTCAATCTTTATACCAACACTGTGCTACCAGAGCCAAACATGGGCACTGACAAAAGAACAAGAAAGGAAAATTACCACATGTGAAATGAGATGCTTGAGGAAAGCAGTAAATAAAACAAGAAGAGACCATATAAGAAATGAGAAAATTAGAAGAACAGTCGGAACAACACCTGCTGTTAGATTTATTGAAAAACAGAGACTCAAATGGTTTGGCCACTTGGTCAGAATGAACCCGAATACACCAGTTGCAAGAGTGTACAACCTGAAAATGGAATCATCAAGAGGAAGGGGCAGACCAAGAAAAGATGGGTTGATGGAGTTACAGACATCTTAAAACTCCACAATACCACACCATATCAAGCGACCGAGCGTGCATTATCTCGGAAACTGATCATCAGTTAAACCTGCTACGCCTAGCAGCAAAAAAGCAGAGAAGGACAAAAGAAAGAAGAATGATTTTTGTCACTTTTGCTGCATTTTCGTTGTTGCACTATGATTATGGAGAGCCGCTGTAGCGTAGTTGTTAGTGAACTCGCTCGCAAGGCTGGTGGTCTGGGTTCAGCTCCAGCAATGCGCGTGGAATTTTTCCTGACCGCAGCGGCTCTCAGGTCGACCCAGCCTCAACTGGGTACCAGACATGCTCTGGGAAAGTAAAGGCGGCCGGCGTGATGCTGACCACATCACCCATAGTGTGCTGACGGTCAATGAAAAATACAGGCCTAACACTGTATTGACCTATATACCACGAGGTATGAAAGGGTTCCTTTACTTTTTTTCTTCTTTTACTATGATTATGAGTCTAAAATATTTTGGCAGATCAGCAAAATTTGAACATCTACACCAGCTTTCTTTTTTACTAAAGCAAGTATTCAAAGGGAAGGAATCATGAAATACTGGGTCCATCACTCAGTGTATTTCTGAAGGTGCTTTTTTGCCTGTGTAAGTTATTTGTGTTCATTTTTATCAACCAAGTTAACAACCCTTTGTGATCTGTGTGGTTTGCGCCGAAAATGTGCATACGCTGTCACCTCCCCAGATCTCAGCGGCAGTGCACAAGTTCCATTACATCGGCGAGGGCCCGATGTAATTTAGAAGATGGTGAAGATATTTTGCAGAAATTTTACATTTTTATCTTTCTAATAAATTTTTCCTGGGGCAGCCTGCTCTTCTCAATTTTGATAAAGACTTATAACCAGTCCCTTTCATAATAAACTTGCTGTATTAGTTAATGCACTGAAATATAATCCAATTTTTCTCAAAGTTTTATTACAAATATTAAATAAGTTACCATGCCACAAATGTCTGTATAATTTCTATGTTATATAATAATGCTACATTATTTATAAAATTTTGATATTTGCAAAGTTCTAAAAAAAAAATTTGTTATATTAGTAAGCAAACTGTAAATATCAAAATCTTTTCAAAGTGCTATACTAAATTTATTATATTAGTCCTACAAAGACCAACGCATTTTATAAATTCTATAATAAAGTTGCTTTTTATGTCAGTGTTTTGTAAATAAAAGTAAAAGAGTAAAGAAACCCTTTTCATACCTCGAGGTATATAGGGTAATACTGTTAGGTTCATATTTTTCATTGACCATCGGCACACGACGGGTGATGTGATCAACATCATGCTGACTGCCTTTACTTCCCAATGCTTTTCCTGTTACCCAATATAGGCTGGGTCAACATGAGAGCCGCTACAATAGCAAAAATATTCAACGTCCACTGTGGTATTGAACCCGACCACTAGCATAAGAAGCAGTTCACTAACAATTATGTTATTGCGTCTCTCAATGCATATATGAACATATTCTTTAATTCTATAGCGAACTTGGTAAAATGGTCTTCTTCTTTTCCTCCTAATAAGAACACTAATGATGTAAAGGGCAACAAGAATCAAGCGTGGCATGTTGTGGATGGCCCATGCTTGATTCAGATATGCTTGGTTTTAGGAGAGGTGAAAAAAAAGTTAACATCAGTAGCCTGCTGATGACACAAAATATAGTATCTGACACTGCACTTGATGCAAGACTAGTCTTGAATGAATTAGATTCATCATCATCATCAAATAGCTTGTCCTGAGCAAAACTTTGCCACCCCAACAGTCCACTGGAATTTCTCTCTCTTATAGGCCAAATGTCTTGCCTCTGCAGCCATCATGTTTAAACATTAGATTAGGCACCAAAAGAGGCAGAACTCAGCGATACAATCGACAATGCCCCTCCCAAAGTGATTAACTGTGCTAAACAGTCTCTTCAGGCCAGATTACATGAAGTATTATGCCTATGCTGGGATCAGGGACAAGTGCTCAAAGACATGCATGATGCAAACATTCTCCCCCTGTACAAAAAAAAAAAAATGATCAAGGAGACTAACAATTATCATGGCATCTAATTACTCGGCATCAGGGAGAAGGCCATTGTTCATGTTGTACTAAACAGGTTCAAATGCTAGCAAACCAAGCATATCCCAAGTCTGAATGTGGATTTAGTTCCGATGGATTCACCATTCACCTGTTATTCAAAAGTAACTGAAATGCACATCACTACCCAATAGCGTTTAATTTCTCAGGGGTGTAAATTATTTGAGACCTCCCAGAACTAAGCCCTAGTGGTCAGTCCCTTCCTTGCTAATCTTCTACTTTCTTAAACTTGGTGAGCTTGGTTTAAACACTTTCTTCAGCTAAGATAACAGAAGTATGCCTGAGCAGGTAAGCCAACTAGATTACTTTGGATGAAAAAGTAAACAATCTAACAACTTGACTGTCCATGCTGAAACTATTAGAAGAGTAATAACAAATAGTTTCCAAAAGTAAACAAATTTGCAAGGTAAACTATCTTCAACAAGAAAACTAACTAAAATGTAGAAAATATATAGTTTTTCTAGCCATATGATATAGAAATTTTAGTTGAAATATAGATGCCTACATAAATATCAAAATTGACAACAGCATACCAAAAGTAATCTATATTGCTACCAAAATATGCGTTCTCAGGCTGCAATTGATTTTTGACTGCGTTTTAATTTCTCTGGATAAATTGTTCCTTATAAAAATTTAATTTAACTTTCATAATTTTCAGCTTAACATAAAATTCAATGCACATACAAATATAAAAATAGTTAAACATTATTCAAGGAAACACACACAAAACATATATTCCATTTTTTTATGGTGTATTCTTTTAGCACACATAAACAGCAGCAGCACATTTCAAGCGTGTAGTGTTTGAGAAAAGTTGATAGAAAGTTGTTAACAATGACAGTTGTAGAAATGTAAGACAATGGTTAGTATTTTGAAGACTAATTAATATTTGTGCAGCATTATGCTTGAGAGATCTGTGAGCACAATGTGTGAATACTAGCACATCTAAAGTAATGATTAATTAGATGATAGATATAGCGACATCAAAGTGATGATTAATATTAGCCACATTCACATCTAAACTGATAACTAGTTAAATATGTTCAGTAAATAAAAAGTAAATTCCCTTTTCAGGAAAGTTCAGTTAGTTCAATCAGTTCTTCTGATTGATTCAATTTCAGTTTCGAATATCTTCATTGCACTCTGGACATGTCCATATGTGCTCCGATCTCCTTCGCAATATTCTCTGATCTCCTTCGCAAGATCTCCGACAGCATCCAGTGACTAATAGTACTAGTTGGATGTTGTCTGATGAGCCTACTCATATGCCTGTTGTGCTGTTCTTTTCTGGCCACTCCAATCTTCAATCCAAGTTCTAGCAATCTAGCAGTTGACATGGATTAGTTTAGCTAAAAATCCTCTAAACCTTCCAGATTGGACAAGTCCATATGTGCTCTGTCTTCCAATGTAACAAAAAACTTAATGTGCTCACACTCATGGTTTCCAAGTAATGTTGATTGGCATATCTTCTCTCTCTATCCTGCAGACAACATAGACATGCATGTCTGTGTTTAACTCAGATTTTTATTAGGAGGTTCAATGTCTCTGATTCTGTTTCTACATATGTGGAAGAGTGTATGCATACTACTGGCTCTACCTCTTCTACTATACACATATTTGTTTGTTTAATCTGCTGACCAGACGACAGTGCATAAACTCTGCAGCACCCGCTGGAGTTCATTGGACATATTACTAATGATAATGCAATTTGATTACACTGACATTTATTGGTGGTTTTTAAAAATGCAAATGAATGTGATGCTGCATTCTGCTATATTCACTCCTAGTGGACCAGGGTAAAAGTCACGTTTTTACAAGACATTTGTTTCTAGAATAAAATAAAAACCCTTTAGTGTGGCTGCTGGTAAAAAGGTATCCAATCCAAAGCCACGTAGTGTGGCGTTTGGTCCACATTGAGTTAATTTATGTTTGCGATACCAATAGCAAAAGATGAAAACACAAATTAAGGCAGTCTTACAAAGTACAATGTAAAACAACCTTACTTTATCGTGTAATATTTTTATTTTAGGAATATCTTCTTCTTCGAATGCTTCCTATTAACCACTCTTTGTGAGTTGTATGTGATCTGAGTCTAAGAGCGCTTGTACGTTGTGCCAGTTATACGCCTACAAGTAGGTCAGAATATCGATTTTTGCGGCACTTTTAAATTTACCAGGTATCTTCCTAGACCCTACCTTGGTCGCCTCTTATGAAAATGCCTTGTATGTTGCACTGTTGCTATTCTTTGCTCCTCTTGTAAGCCCCAACAACACACAAGCAATTTTAGAAATATAGTTTTACTGCATTCTATCTTATAATCAAACATGTTCTAGACGAGATGATTTAATTCAAACATGCGTGAATGATAGTGGCAATACAGCTGTGCTTTCTAGGTATATCACACAATCTCAATATGCAGCAAGTGAGAGCATTGCAAAACAGGACAGAAATTAGTTGTCAGTCAGAAGCAGTCTCATAAACTAAAAATATGACATGACACCACCAAATTTTGTTGCACTTATTTTACTTCTTTTTTTTTGTTGGTAAAATTTTTAAAATTGGTAATCTGATACTAGTGTCTCTAGTATATTGAACCTGGATGTAAAAAGTGGACCATAACACAAACAATAAAAAACAAAATTGAAGCTTTTGAAACAGGTGTTACAGAAAAGTTCCTAGAACATCCTAGACAGAGAAGAGAAAAAACAAAGACCTGCATATCGAGGAGCATTGGCTCATAAATAACATCATGTCCTGGAAGATCAAATATTTTTGCTATGTTAAACATCACAGTGGTTTGGGGAGAACGGTAATGGAAGGCACGGTTTCTGGAGTAGGAGTCAGGGGACGACCAAGAAAAAGGTGGTAGCACATGCTACTACTTGAACAGTATCATGCGAAAGGGCATTAAAGGATCTTAGAAAAGATGGTAAACATTATTAGTATGAGCAGTCATGATTTGCAATCTTGAGGATACCAGTTCTTGTAAAGGTACTATACAAGATCAGAGTTTAATCCATTTGGCATTAACATGAAAAAGTGAATCTACACATTGAGTTGTGACAGTATGGGAAAACAATTGACTTTTTCTTGCTCCATCTTGCAAAAAAAAACCCTATTTAAAAACTGTTGTGACTGCCTATAATACCGCTAGTTAGGTGGTGTAGGACAGGAGGGGATGGGGGGAATGTGTCTGTGAAATGTGCCTGTGAAATGTGCCTGTGAAATGTACCTGTGAAATGTACCTGTGAAATGTGCCTGTGAAATGTACCTGTGAAATGTACCTGTGAAATGTACCTGTGAAATGTTCCTGTGAAATGTGCAATTGCAACGAAACTGTTCAGGTTAGGATTTTTCTTTATACCTCTGACAGAAAAAAACTACTTGGCTTTACTGTGGGTTGAACCCGGTCTCCACATGGGAGCCATGCTCTAATCATTCGACCAGATGTTCCACCTCTACATCTTAATTCTTGGCAAATGTGTTTAAAAATAAAACTTTTATACACTGCAATTAAATTACTTAGAAAGTCAATCTAAGTGCCTCGGTTTATTTTTGTGTGTGTGTGGTTATGACATCCATAAATAGTTAAAGCACACTTAGTGATTCCTTGCTCATGAAAATGCTATAAATGTAAAAAATTAATTTTTAAGTTACTATTTATCGAGTTCAGTTCCATGGAGGAGATTGAGCGAGTTGCCCAGGATAGAGCGGTATGGATAAATTACTTGCAGGCCCTATGTAACGTATAACGGACGAGAGGAATTATTATTATTATTTATCGAGCTAGCCTCACATCCATTCAGACTATATCAAATCAAAATAGAGTTAAAAGAAACCATCAAATTAAAAAATGTGCAATTCCGTGGTCGGAATAATTAAAATCAGTTTTGTGGTGTCATGTCATATATAGAATTGATTGTCTGTTATTAGAAGTGCTAGCAGGACTAAAGTTGCAAATCACTGTACCATTCTATGCTGATCTTCAGAGGCTGTCAAACTGTGATATTGATAGTAAATAAAGATATTAGTTTATCCATAAACATATTTATAATAAATCACCAACTAGTCTGGAATGATAATACAAACATCAATCAATCAAGTGCCATGCCTGCCGGCATAGGCGATCATGTCTCTCCACAACTCTCTTTGCTTGGTGCATGTAATCAGTTCTGACGTCGATATTTTGTCGAACCATGATGTCAGGCCATCCAACATCTTCTCCCTCTGTCTCCCACGATCTCTCCTTCCCTGAATTTTACCTGTAGTCACCAATGTTCTAAACCTTCTTTTCGCATTATATGCCCGAAGAACCTTGATTGTCGGATTCTTATTCTTTTGATAAGGTTTCTTTGTGTGCAGACCTGATTTAAAACCTCCACGTTTGTTTTCTTTGCTGTCCATGGAATTCTCAACATTCTTCTGTAAAACCACATCTCTGTGGCTTCCAATGATCGTATTGATTGTTTGTTCAGTGTCCATGATTGCTGCCATACATAAGAATTGGTTCAATATAGCATTGGAGTACTCTTTTTCGCAGTGTCATTGGTAGTGAGTTCACGCATAGTGTGTTCTTCATTTTCATAAAAGCTGCTTTCGCTTTGAGCTATTCTACTCCTAATCTCTGTTGTACATCTTCCATCTGGTGTTAAGAATGTTCCTAGATACTTGAATCGATGGACTTGTTTCAGTGTTGTGTTATTTATTTTGATATTGCATGTTGGTGTTTCTTGTTTCTTGGAGACAACCATAACCTCTGTTTTCTTTATATTCATGCTTAATCCTTTCTTTTCACTTTCTCTCACTAGTATGTCTATCAAGTCTTGCAGATCGTGTTCATTTGTAGCCATGAGAATTGTGTCATCAGCGTATCTTAGGTTGTTTATATTTTGTCCACCGACTGCTATTCCTGTCTTTTCTTCTATAGATCTCATGATGTTTTCGCTATATAAGTTGAATAGGTCTGGCCATTTTTAGCACTACCAAAGAAAGCAGGAACGATAGAATGCGAAGAACACCGCACAATCAGCCTCATGAGTCACGTAACAAAACTACTTTTCAGCATTATTATGAGAAGGGTACAAAACAAAATAAGACCAGAAGTTAAGGAAGAACAATGTGGCTTTGTTGAACGAAGAGGAACAAACAACGCAATATATACAATAAGAACAATAATGGAAAGATCAATAGAAATGAAGTTGGACTTATACCTATGTTTCATAGACTACGCAAAAGCTTTCGATAAAGTAAAACATGGAGAAATAATCAGCATGTTAGAAAGTATAAATATTGATGGTAAAGATCTTAGACTGATCAAGAATTTGTACTGGCAACAAACCGCAGCCATTAGACTAGAGAGTAAGATTGGAATCTATCAGGCGATACAGTTAGAGTACGACAAGGTGCGTACTCTCACCAGACCTATTCAATACAAACATGGCATTACATAAACACATACTATCAAAATCAACATGTATTTGATGAGGTCTTTCCGATAAGGTTATATAATATATCCACATAGAAAATTAGTTGTATCTTCACATAGAAAATTGGTTGCAAGTCTACAAAGAATATCAGTTGTATTTTCACATAGATCACTTGTATCTCCACATAGAATATCGGTTGCATCTCCCAATAGAAAATCGGTTGTATCTCTCTACAAAGAAGATCAGTTGTATTTTTACATAGAAAATTGTATCTCCACATAAAAGATCTGCTGTATCTTCACGTAGAAGATCGGTTGTCTCTACATGTAGAAGATCGGTTGTATCTTCATGTAGAAGGGTCCAAAGGTGAAGGGTTGACTTCAGTGCACCAGGTTTCCTTATATGGCTCGTCCCTGTGGCAGAAATGGCATGCCATCTGTTGAGAGCATTGCACAAAGCACAAATCCTGTAGCTCTGGTAACAATCCTAGGGATTTCATGAAAACATTACACATGTGTCTCAGTCTGGATTGGAACCCATAACCTTCAGTACGACAGTCAACCAACATAACCATTTCACAATTGAGACCCCCAATCACATAGAAGATCAGATGTATCTCCACATAGAAGATCGGTTGTAACTGACTATATTATTTTCTATCTCTTGTAATAGCAGTACTGAACTACACAAAAAACAACAAATTAAATGGTTCAAACACATAAGCAGATTTACCAACAGATAGTCAACCTCAAAGGCCAATGCTACTCAGATACAGTGGGTACAAAGCAAAAAAAGTGGTTTACACAAGAGGTAGACCACATAAATAACAGAGGTAATAAAAAAGACAGCATGTACGTAGAACATACAGAAAACTTGTTCTAGAAATTTCTTCTATACTGAGCTGTGAGATCAAACAAGATTAGAAAAGAAGTCGATTTATTTCTCAATCTCTTGACATTTCCTTCTTACTTGTATAATCTACTATATGGCTTACTTCAACCTATCACTCTTGTCTTTGCATTTGTCCAACATATTTTATTTTCTCTCTCTAAATAATTGTTATTTAACTTCAAAATTGTCAAAGTTTTCATTATTTCTTTATTCATACTACATGAAATAAAGACACATCTGATATCTATCTACTTCTCAGAGGCTTCAATCATGCCTTTCATCTACTATTTCATTGTCCATGTTCTTTGTATCTTATAATAGTGATGAATATATATATGTGAATATATATATATGTATGTACAGCACTTAATGGTTCTCAATTGTGAGTTCTTCAACATTTTAGACAAATTATTGCAAGGTATATTTCACTGACTGCAAATATTCAAGAAGCAAATCCGTTACGTTCTTCTTCTTCAGCACACAAATTTTCTTCTGTAGAGACAACAGCTGTGCACACTCTTAGACATCAGATATGCAGGCTTGTCAGACTTTACTATTGTGCTAACTGCTAAGGACAACTTGGGTTGAATATCTGTTTGAAGAACTAACATATACAAAACCACAATTTTTACTTGTCATTTCTATTCCTGTTATTCTATCACACTAACATACACATAATAATAATTCTTTTTGTACCATTATATGTTACATAGGGCCTGCAAGCAATTTCTCCATACTGCTCTATCCTTTGCAACTCGCTGAATCTCCTCCATGGAACTGAGACGATTATTCTTGCCTAACATATGCATGCCAATTTGTAAATTATGAGGAAGTAGAAAAAAACATACTTGAATTTTCCAGATAAAGTCTAGTCTTCCTGTAGATTCTACTTGTTGAGCATGCAAGAACAGGATAAGAGCTACCATGATAATGATGATAATGGCTTCCCACTGTAAAGGTATCCAAGAGACAGACTCTGTAGGTTCCAGTCTAGAGAGATGGGTAAGCAAGAAAATTAATCATATATTAAGCTGTAACAAAGATTACATTAGACTGTAACAAATAATAACTTAAACTATAACAAAGCACAAATTAGTCTGTAACATGGGACCCATTAGTCTGTAACAAAATACACGTTTGACTGTAACACATCACACATTGATTAAGGATCTTTGCTGGTGCTACGGAGTTTCATGAATCAGTGCTGAAATTTTTCTCAGTGTTTGTTACGTGTGGTTACGGTTTTACAAAGTGGGCGGGCAATGGACCAGACTGATATTATAAATTTCCTAAGGAAAAGTGTACATGATTCAAGTAATAGTGATGAATCTACAACACTAACCAGACTGCAGAATTGCAAGCTTCGTGTGGTTTAGCTATGCAAGAACACTATGCTGGTAGCCAAAGAAGAATAGTAAACAAACAAAGAACCAGGGTCCTAAGTCGCCACCACTGAGAGACATACTGAGGGGTAGATCGGAGCACTTATGGACTAATTGGTTTGATGTGCTGTAATGATGATCCAACGACTAAACTAAAATAAACTATTTCACACATTAACATAGATACTGCAATACATGTGTAGTAATTAATTATGTCTCTGATTGACAAGAACAAGGTGCTACAATATAGCCCTGAGAATGTCATTTTATCCTGCTTGGAAATCAAATATTTTTGTTTTATATCTTCACAATTAGCAACTGCAACATAAATATAATACATTCCAACTGAACAGCAACGATACAACATAAATAACTCAATCTTCATGTCCAGTTTCACACATAAGACTTATACAAGAGATTTCCATTATTATCATTCTGCCACCTTTCTACTTATTGTTTCCCATGTCAGGTCACAATTTTCAACTCTCCAGTTTTTCTGTTTTCTTTGAATGTGCTGGCTTTCTTTTCCCAACTGTTGTCCATCGTAGAGATGTTCTTTCACAACATAATTAACGGATGCACAATATTTTCTTGGTAATTTTTCTGATATTTTATGACTTTTGAAAGAATATGCTTTCTGGAATCTGACTGAACATCTGGACAGAATTTATAGATATCTCTACACTCAAGGCATTCTTAAAGGTGCTCACTCACATTTAGAGAGCTGAAATTACCTTTGGAAGATCTCTGGTGACAATTCGGATTGATTGATTGATAGGACCATTACAATTACAATTGTGAGTAACAATGTGTGCTCAGTTCTTTCTTAAACAGGAAGATCTCAGCAGCACTGCACAAACTACGCAGCATCGGCAAGGGTGCCCAATGTAATTTAGAAGATGGTGAAAATTGTAAAGGAATTCTATTTATTAAATATTTCGAATGAATTTTGCCAGTGCAGCGGCTTTCCAGCAGGCTCTTCTCAATTTTGAACTGCCAAAGGTTCATTTACATGTTCAACTTCAACACAGGACCTATGTTTTATCGTCCGTCTCCGATAGAACTATCAACTCAATCTCACCTACAGTGAGATCAGAGATCTCTGGAAAAATATCCAGATGGCTCTACTGGGCACCTTTGGAACGAGAGGTGAGTACCTGACCTCAATGTCACACAGACCCCCACCCACAGATGTAGTGTTTCCCAACTCAGAAATTCTGAGTACACATTTTTAGTTGGGTAGACTAATAGAGAATTGACTGTACATTTAAAATTAAACACACTACACAGTGATCAAACATAGCCTACTATCACTGTGTTAATCTGTATATGGCTCTACCTTGTATGGTACATCAGTGACTCTCTAATATTGTCTGCATCTGCTGACATTTAACGTCAACCATATTACTTACTCCTCTCTGCTCCTCGTGAAGCATAGGGCCTCAACAGTTGTCTCCACTTCTCACGGTTTCTGGTTGTTTTATTTATTACTTACTCCAGGATAGTCTAGCGTCATTCATTACTCAAGAAGACTTCACCTCCAGGTCTGTTTAGGAGGTCTCCTTTTCCTTTTGACTTGTGGGTTCCCCTCAAGTGCTTGTCTAGTGACAATGTGTTTACTGCAGAATATGCCAGATCCATCACCAATTTGTTCTCTTAACCTGGGTCATTATGAGTTCCTGTCCTGTTCTTATCCGCAGGTTTGTGTTTACACCTCTGTCATACCATCTCAATCTGAGAATATGCCAAAGACATCCATTGACAAAGGTATGAATATTATTTGTATTTAACTTGGTGACTTGCCAACAGTATACAAAGAACTTCTTCTTTGAACGTTCCATATCTACCACTTGTTAGACTACCCTTTGTGATCTGTATGTGATCTGAACCTAAGAGTAATTGCTTGTTGTGCCAGTTATTCATCTACAAGTAGGCCAGCACATTAAAATTTCTGCTACACTTTTATGTTACTAGGTGCTTCCTCGGCCAATACCACAGTTGCCTCTTACAACGTCTTGTAGGTCGCAGTGTTAGTATTCTTATCTCCCCCTGTGGGGGTCCCGGAAACACATAGACAAATATAGTATATAAAGAACAAATTTAGTATCCAAGTTCGAAGCAATGTCTACCCAGGAAAGGTGGGGAGTAAGGTACATGCATCCAACTTACCGTATTCTATCATAAGCGAACTCGTGATAAATGGTTCACAAATTCAGTTCAATCAGTAACAAATGTCACGCTATGACAAGTGACGGGATAACGATTAATTTGAAGATTCCAGATAACTGATGGCTTAACATGGCTATAACACACGTAGAGAAATGCTGAAAATAAACATGAAAATGTGATTGAAATGCAAGAACCAGACAAAAGTACTTTGTGACATTAAAAACCAATCATTAAAATGAAACAATTATGCAAACTCAAGATAGATATAAGAAACTCAAAACAAAATGGGTGTGGTAAGTAAATGTAAAGCAATGAAATGTTTGAAAAATATATTGGATTCTGGTCAAGTAATAATTGTTAAATGCACAATTTACTGTACTAAAGTGGTTGTTGGAGTGTTGATTTTATATATGTCAAAAATACAACAAATTGTGGATCAAACATGGTGATAAACAATTTCTTAGTTGCCACCTTGATTGCCTGGATTTATAATACAAAATAGTTATTTTTAAAAACAAAATGCAGCAAAGAAAATTATTAAAGATTAAAATGAGGAAGTTCATAAATTGATGTTTACATAGAATAGAGGATCTGAGATATGATAAGATTACAAACAAGGAACTCAAGAGAAAGAACTAAGCAGATACCAGTGGAGAAAGAGCTAAGGAAGAGAGCTGGATGGATAAGACCCACATTGGAAGACCGACTGAAGCATTGCAAGACATACACTGTTTTGGAACCTGCAGGAAAGAGGAGTAGGGAAGGCCTTGACATACTGAAGAAGAGAGCTGGAGACTGACATTAAAGGGATAGGTAAAATATGAAAAGAATTGGAAGGGACGACAGGAGAGCTGGAAGAAGTTTGTTGAAAACCTGCGCTCCGTTGGGAGTTGAAAGGTGAAGAAAGAAGAAGAGAGAGAAAATGAGAAAGAAATGCAGTACAGACAAGTATACAATTTGAAGAATTAACCATACCTCAGGAAAAAAATTGGTAGATTCATTAGGATTACAGACTGTTCTGTGTAAACTTCGACTGATGTTTGCTGCTTGAACTGTTATTAGAGTAAAGTTTCCATACAAATCAGTCAGACAAGACTTCAGATCTGGTGTTGCTAAGTAGAGCTATTGAAACATATAAATAATACATGTTTAAACAAAGATACTACTGAACTAATATGAAGGTATAACATAAAATATAAAACAACAAGAAATGTCATGTAGCCGTTTCAGACTTTAACTTTTAGTGGACCAGGGCAGAAGCCATGTTTTTAAAAGCCATTTGTTTTTAGAATAAAAACGACCTTAAGTGTGGCTCCTGGTAAAAAAGTGTCCAATCCATAGCAACGTAGTGTGGTGTTTGGTCCACAAGGAGTTAAGGTACGAAGTGCTTGCCATTTCATATCTCTAGTCCCAATTGTGCAGGAGGTAGGAGGGTCAATTTCTTTTCATATGCGTGGAGCGTTAAGTGTGGGAATGAACCCACAACGATGTCATGACCGATTTGATAAGCAAAGAACTAAGCTAATCCGTCCTATATAAAATAAACTACTAAATGGAAGTCTCTTGTCTATTCATAAGATCTATGCGATGCTATTCAAACTGTTCTTGTGCGGATTCCAGGGTTTATTACTAACCAAGGCAGCTCTATTATAAATTCAAAGGTTCACTTTTTACTATTCTTCTTCTTATTTTTCTTCAATGATCTAACGGGTGTTTGCCACAATGAGAGAGCAAATGTACTTGCATTAACAGTATCAATTGTCAAGGAGTTATAGATGGATACAGAGGATGTCTTTTGGTTTCTTGATGACTGTCTGTTGAACACAGATTCTGAAATTGATATTGAATCTCGCCAGTGTGGTGTCGGGGCCCACAAGGGAAGCAAAGAATAGCACCACTGTGACCTACAAAATATGTTGTAAAAGGCGACTGATGTAGGACTTAGAGAAGCTACCCTAGTAAATAAAAAGCATAGCAGAAATCGGATGTACTGACCTACTTGTAGGCACATAACTGGCACAACATACAATCGCTCTTAGGCTCAGATCACGTACAAAATACACAGAGTGGTTAACAGGTGGTCGTTGTGGAGCGTTCGAAGAAGAAGAATAAGAATGGATAAGAAAGAAAGAGAAGATAAAAACAAGTGATCAACTTCTTCTTGACTTACCATTGGAAATATTGTGGAAACAAATACAATGAAAGTTGAGACTGCAGCAAATGTCTGACTAAACATACGTCTTCCAAACATTTGGTAGAAAACTGACTGCATACATTTTGGCAGACACTGGAATGTAACACAAAAATAAATAAATTGAACAAAACAAAATAAGCAATAATGATAGAAGGGCTAAACATCATGTAAAATAAATTGCTAGTTGTTTTGACATCAGGAGCATCCAATGTTACATGGGGACAAGAGAACAGAAAACAAAGAGCATGGGACTAGAGAACAGAAAACAAAGAGCATGGGGACAAGAGACATAAAACAAAGAGCATGGGGACTTGAGAACAGAAAACAAAGAGCATTGGGGACAAGAGAACAGAAAGCAAAGAGCATGGGGACAAGAGAACATAAAAAAAGAGCATGGGACAAGAGACATAAAACAAAGAGCATGGGGACAAGAGAACAGAAAACAAAGAGCATGGGGACAAGAGAACAGAAAACAAAGAGCATGGGGACTAGAGAACAGAAAACAAAGAGCATGGGGACAAGAGACATAAAACAAAGAGCATGGGGACTTGAGAACATAAAACAAAGAGCATGGGGACAAGAGACATAAAACAAAGAGCATGGGGACAAGAGAACAGAAAACAAAGAGCATGGGGACAAGAGAACAGAAAACAAAGAGCATGGGGACTAGAGAACAGAAAACAAAGAGCATGGGGACAAGAGAACAGAAAACAAAGAGCATGGGGACAAGAGAACAGAAAGCAAAGAGCATGGGGACAAGAGAACAGAAAGCAAAGAGCATGGAGGCAAGAGAACAGAAAACAAAGAGCATGGGGACAAGAGAACAGAAAACAAAGAGCATGGGGACAAGAGAACAGAAAACAAAGGGCATGGGGACAAGAGAACAGAAAACAAAGAGCATGGGGACTAGAGAACAGAAAACAAAGAGCATGGGGACTAGAGAACAGAAAACAAAGAGGATGGGGACAAGAGAACAGAAAGCAAAGAGCATGGAGGCAAGAGAACAGAAAACAAAGAGCATGGGGACAAGAGAACAGAAAACAAAGAGCATGGGGACAAGAGAACAGAAAACAAAGAGCATGGGGACAAGAGAACAGAAAACAAAGAGCATGGGGACTAGAGAACAGAAAACAAAGAGCATGGGGACAAGAGAACAGAAAGCAAAGAGCACGGGGACTAGAGAACAGAAAGCAAAGAGCATGGGGACTAGAGAACAGAAAACAAAGAGCATGGGGACAAGAGAACAGAAAACAAAGAGCATGGGGACAAGAGAACAGAAAGCAAAGAGCATGGGGACAAGAGAACAGAAAACAAAGAGTATGGGGACAAGAGAACAGAAAACAAAGAGCATGGGGACAAGAGAACAAAAAACAAAGAGCATGGGGACAAGAGAACAGAAAACAAAGAGCATGGGGACAAGAGAACAGAAAGCAAAGAGTATGGGGACTTGAGAACAGAAAACAAAGAGCATGGGGACAAGAGAACAGAAAACAAAGAGCATGGGACAAGAGAACAGAAAGAAAAGAGTATGGGGACAAGAGAACAGAAAACAAAGAGCATGGGGACAAGAGAACAGAAAGCAAAGAGCATGGGGACAAGAGAACAGAAAGCAAAGAGCATGGGGACAAGAGAACAGAAAACAAAGAGCATGGGGACTGGAGAACATAAAACAAAGAGCATGGGGACTAGAGAACAGAAAACAAAGAGCATGGGGACTAGAGAACAGAAAACAAAGAGCATGGGGACAAGAGAACAGAAAACAAGAGCATGGGACAAGAGAACATAAAACAAAGAGCATGGGGACAAGAGAACAGAAAACAAAGAGCACAGGGACTAGAGAACAGAAAGCAAAGAGCATGGGGACAAGAGAACAGAAAACAAAGAGCATGGGGACAAGAGAACAGAAAGCAAAGAGTATGGGACAAGAGAACAGAAAACAAAGAGCATGGGGACAAGAGAACAGAAAACAAAGAGCATGGGGACAAGAGAACATAAAACAAAGAGCATGGGGACAAGAGAACAGAAAGCAAAGAGTATGGGGACAAGAGAACAGAAAACAAAGAGCATGGGGACAAGAGAACAGAAAACAAAGAGCATGGGGACAAGAGAACAGAAAACAAAGAGCATGGGGACTAGAGAACAGAAAGCAAAGAGCATGGGGACAAGAGAACAGAAAGCAAAGAGCATGGGGACTTGAGAACAGAAAGCAAAGAGTATGGGGACTTGAGAACAGAAAGCAAAGAGCATGGGGACAAGAGAACAGAAAACAAAGAGCATGGGGACAAGAGAACAGAAAGCAAGAGCATGGGGACAAGAGAACAGAAAACAAAGAGTATGGGGACTTGAGAACAGAAAGCAAAGAGCATGGGGACAAGAGAACAGAAAACAAAAAGCACAGGGACTAGAGAACAGAAAACAAAGAGTATGGGGACTTGAGAACAGAAAGCAAAGAGCATGGGGACAAGAGAACAGAAAACAAAGAGCATGGGGACAAGAGAACAGAAAGCAAAGAGCATGGGGACAAGAGAACAGAAAACAAAGAGCATGGGGACTAGAGAACAGAAAGCAAAGAGCATGGGGACTAGAGAACAGAAAACAAAGAGCATGGGGACAAGAGAACAGAAAACAAGGAGCATGGGGACTAGAGAACAGAAAGCAAAGAGCATGGGGACTAGAGAACAGAAAACAAAGAGCATGGGGACAAGAGACATAAAACAAAGAGCATGGGGACTTGAGAACAGAAAACAAAGAGCATTGGGGACAAGAGAACAGAAAGCAAAGAGCATGGGGACAAGAGAACATAAAACAAAGAGCATGGGGACTTGAGAACATAAAACAAAGAGCATGGGGACAAGAGACATAAAACAAAGAGCATGGGGACAAGAGAACAGAAAACAAAGAGCATGGGGACAAGAGAACAGAAAACAAAGAGCATGGGGACAAGAGAACAGAAAGCAAAGAGCATGGGGACAAGAGAACAGAAAGCAAAGAGCATGGGGACTAGAGAACAGAAAACAAAGAGCATGGGGACAAGAGAACAGAAAACAAAGAGCATGGGGACAAGAGAACAGAAAGCAAAGAGCATGGGGACAAGAGAACAGAAAGCAAAGAGCATGGGGACTAGAGAACAGAAAACAAAGAGCATGGGGACAAGAGAACAGAAAGCAAAGAGCACGGGGACTAGAGAACAGAAAGCAAAGAGCATGGGGACTAGAGAACAGAAAACAAAGAGCATGGGGACAAGAGAACAGAAAACAAAGAGCATGGGGACAAGAGAACAGAAAACAAAGAGCATGGGGACAAGAGAATAGAAAGCAAAGAGCATGGGGACAAGAGAACAGAAAACAAAGAGCATGGGGACAAGAGAACAGAAAGCAAAGAGCATGGGGACAAGAGAACAGAAAACAAAGAGTATGGGGACAAGAAAACAGAAAACAAAGAGCATGGGGACAAGAGAACAGAAAACAAAGAGCATGGGGACAAGAGAACAGAAAACAAAGAGCATGGGGACAAGAGAACAGAAAGCAAAGAGTATGGGGACTTGAGAACAGAAAGCAAAGAGCATGGGGACAAGAGAACAGAAAACAAAGAGCATGGGGACAAGAGAACAGAAAGCAAAGAGTATGGGGACAAGAGAACAGAAAACAAAGAGCATGGGGACAAGAGAACAGAAAGCAAAGAGTATGGGGACAAGAGAACAGAAAGCAAAGAGTATGGGGACTTGAGAACAGAAAACAAAGAGCATGGGGACAAGAGAACATAAAACAAAGAGCATGGGGACAAGAGAACATAAAACAAAGAGTATGGGGACAAGAGAACATAAAACAAAGAGCATGGGGACAAGAGAACAGAAAACAAAGAGCACAGGGACTAGAGAACAGAAAGCAAAGAGCATGGGGACAAGAGAACAGAAAGCAAAGAGCATGGGGACAAGAGAACATAAAACAAAGAGCATGGGGACAAGAGAACATAAAACAAAGAGCATGGGGACAAGAGAACATAAAACAAAGAGCATGGGGACAAGAGAACAGAAAACAAAGAGCACAGGGACTAGAGAACAGAAAGCAAAGAGTATGGGGACAAGAGAACAGAAAACAAAGAGCACAGGGACTAGAGAACAGAAAACAAAGAGTATGGGGGCAAGAGAACAGAAAGCAAAGAGTATGGGGACAAGAGAACAGAAAACAAAGAGCATGGGGACAAGAGAACAGAAAACAAAGAGCATGGGGACAAGAGAACATAAAACAAAGAGCATGGGGACAAGAGAACAGAAAACAAAGAGCACAGGGACTAGAGAACAGAAAGCAAAGAGCATGGGGACAAGAGAACAGAAAACAAAGAGCATGGGGACAAGAGAACAGAAAGCAAAGAGTATGGGGACAAGAGAACAGAAAACAAAGAGCATGGTGACAAGAGAACAGAAAACAAAGAGCATGGGGACAAGAGAACAGAAAGCAAAGAGCATGGGGACTAGAGAACAGAAAACAAAGAGTATGGGGACTAGAGAACAGAAAACAAAGAGTATGGGGACTAGAGAACAGAAAACAAAGAGTATGGGGACAAGAGAACAGAAAACAAAGAGCATGGGGACAAGAGAACATAAAACAAAGAGCATGGGGACAAGAGAACAGAAAACAAAGAGCACAGGGACTAGAGAACATAAAACAAAGAGCACAGGGACAAGAGAACATAAAACAAAGAGCATGGGGACAAGAGAACAGAAAGCAAAGAGTATGGGGACAAGAGACATAAAACAAAGAGCATGGGACAAGAGAACAGAAAACAAAGAGTATGGGGACAAGAGAACAGAAAGCAAAGAGTATGGGGACAAGAGAACAGAAAGCAAAGAGTATGGAGGCAATGTATGAACAGATATTCAAGTATGCATCTCACTGTCATAATGGATGTATCCCTAGTGAAGAAATAGGGGTATATTTAGCTTGTGATGTTCTCAACAGTTGGGATTCATTATTCCCCGGACACCTCCCACAGGATAGGGAGGCATTTAGAGTTGTTGTCATGACAGCCAAGTTCTAACAGTGGCCATGTAGTCATTCGTATGTGTCGATTCGTCCCCACCAATAATAGCTAATATTTTCCATTTCTGAGGACATCTTATTTTTTTAGTTTGTTCTCTAGACAGTTACAGTCCCCTGCTGACGAGATCTGTCTGTGCCCCTGGTTTGTCTGAATTTGTCCTACTCTAGGTCACTTCAGCTTTCTGTAGCTGGACTCACTAACCCAGGTTTTTTATTCAGGGTGTGTCCCTGGGCACTATAGTTTAATCCCATATACTTGGAGGAAAGTATCATAGACGTAGAAGACAAGACAATAAAAAGGATGTCAGTCTTAAGGGAGAGAGAGGACAACTGCTATTTGTCCCATAGCTGGGGATGGGTTGGTTGCAGCCAGAGCATTTGCTACTCTCCTGTGGGATCTGCACTGTCACCTTATGAAGCCCCATTCTGCTCCCGCCCATAGGTCTGGCTTTTTCACCTTCAGTTTGTTCGGCTTGGTTAGACCTGCCAGGAGTTATACTTCTGCCATCATAGCCTGAAGGATCCTAAAGACACATAAACCCTGCAACAACGATAATGTCGACTAGTGTGGAAGGAAGTTCTAACAGTGACAAACTAGATGATGATCTCATCAGTGTCACATTACCCATAGTACAGTCAAGTAAGAACTAGGACTATAAAAAACCTAACTGTATTTACTGTTTGTACCGCTTTTAGGGTGGAGTAGGCAAAATGATTGGGGGAAGGAGAGAAAGAGTGTGGGGTGGAGAAGGAGAAGAAATGAGCCTGTGGAATTTAATGACCGCAGTCGCAGCAAAACTGTTCAGGTTATAATTATTTCTTGATTCCACCCCTCACCCCATTAAAAAAAAAACTCCTTGGCCTTACTGGGGATTGCGCCTAAGTCTCCTCAATTTGAGGTAGCGCTCTAATCCAATCAGCCAGACACTCCACCTGAGCTATGACCTGCCTGTGTGGTGCAGAGGGAAGTAAAGAATAGTACCGCTGCAAGGCATGTTGTAAGAGGCGACTGATGTAGGACCTAGGAAGCTACCCTAGTAAATAAAAGCATCGCAGAAATCGGATGTGCTGACCTATTTGTAGGCGCATCACTGGCACAATGTACAATCGCTCTTAGGCTCACAGAGTGGTTAACAAAGAGTGGTTTACAAGTGGTCGATATGGAGCATTAGAAGAAAAAGAACTATGACCATACCAAAGGAGAAAACTAAAAAAATATTGTTATTTAACAGTGAAAAACATCTTTAGTATTTAAGTGTGGTTCCTACATCTGATGTGAACAAAAAAACCTCAAATATACTTACAGGTGTAAATTGAATACAGCAGATAAGAAACAAGATGATCTCGATGATAACAAACAGGGGTAGAACACTCTCAAGTAGAGAACTCCTGTTGATGACATATGACAATATTTCAGTTTAAAGATGACATTGACGCCACTGCAATGGCTGATAATAGTGAAGATCTAATCAACAATGTACAACAACTAAATCTCATCATCATCATCATCAAATAGCTTGTCTAAAGCAGAACTTTGCCACCCCAACAGTCCTTCAGAATTTCTCGCTCTCATAGGTTAGATCTCCCACCTCTGTAACTGTCATGCTCAAATCATCAGTTGCATCCTGAATCCATCTTTTCTGGGGTCTTCCTCTTCTCCTGTTTGCTGGGATGTCTCCTTCTATGATGGTTTTCTCATATTACAGTTGCTCACCTTAGAGTGAAAACATAATTATTTTATATTCATTAGATTCAGAGCTTTAGGGATTTGAAATTTTGTGTTTAGCTGCCATTTTGTATTGTTTCCATGGTAACACGTTGACATATTTGTGCAAACTTAACTTTTTCTACTCTTTTAAGTCATAATATCTCAAAATTGTTATATAAATTCTATATTAATAAGCAACGAAAAGTTTCCATACCAGAGTCACCCATTAAGTTCAACAATCCTTCATTATCCATCCAATTTCTTGTCTATATTCTGCATGTTTTTGGTACGGATTGTAGGACAGATGATGTTAAAAAAGAACTAAGGATCAACAAAATAACATCACACACAATTCTGCCAGTTACATAAGCTGTGCTTCCATCTCTAAAATAATATTAAACACTCCAATCAACATGCAGTAGAAAACAGAAAAGAACTAAAGATTTACAAAAAGCATCACACACAATTCTGTCGGTAACATAAGCTAAGCTTCTACCTCTAAAATAATACTAAATACTACATACAACACATATACGAGGCGTGTTCAAATGAAAACGGGACTTGTGGATTTATTTAAAAAGTATCATTCGCAAATTAACAGTTTCAACGGAATTAAACAAAGCAATCACTTGTGAATAAGAATGCACCTGGTTTCATCAGAAAAAAATCTCCGTATGCATTTAGGCAAGCATCCCACTGTTTAGGTAGACGCCGAATGCCGTCCGAGAAAAAGGTGCGTGGCTGCTCACTGAACCATGTGGTCACCGCTGTCTTCACGTCTGCGTCGCTGTTGAATCGCTGTCCCTTTAGTACTTTCTTCAACGGTCCGAACAAATGGAAATCACACGGGGACAAATCAGGACTATAGGCTGGGTGATGAAGAACTTCCCAATTCTTCTTTGAGAATGTTTCCTGCACCATTTTTGCGAAGTGCGGACGAGTGTTGTCAGCAGATCTTGCACGGCCAGGTCAGGCGCATATTGTTGCAACAGAAGAAGCCATAGCCTTGCTTGATAAAGCAGTACTGACTGATCGTTGTCGGAGCATTCGTTCGCTTGCAGAATAATTCCATATGTCAATTGGGACAGCCCACATGGTTGTTCGGAAGAAATTGAACTATCGGAAGGTGTGTTCACATTGGGTCCCACGGATGTTGACTGACCACCATAAGGAAGAACGGATGGGGTGGAGTTTGAACCACTTGATGCTTTACAGGACAGAGGGTGATACATTTCTGTTGAGCATTGTGGCAGGTGATGAATCGTGGTGCCACCACTATGAACCGAGCAGCAAAATTGACAGCATGCAATGGAAACATCCAGGTTCACCAAAACCCAAAACACAGGTTTCTGCTGGGATGGTTATGGTGAACGAATTTTTTACCATGAAGGGCTTTTGTTGGCCGATTTTAAGGAACCTGGTGTCAACATCAATGCCGCCAATTATAAAGACACTTTAGACAAGCTGCATAAGGCCATCAAGGCTAAGCGACCAGGCAAGCTTTCTCAAGGTGTGATTCTTCTCCACGACAACGCCCGTCCGCACGTCGCAAAAATGGTGCAGGAAACATTGGCAAAGAAGAATTGGGAAGTTCTTCATCACCCAGCCTATAGTCCTGATTTGTCCCTGTGTGATTTCCATTTGTTCGGATCGTTGAAGAAAGCACTAAAGGGACAGCGATTCAACAGCGACGAAGACGTGAAGACAGCGGTGACCACATGGTTCAGTGAGCAGCCACGCACCTTTTTCTCGGACGGCATTCGACGCCTACCTAAACAGTGGGATGCTTGCCTAAATGCATACGGAGATTTTCTCTGATGAACCCAGGTGCATTCTTATTCACAAGTGGTTGCTTTGTTTAATTCCGTTGAAACTGTTAATTTGCGAATGATACTTTTAAATAAATCCACAAGTCCCGTTTTCATTTGAACATGCCTCGTAATATGTAGTAGAAAATGGAAAGAATTAAAGATTTACAACAAACATCACACACAATTCTGTCGGTTACATAAGCTAAGCTTACCTCTCTAAAATAATATAATGTGAAGCAGTGATAAGGGACACTATGATACACTGGCAGAGAACGTGGTCTGAGAACATACTGTCATGTTTCTGAGAATACTGGAGGAAACATAATTTGGCAATGATTAAATTTAAATTAGTGAGCAATTACTTGAATATTATCATATGCATTTGGAATATTCTTCTTCCAGTATTCTTCTGTCAGTCATAAGGAATCAATATCCTTTTTTTGTTCTTCACTTGCTATGAACTCGAGGGTAATCTGAATTATGTTTTTTTGGAGGCTTGTTTTCCTCATCACCAGTGTAGTGTCCCTTGCCATTCAGGCAAGCCTTACTAAAATTTCAGAGGTACTTGTTTTCATAGGTATTTAGATCTCCAAGTAAAGGATCAAGGTTTCCTGTAGTCCAGCATCATACAGGATACATACTGAGAATGTTTGGCACAAGCTTGTCATGCACCTCGAAATTTCCCCAGGAACATGGTCAATCGTATAGCAAGTTATCAGCATTGCTATTAGTGACCCAATGAACTAATGATTTGCTTCAACTCACCTATAGAGCCACTTAGATTTGTAAATAGTGACGTTTCAGTAGGTCAGATTCTAGTTTAGTCAATATGTATGCACACATGATGTGCTTTGTAGTTTTTAGGTTCAGTTCATAAATCTGTCTCAAAAATTTTTAAGTCTACTGTGTCCTCAAATTCTTAAGATAAAAATTTGCTTCTTGTGTGAAAATAGGTGGTCCAGCTTTCAAAGTTTCTTTGGAGGTCTCTGTGGCTAATTGGTTTTTGCGTTGCATTCTGAAGGTCATGGGTTCCAATCCAGACCACGTTGTTAGTTCACAAATGCATTTCTTCCAGAGACCCTAGGATTGTTGCCAGTGCAATACTCTCTGCAGGTGGCATGTCATTTCTGCAGAGAGGGTCACCAAGTCATATGAGGTTAAACTCGGTGCAATGAAGTCAATCAATCCTTTGACTTTAGACCCTTTTATTTTTTCAATATTTTGAAAACTTTGCTTTTAATATCATTCTCATTTCATCATATCATCATCATCATCATCTGTTGGAAAACTGGCAAGAATCAACATCTGTATACTTCTCCCTTAGGTGCTCAGTCTTTTCCAGCTTGCTCAAGGTTTCAGCATCTGAGCACTTACACAGTATCTATGAAGGTGATTCTGATCGTATATTCATCGTAAGAGATAGACTATCTCAGAATAAAAGTCACAATCACAATGTGACAATTAATACAGATTATTCAAAATTATAGTGAGCAGTTTAATATATACATTTTCCAGGGAGCACACCTTGCATAAATGCTTGGGTTGGTTAGCCAGGCAACAGAAAGTTGAGGTCACTTTGTGTAGGACAACTCAAGACAAACTCGAAAAGACAGATCTTGTAAGCAGGGGACTGCAACTGTCTAGAGAACAAACTCAAAAAAAAGATGTCCTCAGAAACGGAATGTGTCAGCCATTATTGGTGGGGAGGAATCAACACATAGAAATGACTCAATGGCCATATATACATTACATATGTGCCTGTCCTGCAATCCGTAGAGGCCTAACGACTGTGAAACAAAATCAAGTTCTCGAAGCAAACCAAACAGATCACAAAGACTTGTTAACTTGGTTGATAAGAATGAACACAAACAAATAACTACTATCTCATGTCTATATCCCTGTTTCTGTGTGTGTGTGTTCTGATTTATTTCTCTTTCTTTTGTCAAAGTTCTGTTTTCGGTACACCAGCTTTCTTCATTAACAGATCATGATGAAATTTCAAATGTAATATATACTTAGAGGAGCCTCTGGCCCATGCAGGGGACCCATGTTCAATTCACGGTAAGGCCAAGGATTTTTGTCTGTCAGGGCATAAAATATAAATCCTAACCTGAACAGTTTCGATGCGACTGCACTAGCCATGGGGCCATTAAATTCCTCAGGTTCTCTTCCCCCCCTCCCCCACCTTAAAAGCGGTACTGCAGGTAAAAATAACTGTTTTTTAACGATCTATACTTAGGATAAACCACTACACAATAAACTCCTTGTAGATCAGAATCCCATTTATAGCAGAATCAGATATCAATAAAATTTGGCTAAGTGGTTAAGTCATTGCCTGGTGTTCTGAAAGTAGTAGGTTCGAATCTGTACCACAAAGTCAGTTAAAGAGTGCATAGTTTTCTGGAGATTTCTTAGGACTATTGCTGAATTTATAAAGTGCATGATTCTTGATAGTTTCGCAGATAGTTTGTCATTTCTGTGAAGAGTGACCTAGCATATGGGAAACCTGATCAGCAGATAGTTTGTCATTTCTGTGAAGAGTGACCTAGCATATGGGAAAACCTGATCAGCAGATAGTTTGTCATTTCTGTGAAGAGTGACCTAGCATATGAGAAACCTGATCAGCAGATAGTTTGTCATTTCTGTGAAGAGTGACCTACCATATGGGAAACCTGATCAGCAGATAGTTTGTCATTTCTGTGAAGAGTGACCTAGCATATGGGAAAACCTGATCAGCAGATAGTTTGTCATTTCTGTGAAGAGTGACCTAGCATATGGGAAACCTGATCAGCAGATAGTTTGTCATTTCTGTGAAGAGTGACCTAGCATATGGGAAACCTGGTAACAATGAAATAAATTCTTCAACTTTAGATGCCTTTTATCAATCAAAGAGCATCTGACCAAATGAATTAGATCGTGGCTCCCATGCTGGAGAACCAGGTTCAATCCATGGTAAGACTAAGGAGTTTTTTCTGTCAAGGGCATAAAGAAACATCCTAACCTGAACAGTTTCACAGCGACTGCACTAGCAATGCAACCATTAAATTCCTCAGGTTCATGTTCATCTTGTTCTACACCGTCATAATAAGCATTATTACAGGCAGTAACGGTAGTTTAAACAATAATTTTATCCATCAAACTGAGTCTGGTGTTAAGCTGAATAAACAATCATAAGAAATAAAACAAAAATAGATACCTACTTTGTGCTCTATGTTTTTCTTGCGAATGTCATAAAAGTCCTTGGACATGTTCTGCTCTCAGCCTGTCTACACTGCGAGCATCAATTGCTCTGCTCAAGTACTCATTCACTTCATCTTCAATGTCTTTATTGTCGATTCTGAAAAAAACCCAATAATAATTATATGGATATTATAAACAGTTGTATTTTTTGCCCATCATAGAGTATAAATTTCAAGCTGAAATATTTTAGACTATTCAACCAAGTCTGGATCACACAAAAAACACCCGAAGATTGGAGGAATGCTACAATTGTTCCCATCTGGAAGAAGAAAGGTAGCAAGAGGGACTGTACAAAGTATAGAGGAATAACGCTACTGAGCCACACTGGGAAAATATTCTGCAAAATACTTGAGAAAAGGCTCCGCCACATCTCGAGCCACAGCTTAATGACTCCCAAATGGGATTCAGGAAGAACAAAAGCTGTACAGACGCAATATTCGCCCTCAGACAGTTAGTAGAAAGGACTATCGAATCCGACAAACATTTACACGTTGCATTTGTAGATCAGGAAAAAGCGTTCGACAGCGTAGATAGGCACAAGTTGTGGAAAATACTAACAACCTATGGGGTTAATGAACACCTAATCAACCTTTGCAAGAACATTTATACTGACAGCCAATGTACGATTAGAACAAATACAGGATTATCAGAAAAGTTTCAATGAGGGTCAGGAGTAAGACAAGGTTGCATACTATCCCGCTGCTATTCATCACGTACATTGACCACATTTGTAAAATAGCTAACACCAGCCGAAGGAAACAACCTCGGAGAACTCTTAAATGAATTTCTTTTTGCAGACGATCAGGCAATCATATCAACAACAGAAGAACAGCTACAACAACACATCAACAGACTCCAGTTAGCATGAAACGAATACAACATGAGAATTAACATCGACAAAACAGAAGTAATGACATTAGCCAGAGAGGAAAACACTACCAACATCTCCATCGATAATCACCTACTAAATCAAGTAAAAGATTTCACATACCTGGGGAGCATTTTTTCAGCAAATGGAAGAATAACTAACGAAATTCAACACAGATGCAACAAAGCAAATCAAATGATAGGGCAAATGGCGCCAATTTTAAGATGCAAACACGTCACCATGAACACAAAAGAGCAATGTTCAACACATCTTTCTCCCACATTATGTTACCAGTGCCAAACCTGGACGCTGACAACAAACGATAGAAGAAAACTAGTCACAACAGAGATGAAGTGTCTACGCAGAATGCTGGGTGTAACAAGAAGAGACCGGTTGAGAAATGAAGACATCAGGAAAAAGTGGGTACAACATCAGTACTAGACTTCATCAAGAAACAACAAATTAAATGGTTCGTCACGTAAGCAGATTACCATCAGACAGTGCACCCAAAGAGCAATGCTGCTCCGATACAATGGGTACAAAGCAAAAGGCCGGCCACGCAAAAGATGGACCTCAGAGATAACAGAGGCGACGAAGAGACTATCTACGAAGCGCATACTAGGCCCGTTTTAGAAATCTCTTCCTGACCTGACGCTGTGAGGCATACAGAATTCGAGAAAGAAAGAAAAGTTTAAAGTACTGTATCTTATGTTATCTTCTACGATCAACATCATGACATATTGGACATTTCTATGTATGCTCTGTCCTCCGCCGCTGCAGTTATCCAAAATGGTTTACAGTGCTAGATTACTGGTTAAATTTATGGCAAAGTAGTACATGACAACATTATTTAGGAGTTTAATTGTTTCTATACCAATGACCAATTTATCAGCCCCCAGAATGTTTCCAACTGTACCACTGACTCAATTGTCAGTCGAACTCATAATGCATGATTGTTTCTTTCAAACAACTCTTACCAAATTTGTAAAGTAATTATATATACAGAAAATAGAATGCATGATTTATTTCCACTTCTGTAATAATTGAGAGATATATCAAGAAAAACAAATAAACATTAAATAGTTCAGCCTCTATAAGCAGATTAACGACAGACAGTGCACCTCAAAAAGCAATGTTACTCCGATACAGTGGATACAAACAAAAGGCAGTCCACACAAAACATAGACGTCAGAAATAACAGAGGCAGTGAAAAAAAACTAACTATGAAGTGCACACAAATATCTGTTCTAGTAATATCTTTTTATCCTGACGATGTGAGGCAAAACAGGATTATAGAGAAAAAAAATGAAACGAAAATCATTGATACAAAGCATTTGATATTTTAAATTTTCATCAAGTAGACCAATCTAACTTTCACAATTTGTGTATATGCTGACTACAAGTATTGAATCTGGAGACAGTACTATCATATTTAGCAATTTATTTATTTGCATTTACTGAAACTGTATGGATATTAATTTCTCTTGAAAACAAATGAACAAAGCGCATATTAAAATTAATTCAATTTAGATTGTAGCAGTCAGAAGTAAATAAAAGATCGATAAGTTGAAATCAATATTTTTACCTCTTTCCACACCAATCGCTGCACACTGCGCCATTTGAGTTATTTCCCTTATAAGAAGTCTTTCTAGTTTTACTTCTACTATTTTACTTCTACTACTTTTTAACCTGGTTATTCTAATAGGTTGTCCAGTTTTCTTCAATTTAGCATATAATAAGATATATATATATATATATATATATGTTTATTTATTGACAAGTAGTTATGATTTAAAAAAATTTTAATTGGTTTTTTTGCCTCCCTTGAATTAACTTTGTAAAACTGAGGAAATAACTGCATATGAAAAGAGTTGAACCTGCAGTGTTTTGCACATATAGTTTTTACTCACATCCATTTCCACCTTCATCATCATCATCAAATGGCTTGTCCGGAGCAGAGCTTTGCCACCCCAACAGACCTCAGAAATGTTTTTCTCTCATAGACCAGATATCCTGCCTCTGCAGCCGTCCTGTTCAAACCATCAGTTACATCCTGAATCCATCTTCTCCATGGTCTTTCTTTTTTTCTCTTTGCCAGTATGCCTCCTTCCATGATGGTCTTTTCCAGCCCTTCATGTCTTTTTATATGTCAAAAATATCTCAATTTTCTCTTTCGTATTTGTAGCATCAGCCAGTTTTCTTTGATTTTGAGTTCTTTCTGTGTAGGTCTATTTTTTCTTTCTACCTTCAAATTAAAAAAAAATTTAGAATTGCCTGTTATATTCCTCATCCAATTTTCTTTAAAATAATATATCGGATGAAATATTACGCGATACCTATTGCAAACAATACAAACACAAAAACATGTGTGCTACAAAGTTCTGGTGTCCCAAAACAATTGCGGTTAGATCTCAGTAACATACATGGTATGGAAAGAGTTAAGGAACCTACATATGTCCCTTTTCCTCAATGCCCATCAGTTTCATTGCACCGCTGGTGGTATGCTCTCTTCTTGAATCAAATACCTGGATAATAAGAAGCACAATTAATATATTGCAACAACACTGCTATATTTGTAGACAAAGAGACAATGAACTGAGCTTTCTATTCAATTTTCTTTTGGCCATTAAGTGGTGTAATAAGTGTTCATGTTATGGGGGTAGATCTTGTGGTAAAACCACAATGTATGAAATGTTCATATACTATGTGTAGATCTTTTAGTATGCCTATGCGTTGCTGTGGCCCTCAAGGGGAGCAAAGAATAGTAACACTGCGACGTACAAGACATGTCGTAAGAGGCGACTATAGTAGGAGGCCTAGGAAGCTACCCTCGTAAATAAAAAGCGGCGCAGAAATTTGATGTGCTGGCCTACTTGTAGGCGCATAACTGGCACAACGACAACACTCGCTCTTAGGCTCAGATCAGATACAAATCACAAAGAGTGATTTAACAAGTGGTTGATATGGAGTATTCAAAGAAGAGAAGAAAGTAGATCTTGTGATAAAAAAACCACTGTGTACTAAATGTTCATATCCTATGTGTAAATCTGTTCCTATTTGAATGACAAACTAAAGTATGCTCCATTACTTCTTCCCTTTTCAATTCCCAATGGAGCATAGGTCTTCAACAAACTTCTTCCAGTCCTTTCTCTCTCTTGCCATCCCTTCCAATTCTTACCTACCACGTCATGCTTATCCTTTTAATATCATTTTAATAACGAGACTACAATTTGGATGGACCATTGAGTGTACAATTGGTATCTCTTCTCTGTTCTTCTGCATATATTCCCCTTGTAGTCCTAAAGCTACATCCAGGATTGATGTTTGCTTCAGTCTGTGCTGGTGTCGTTAGTTATCTACTATTTGTCTGTTATGGTTGTTTCTCCTCTCTTTTATATCTTTCCACTGTCTCTACTATTGCAGCCTCCTTACGCATTCGCAAATGCTCGATGTTTGTATGAATTTCACAAGCTGCTGTGGGAGCTGATCACATAACCTCAGAGATGGTTATTTGGTAATGTATGAATATGTACTTGTCACCATCAAATAGCTTGTCCTGAGCAGAATTTTACCGACCTAACAGTCCTTCGGAATTTCTCTCCATCTCTCATAGGCCAGATGTTCTGTCACTGCATCCGTTATGCTCAAATCTTCAGTTACATTCTGAATCCATCATCTCCATGGTCTTCCTCTTCACCTCCTATTTGCTGGGATGCCACCTTCCATAATGCTTTTCTCCAACCCTTTGTGTCTTTGCATATGCCCAAAATACTTCCATTTTCTCATTCCTTATTTGTAGCATTATATATATATATTTATTTGGATTTAACAATAGCCATTTCCTCTGATTTTGAGTTTTTTCTGCATATGTCTGTTCGTTCTCTTCTTGATTGGTTGATCGATTGATTGGTTGGACCATCATCATTGCACTTCGTTGAGTAACCATGTGTGTTCCGATCTCTTTCTTACACAGGAAAATCTCAGCGGCAGTGTATGAACTCTGTAGCACAAGCAAGGATCCCCGATGCAATTTTGAAGATGTCAAAGATATTTTGTAGGATATTTATTTAAAAAAATCTTTACTAATGAATCTTGCCAAGGCATCAGCTTTCAGTCTGCTCTTCTCAAATTTGAACTTCCAAGGGTTCTGTTACATGCTCAAACTGAACATGGGACCTACTTTTTTATCATCCATCTTCAATAGGACTAGGAATGTGATCTCACCTACACTGATATTAAGAATTTCTGGCAAATTATCAAGAGGGAGTGAACCAAGCACCTTTGGAACGAGAGGCCAGCGTCTAACCTCTATGCTACAGAGACACCCATGTTCTCTTCAATGTCTACGATGTACTTGTAACTAAAGTAAAGGTAAGTAAAGGAACCCTTTCATACCTCATGGTATATAGGGCAATACAGTGTTAGGCCTGTATTTTTAATTGACCGTCGGCACGCGATGGGTGATGTGGTCAGCATCACGCCGGCCGCCTTTACTTCCCAGAGCATGTCTGGTACCCAGTTGAGGCTGGGTCGACCTGAGAGCCACCGCGGACCGGGAAAATTCCACGCCACTATGGGAGCTGAACCGGACCACCAGCCTTGAGAAGCGAGTTCACTAACAACTACGCTACTGCGGCTCTCCGATGTACTTGTAGTATCAGTAAAACAACCAATCACTTTACAAACTCCTATAACATTTATCTCATATGTATATGAGATTGCATAATCATGTCAAAATCTCATCGAAAAAAAAAAGGTTTGCATCTCTGTTTCATTTCTAATTTTTCAATATAAAATAAACAAAACAAAAAAAGTATGATTTCTTTGTTAGATCTAACTTGAAAGATAAATCAAAGTAGGCTCCATTATTTCTTCTTGCCCTTTCAATTCTCAACGGAGCACAGTTCCTTAACAAACTTCCGTCAGCCCTTCCTCTCTCTTGCTATCCCTTTCAATTCTTTCCACGTCTTGCTTATCCTATTAATATCAGTCTCCAGCTTTCTTCTCCAGGTAATTCTAGACCTTTCCCTACTCTTCTTTCCCTGCGAGTTCCAAAACAGTGTATGCCTTGCAATTCTCCCGGTCTACCTTTTCAGTGTGAAATGCCTCCTTGCTACCACTAGAAAAAAAAAAATTAAGACCTTTGTATTCTTATCTAAGTTTTCAGTTTAGAGCATAGGTTCCAAAGAAGGCGGTACCCCCAGTGGGTGCTGAAGCCTTCTTGGGGATGGGGGTAGTGGGTTCAGAAGCGTTCGGGGCGTCCAGGCGATCTAGGTGTCAGTGGCTTCTTATAGAAGTATTTATTAATATATATTTAAAAATAAATTATTTTCGTGATTTTGCGATTGAATAGCTGAATTCAAGATGAAGCACATTTTGATCATTACTTTTTCAATAAGCAGTAAAGCATAAGCAGTAGTGTATCAGTAGTTGCTATTTACCTCGAAAATATCAAACTGTTTGAACAAAGAAAACCATTATAATTGGAGGGGGGAAAGGGGAAGTGGGGGCATTACAAAATGTACGTCTTGCAAAGTGGGCGGTGGCCCAAAACGTTTGAAACCTATGGTTTAGAGAATCTAGCCAGGTCACATGTTATTTGACTTTATCACATGATACTGGGAGATACATATTGTTTGACTTTATCACACGACACTCTGAGATACATATTATTTGACGTTATCACACGACACTGTGAGATACATATTATTTGACTTTATCACACGACACTGTGAGATACATATTATTTGACTTTATCACACGACACTGTGAGATACATGTTATTTGACTTTATCACACGACATTGTGAGATACATGTTATTTGATTTTATCACACGACACTGTGAGATACATATTATTTGACTTTGTCACATGACACTGTGAGATACATGTTATTTGACTCTATCACACGACACTCTGAGATACATATTATTTGACTTTGTCACATGACACTGTGAGATACATGTTATTTGACTCTATCACACGACACTCTGAGATACATATTATTTGACTTTGTCACATGACACTGTGAGATACATGTTATTGACTCTATCACGACACTCTGAGATACATATTATTTGACTTTGTCATATGACACTGTGACATACATATTATTTGACTCTATCACATGATACTATTCCATACATATTATTTGAACATACTTACTTTGTGTCTTCTAGAGTCTATTTTTATGAAGTACGTATCGATGTTTAGTTTCTTGATGTATGCATCTCTAGAGTAGCCTTTGCCCACATCTACATCATAGTCACCATTCAGGCACTCCTTGGTTGATTGACTGATATGAACACGGCTAAAGAAGTAACAATATTGATAACTTATTTTTTGTATGCCAGCTATGAATTGACATGAGGCATAGTCATAGCACTTAATATGGCGCCTCTGACTGATTTATGCTAGAAGGCTTGTTTTCCTTATCGTTAGTGTCCTTAACTCCTTGTGGACCAGACGCCACACTACATGACTTTAGGTTGGACACCTTTTTACCAGGAGCCACACTAAAGGGTGTTTTTTAATTCTAAAATCATATGGCTTGTGAAAACATGGCTTTTGCCCTGGTCCACTAAGAGTTAACAAACCTTACTTTGACTTCATAGATATTTGTAACTTAGATTCCCCAAATGAAACTGCTGCCTTGCAAGTTTGGCTAGGAACGAACCCAGTAAACGTTGGTTGAAACCAAACACATCATCAAAGGATAAGCACCAGAGCTCCAAAAGGTACTGAAGATTGTGAACGTACACCCATTCTTGGTGTTAGGCTGTTTATATATCACAATAAAATAATAAAAACGGCTGTAAAAGAACGATCGCGAGAGAGAGATCCCCAAATAAGGATCTCTTTAGTAAATGTGTTGTTTATTTTACGACAAGCGAGATTACAATTTGGTGGGACTTTTGAGTGTACTATTGGTATCTCTTCTCTGTTCTCCGGCATGTGATACTCCCCTTGTAAACCCAAAGCTACGTCCAGGATTAATTTTTACTTCTCTTTTCTGTGGTCGCCAGTTGTCTACTATTAGGATGTTTTCTACTAAGTCTTTTATATCTTTCCACTGCCTCTACTACTGTAGCCTTCCTCCGCATTTGCAAGGGCTCGATGTTTGTATGAATTTCATAAGCTCCTGTAGAAGCTGATCTCATACCTTCAGAGATGAAATGCATTGCCTGGCTCTGTACTTTGTCCAGAGCTTATTCGTTGTTTTGCTACATGGTGCTTGCAGTGCTAGGCTGCAACCCATTACAGAGCATACATAACCGATGTAGAGTAGGCTCAGCGTGTTTTTGTTTGCACCCCATAAAGTGCTTGCAATTTATTTTAAGAGATGTTTATTAAATGAGCTGCCTGTCCATCATCATACCTAGGAATGTTCGGTTAATTTCTTTCTTTAAAATATTACTGTCTAGTGTTAGTGTAATATTTTGTTTTGTCATCTTGTTACTCCTGGTGAAAATAGAATAGGCTGTCTTCGTGTTGTTGACTTTCAATTTTTATGTTTCACTGTATTTACAGTCTGTTAATGTCTTCATTTAGTTGTCTTGCACTGAAGCCAGTGTGCTTGCTGGTGTGCCAAAGGGACAGGTCATCAGCATATAATGCTTTTTTTTTTCTGTCAACAGTACTTTAGACATGTCATTTAGAAATAGGAGGAGCAGTGTGCAACTTAGTGGGGAGCCCTGAGATGACATTGTGACATGGTAGATCTTCTTCTAGCCCCTGTTTTGATGAGATACCATTGTTGATCTTTGATATCAGCGCTTACATTAGTTTAGTTAACAGAGCATCATCACTGCACATTGAAACAAGTAGTTCATATGTGCTCTGGTCTCTTTCTCAGAATGTCCCTCATCATGTGGTGATTAATATAACCAGTTCTGCATTGGTTTACTATACCTTTCCAACTTTCAGCATAGTACTCTTGCATGGTTGCATCTCATTTGATTTGATATTCTTGCAGTTTAGTTAGGGTTGTAGATTCCCTCTCATTCCTTGAATAGTTTACACATCTTATCTCCCTTAGAACAATCAGTATATCAATCTGGTCCATTACTCGTCAGCTTTCCAGTGATTTTTTACATATTATTTAGTATATAATAATCACCTTTGTTTCATAAAGTTGATGTAAGACAAAATGGAGACAGATGGACAAAAAACAAGTAGACAAAATGTTGAGATATTGAATTAAAGAAATGAGAAACAAGTTTGAGGAAGAAAAATGACATAAAGTGTATGACAACAACTCTGGAAGTGACAAAAGTGACTAAAACAATCACAGAAATAGAACAAATATTTTTTTGGGTAGAATTTATAACATAGCAAAGGAACAGCAATCGATATAATAAAATAAGGTTATCCACTGTGGTCTCTGTGGTTTAGTGGTTAAACCATTGCTTTGCGTTCTGAAGGCCATGGTTAGAATCCATTACAACGGCGTTATGTGCACGGATGTAATTTTTCAGTGACTACTAGAATTGTTGCCAGAGCTACGGAGTTTGTGCTTTGTGCAATAATCTCGGCAGGTGACGTGTCATTTCTACGTAAAGGGATCAAACCATATGGAGTAAAACCCAATACAGTGGAGTCAATACTTCCGTGATAGATTCTTTAACCCTTTAATAATATAGCTAGCTGGCTTACCCAGGTACTCCACCACTCTCCATGTGATTAGCTAGAGTGACATCGTTAGACCAGACATCAAACTGCCACTTGTAGAGACCCAGTACTCCACAGTGGACTCGGCCAGAGTGGATACCAACCCTCATGTTCACATTGACTCCAGTTAAGTCTCTGACTAGCCTGAGGACAAATACGAAAAGTTGATAGATGCTAACAAAGATGAAACTCACAGTACAACTAGATATAAATTAGACATTGTAAAATAGACATTATAAAATAGGTATTGTAAGATAGACATTATAGAATAGACGTTGTAAAATAGACGTTATAAAATAAACATTATAGAATAGACATTATAGAATAGACATTGTAAAATAGACGTTATAAACATTATAGAATAGACATTATAGAATAGACGTTGTAAAATAGACATTATAAAATAAACATTATAGAATAGACATTATAGAATAGACGTTGTAAAATAGACGTTGTAAAATAGACGTTATAAAATAAACATTATAGAATAGACGTTGTAAAATAGACGTTATAAAATAAACATTATAGAATAGACGTTGTAAAATAGACGTTGTAAAATAGACGTTATAAAATAAACATTATAGAATAGACATTATAGAATAGACGTTGTAAAATATACATTATAAAATAGACATTATAAAATAGACATTATAAAATAGACGTTGTAAAATAGACATTATAAAATAGACATTATAAAATAGTCATTATAAAATAGACGTTATAAAATAGACATTATAAAATAGACATTATAAAATAGACGTTATAAAATAGACATTATAAAATAGCGTCTTAACATTCTACATATTCTGCACACTACAAAGAAGGTATCATAGTCTCCTAGGTATGAACAAACTCTATATAACTTGTCCTCAGCAACACATAACAAAATAGTGAAAACTTGCACTTCCTTGAAGTTCTACACGCCCCGCTCCCAATACCACACAGCAACGTTCCACCGACACACAACCCCACGGGTGCACGCACGCATACATATACACAAATCCTACTACTGAGCAAACAAAGTATTATTCCTGAAGATTATTTTGAAATGCACGAGGCAGAAGGAGGAGGGGGATGAATAAGAAACAAAATAGTTTAATAATTTACGCGTGACAACTGGTGAAATCAGCAAAACAATAGTTTAATAATTTACGCATGTGACAACTGGTGAAATCAATGGGAAACAAAATAGTTTAATAATTTACGCATGTGACAACTGGTGAAATCAATGAGAAACAAAATAGTTTAATAATTTACGCATGTGACAACTGGTGAAATCAATGAGAAACAAAATAGTTTAATAATTTACGCATGTGACAACTGGTGAAATCAATGGGAAACAAAATAGTTTAATAATTTACGCATGTGACAACTGGTGAAATCAATGAGAAACAAAATAGTTTAATAATTTACGCATGTGACAACTGGTGAAATCAATGGGAAACAAAATAGAGGAAAACAGACAGAAAAATTCTGGACAGTATAACTTCATTGCACAGAAGAGTGTTAACATCTGAACTGCTTGTCAGCAGCAAAGACAGGCGTTTATAGAGATCTATGATCGCCTACGCCCCTACGCCATGACATGTGATGATGCTATTTTAGATACGCCCATGTATTTCAATCAGGAATTGGGAATCCAACAGACATAATGAGAAAGGGTCATGAGAGATTGATCGACGAGTAAGACAGATTGTGAGAATATGTGAGAGATGCAGATAGAGAGGATACTAGGGGACGCGAGTGGACGAAGCTGTGAGATTCTTGATCAAATGAGATCGTGAAAGAACGACAGAGAGTGCGATGGAAAAGGTGAAAGGGATTGATACAGACGCAGACTTCATTAAAAAGAAAGCAGCTCAAGTGACAGTGGGGACAGGTGACAGTGGGGACAAGTAACAGTGGGGGACAAGTGCAGGTCCATGCCTGTAGCACGTGCCTTCTTAAATATATCTACATACCCCGACAGCAAACCATAGCTATGGGTCGCGTGAGAGACAGGGCAGATTAGAGAGCGCTATTTGCAAGTACGCATGTCTCATGGCACAGGACGTTGACACATTGCCCAATAGCAAAATACTGTGTAAACAGAGCAGTAGCAATGTAAATATTATTATAGGATCGACAATATATTGACTGTAAAGATGTACAATGCCTGTGGTAGATAACTTTGGTTATATAAATAAATAAACTATTCTAAAGTGGCAGTTCCTTGCATATATATGTGGGCGGGTTGGATAGTTTTAATACCATACAATTCCTCTCGTACCGTTATACGTTACATATGGCCTGCAAGTAATATCTCCATACCGCTATGTCCTGGACAACTCACTCAATCTCTTCCATGGAATTAACACCGATATTTCTTGCTACTTTCAGCAAAGTTTGTTTCAGGGTCTTCATAGGGCGACCTATTTTTCTTGAACTCTTTGCCCGCCACTTCAATGCATGTTTTGCTATTCTTTGATGATTTCTTATCATTGGTATTCTTTGATCATTTCTTATCATTGGTATTCTTTGATGATTTCTTACCATTGGTATTCTTTGATCATTTCTTACCATTGGTATTCTTTGATCATTTCTTACCATTGGTATTCTTTGATCATTTCTTACCATTGGTATTCTTTGATCATTTCTTACCATTGGTATTCTTTGATGATTTCTTACCATTGGTATTCTTTGATGATTTCTTATCATTGGTATTCTTTGATGATTTCTTATCATTGGTATTCTTTGATGATTTCTTATCATTGGTATTCTTTGATGATTTCTTACCATTGGTATTCTTTGATCATTTCTTATCATTGGTATTCTTTGATGATTTCTTATCATTGGTATTCTTTGATGATTTCTTATCATTGGTATTCTTTGATGATTTCTTATCATTGGTATTCTTTGATCATTTCTTATCATTGGTATTCTTTGATGATTTCTTATCATTGGTATTCTTTGATCATTTCTTACCTACTTGGTATTCTTTGATGATTTCTTACCATTGGTATTCTTTGATCATTTCTTATCATTGGTATTCTTTGATCATTTCTTATCATTGGTATTCTTTGATCATTTCTTACCATTGGTATTCTTTGATGATTTCTTATCATTGGTATTCTTTGATCATTTCTTACCATTGGTATTCTTTGATGATTTCTTATCATTGGTATTCTTTGATCATTTCTTACCATTGGTATTCTTTGATGATTTCTTACCATTGGTATTCTTTGTTTTCATTTATCTTGTATCATTGGTATTCTTTGATCATTTCTTATCATTGGTATTCTTTGATCATTTCTTACCATTGGTATTCTTTGATGATTTCTTATCATTGGTATTCTTTGATCATTTCTTACCATTGGTATTCTTTGATGATTTCTTACCATTGGTATTCTTTGATCATTTCTTACCATTGGTATTCTTTGATGATTTCTTATCATTGGTATTCTTTGATCATTTCTTACCATTGGTATTCTTTGATCATTTCTTATCATTGGTATTCTTTGATCATTTCTTACCATTGGTATTCTTTGATGATTTCTTATCATTGGTATTCTTTGATCATTTCTTACCATTGGTATTCTTTGATGATTTCTTACCATTGGTATTCTTTGATCATTTCTTACCATTGGTATTCTTTGATGATTTCTTATCATTGGTATTCTTTGATCATTTCTTACCATTGGTATTCTTTGATGATTTCTTATCATTGGTATTCTTTGATCATTTCTTACCATTGGTATTCTTTGATGATTTCTTATCATTGGTATTCTTTGATGATTTCTTACCATTGGTATTCTTTGATATTCTTACATTGGTATTCTTTGATGACTTCTTACATTGGTATTCTTTGATGATTTCTTACCATTGGTATTCTTTGATGATTTCTTATCATTGGTATTCTTTGATGACTTCTTATCATTGGTATTCTTTGATGATTTCTTATCATTGGTATTCTTTGATCATTTCTTATCATTGGTATTCTTTGATGACTTCTTATCATTGGTATTCTTTGATGATTTCTTACCATTGGTATTCTTTGATCATTTCTTATCATTGGTATTCTTTGATGACTTCTTATCATTGGTATTCTTTGATGATTTCTTATCATTGGTATTCTTTGATCATTTCTTACCATTGGTATTCTTTGATGACTTCTTATCATTGGTATTCTTTGATCATTTCTTACCATTGGTATTCTTTGATGATTTCTTATCATTGGTATTCTTTGATGATTTCTTATCATTGGTATTCTTTTTCATTTCTTATATTTAATTATCTTTGATCATTTCTTATCATTGGTATTCTTTGATATTTCTTACATTGGTATTCTTTGATGACTTCTTATCATTGGTATTCTTTGATGATTTCTTATCATTGGTATTTTTTGGATGATTCTTATCATTGGTATTCTTTGATCATTTCTTACATTGGTATTCTTTGATCATTTCTTATCATTGGTATTCTTTGATGATTTCTTACCATTGGTATTCTTTGATGATTTCTTATTATTGGTATTCTTTGATCATTTCTTATCATTGGTATTCTTTGATCATTTCTTACCATTGGTATTCTTTGATCATTTCTTACCATTGGTATTCTTTGATGATTTCTTATCATTGGTATTCTTTGATGATTTCTTATTATTGGTATTCTTTGATCATTTCTTACCATTGGTATTCTTTGATCATTTCTTACCATTGGTATTCTTTGATGATTTCTTATCATTGGTATTCTTTGATGATTTCTTATCATTGGTATTCTTTGATGATTTCTTATTATTGGTATTCTTTGATCATTTCTTATCATTGGTATTCTTTGATGATTTCTTACCATTGGTATTCTTTGATCATTTCTTATCATTGGTATTCTTTGATCATTTCTTATTATTGGTATTCTTTGATCATTTCTTACATTGGTATTCTTTGATCATTTCTTATCATTGGTATTCTTTGATGATTTCTTATCATTGGTATTCTTTGATGACTTCTTATCATTGGTATTCTTTGATGATTTCTTATTATTGGTATTCTTTGATCATTTCTTATCATTGGTATTCTTTGATGATTTCTTACCATTGGTATTCTTTAATCATTTCTTATCATTGGTATTCTTTGATGATTTCTTATTATTGGTATTCTTTGATCATTTCTTACCATTGGTATTCTTTGATCATTTCTTACCATTGGTATTCTTTGATCATTTCTTATTATTGGTATTCTTTGATCATTTCTTACCATTGGTATTCTTTGATCATTTCTTACCATTGGTATTCTTTGATGATTTCTTATCATTGGTATTCTTTGATCATTTCTTATTATTGGTATTCTTTGATCATTTCTTACCATTGGTATTCTTTGATCATTTCTAATCATTGGTATTCTTTGATCATTTCTTATCATTGGTATTCTTTGATGATTTCTTATAATTGGTATTCTTTGATGATTCTTACATTGGTATTCTTTGATCATTTCTAATATTGGTATTCTTTGATCATTTCTTATCATTGGTATTCTTTGATGATTTCTTATCATTGGTATTCTTTGATGATTTCTTATCATTGGTATTCTTTGATGATTTCTTATTATTGGTATTCTTTGATCATTTCTTATCATTGGTATTCTTTGTTTTCATTTACTTACATCTTGGTATTCTTTGATCATTTCTTATTATTGGTATTCTTTGACTTTATCATTGGTATTCTTTGATATTTCTTACATTGGTATTCTTTGATGATTTCTTATATTGGTATTCTTTGATGATTTCTTACATTGGTATTCTTTGATCATTTCTTATCATTGGTATTCTTTGATGATTTCTTATCATTGGTATTCTTTGATCATTTCTTACCATTGGTATTCTTTGATGATTTCTTATCATTGGTATTCTTTGATGATTTCTTATCATTGGTATTCTTTGATCATTTCTTACCATTGGTATTCTTTGATGATTTCTTATCATTGGTATTCTTTGATGATTTCTTATTATTGGTATTCTTTGATCATTTCTTACCATTGGTATTCTTTGATGATTTCTTATCATTGGTATTCTTTGATGATTTCTTATTATTGGTATTTCTTCCTTGATGACTTCTTATCATTGGTATTCTTTGATGATTTCTTATCATTGGTATTCTTTGAATCATTTTCTTTTATTATTGGTATTCTTTGATGATTTCTTATCATTGGTATTCTTTGATGATTTCTTATCATTGGTATTCTTTGATGATTTCTTATCATTGGTATTCTTTGATCATTTCTTATCATTGGTATTCTTTGATCATTTCTTATCATTGGTATTCTTTGATGATTTCTTATTATTGGTATTCTTTGATCATTTCTTATCATTGGTATTCTTTGATCATTTCTTATTATTGGTATTCTTTGATCATTTCTTACCATTGGTATTCTTTGATCATTTCTGATCAAAGTATGTACAACATATCCCCATCTTCTCTTTCCTATAACAGTTGTTGCTAGTGGTTGACCACACATTTCTATGATTTCATCACTTCTCCTGAATTCGTCCCATTTTATGTTTATTATTTTTGGCAGACATCTATTTTCAAATGCATTTAACTTACTTTCTATAACTTTAGCCCCTTTCTAACTCTCGCTGGCATATGTTAGAATTTATACAGCATTTGAATTGAAAATTCGTAATTTAGCTTTAATATTTTATATAACTTGGATAGTTTTAACACCATTTAAATAGAAAATAAACTAGAAAAGTTATTTTCATGATATAGAAAAGAAATAAACCTACACATTTTTGTATCAAAGATACATAATTATGATTCTAACAAAACCACCACGCAGGTCAATATATTTTTGCACTAGTTCTAGAAACCTGTCAACTTTTTTTCGATACAGAAGCACTTGAGATCTTCGGCTCGGTGCCGTGGACATCGCAACCCTTCGGTTCGATGCCACGAACACCGTAAATCTGGACAACATGTGGCTTTTCTGCCAGCCCGCGGAATTGAACCCCCACTCACAGGGGGCTTGTCACCCGTCGTCCAACACGCTACGAACACGCTGGGCAGGCGGGCAGGAGACCTGTCAATAAAGACATCGCTGTTTTGTTTTTGAAACCATTTTCTCACTTCAGACTTCACCTCGTCATCACATCTGACATGCTGACTGTTCAAGTGTTTCTTTAGTTGTTAAAACAGGTGTAAATAACGAGGAGATATATGTGGGCTATACATTGAAAGGGACATCACTGAAAAGTCTAGGTGGTGAGTTGCATCCCTTGTTGCTGCACTTGTATGAGACCTGCAACTTGTTATTTATTGTCCACCTGCGGTATGATTAGGAACTCTAACGCACCTACTATAGATTAGGGAACTCTGTAACAATATCGTGATCACTCCACGCGGGGAACGAGCCGGGTACCTTTAGAAAGAGAGGCGAATACCTTATCTCCACACCATTGTAGTACAGTCCGAAGCTTGGCCTGGCGACCATAGATCTCAGGGCCGTGCCATGCTATGATACAGAGAGGCAACCGCATCAGGCGGTACTGTAATGGGGGCGGCATAAGCAGCAAAATCATAATTATAATTGAAGGTTATTTTAAAGAAAATAGATTTAAGGAGCGACATTTCGAAGACTTGCATCATACTGAGAAAATATACCGAAAAAGGGTGGAGACTGCAGCGTTCTGCAATAGGTCTACACAAACTTATGCTCTAAGTAATGGCTATCAAGTTCTATTTTAACATTTTTTTCCTGACGAAGTTGGATTATCCAGAATATTCTCTTCTTCTTTTTATCTTCTTTGTCTCTCGCTCTCAACTCTCTCTTTTTTTTATCTCTTTTAATCACTCTAGACGTCAAGTGACTTTCCCTGTTGTCACAATATTCATTGCTTCAAAATCAATATCACTGCACTCTTGTACATATCGATAGGTGCTCATTCTCCAACAGATGACGAACAGTACGTATGCTTATTGTTCATGTCGCACGTTGGTTAAACCGTCCTCTCTCAGTCCTCGTCCCACGCTTTATATCAAACTTATTTCTTCTCTCTCCCCCTTCCCGCAATTTATATAGTGTGACTCGTCTTCAGCAGGCGAATATTTATTGTTCTCAACATGTCTTCCCTGTCCATACTCAATGTTTCAGATATCGTCGATGCCGTGCTCCGACGTGCTGCACGTAAGCGAGACATGGATAGTGTATAGTAGACAAACAAGAAAACTAAAAACCACTTCCACATAAGCTGTCTACAAAGAATACTAAAAATAAACTGGCAGTATAAAATTCCAGATACCGAAGTCCTCACAGGAGCAGAGATCCCAAGCGTTAACACTTTGCAGAAGACCTAAGTGAGATAGACCGGTCACGTTGCTCGGATGCCTGATAAACGCATCTCAAAACAGTTGATGTATGGCGAACTTGAAGGGGGGCAGACGTTCTGCTGGTGGACAGAAAAAACGTTTTAAAGACACTCTTAAAGTGTCTCTGAAATGCTTCGATATAGACACCACGTGCAGTGAATCCCTTGCGCAAGATCGCCAAATGTGGCGCTGTAACAACACAAGAGGAACCCACATAGCTGAGAATCATCGCGTCGTTGAGGCACAGAGAAAAGACATAACACACAACACGGACGTGTCAAATCTTGATCATGTATGCCCCACCTCTGGTAGGGGATTGTGTTCTAGAATTGGACTCTATAATCACCTCCGCACACACCAGAGAGGTGCAGCAGCATACATCTGAGACTGTTGTAATCATCGCTTGTGATGGACGGCTATTACAGCTCCGACGTCGATAATTCTCAGTTGTCAGTGTATTAATAACTACACTTTCTTCAGAAAAAATAAAACGAAAAATAGTGCAATCTTTTTCTGACGGCGATAATGAGTTTTTTCTGTTCGTTGACATATTCCAGCACATTAAAACATACACTACAAAAAATGTTGAAAGCCATTAAACAACAACGTTATTTAAATTACTGCCGCCACATTCAATATTAACATTGAAGTGTGTCGTAATGGAAGCAATATTATGTTACGCGTAATTTTACTTGTTCGTTGCAAAGAAATTCATAGTTTAGTTTTAGTTTAAAGTGTATCTTCTATCTATCGTTTGTTTTGATGAAGAAAACTGTCTTTATCGACTGAGTATTACCGCTTTAAGGGCAGTGTAGGATAGGGGAAGGGCAAGTGGAACAATAGAAAATGTGCAGAAGGTGGTGATAGATAGGACACACACTGAGGAAACCCATCACGGGACATGCATCACGAGACAGGCTCTCAGATGGAACCCCAGGGTAATGGAGGTAAAGGAAGACCCAGGAATACCTGGAGGCGGGAGTTGTAGACGGAATGCAAGACAATGGGGGAGAGTGGAGAGATCTGGAAAAGATGGCATTGGATAGGTGGGCTTGGAAGGCCTTGGTTGCGGACCTATGCTTCCTATAGGAGCGTAGGGTGAAGAAGTAAAGAAGAATCAACCTACCAGCCTTATGTGCCAAATATATGACATGAAGAAAATATATATTCGCGTTAGATCAACTAAACAATCCCCTCAAAGAAGTCCTATTGTTCATGATTGTTGTAACACTGTGTACATGAACATTCGTGTCGTCTCTTACATAAGTTAGATATGTATTATTGTTTGATATGATAGTTTTGAGAAATCCCGGTAGTTCACAGTCAGATCGGAGCCAGTAGTTTAATTATTTTAAATTTCCTTACCCATTGTGATATGTCGGTGTGTGATTGAGTTCGTTTTTAGGTTAGGATGCACGCCCGTGTGTTGTTGGAGCTCGCAAGGGGAGCAAAGAATAGTAACACTGCGACCTACAAGGCATGTTGTAGAGACGATTGAGGTAGGAGTCTGGAAAGCTACCCTTGTAAATAAAAATCGAGGCAGAAATCGGATATGCTGGCCTTGTAGGTGCGTAAAAAAGAAGGTTAATATGCATATCTATTTTGATACACATAAAAGAACGACACAAAAAGAAATAGTTTGGGCATCTGACAAGAGTGTCCTGCTATCGACTACCACAGAGAGCCACACTGACAAAGTATAACGAGTACAAAACAAGATGAATACCATGATAAAATGGATCGACGGCATCAAGAATAAAATTAAGAAAATAAATAACAGCTTACAAATTGCCTTACGCCCGAGTGGTTACCGGGGCCCAAATTTGGGGTGTAAAGAATAGAACCACTGTTACCTGCCACGCATGTCGTAAGAGGCGACTAAGGAGGTTTGGTTGAAATCGGATGCACATGTCCTAATCGTGTAGAAGTCTGGGTTTAGGGGCCTACCAAACCAATGTGCAACGTATACACGTTCTTGGCAAAGATCAAACATATCACAAAGAGTGATTAAAATTGGTCGTAAAGAACGAACGCAAAGAAGAAGAAGAAGAAGAAATTGCATTAGAACAAACACACACAAGATCACTACATCCTCCCCTCCCTTTCTATAAAGAAGTAAATGGTGGAAGAGAAGAAGAAGATATACATTAAAACAAAATTTATAATTGAAAAGATTTAGACGGTCTACACTATTGACGATATCCACAAGTTTCAAGTTTGTTCCATGTCAAACAGTATCCTAAACATTTGGAATAAACAAACACACACATACACAAACATAGCCACAACTTGCCCTTTATATATATATACATGCAATGAGATAGGCAGATGTAGTGAGAAAATGCAGTTAGGTTAAGCGTTGAACGTCTCAAGAAAAACACATGACAACAATTTCCCTAGAATCCTATAAAACAGCGTTTCCTAAATTGAGGTCCAGGGACCCTCGTTGGTCTGTGAGGTACTCACAGAGGGGGCCCTCAAGCGCTTGAATAACTATTATGATATTTAACATTTCAAACAGAAAAATACATTTCTTAAACTTATAATAATAGTGGGAAACTAGTTCCTCTGCGATATCAAAGGAACCGGACCAGACCGAAATCTAAATGTCTGGCAGGACAAAATAAAAGATCATTTGACATTTCCAGTAGTAGGAGAGATTGAAGCCATCTTGACTGTTGGTGTGATATAATAATAACTCCATCGCTAGAAGATTGTCGTATATAGAAACCATTTGGGTCGGCGGCAGCAAAATGTATTTAAAAGTGGGTCCACGGTAATGCAAAGTTTGGGACCCGCTGCTATAAAACTATTGTGGAAGAATTTTTCTTGGTGCAGATTAGTTTCGCTAGTCATACGTTACGGATTGTAGATGTTTTTTTTCTTTGGGGACACAGCATACACATTATTGTCTATAAATACGGAAAAGTGCAAACAAGTCTGACTACAGCTCATCAATTAATTTGTTTTCAAAATGTACACAATAAGCTGTTGCTCAAGCAACTCGCCTTGCGTTCTGAAGGCCATTTTGTTCGAATCTAAACCGTGTTGGACGGTTCCCAATTACATTTTCGGAGACAAATAGATTGTTGCTGGAGCTACAGAGTGCGTGCTTTCTTCAATACTCTCAGTAGGCGGCGTGTCATTTATACTGATAGGGACCAAACCATATGGGAAAACCCAGTTCAATGAAGTCAATACATAACATTCAAACACTTTTATACAATGAAATGATGCTTTTTCAGCACGCTCAGGAGGAAAAATAATAAGAGAAGCCAGTGGGGCCTACGCAACAACCACAAGTAGTTTGACAATGGAGGTTCGGGCGGTTACGGAGGCGGTGAAAGGGTTGACATTTCACAACTACTCTCGTGTTTTCATACTCAGTGACTCCATGAGCATGATTCGTAAAGTCGAAACAGGAATGGTGAGACGAAACTGTATGGGGGTATTAGTACGGACAGTGATCAGAGAAATCACCTTCATTTTTGTCCGTGGACACGCAGGAGTTAGGGTTAATGAACGAGCTGATAGATTGGCTGGCTTGGCTACAATATCAGAAGAGCTGCCATGAATCGAAATAGCATTCTTCACGCATTGAGAGAGTCTTTCCGAATAGAGGAGTTTCATGGCTGTGAATCCCACTCGCTGACCAGATTGAGAGAGATGGGCGCCAGTATTGGTGCAGCCCGAAAAGAATGCCATACTAAATATGCAAAGGGATTGATTAACCAACATTGAACTGGCATGTTGGGCCGCTGGACGCTGCTAGATTTACTGAGATGGAGATCGGAGCACCTATGGACATGTCCGGAGTGCTATGATGATAGTCCTCATAGAACTGAAAACTGATAATGTTTAAAAAATAGAAATATTGAACGTAGAAATATGAACACAAATTACACCGACATAACAGTAAACACTGATTTAAAAACAAAACATGATAAACCACATCTATATGGAGTGTCAAGACTGAATGCTTGAATTAGACAATAAGGTGATTTAACAACAGCTAAATTTAGCAACAGGGATCAATAGAGCAACTACCACATAAAAAATGTCAATAATACCGGCTTCCAAATGACACAATCGTGCCTCTGTAATTGAGATTAGCGTACGCATAGTTGTATTGTGTATATAATTCTTACAGCAGACAGGTAACATATTTAACTGGGAAAGAATACAACAGCTATTTTAATGATACAATTAATTTACTGTGTAGAGAGTAAAGTCGTGTTCATTCATCTGACATGTGTGTATCAACAGCACACAAGGTAACTAAAGGTCATATAACAGGACAATAATAGCCGTCCATCGCAAGCGATGATGACAACAGCCTCAGGCGTATGCTGCTGCACCTTTCTGGTGCGTGCGGAGGTAAAAAGGTCAGAAAAGGTCAGAAGAGGCTATGACATTTTAATATTAATATATATATATATATATACATGCAGTGGCGCGCGTGATTCTTTTTGTTGGTGGGGCCAGAAACACATTTTCAGAAAAATCATGGTTTTTGGTTAGGGTATATTTTAATTTATTAAATAATAAATACATGTTACACATTATTTTTGATGGGGCCGGGCCCCTCTGGCCCTTAATGACGAGCCACACTGATATATATATATATATATATATATATATATATATATATATATATATATATATATATATAATCCATTCAACCAAACATCCATCCGTATATTTGTTATATTCTTACGCAATCGCCTCCACCATATCCAAGCCCATCTCCACCGCACAATGTGCATGGTCCCGTCTAGGCTCTGGCATACCACTAACACAGTAGTAACAGTCTCCCAATAATTTGATACGAAGACAGTGGTTTTCTGTGGCCAGTGTGTCGAACCGGGCATACAGCTCGTTCAGTAGTTGGACGAGCTCTTGTGCGGTGCACGTGGATGACAAGGCTGTGAATCCACATATGTCAGCAAAGAGGATACTGTGAATGCAAATAAAGAATATAGTTTAGTAATACTAATGACATTTTTAGTGGGTGATGAAGATGATGATGGCAATGATGATAACGATAATGACAATAAGTAGAAATATAAGACAGCAATTGAATAATTATATTATGAGAGTTACCTACCAACATTAACGAGTCCCGTGTGCCCGAAGCTACTGATTCTCTGGCGCTAGCTACTCGCCATTCACCTCTTCCACTGTCTGTTAAAATAGTTTAGCCGGGAGAAGACCAGGAGCAGAGACTTAAAGAATCGCACGTCTTGTGAGGTTTTTTTTATAGGCAGTGAGAGCATATAAAGGACACTTGAGCAGACCGACCGGAAGCATTGTAAGACAGCCATTAGTTTGGAACCCGCAGGGAAAGAAGAGTTGGGGAATGCTTAGAAATACATATATAAAAGAGATGGAGACTGATATTAAAAGGATAGGCAAGAAGTGGAAAGAATTGGAAGGGATGACAAGAGAGAAGAAGTGCTGGAAGAAGTTGTTGAAGACCTGTGCTACGTTGGGAGTTGAAATGTGAAGAAGAAGAAGAATACGAACAGAGCTTATAATCATTACCTACCATATTATGCTACGTTCTTTTGGTTTCTTTTGGCTCAATGTGAGTTTCGATAAAAACTGCTTGGTTATACTATTGATATTTCCTCGCAATGGTGGTAAGCACGCAGTTTTAGTAGGCATCAGGGAATCTATTCACAATAATTTGCAGACCAGAGTCTGAGCCAGAATTGAGAGTGCGCTTGTCAGCACACATACGTGATGTCTAAAGTGATGGTGTGTGGTTGAACCTTTGTGTGTGCTACAATTCTCCTGCTTATCTAAACAATTTTTTTTTATCAATACGATATCTGATGTTGATATCAATGTTCAGGTCTCTAAAAGCATGTCAGCATTGTTTGAGAACCTGATCTTCTTCTTTGTCATCACACTGCTACCGGTTTGTTGCCCATCGTCGTGGTTGTCTGTTTTTGTCTTGATCTACTCTAGTTACTTTTGCTTTTTTTTTTACAGGATTCTGCTATGCCATCTAACCATCTTTTTCGTAGTCTACCTCTCGCCTTCTTTCCTGGTACACTGTTGTAGTAGATTTTGTAGTATACAGAACTTGATACTGATCGGTAACTACCGGTAAATGATAGAGCGATACCAAAAAAAAAAGTTAAAATTGCAGATTGACTAAAATAAAGATAAATGAATAATCTATATCATCACCAACGTATCGACCAAAATAACTCCATCAAGGTACATCATTAAAAATAAATAAACACAAGTTATTAAAACACAAGACAGCTTTGCTGGTTGATTTGACAAGTTGTGTCCCGTGTTCTAATCTAGACTTTACAACAGTATATTTTACCTTCTTCTGTTTTGAATTGATTTGTAAACATTGTATTGTGTTGATATGATACTTGCTCTTCTCCTTACACTTTCTGAAGACAATTTGAACATGCTCAAAGAATGATTTGGTTATTAATGTTTCCGAGGAACTTGTCATGCAATGTTATCGGTGACATTCATCTATATTCTTTACTCACTCGATCACCGCCCAGACCGATGTACCAGACCTCCCCATAAATTCTATTCATGTGGAATCTGATTCATGCAGCCCTAACATTGGTGTGTTTTACGTCACATCTTGAGCACCATTTGCAGCCCTAACATTGGGTGTGTTTTACGTCACATCTTGAGCACCATTTGCAGCCCTAACATTGGTGTGTTTTACGTCACATCTTGAGCACCATTTGCAGCCCTAACATTGGGTGTGTTTTACGTCACATCTTGAGCACCATTTGCAGCCCTAACATTGGGTGTGTTTTACGTCACATCTTGAGCACCATTTGCAGCCCTAACATTGGGTGTGTTTTACGTCACATCTTGAGCACCATTTGCAGCCCTAACATTGGTGTGTTTTACGTCACATCTTGAGCAACACTTGCAGCCCTAACATTGGTGTGTTTTACGTCACATCTTGAGCACCATTTGCAGCCCTGTTGCTTATCCTTCGGCGATGTGTTCGGTTTCAGTCAGCGTTTACTCGGGTCTCTCTCCCTTTCTGTAGCCATCTAGTGTTTTTACGGTGTGGGGTAGCTAGCTCCACTCCCAACCTTCTTAGGCGCCTCTTACGACATGCGTGGCAGGTAACAGTGGTTGTATTCTATAGACCCCAATTTGGGCCCCGGTAACCACTCGGGTGACATTCTTTTCATTCCCCGTACCTATCGTATTTTGTTAAACATATATCGTGCAGTCATAATAATATTAATAGCAAGAGCCGTTCATAGCAAGCGATGATGGCAACAGCCTCGGACGTGTTCTGTTGCATCCATATGGTGTTTGAGGAGCTGATTGTAGAGCCTAATCCTTGAACACAATCCCCTAACACAGGTGGGACATACAAAGCGCAGTCATAGTATATGTGCAACAGTCCCGCTCATCATGAAGTTCATATGTTTAGTTTGTTGAACAGTTAGTGCTTCAGTGTGTTGTTACCTGTATTGTCTCAAAACTGTGACTTGTTCTTCTTTATTGAGTTGACAATATACATAACTTTTCTTGTGGTGTGGGTGCTCTGTTTCCCACATATTTCTATATCATCTTTGGACAAACCTAATCATATCATCATCTGTTATCCTTGAATCGTACAGCAGTTACTTCTTCCCTCTCAACATTTCTCTGTTTCCACCTAATGATTTCTCCATTGTTACGGAAGTTTAGATCAGTGGAGCGTCTGGCCGAATGGATTAGAGCGCTGGCTCCCATTAAGGAGACCCGAGTTCAATCCCTGGTAAGGCCAACAGTTCTATTCTGTCGGGGGCATAAATAAAAAAACCAAAACTTGAAAAGTTTCGCGGCGACTGTACTATCCGTGCGGCCATTACATTCCACAGGCACATTACACCCTCCGTTCTACATCGCCTAAAAGTGGTATTACAAGCAGTAACAACAGTTTTGTTTGAATAGATGTTTCAATGAGATGGAATCAACATATTCAAAGCTCAATTAGAACGATAAAATAGCATGATAAACTGATTGACTGGACCATCATCAATGCTCTCTCTCTCTTTGTCTTTTTACCCCGGATTGGGGCGTAGGCCCTCAACCAACTCATGCCAAGTCTTCCTATCTCTAGCTATCTCCTGCAGCTCCCTCCAGCTCTTCTTTATATATTGATCTCCACTTCCAAATCTGTCTCCATGTATTTCTCGGCCTCCTTCTTTCGCTGTCCTGCGGGTTCAGGCAAGGACCCTTCTTGTTATATTCCCTCCGGTTTTCACAAAGTGTGTCCTATCCAGCGCCAGCGTCTTTTTTAACCTGTTCGTTCACTGGAATCTGTCCTGTTCTCTCCAAAAGTTCTCATTTGTGACCTATCATATCATCTTATTCCCTCTATTCTGCAGACACCAGTTGATGAATGTTTGCAATTTATGCGCTATTGTTTTAGTTGTTCTCATGTTTCTGACCCATACTGTAGAACTGCTTTAACATTCGAGTTAAATATCCGAATTTTGTTCTAGATTTGATTTCTTTAGACTTCCATATGTTTCCAGTGCAATGAACAGGTTGAGCATGTAAAAGATCAAGTGGCAGTTGCAAATCGATAAGGGTAGACTGAAACTCTATCAATCAATCAATCATCAATGCACTTCAGTAAATAACCACGTGTGCTCCAATCTCCTCTTTTTTACACATGAATATCTCAGCGACAGTGCACGAACTCTGTATCATCTGCGAGAGTCTTCGATGTAATTTTGAAATGGTAAAGGTTTTTGTTGCAATTTATTGTAATCTTTTTTAATGAAATTGTATAATCGAGTTTCAGTCTACCCTTATCGATTTTCAACTGCCACTTGATCTTTTACATGCTCAACTTGAACACGAGACCAGCGTTTATCGTCCGCATCCGATATGACTAGGAACATGATCTCACCTCACCTACACTGAGATCAGAGATATCTGGAAAAATAACCCGATCACTTCACGCGGGTAACGAACCGCGTACCTTTGGAACGAAAGGTGAGCAATTTATCTCTCCATCCAGAGATCATAAGAAGTACGAAGTTTTGTGTGTCTTTTTAAAAATCATTACAGACAGAAAGATTGAGAACAAGTGCGAAAGATCTAGATCCCATTACGTTGGACAGAAACATTAAAAGTGCTGCACACATAAATTAATGCTCCAAGGTATTATAACAAAATTATGGGAAATGTTCAATATTAATATGCCACTCGACATGATTACTACAGCATAAACTGCACGGTTCAAATTTCATTGTGTGGTTTGTTGACTGATATAACGGTTTGTTCCATTACCTACTATAATGGCATCTATATCTTCATTAGACTGGCAGATGTTCCGTTACCTACTATAATGGCATCCATATCTTCATCAGACTGGCAGTTGTTCCGTTACCTACTATAATGGCATCTATATCGTCATCAGACTGGCAGTTGTTCCGTTACCTACTATAATGGCATCTAATCTTCAACAGACTGGCAGTTGTTCCGTTACCTACTATAATGGCATCCATATCTTCAGACTGGCAGTTGTTCCGTTACCTACTATAATGGCATCCATATCTTCATCAGACTGGCAGTTGTTCCGTTACCTACTATAATGGCATCCATATCTTCATCAGACTGGCAGATGTTCCGTTACCTACTATAATGGTATCTATATCTTCATCAGACTGGGCGTTACCTACTATAATGGCATCTATATCTTCATCAGACTGGCAGTTGTTCCGTTACCTACTATAATGGCATCTATATCTTCATCGGACTGGCAGTTGTTCCGTTACCTACTATAATGGCATCTATATCTTCATCAGTCTGGCAGTTGTTCCGTTACCTACTATAATGGCATCCATATCTTCATCAGACTGGCAGTTGTTCTGTTACCTACTATAATGGCATCTATATCTTCATCAGACTGGCAGTTGTTCCGTTACCTACTATAATGGCATCTATATCTTCATCAGACTGGCAGTTGTTCTGTTACCTACTATAATGGCATCCATATCTTAATCAGACTGGCAGTTGTTCCGTTACCTACTATAATGGCATCCATATCTTCATCAGTCTGGCAGTTGTTCCGTTACCTACTATAATGGCATCTATATCTTCATCAGACTGGCAGATGTTTCGTTACCTACTATAATGGCATCTATATCTTCATCAGACAGGCAGTTGTTCCCTTACCTACTACAGGGTGTTCAACATAAAAGTAGCCCAATTTACAGGCTTTGATTAGTCAATCGGGCTACTTTTATCTTGAACACCCTGTATAATGGCATCCATATCTTCATGAACAGTTTCGATTTTTACTGTCTCCGATTTTTTTAGGTACAGACTGGGGTCAACGGCTCCACGTCCTACTCATCTTAACAGCCTTTTACGACATGTAAGAAAAGACAGTAGTTCTATTCTTTGCTAACTCGGAAACCACACAGAGGATGTACTTTTGTTCACTGTACAGTAATTTTCCTTGCTGAAACTGATATGTTAAAAGAAGTAGCCGTTAGCCCTTAAAACACATGTCTTTACTGCCTATTTTACTGCTTTTTAACGCGATGTAGAACATGGGGGAACATAAGCTTGGTGAATTTAATGGTCGCATGGCTAGTGCCTGTCACCGCGAACTTCAAAGGGTTCGGATGTTTTCTTTATGCCCCGACAGAAAAACTTATACCCATTAAGAATGGTAAATCGTGTCCTAGTTTTGATATACCACGTATCATATTTGTTGATATATCACTTATAAGAAGATATAACAGAGGCGGCGAAAGACACTATTTATGAAGCGCACATAAAAGTCCGACTTAGATCTCTTCTTAGCATGATACTGTGAGACAAAACAGGATTAGAGAAAATATGAAGGCGAATCGTATTTCGTTTCGTATCGTCTCGATTAAGTTCAACAACTGTAATGTACATATTGTCATAGTTGTAACAACACACGCGGTATTTAAATATTTTTTAAAATATTTTTTAAACCAACAAAAAACAAAAAAAAAAAAACCTGCACACCCTCAAGCAGAGTGTAGTCGAAGTTCACATGTAACTCGGCGAGCAAATAAAAGCTGAAAAATAAACACATTATCAAGTGGTCGGCACGTTGTATTCTTTCCATTGTTGCCATGGCGACACAGCTTGGCAAAGTCGTCACATTTCTCAATGTAATGGGCCAATTGCTATATTATTTATGGAACTGTAATTAGTTTAGTGTTGGTTTAGATATCTAAATACATGCCTTGTTTATATATAGACCAGCTTGGATTTTCTTTTCAAGAATGCTTTCTTTCATATAGTTATAGAAAAGTAATGAATCGGTACAAATGTACACAAAGCAGAGACATCATCTATACCGAAGTGTATCATTGACACAATAGATATGTGGACTTCTAATCAGAACTCGTTTTGTCTTTCTCTTTTGCTTTCTTTTTGGGGATTCTGGTCTTGAAACTTTTTCGTTGCTTTAGTATTAATGTAGAATTTGTATAACAATTTTGAAAGATTATGACTTAGAATAGTAGAAAAAATAAATAAAAAAATGCAATGTGTTGCCATGGAAACAATAAAGATGGCCGCCAAACACAAAATTTCAAATCCTAAGGCTCTGAAGTTAATGAATATAAATGAATTCTGTTTTCACTCTAAGGTGAGCAATTGTAATATCTAAAATATTACACATGATTTTTAGGATATATTAAATATTACATTTTTATGAATTTTGGGTAAACACCCCCAAAAACAGCTATTTTTGACCGAATTTTGAGGGAATTTTTACCAAAAAATTTATTAAAAATTAAATATTTAATATATCCTAAAAATCATGTGTAATATTTTAGATATTACAATTGCGCACCTTAGAGTGAAAACAAATTTATTTACATTCATTAGATTCAGAGACGTAGGATTTAAAATTTTGTTTTTGGCAGCCTTTTGTATTGTTTCCATGGCAACGCTTTGACATTTTTTAAAACTATTTTTGTCTGCTATTCTAAGTCATAATCTTTCAAAATAGTTATACAAATTTTACATTAATGTGAAAACAGCGAAAATAGCTTCTTGATCCCCATACCCCGAATCCCCCTTAACCATGGTTAGGGTATAGGTCCTTGACCAACTTATGCCAAGTCTTCCTATCTTTAGCCATCTCTTGTAACTCCTTTCATCTGTTCCATATACCGTTACTCACTGCCTCCAGATTTCTTATCCATGTGTTTATATGATTCTCGCTCTATTGCATTCCCTGCGGGTTCCAAGAAAGAGTCATTCTTGTTATATTTCTCTCGGCTCAGATGAAAATTATACGAAATAAGACCACAACCGTCGCGTGACCTCGTATTCCAGTATTGTTGTATAAAGACGAATTCATTTTAAAATCAACACAATATGTTATATCAAGGTTATATTATGTTACAGGTGAAGTTTAACAATAAGGAATATCAGTATAATTAATATTTTTCCCCAATAAATAACCATGGATTCATAGCATTGAGTAAAATAGCAAAAAAGCTTACAGTGTTCTATATAACATTTAAAAAAAACCAGCCCCCAGTAAACAAGAATTTTAGATTTCCTACCTGCGCTATTCGGCCTTATGTTTCTGGGGCCATGGGTTTTCTCAAGGTGTGTCCTATCTAGAACCAACGCTTTTTAACGAACTATGACCGACGTGAATCTGTAGCAGACGTGCTATATATAAAACTGAACAGACAGACAGATCAGCACGTTCTTTGTTGTTAGTTTCAGTGTGGAAACTTTCATGTTTTTACAGTCAATGAGAAGATGAGGCGTATTCCTTCCTGGGGTTTCTCCTTCCTTCATTGACACCTCATCGTCAAGGTGCGTATCCTTTATAGGACGTTGCTCTCTTTGCAGCGCATCTGAAATTTACTCTATCTCTAGCCAGTTCACCCACTTCGTCGATGGTCATATTCATGGTTTATTTAATATTTTGTAGCCATCTTCTTCTTGGTCTGCCTCTGCGTCCTGAGACCCTGCCCTATAATATTGTTCTCCCCAGGCCATCGTGGCGTTTGATGTGACGAAAATATCTAATTTTTCTGTATAGTATGTTGTTTATCAGCCAATTGTCTTTCACATTTAGTTCTTTCAAGACATAAGTGTTCTTTCTTTTTTCTGTCCATGGTATTTGTAGCATCTTTCTGTAGCATTTAGTTTCGAAGAACTGGATGTTTCTCCTTGTTGTTTGTGTAATGGTCCATGATTCACAACCATAAGTAGCCACTGGAAAATGCATGCTCTCAATATTTTTAATTTTAATATTTTGCTGGTTTTTTGTCACATGTTCTTTATAGTCTTTAACTTCCTGATTGCTATTGCCAATCTTCTTGAGATCTCTTTGGAGCAGTCACCGTTATTGTTAATTATTGAGCCCAGGTATTTGTAGCTCTCTACATATTGGAGTTCTTCATTGTTTACTTGGGTGTTAGATGAGCATTTTGCTTTGTCAGTTGACATTATTTTTGTTTTTTGTGTATCCAAATATAGATGTTGGTCTTCACTATGTTTCTTGGTCATCATGATTAGGTTTTCCAAACCCTATTTGCTGGTGGATAATAATACTGTATCGTCTGCCTATATAAGCTATCGTCTGTGTATCTAAACATTGACACCTAGTTGTGGCGAATTTGATTAGAACTAAGAAGTCAGTAGAAAACAAACAAACCCAAGCGAGTACATAAACTAAGTAGAAGAGGCGACAATAAAAGTATGCCCTATTCAACAGAGAAATAGACAGCTGCTATTTAACCCATAACTGGGAGGGAAAAGGGGGCTTGGTTGCAGTTAGAGCACATCTATCACTCGTCAGTGGGTTTTGCGCTATTCCTCTTTGAGGCTCCATCTAGCTCCCCGCCTTTTTGTCTAGCCTTTCATTTGTAAGCCTGTCCGGCTAGATTAGAATTACAAGGAGTTAGACTCCCCGCCGGCATAGACTGAAGGATCATCAAGACACACAAATCTTTGAACTTAGTTAACATGCATGCTCTTAATACTCATTATTTTATCGCCCTGTCTGTTCCACTTCACACGTATTTAAGTTCATCGTCAAATAGTTTGTTCTGACCAGAACGTTACGACCCCAACAGTCCCCTGGAATTTCTCTCTCTCTTATAGGCCAGATGCCCTGTTTCTGCATCCGTCATGTTCAAACCATCAGTTACATCCTGAATCCATCTTCTCCGTGGTATTCCACTTTGCCGGTATGTCTCCTTCCATGATGGTCTTCTTCAGCCCATCGTGTCCCTTTATATGTCTAAAATACCTCCATTTTCTCTTTCTTATTTGTAGCATCAGCCAGTTTTCTTTGATTTTGAGTTCTTTCTGGATAGATCTATTTGTTCTCTTCTCTGTCCATGATACACGTAGGACTCTTCTGTAACACTTATATTCAAAAGTACATATATGTTTTCCACCGCCTTTAAAATGTCCATGTTTCACACCTATACGTTGCCACTGGGAATATGCATGCTCTTAGTATTCTGAACTTTGTTATCCTATCAGTTTCTTCCATACTGTTTTTAGTTGTTTTTGTAAAGCCATGTTTGTTCTTTTAATTTCCTTCATTTCATTTCCATCTGTTGTCAGCAGTGAACCAATATATTCAAAACTGTTCACATTTCCTACTTTCTCTCTGTTGATAAAAAATATCTTTGTGTTTAAGTTACTTAAAAGTATGTAGGGAGGTGTTTGGTCTTCTTGATTTCTTTCGTCCCATCCCCACTGTTTGTTATCAATGAACTATCATTTACAAAACTGTTTACTATTTCTAGTTATCTTCCTTCTTTCGGGGGCCTAAATAATCGTTATCAGACACTGACTACATTTCCGATAGTGAAAGTAGTAATACATGTTAGCGTTGGTTTAACTCTTAACCATTGGCAGGTTTTAGATTTTTGATATTTTGATGTCCTGCTCTATATTTAGCAACCATACAAATTCTTTGCATTGAAAATAGGCATGTTATATATGGTTGGAAAGCTAATTGGATGGGCTATCAGGATATGTAGTTTTAACATAATTGTGATGTAATATATGATATCCGTGACCTACTTATGAAAAGTCTAAAAATAGATTATTCTACAAATGACAAATTTTTACAGTTACAAAGAAGGAAAAAATAAGTATGACGAATATAATGAAATCTTTTATTACAGTCTTTTAAAGTCTTCATATTTACAAAACATATATGAATTTAAACATGTTTGGAAAATATGAAAGGCAGTAATCATGAAATTTATAATATTCAATATTTTCATATTTTAAATAAAAAAGTCAATAAATATGGTCTTCAAGAGAAAATGACTCCGAATTGGTCCAGTAATCAGCCTATAAAGAACTAACACTTATAGTATCATAAATAAACATGAAATAGGTATATAATTTCTAAACATTTCAAATAATAGAAAATAAGATTACGCAATGATATTTGATAGACAAAATAATCAGGAAAAAGTTATCGGGCATCTTGCAAACAGAGTCAAAGTGACACAGGCATAGAATGTTCATCTGACCCAAGCATAGATATTTGAAGAATCACTGGTGTCTTCATCAGGACAGTAATCTGAGTTATTAGAATTCATTTTATCACATATTTAATGGATTTTTGGATGGAGCAATTTGGGAGTTTCTACAAAATGGAAAAGTGGGAAATGAGGTGTGCTCAGTCAAGAGATTAAACATCTAAAAATATATAAATAATTTTTATAATTTTTATTAGATTATCATACGTTCTGCATTAGTTAACATAACTTTTACTAACTTAAATGCAAAATGAATACAAAATTATGGCTACTTAAATAGGCATGTTGCATCGATCATATATGATCGAAATTCCATTATCCCAATGGTTAAGGGTTAAACAAACGATGTAAGTCTAAATAATCGTTATCAGACACAGATTGCATTTCCGATAGTGAAAGTAGTAATACATGTTAGCGTTGGTTTAAACAAACGATGTACGTCTAAATAATCGTTATCAGACACTGACTGCATTTCCGATAGTGAAAGTAGTAATACATGTTAGCGTTGGTTTAAACAAACGATGTACGTCTAAATAATCGTTATCAGACACTGACTGCATTTCCGATAGTGAAAGTAGTAATACATGTCAGCGTTGGTTTAAACAAACGATGTACGTCTAAATAATCGTTATCAGACACTGACTGCATTTCCGATAGTGAAAGTAGTAATACATGTTAGCGTTGGTTTAAACAAACGATGTACGTCTAAATGCGGAGGATTTACTTCATTGCATCGGGTTTCCCCACATGACTACGTCACGGTCGTTAGATATGGCACGCCATAAGCAGAGAGTGCTCCACACAGCACAACACCGTAGCTCAAGAAAAAATCTCAGGGTTCTCATGAAAAATTGTACATTTACTTGGTCCAGATATGAACCCACAACCTTCATTATGACAGGCAAACGTCTTAACCACTTGGCCATAGAGACGCTGTACGTACATTTCGGAAGTTTAAAGCTGTCTTCTTTCTTAGACAAAACAACTAACGTGAACACCAGGAGAGGGGGGTCTCTGCGGTAAAGTGGTTTAGCGGTTTAGCGTTGGTTCTAAATGTCGTGGATTCAAATCGGGACAGCATCGTTCTGTTTACCAGTGCATTATTTCAATAGATCACTTAGGATTGTTGGTTGAGCTACAAAGGCCGTGCTTTGTGGAATACTTTCGGCATGTGGCGTTTCATTTTTGCTGACAGTGACCGCGCCATATGGGAAAACCCGATTCATTTAAGTCAAACCATCCTATTAAAACCATTTTAGACTAACATGGAAGTAACATGGAAGACAGTCAAAGGAAAATCGGTGCAAATTAAACGTGAAAGTAGACATCACGTGCATATATTAACTAAAATGAATTTATAAAAAAGATGAAAAAATGAAGAAAAAAACTGTCCTTACTGGCTGTAATACCACTTTTTGAGCGGTGTAGGACAGAAGAGACATGAGCCTGTGAAATTTAATGGTCGTATGGCTAGTGTAGTCGTCGCGAAACTGCTCAGATGTTTTCTTTATGCCCTCAAAATTAAAAAAAACGCCTAGGCTTACTGTGGATTGAACCTGGGTTTCTCACATGGGAGCCGCGCTCTAATCCATTTCGACCAGACGCTCCACTCCAAAATAAACAAAAACAAAGTCAAGAACTGTTTTCATACCATTTGGAATGCTTCGTAATATAGTTGTAAGTAAAAGTTCAGGAACCCTTTCATACCTCGTGGTATATAGGTCAATACAGTGTTAGGCCTGTATTTTCATTGACCGTCGGCACACATGTGTGATGTGGTCAGCATCACGCCGGCCGCCTTTCTTTCCCAGAGCATGTCTGGTACCCAGTTGAGGCTGGGTCGACCTGAGAGCCGTCATGGTCGGGAAAAATTCCACGCGCATTGCGGGAGCTGAACCCAGACCACCATACCTCTCAATATAGTGGTAGTCCTGTATGATACTTCTAACAAAGTCACATGAAAAGTCATGTGATCACAACATCACGTCTAAACTAAAACTAATCAATCAAGTAGTAGTATGTCACTTACGGAACGTCCCATTCATCACATCCCGCCTAGAAAGCTCTCTGTCTCTTACAAGTTGTCTTGCCTCTTCTAGCGTCATGTTCAAGGTTTCTTTGATGACCGCTGCCACCTTCGTCTTGCTCGTCATCTACCTCGTATTCCAGGAACCATGCCTTCCATTACCTTTGTCTCTAAACCGCTGTGGTGTTTAATGTGGCCAAAATATGTCATCTTTTAATCAATATATAACAAATAGCCGTCCACGAAAAGGTCCTCAGAGATAACAACAGAGACGACGAAAGACGCTGTTTATGAAGTGCACACAAAAACTCGCTCTAGAAATCCATTCTTATCCTGACGCTGTGATGTAAATCAGGATTATAGAAAAGAATAAGAAAGGAACAGACAACAAAGAGTCTAAGCTGCAACATAAACAAACAAACAAACAAACAAATAATACAAGATAACAACAAAAACTGGCTATATTTCGAAAGCAGGTCGAAAGGTGCAGGAATAACATTACAAAATACATTCAGACACATTACAGTTAGTCTATAGATACAGCACGTAAAGGGCATTGTCATTGATACTGCAATTTATTTACAACAGAAGTCCCAGGAGAGGAACACGACAATATAATATGTTAATTCGGTTTCCTTGCAAATATACATATGGATCGGCAGACTATCTAGAATTTGCTAAGGGACATGGATCCATCCCTTCACGCAGAAGGCGTGTGTGCGATTAAAATATTTTGCAACTTGAGACGGGTGCATACAATATGGTAGAGAAACAACTGTCGATTGACATGTATGGCTACAAAATCTAAATGTAGATTTATCTAGATTATATCTACTTTCTATTGAAGATCTGTCTAGGTGTATATTTTTGACAACATATGATGTAGACTACTTTCTGTTATATGGTTACGGTAATCCTCTCTTCAATATGTGGTTAAAGTTAGATTTCTTCAAATTATATACATAATTATATATGTATTCCTTTCTTACCATAATACGTTACACAGTGCCTGCAAATAATTTCTCCATACCGTTCTATCCTGGGCAACTTGCTCAATCTCTTCCATGGAATTGAGTCAGATATTTCTCGGCTCTCTCAGCAAAGATCGATCCGAGGTTTCCATACAGCGTCAATTCTTTCTTGAACCCGTTGCCTCCTATTTCAATGCCTGCTTTGCTATTCTTTGATCATTTATGTGGTTACGATAATCATCTCTTCAATATGTGGTTAAGGTCATTAATGTCTTAGAATGCAAATGCTACAGAAGTGTACTTATAATATCATGGACAGAGAAAAGAACAAATGCTACAGTTCTGCAACAGCTTGATATTCAAGAGAGTTGACTATTAACGATCATACAATCAAGGAAAATTAAATATTTCAGACACATCAAACGACATGAGTGCCTAGAGAAGATAGTTTTGGAGGGAATGGTGTATGGAAGTAGAATGAGAGGAAGACCTAGAAAACGATGGGCGCAAGATGTCATTGACGATCTGAGAATGACTGATACTGTCGCCGGTCTACTGCACAAAACATAGTTTTTTTTTAGGACTGCTGTCATGGGAGTCAAGTTCCGGAAGGGACAAGCTACTTGATGATGACTTCCTTTATCTCTGCCCTGGTTATCTCTTTGAACATGCAAAGTGATGTGATCAATACAATATCGGGTTCATGAGCTGTGACAGTCTATTTTAAACAATGAGACTACATGATCCCCACACATCCGTTTATACTGTTTGTGCACATACTAATCTTAATTTTGCTAACAGTAGCTGGATGACGATCGGGTATCATCTGTAGCTCATGATTATCCCTACCGGACGAGACAGTCACAATGGAACTCCATATAACATCTTTCGCTGTTTTCGATTTGTGTTGATCCATTCATTTATCTTGGGAAAATAATGTGGTTATTTCCCTTGCTTTCTACATCCACATGATGAGTTATTCTCCATATTGGACAACCATTTGGGGTTATCAGGACAAGTGAGTGTCCCTCTCTGACCAACATCAGAGGTGTCCACTTATATCGGGGGATACTCGGTGAAATTTATAACTTTGCCGAAGAAATCAAGAGCAGTCGAATGAGAAGATCACCGCACTATCAGTCTTATGAGCCATTTAACAAAGATACTACTGAGGATAATGATGAGAAGGATGAGAAGCAGTATAAGACCATACATCAGTGATGAACAGTATGGATTTGTTGAAGGCAATCGCACTAGCAACGCTATATATATATATCCTAAGAATACTAATAGAAAGATCAACAGAAGTAAAAACAGATCTATCCTTGTGCTTTATAGACTACACCAAGACGTTCGACAACGTAAACCATCACGAACTTTCAAAATTGTTAGAGAGCTTAAACATTGACAGCAAAGATATAAGAGTCATTCAGAACATATATTGGCAGCAAACAGCAGCTATAAGAATAGACAAAAAGATAGGAACTTTCCAGAAGATCAAAAGGGTTTTAGACAAGGATGTGTATTATCACCAGACCTGTTCTCACTGTATTGTGAAAGCATTTTAGGTCTATAAAAGATATTTGCTGGAATAGCTGTAGGAGGACATACCATAAATAACATGAGATACGCTGATGATACTGTCTTAATAGCAAGAAATGAAATGGAGCTCCAGAAATTCGTTTATAAGGTTGTGACTTGTTATTGGTTACTAAACTGACGTCATTGTACTTCGGGCAGACCCATAGGTGCTCAGTCTCCCCAACAGATATCGAAAAGTATGCATACTGATGGTTCCTGTGGCTCGCTGATTAAACACACCTCTCACTCTGCCTCTCAGGCATCCAGTTCGACTTGAATAACGGGTAACTCCAAACTGCTTAAATCGCTTGATCGATTCAACATCGATTTTAGTGTCCTCATCCAACAGAGAGTCGCGAAGAGACCGAAGAATATCCCCTTATCCATCTTCAACTCCCCAACAATCGATGCTGTTGATGCAAGCCTGTCCGCTCTCTCATTATCGTAAACACCCGCATGCCCAGGACAGTATATCCACGTAAGCCGCTGGAGGTTAGAAACTTATATAGACGACTTGTGACAAAAAGTACCAACAAAGGACTCAGTCTGAATATTAAGAAGACATAAGTTTTCATCATATCAAAAAAGCAAATTGTGTCAAAATGCACTATCACAGTAAATGGGACTGAGTTAATGCAAGTGTGGCAATTTAAATACTTCGAGTCCTGGTAACATCAGATTCAGATGCCGCAAAGAGCAGAATAGGACAAGCAAAAACATCGTTCCTGAAAATGAGAAACATTATCTGCAACAAGTCCTTGTTAGTTGCTATCAGAATGCAAGTTATTCAGTGCTACATAGAACGAATACCGACATACGGATGCGAGTCATGGACAATGAACACACAGATCGAAAAATCTCTGAGGGCCACATAGATGTGGTTTTACAGAAGAATGATGAGAATCCCATGGACTGCTAAAATGACTAATGTTGAGGTGTTGAATGAGATCAAGACACAGAAAAAGCTTATTATCAATATAAGAAAGAGGCAGTCATCATTTTTCGGACATGTGATGAGGAGGAGAGGTCTAGAACACATGGTGCTGGGAATCCCTGGCGCAAGATCGCCAAGTGTGGCTCTGTAACACAAAAGGAGCTCGAATAACTGAGAATCGAAGTGCCGTTGAGAGAAAAAAATACGAGCCGAGCGAAAAAAACAGTACACACAACACCCACATGTCTAATCTCGATCATGTATGCCCCACCTGTGGTATGAGATTGTGTTCTAGGATTGGACTCTACAGTCACCTCCGAACACACCAGAGAAGTGCAACAGCACACATCTGAGGCTGTTGTCATCATCGCTTGCGATCGACGGCTATCATTACTATTAACTCAGGTGAGTTAGTCAGTCTTCAAGCTTCCCATTTATGCACTATTTAATCTTTCTGACCGCATACATTTTTTTTATTTCTTCTAGCCAGACATCTCCTAATATCTTTACATCAAGAACAGAAGCAGCCATCCGTAGACAAAGTTCCGGTGCTTATTGAAAACAAGCAATTAATCGATCCTGCAAGGGAAGCTGGCATTAATTTTGGATGATACGAGCATTAACATTAATTTATATCTGATTATATTTTTCCTATAATATTGATTTTTAATCTGTGAAAAATAGCATAAGAAAAGTCTGGGGAGTTTCTGGATGGTTCACACATTTGCCGACAAGGAATTCATTTTACCAAGAATATTCCTTTACGGTTTATCGATCAGTCTCGTATAAAAAAGCAATAAAGAGAACTCGATAGCTCCTCGTGGTTTTCAAGTATTCTGACTCGAGGAAAAAGCCTACGTCTAACTGTTGGTCATATCGTTTTGTATATAACCACTTTGCTAATGCGATATTCATTATGCTATTTTAATATAGTTGTCATAGAGTCTTAGACGAAATATAATATTGATATTTTTCACTATTTTGCTATTGTTGATTTTTCTAAAAAAAAGTTAATTGCATATCCTTTACAGGACTTTGCGAATCAACGCTGTTTGTGATTTTTCTAGGCATTATTACGTTCAGTAGTTTGCCATTGCTTTCTGAACGGGTGGAACCATCGTACTTTTGTAAAAATACGCGCGAAACAATTTGCAACCAAGCTATCCTCAGCTTGATTCGAACTCAGAACGTCAACCGAGTCACTATCCCCTAAGCCACAGACGCCACCTAATTTTTCTAGCGAGTGAAATATCAGATGCCTTTCAGAGTAATATATTATATTTATTTTAATGTATTTTTCATTGTTGGAGGTATGTGACGTTTATTGAGCTCGGCTCTGACTCCAAAGGTACTAGGTTCGTCCATCGTGTGGAGCGATTTTGTTCTATAGATCACCAATCTCAATGTAGGTGAGATAAAGTTCCTAGTCCTATCGGAGACGAAATGTAAGAACGTGTTAAAGTTGAGCATGTAAAGAAACCCTATGAAACAGTTGAAAATCGTTAAGAGAAGGTTGGCGAAACACATAATAACGATGTAATGTAATTTTACAAAATATTATAAACAATGACAATACACAGCAACGTTTCGACCAAAAGACCTTTATCAAGCAAATGATACAACAGGAGTGACGAATTACACAGCACACTACACACAGACCACGACAGACATTCCAACAGTCCTAAAAATGAATGAAAAACAGTCATTTTTAGGACTATTGGAATGTCTGTCGTGGTCTCTATGTATACATAGACTATACAAACTATACAACAGGAGTGACGAATTTCACAGCGCACTACATGTAGTATTCTGTGAAATTCGTCACTCCTGTTGTATAGTTTGCTTCATTCATAAAGGCCTTTTGTCGAAACGTTGCTATGCACTGTCACTGTTTTTATTATTTGGTAAAACTACAGTACTTTGTTATTACGTGTTTCGCCATTCTACATAGTTTTACTGCAGTCTTCCCTTATATCGTTTATAAGAGAAGGTTGTAAAGTCGCTGTCAGGGCAACATTTTAAAGAAATATTTATTTTACTTAAAATTCGTACATACATTTTCACCATCTTGAAAATGACATCTGGAAACTCACCGTTGATACAGTGATAGTCTACTTCACTGAGATTGTTCTAGGTAATAAAGAGATCGGATCAGAGATGGCTATTATGAACTCTACACTGAGATCAGGAATGTCTGGAAAAATATCCCAATGGCTCCACGAGGGAGCAAAGCGAGTACCTTTTTAACGAGAGACGAGCAGCTAGCCTCTACGTCACAGAAACTCCCATCTATTTCTAAGAATTGTTTCCGACGTCAAGCTACAATCTTTCATCTCTCTTTTCCACTGTTCTTCTCCAGGTTTACTATGGACATCTCATTTAACACTAGTTGTAAATCTCGCGCGTGTTGTGCAAGGGCCCGCAATGAAAGTAAAGAACAGTACTACTGCAACCTACAAGGCATGTAGTAAAAGGCGTCTGAAGTAGGACATAGGAAAGCTACCTTAGTAAATAAAAAGCATCGCAGAAATCGGATGTGCTGGCCTAATTGTAGACGCATAACTGACACAACGTACAATCGTTCTTAGTCTCAGATCACATACACATCACACAAAGTGGTTAACAAGTATCCAATAAGGAGCGTTCCAACAAGAAGAAGAAGAAGATACTAGTTTTTAAACCCATTATTGACACCATTTAGAAATGCTATCGTGTTACAGAAAACAGTTTTAGCAGACCTGAGGAGGGAAGGCAGTGAAGGAATAAGGGGTGCAACAAATGGTATTCTTAGAGCCGTTAGGAATGTATTGTCTGATTCTATATGTTCTGTGTCATGTAAGAAGTGAATTTCTTCACTTTATTGTATCCTTTGCTTCATAAAGGCCTTTTCGTCAAAACGTTGTTGTGTATTTTTATTGTTTTTTGTAAAACTGCAGTACTTTGTTTTTACAACCTTCGCCATTGCTACATAGGTTTTGTGTTTACGTGCTTCGACATTGCTACACAGTTTTTGTTTTTACGTGCTTCGACATTGCTACATAGTTTTTGTATTTACGTGCTTCGTCATTGCTACAGTTTTTGTTTTCGTGCTTCGCCATTGCTACATAGTTTTTGTTTTTACGTGCTTCGACATTGCTACACAGTTTTTGTTTTTACGTGCTTCGCCATTGCTACAGTTTTTGTTTTTACGTGCTTCGCGTTGGTACGAATTTTTTTTTTTACGTGTTTCGCCATTGCTACATAATTTTACTGCAGTCTTCTCTTTTATCGATAACAAATGGCTGATAATTTAAAAACTACACGAAGCATAAAAAGAAGATATCAAACTCAAATAAAACATCCATCCATGAAGGGGATCAATCCTGATCTCATCTGGTTCAATTTCCGGCCAAACAATTTTGTTTTTTTCTAATGAGTCTCATCTTTAATCTTCAAATCATTTTTATTGTCCCATGTTCTCATGCAACATCGCACAATTTACGAGACGTGCAAGTGCACTGCTGTTAAAGCCTCTTTGAAAAAACTGAGAAAACGACATTAGTGCTGATGTCAATTTAACGGTTGTGTATGGAACTGTTTACAAATATCATTCTTAGAACTGGTGATAAAATAGTCTGATGGTCTATTCATTGTACTCTGATAATATCAGGTTAGATAGACTGACGACTTCGCCCATCCTTTCCCCTAGCTTAGACAGACTGTAGACTATACAACTTTCATCTTCACCAACTTAGACATACCAAAGACTATCATCTTCACCAACTTAGACATACCAAAGACTATCATCTTCACTAACTTAGACAGACTGTAGACTATACAACTATCATCTTCACCAACTTAGACAAACCAAAGACTATCATCTTCATCAACTTAGACAGACTATACAACTATCATCTTCACCAACTTAGACAAACTAAAGACTACACAACTATCATCTTCACCAACTTAGACAAACCAAAGACTATACAATTATCATCTTCACCAACTTAGACAAACCAAAGACTACACAATTATCATCTTCACTAACTTAGACAAACCAAAGACTATACAATTATCATCTTCACTAACTTAGACAAACTAAAGACTACACAATTATCATCTTCACCAACTTAGACAAACTAAAGACTACACAATTATCATCTTCACTAACTTAGACAAACTAAAGACTATACAACTATCATCTTCACCAACTTAGACAAACTAAAGACTACACAATTATCATCTTCACTAACTTAGACAAACTAAAGACTACACAATTATCATCTTCACTAACTTAGACAAACTAAAGACTACACAACTATCATCTTCACTAACTTAGACAAACCAAAGACTACACAATTATCATCTTCACCAACTTAGACAAACTAAAGACTACACGACTATCATCTTCACAACTTAGACAAACTTAAGACTATACAACTATCATCTTCACCACTTAGACAAACCAAAGACTAACAACTTATCATCTTCACGAACTTAGACAGACTAAAGACTACACAACTATCATCTTCACTAACTTAGACAAACTAAAGACTACACAACTATCATCTTCACGAACTTAGACAACTGTAAGACTATACAACTATCATCTTCACTAACTTAGACAAACCAAAGACTATACAACTATCATCTTCACTAACTTAGACAAACTAAAGACTACACAACTATCATCTTCATCAACTTAGACAAACCAACGACTATCATCTTCACGAACTTAGACAGACTGTAGACTATACAATTATCATCTTCACCAACTTCGACAAACCAAAGACTACACAATTATCATCTTCACCAACTTCGACAAGCCGCAGACTATACAAAATATCACCATTTACCAACATAAACTGAAAACCGGTGATAATGCAGTCTGATTATGACTCTCCACTGTACTCAACCATCATCGTTCGCCCGAGTGGTTACCGGGGCCCAAATTTGGGGTGTAAAGAATAGAACCACTATTACCTGCTACACATGTCGTAAGAGGCGACTAAGGAGGTTCGGCTGAAATCGGATGCATGTGTCCTAAACGTGTAAAGTCTATGCTATTAGGGTCTACCAAACCAATGTGCAAGTATACACGTTCTTGGCAAAGATCAAACATATCACAAAGAGTGATTAAAATTGGTTGTAAAGAACGAACGCAAAGAAGAAGAAGAGGAAAACCATCACGGTTAAATCAGACATACCAAAGACTTGTGATAAATTCATCTGACCATGTCTTTCCACTGTATCCTGATGTGAGCTGTTTACTTTAGATTAGTCATTAAAAAAACAAACTTTACTGCACGTAGTACTGCTTTTTAGGGCGGCGTCGGACAAGTAGGACGTGAGCATGAGGAATGTAATGGCATCATGGCTAGTGCAGTCGCCACGAAGCTGTTCATCGTAGGATTATTCTCTTATGTCCACAACAGAAAACAATCTTTGGCCTTACCGTGGATTGAACACGGGTCTCTCGCATGGCAGCTGCGCTCTAATCCATTCACCCAGACGCATCTTGTTTAGTATGACTCTGAATTCCGATGACTATGCATGACTGCTCAATAAATGTTGTGATACATAAATGACAATTTAAGTCCGTCTTGAGACAAAAGGCTTAGATATTTAATGCAGATTAAATATATGCATACAGACTGTGGTATTTATCGTCTGATCTTTGATTTTGTAAATAGACCATTATTTAGCTTGTCTGGTATGTTATATGTGAGATGTGAGCGAGCGCGAAACGCACAGACACAAATACAAAACTACTGTTTTCTCTTTCTTTCAGCTGCTCTTGTAATGCCTTTCAGCGTCAGACTTCTGGTGAGTTCCCCCGAGCTCACCTCGTATATGGTGGTTCATACTTACTGACAATTACTTATTCCTCTCCGCTTCTCGTGGAGCATATGGTCTCATCAGTTGTTGGCCACTTTTCTTGGTCTCTGTCCATTTTCTTTATGGTCTCCCAGGATAGTCGAGCACTCTTTAGTTCATCAAGAAGACTTCGTCTCCAGGTCTGTTTAGGGCGTCCTATTTTTCGTTTTCCTTGCGGGTTCCACTCAAGTGCCTATCTAGTGAAACTCGACTGTGTCTTCCATAGGGTATGCCCCACCCATCGCCATTTTCTTCTCTTAACCTGGATCATCATGGGTTCCTGTCCTGTTCTTATCCACAGGTCTGTGTTTGCAACTATGTCATGCCATCTCAGTCTGAGAATCCGCTGAAGACATTCGTTGGCAAAGGTAGAACCTCTGATATTTCTGTGGGCCATCGTTTGCGTTGGGAGTCTTTGATATCATTGTATTTGAATGGTAATGCTTGTTGTAGTGGTACTATTGTGAGGTTATCGTGTTACATGGCTCATCCGCCCATGTATTGCTGGGGCTCACAACGGAGTGAAGAATGTAACACTGCGACCTACAAGGCATGTCGGAAGAGACGACTAAGGTAAGGGCCAGGAAAGCTACCTAGTAACTAAAAAGCGTCGCAGAAATCTGATGTGATGGCCTACTTGTAGCATAATTGGCACAACGTACAATCGCTCTTTAGACCCAGATGACACAAAATCACAAAGAGTGGTTTAACTAGTGGTCGATATGGAATGTTTGAAGAAGGAAGTATCTGAATGGTAATGCTCCTTGTGAATTACTGTTGTGAGGTTTTCGTGTTACAATGACTGAACCATTTAGTTGGTGGTTTTTTATATGATCTAACATTTGTGCTATTCTTTCATATTTCTAACAGTTGCCCGAGTGTGGTTACCAGGGCCCAAATTTGGGGTGTCAAGAATAGAACCACTGTTACCTGCCACGCATGTAGTAAGAGGCGACTAAGGAGATTTGTCTGAAATCGGATGCAGGTGTCCTAAACATGTAGAAGTCTATGCATTTAGGACCTACCAAACCAATTGCAACTTTCCACGTTCTTGGCAAAGATCACACATATCACAAAGAGTGATTAAAATTGGTCGTAAAGAACGAACGCAAAGAAGAAGATTTCTAACAGTTTAGGTTTTTTTCTATTTGATACTCTCACTATTTCTAGCAAGGAATTTAACCGTAAACTAGTCGATGTTTAACAGCATCATCATCAATTAGCTTGTCCATTCCGGAACATGGTTCCCATGGCAGCAGTCCTGAAAAAAAACTGTCTGTTCTGTTTCAGTTGAACGGCGTCAGCAACAGTAATTTTCAGATCGTCAATGACATCTTGCATCCATCGTCTTCTAGGTCTTCCTCTCATTCTTATTCCAGGCACCGTTCCCTCCAAATTATCCTCTCTGGGCACTCTTGTCGTTTGATGTGTCTGAAAATTTTTATTTTGTCCTTGATTTTATGCTCTTAAATTCGATGCTACAAATAAGAACGTTGTGCCAGTTATGCGCCTACAAGTAGTCAAACACATCCGATTTCTACGACGCCTTTTATTTACTAGGGTAGCTTCCCTAGGCCATACATCAGTCGCCTCTTACGACATGCCTTGTAGGTCGCAGTGTTGTTATTCTTTGCTTCCCTTGTGACCCCGGCAACACAATATCCATAAAACCACATGTCTCCTCTCTGCATTACTGAAATGCACAAACAGTAGGACAGAAGAAAGAAGATTAACTCTCACATAAGGTCTTTAACAAGGTAACGATGTTTTCAAACAACTACGTTTCTAATAGAATCCTTAACAGTTCCAAGATGAAAAGATGATCCAACAGCGACACGTCTCATTAAGATATACTAATTTTAGAGTTTGTAAAGGGTATATCGATCTGGTCGGGTACGTCAAACGAGAAGATTACACAGACTAATAAGAATAATGGACAACAACTCAGTGATCCATACATTGTATATGTATGTATGTATGTATGATATGTATGTATGCATGTATGCATGCATGCATGATGTATGTATGTATAGATATAAATACATGCACACACATATATCGTATTTATATATATAATATATAATATATATATATATATATTAAAGTGCGTCTTAGAATGTAAGTAATGCGGTTTATTATACAATCGGACGTCCGTTCTGATAATTTTCTGATAACTATACTATCTGACGTCGGTTCTAATAACTATCTGAGGTCGTTTCTCATAACTATCTCACTAACCATATCTGACGTTGGTTCTGATAACTTTCTGACGTCGGTTCTGATAACTATAGGACGTCGGTTCTGATAACTATAGGACGTCGGTTCTGATAACTATAGGAGTCGGTTTCGACTCGTCGATAACTATAGAACGTCGGTTCTGATAACTTTGACGTCGGTTCTGATAACTATAGAACGTCGGTTTGATAACTATGAATGTTCGAAATGACTCTGATAACCATATCTGACTATTGTTCTGATAATTTTCTAAAGTGGGTTCTGATACCTATATAACGTCGGTTCTGATAACTTTGTGAATTTGGTTCTGATAACTTTGTGACTTCGGTTTTGATAACTATCTAACGACGTTTCTGGTAACTTTGTAACATCGGCCATGATAACATTGTGACGTTGGTTCTGATAACTACCCGGCAACTATCAAACTAACTTGACAGTGACAATGTGCACTATGATTCTAATAACATATAATACTGATATATGCGAATGAAGATAAAATAAAAAAATTCGGCCATAATTATACATCACAATCAATAAAAACCAACATTGTAAATGAGTAACAGATTGGAACAACATGGATTGAACCAAGAAATCATCCACGTGTTGCCGGGGAGCGCAAGGGGAGCAAAGAATAGTAAAACTTCGACCTACAAGGCATGTTGTAAGAGAGGACTAGGGAAGCTAACCTAGTAAATAAAAAGCATCGCAGAACTCGGATGTACTGGCCTACTTGTAGGCGAATAACTGGTACAACGTACAATCGCTCTTAGGAGCGGATCAAATACAAATCACAAAGAGTGGTTTAACAAGTGATCGATATGGAGCGTTCGAAGAAGAACAGAAAAGTGAACCGAGATACAAAGACATTAGATCTGAAACACAATAATGGTAGTAGGATAAAAAGTGCATCTCAGAAACTGATGAATGAGCAACAAGCGAATTAGTCCGTAATGAAAAGGAAATTTGGGAAGACCCTAAAGAGTTGGCAGTAATGCAGAGGGGTTGTTTTGGAAGGAAATAATCTTCAATAAAAGGAACATGAAAAAAAAAAATATGAGAACACGAAGAACGATTATGTAGAAATATTAGAAGGATGCACAAGGGAAGACTAAAATCTCCGAAAAATAACTAAACGACAAAATGGAGAAGAAAGTGAAGAAGAAGAAAGAATAAACATAACAAAAAGGTTAATGGTTAAAAGAAAAATGATCACATGGAGGAAGAAGTAATAAAACGCAATATAAAAACATAACAGAAAGAGAGAATATTGTCAGAGTAAATGATGTTTTTATTGTATTGATATGCTTGTTTATTTGATTTCGTTGTTATCAACAAATTTAACAACTTTTGTGTTGATCTATATTGTTTGGGCCGAGACCGTGAGTACGTTGCGTGATTGTCAAGCCCTGCAGTCGTTTTATATGTACCAGTCACACGTATTAAAAGTTCAAATCTTCAGTTTGTTGAACAGATAGTACCTCAGTAAGATGTGCCCTCTCCAAAGTCAGACTGTAGATTCAAATTTGTTCCTTTCCATTAAGACAGTAATACGTATAACCGTTCCAAGTGGCATGTATGCACGCTCAGTTTACAATTTATTTATTTATTTTCTACTTTCAAACAGATCTGTTTCATTATATGTAAAGTAAGTAGAGTAAGTAAATGTCTGATCAACAACTAGTAACAACTGTTATAAGAAAGAGAAGATGGAGATATGTTGGCATACTTTGAAAGAAATGTCTGGTCAACCACTAGTAACAACTGTTATAAGAAAGAAAGATGGAGATATGTGGACACACCTTGAGAAAAATGTCTGGTCAACCACTAGTAACAACTGTTATAAGAAGAGAAGATGGAGATATGTTGGACACACTTGAGAAAAATGTCTGGTCAACCACTAGTAACAACTGTTATAAGAAAGAGAGATGGAGATATGTTGGATACACCTTGAGAAGAAATGTCTGGTCAACAACTAGTAACAACTGTTATGAGAAGGAGAAGATGGAGATATGTTGAACACACCTTGAGAAGAAATGTCAAAGGTCACAAGCGCACTGAGTAGACAAGGTTAGAAAGAGAAGAATGGAGACCTGATTTGACAACTTGAGAAGAAATGTCTGGTCAACCACTAGTAACAACTGTTGTAAGAGAAGATGGAGATATGTTGGGCACACCTTGAGAAGAAATGTCTGGTCAACCACTAGTAACAACTGTTATAAGAAGGAGAAGATGGAGATATGTTGGGCACACATTGAGAAGAAATAATCAAAGGATATCAAAGCAGGCATTGAAGTGAGATGCAAAGAGTTCACGAAAGAGAGGCCGACATAGGGAGACCCTGACACGAACTTTGATGAGAGAGGACAGAAATATCGGTCTCAGTTTCATGGATGAGATTGAGCGAGTTGACCAGGATAGAGAGGTATGGAGAAATTGCTTACTTGCCCTATGTAACGTATAACGGTACGAGAGGACTTATTATTATTAAGTAGAGAACGCCGTTATCATAAAAAAGTAAAAGTAAAGGAACCCTTTCATACCTTGTGGTATACAGGGCAATACAGTGTTAGGTCTGTATTTTTCATTAACCGTCGGCACACGATGGGTGATGTGGTTAGCATCACGCCGGCCGCATTTACTTCCCAGAGCATGTCTGGTACCCAGTTGAGGCTGGGTCGACCTGAGAGCCGTCGCGGTCCGGGAAAATTCCACGCCCACTGCGGGAGCTGAACCTGGACCACCAGCCTTGAGAAGCGAGTTCACTAACAACTACGCTACCCCGGCTCTCCCCGTTATCATACCATGAGATATATTGCAGCATACGGTGTTGGGTCAGTATTTTACTTTGACCATCGGCATACGGTTGGTGATGTGGTCAACATTCACGCCGGCCGACTTAATTTCCCAGTGCTTTTCTGATACCCAATTGCGTCTGGTCGACCTGAGAGCCGCTTCGGTCAGGAAAAAGGTCACTCCAGTAGAACTTAACTTCTGGCCACACGGCTAAGACGCAAGTGCATTAGCCACTACACTATTGCTACTTTGCTTCAGTATAGGTCATACTTATAACGCGCCTAATCATCATCTCAGATGTTGACACACATGTTTAACAAATTTAAAATCGGAACAACTAGCCTGACCCCCTGCGAAAAGGCGGACATGACGGCACAGCACATACTGCAAGATTGCGAACTGATAGCAGGCCTAAGAACAGAAACATGGCCCGAAAACACAGAGCTTCTCGAGAAGCTGTACGGAGGGACGGAGTCCCTTAAAACCACGGTAGCATTCATGATAAAATCTGGTTCATCGGTCTAGGCGGGGAGAGAGAGAGAGAGAGAGAGAGAGAGAGAGAGATGACACTCTACCGTGCCATGAAGTCAGGCTATACAAAGTTTTCTCTCTCTGTCTTCCTCTGTCTCGTCTACCCTCAATTTTACCGGTTGTCACAACGTGTTCTAAGCCTCCCTTCCTAATTACATGTCCGAAAAATGGTGACTGCCTCTTTCTTATATTGATGATAAGCTTTCCTTCCATCTACGTCTTTGTTTCGGAAAATGTAACATTATAATCGTTATATATGCTTCAACGACCTACAAGTCACTGTATCACATCTCTTTCAAAGCTGATATCATGTGGACTGTTTCTCAACATTTATTTACACACTAATTTGCGTTGCCACTTGGTAACCAACTACTGCTGCTTGCATCCGTGACAAACATTATGTTATTAACGACCAAGACATAGTGAAAATATGCTGCATAATCACAGAGATAAGTTGAAAAAAATAGCATGACAAAAGCAATTAAAAAGTACAATTCTGGTTTAAATCGACGAGACTGTACTGATAGAGTCCCCAAGAAAGCTCTTAAGTTCACTGAATGTCCCATTTGCAGGGTGTTTACACGGCAGTTCTGTCATCGATTGAGAATTCTCTCGTCACACGTAAAATGTTGTGAACCCATTTGAAGATGGATGAACAAAAGGAAACAGTAGTAAATGTTGATAAATCTATGCAAGTTTGATGTTTGAGTCCAGCGCTCTATGATAAATCTATGCAAGTTTGATGTTTGAGTCTAGCGCTCTATGATAAATCTATGCAAGTTTGATGTTTGAGTCAGCGTTCTATGATAAATCTATGCAAGTTTGATGTTGAGTCCATCGCTCTATGATAAATTATGCAAGTTTGATGTTTGAGTCCAGCGCTCTATGATAAATCTTGCAAGTTTGATGTTTGAGTCCAGGCTCTATGATAAATCTTGCAAGTTTGATGTTTGAGTCCAGCGCTCTATGATAAATCTATGCAAGTTTGATGTTTGAGTCCATCGCTCTATGATAAATCTATGCAAGTTTGATGTTTGAGTCTGCGTTCTATGATAAACTGTAATGAGTTTGAGTCCAGCGCTCTATGATAAATCTATGCAAGTTTGATGTTTGAGTCCATCGCTCTATGATAAATCTATGCAAGTTTGATGTTTGAGTCCATCGCTCTATGATAAATCTATGCAAGTTTGATGTTTGAGTCAGTGTCTATGATAAATCTATGCAAGTTTGATGTTTGAGTCTAGCGCTCTATGATAAATCTATGCAAGTTTGATGTTTGAGTCAGTGCTCTATGATAAATCTATGCAAGTTTGATGTTTGAGTCCATCGCTCTATGATAAATCTATGCAAGTTTGATGTTTGAGTCCAGCGCTCTATGATAAATATATGCAAGTTTGATGTTTGAGTCCAGCGCTCTATGATAAATCTATGCAAGTTTGATGTTTGAGTCCAGCGCTCTATGATAAATCTTGCAAGTTTGATGTTTGAGTCCAGCGCTCTATGATAAATCTATGCAAGTTTGAGTCCAGCGCTCTATGATAAATCTATGCAAGTTTGATGTTTGAGTCCAGGCTCTATGATAAATCTATGCAAGTTTGATGTTTGAGTCCAGTGCTCTATGATAAATCTATGCAAGTTTGGAGTCCAGGCTCTATGATAAATCTATGCAAGTTTGATGTTGAGTCCAGCGCTCTATGATAAATCTATGCAAGTTTGATGTTTGAGTCCAGCGCTCTATGATAAATCTATGCAAGTTTGATGTTTGAGTCCAGCACTCTATGATAAATCTATGCAAGTTTGATGTTTGAGTCCAGCGCTCTATGATAAATCTATGCAAGTTTGATGTTTGAGTCCAGCGCTCTATGATAAATCTATGCAAGTTTGATGTTTGAGTCCATCGCTCTATGATAAATCTATGCAAGTTTGATGTATGAGTCCAGCGCTCTATGATAAATCTATGCAAGTTTGATGTTTGAGTCCAGCGCTCTATGATAAATCTATGCAAGTTTGATGTTTGAGTCCATCGCTCTATGATAAATCTATGCAAGTTTGATGTTTGAGTCCAGCGCTCTATGATAAATCTATGCAAGTTTGATGTTTGAGTCCAGTGCTCTATGATAAATCTATTCAAGTTTGATGTTTGAGTCCAGGTTCTATGATAAATCTATGCAGAGTTTGAGTCCAGCGCTCTATGATAAATCTATGCAAGTTTGATGTATGAGTCCAGCGCTCTATGATAAATCTATGCAAGTTTGATGTTTGAGTCCAGCGCTCTATGATAAATCTATGCAAGTTTGATGTTTGAGTCCAGTGCTCTATGATAAATCTATGCAAGTTTGATGTTTGAGTCTAGCGCTCTATGATAAATCTATGCAAGTTTGATGTTTGAGTCCAGTGCTCTATGATAAATCTATGCAAGTTTGATGTTTGAGTCCAGTGCTCTATGATAAATCTATGCAAGTTTGATGTTTGAGTCCAGCGCTCTATGATAAATCTATGCAAGTTTGATGTTTGAGTCAAGCGCTCTATGATAAATCTATGCAAGTTTGATGTTTGAGTCCAGCGCTCTATGATAAATCTATGCAAGTTTGATGTTTGAGTCCAGCGCTCTATGATAAATCTATGCAATTTTGATGTTTGAGTCCAGCGCTCTATGATAAATCTATGCAAGTTTGATGTTTGAGTCCAGCGCTCTATGATAAATCTATGCAAGTTTGATGTTTGAGTCCAGCGCTCTATGATAAATCTATGCAAGTTTGAGTCCAGCGCTCTATGATAAATCTATGCAAGTTTGATGTTTGAGTCCAGCGCTCTATGATAAATCTATGCAAGTTTGATGTTTGAGTCCAGCGCTCTATGATAAATCTATGCAAGTTTGATGTTTGAGTCCAGCGCTCTATGATAAATCTATGCAAGTTTGATGTTTGAGTCCAGCGCTCTATGATAAATCTATGCAAGTTTGATGTTTGAGTCCAGGCTCTATGATAAATCTTGCAAGTTTGATGTTTGAGTCCAGGCTCTATGATAAATCTATGCAAGTTTGATGTTTGAGTCCATCGCTCTATGATAAATCTATGCAAGTTTGATGTTTGAGTCCAGCGCTCTATGATAAATCTATGCAAGTTTGATGTTTGAGTCCAGCGCTCTATGATAAATCTATGCAAGTTGATGTTTGAGTCCAGCGCTCTATGATAAATCTATGCAAGTTTGATGTTTGAGTCCATCGCTCTATGATAAATCTATGCAAGTTTGAGTCCATCGCTCTATGATAAATCTATGCAAGTTTGATGTCTGAGTCCCGCTCTATGATAAAATGTTTGATGTTTGAGTCCAGCGCTCTATGATAAATCTATGCAAGTTTGAGTCCAGCGCTCTATGATAAATCTATGCAAGTTTGAGTCCAGCGCTCTATGATAAATCTATGCAAGTTTGATGTTTGAGTCCAGCGCTCTATGATAAATCTATGCAGGAGTTTGAGTCCACGCTCTATGATAAATCTATGCAAGTTTGGAGTCCAGCGCTCTATGATAAATCTATGCAAGTTTGATGTTGAGTCCAGGCTCTATGATAAATCTATGCAAGTTTGATGTTTGAGTCAAGCGCTCTATGATAAATCTATGCAAGTTTGATGTTTGAGTCCAGTGCTCTATGATAAATCTATGCAAGTTTGATGTTTGAGTCCAGTGCTCTATGATAAATCTATGCAAGTTTGATGTTTGAGTCCAGCGCTCTATGATAAATCTATGCAAGTTTGATGTTTGAGTCAAGCGCTCTATGATAAATCTATGCAAGTTTGATGTTTGAGTCCAGCGCTCTATGATAAATCTGTGCAAGTTTGATGTTTGAGTCCAGCGCTCTATGATAAATCTATGCAAGTTGATGTTTGAGTCCACGCTCTATGATAAATCTATGCAAGTTTGATGTTTGAGTCCAGCGCTCTATGATAAATCTATGCAAGTTTGATGTTTGAGTCCAGCGCTCTATGATAAATCTATGCAAGTTTGATGTTTGAGTCCATCGCTCTATGATAAATCTATGCAAGTTTGATGTTTGAGTCCAGCGCTCTATGATAAATCTATGCAAGTTTGATGTTTGAGTCCAGCGCTCTAATACAATCTTGTCAGCTTTGGATGTTTGGAGTCCAGCAGCTTTGAAAAATCTGATGCACAAGTTGATGTTGAGTCCAGACGCTCATGATGCTAAATCTATCAAGTGTTAATGTTTGAGCAGCGCCTGTGATAAATCTATGCCCAAGTTTGATGTTTGAATCAGCTGCTTACTATAAAACTATGCAAGTTTGAGATATTGGAGTAACATCGTTCTCAGATGAAATCTATGCAACTAGATTGAGATCCAGCGTCATGATGGAAATTAAAGATTGATGTTTGAGTCCACGCTCTGATTTATGAAATCTATGCAAGTTTGTTCCAGCGACTCGTATGATAAATCTTGCAAGTGATTTTGAAGGTCATCGCTCTTGACAATTTGCTTGATGCATTCGCAATAAACATCAAGTTGAGTCAAGTATTATAAATCTACAAGTTTGAGTCCAAGCTAGTGAGTAAATCTACTGCAGGGTTTGATCATCGGTCTCTTCGCAAAAATGCAAATTTGGGCGAATTAATAAGACTGAACTGAGTTCAGTCCAATAATACGTCTTGAAAATCTATGACAAAGTTTGAGTCCAGGCTCTATATGAAACCTACGTTTGAGTCCAGCGCTTCTACTGATAAATCCTTGCAAGTGTTAATCCGCGCTCATGAAAATCAATCAAGTTTATGTTTGGCTACAGGTTAGATATCATGCAGAGTCTGATGTTGAGTCCAGTGCTCATGATAAATCTATGTCAATTTGATGTTGCAGATTCCAGTCTCTATATAAACTATACGCCAATGTATAGTTTGAGGTCAGCGCTCCTATAAATCAAAAGTTTGATGTTTGGTGCAGACGACTCATGTAATCTTCGTAATTTGAAAGTTTATTCAGCGCTATGATAATCTCAGCAAGTTTGAGGGTCAGGTTATGATAAATCTATGCAAGTTTGAGTCCAGCGCTCTATGATAAATCTATGCAAGTTTGATGTTTGAGTCCAGCGCTCTATGATAAATCTATGCAAGTTTGATGTTTGAGTCCAGCGCTCTATGATAAATCTATGCAAGTTTGAGTCCAGCGCTCTATGATAAATCTATGCAAGTTTGATGTATGAGTCCAGCGCTCTATGATAAATCTATGCAAGTTTGATGTTTGAGTCCAGCGCTCTATGATACATCTATGCAAGTTTGATGTTTGAGTCCAGCACTCTATGATAAATCTATGCAAGTTTGATGTTTGAGTCCAGCGCTCTATGATAAATCTATGCAAGTTTGATGTTTGAGTCCAGCGCTCTATGATAAATCTATGCAAGTTTGATGTTTGAGTCCAGCGCTCTATGATAAATCTATGCAAGTTTGATGTTTGAGTCCATCGCTCTATGATAAATCTATGCAAGTTTGATGTTTGAGTCCAGCGCTCTATGATAAATCTATGCAAGTTTGATGTTTGAGTCCAGCGCTCTATGATAAATCTATGCAAGTTTGAGTCCAGCGCTCTATGATAAATCTATGCAAGTTTGATGTTTGAGTCCATCGCTCTATGATAAATCTATGCAAGTTTGAGTCCATCGCTCTATGATAAATCTATGCAAGTTTGAGTCTAGCGCTCTATGATAAATCTATGCAAGTTTGAGTCCAGCGCTCTATGATAAATCTATGCAAGTTTGAGTCAGCGCTCTATGATAAATCTATGCAAGTTTGAGTCCAGCGCTCTATGATAAATCTATGCAAGTTTGAGTCCAGCGCTCTATGATAAATCTATGCAAGTTTGAGTCCAGCGCTCTATGATAAATCTATGCAAGTTTGAGTCCAGCGCTCTATGATAAATCTATGCAAGTTTGAGTCCAGCGCTCTATGATAAATCTATGCAAGTTTGATGTTTGAGTCCATCGCTCTAATCACTGTGCTGTGCGTCTGTAGCTTAAGTGGTAGTGAACACCATCACAACCCAAGCGTACCTGGTTCAAACACCGCAGCAGGCAATTTGGAAGCAAATTCGTGTCCGTGGATTTTCACGAACGGTAAAAATAGACCCCACCGTTCAGAAAGCAATGACAAACTACTGAACGCATAAGTGGTGCCTAGAAAATCTACGACTCGTTAACTGTGGTTGATGGCTAAGCCCTGTAGAAAATATGCCAACGATTTCCATTTTTTCAATCACTGTGCTGTACCCACTAAAACGCATGCATAATCGGAGACAACCTTACGAGAGATGAACGACGTTCCCAGATTGAATATGGCCATGCACAACTCAGAATCCCCAAAAAAAAAAGATAATGATGAAATGAAAGATACTAGCACTGGTTATCCAGAGCCCACTTATTTTATTGTTTCTGATTGAAAACGGTGAATATTACCGTGTGACCAAATTTGTTCACCGAAGCTATGACATCTGTCACTGTCATCCCGGCACATCAGTTTTCAGGACGGTATCTTTGGAATCGGCTAGCAATCGCTCTTCGACATTCTGCTTCACTGGACATTCGGCAACGGAGAAGATAACTCGGATAACAAAAAACGTATTGTAAATTAAATGGATTAAAAAAGGTAGTGAGAAGTAGTGACTTTACTGCAGCGGGTTTTCATATATCATTCGGTCTCTCTCCCAAAAATGACACGACATTTGTCGAGAATATTACACAAAGAACGAACTCCGTAGTTCCAGCAACAATAATACGGATCTCTGAAAAAATAACTATCGTGAACAAAACATCGAGCTCTGGTTTTGAACCTACGTCATTGCCCGTCTGCCCAGCGTGTTCGTAGCGCGTTGGACTACGGGTGACTATCCTCTGTGTGTGCGGGTTAAATTCCGCGGGATGGCAGAAAAAGCCACAGATTCCACAGATTTACTGTGTTCGTTGCACCGAACCGAAGGGTTACGATGTCCATGGCACCGAGCCGAAGAGCTGAAAAGCTCAAGTGCTTCGGGATCGGAAAAAAAAAAAATAAAAACCTACGTCATTTAGAAAAAAGCAAGCAGATTGACCAGTTCTCCACAAATACTAAAATATAACCGCCAATGCTCAATAGAACCGAGGTAACCGCCCGCATCCCTTAATATAAAATGTTGTGTTTTCTGTGCCGACGACAGAGCTGTTTTAATGCTGTCTGTTTTAAATTTAATTCTATATTTTATCACGTGGTAACTGTATCTCAGCAAGATGAGGGACAGGTTTGGATTGAGAAGATATCTGTCTAACCACTTAGTCACATGTAATGCTCGTCGCGGCAGTCAACAGAAAGGCAATTATCATAATCTATGGATAAATAAGAAAGAGAAAGTTGAGGTATTTTGGACATAAAAAGGCACGAAGGGCTGGAGAGGACCATCATGGAAGGAGACATACCGGCAAAGAAAAGAAGAGGAAGACCACGGAGAATATGGAATCAGGATGTAACTGATGGTTTGAACATGACGGCTGCAGAGACGGGATATCTGGCTTACGAGAGAGAGAAATTTCCACGGACTGTTGGGGTGGCAAAGTTCTTTTCAGGACAAGCTATTTGATGATGATGGTGGATAAAGAGCAAATCAACAACTAAAACACTTGAAAACAATTAAATACAGAAAGTTGAGATAGCGTGGATACAACAGTGTGAAATAACACAACAATATAAACGATTAATGAATCGGTTAGTGGTAGTAGTTGTGTTATGCTCCAGTAAAAGTCAGAGACATTTAACAAAGTGTGTATGTACATTGAACATATATACGCACACCCAATCATATCTTCAGCCTCTGGGATCGAAAGAGAGATATATCATCAGCCTCTGAGATAATAGAGATTGTGTCAAGTAGTTTGTTCTGTGCTGAATCACATCGTATGTTGGTGCTATAATGTCCTATTCTGGAGTGGCAATCCACAGTTGCTGCAGGTGCAGCTGAATACTGGATCTGTTGCAGAGGATGGTCTCTATGTACTCTGCACTTTTTTATCTTCATATGCAATGAGTTTCTATTTTCTGTTTGAGCGCATCCTTCCCATTCACACCTTTATAAAAACATTAAAAAAAACCTACACCAACCTACTCCTACCAATAATTGATTGATTGATAGACCATTTTTTAATTAGACCATTGCACTTCGGTGAGTAACCATGTGTGCTCCGATTTCTTCTTAAACAGGAAGATCTCAGCTACAGTGCACGAAGTCCGTAGCACCAGCCAGTGTCCCGATGCAATTGTGAAGATGGTGAAGATATTTTTGTAGGAATTTTATTTTAAATGTTTTCTAATGAATTGTGCCCGGACAGCGGCTTCTCAGCCTGCTCTTCTTGATTTTGAACTGCCAAGGTTTCTTTACGTGCTCAAATTACACACGGGCCTACGTGTTTATCGTCCATCTCCGACAGAACTAGGAACTCGATCTCATCTACACTGAGATCAGGGATCTATGGGAAAATATCCAGAAGGCTTCACGAGGGAGCGAACCTGGTACCTGTGGAACAAGAGACGAGTATCTAACCTCTAAGCCACAGAGACTCCTTAACAATTTAGCAGAGCGAGATTTCGATCCACGGACCTCTGGGTTATGGGTCAAGCACTCTTCCACTGTGCCACTCTGTTTCTAAAGGGGTATTAGCCACTGACTTCAAATATTTCAATATTACTCAACTGATCCCTGTAATACTGCCATTAAGAAAACGGTTGTTACTGCATATAGAGGAATGCCACTTTGTCTAGTCATTAAGGCTATCATCTGGCACTTCCTGATATGTGGCATTCGCGAGACAAATCGTTCTTGTGATATCGATTAATCTCTGATTAGCGATGAGGCTTGTCTAAAGCTAACACCGTAGACGGTATTTCAACCATTATGCTTTGCCCAGGACGCAGACAAGTAAATGGCAGAGAGTACGACGAGAAGGGTTGGGAGTTAGATCCGGATAATGCAAGAGCGTTACTTAGAGATTGTGTGTGCTAGGTAAATGGAAGAAGATAAAGTGTGTGTGTGTATGAGAGAGAGACAGTGTATTTGTATACGTAGGAAAGACTGTCTGTGTGTTTGTCTGCATGCAAGAGTGTGTGCGAGATAAAACAGGATATACGAGACGAGTTCAGAAATTGATGTAGCAATGGAGAAACACGTACATACAAAGTACTGTAGTTTTACCAAATACAAAAACAATAACAATACAAAGCAAAGTTAGAACCAGAAGGCATTTATCAAGCAAAGAATACAATAGAAGTGAGGAAATTCACTTTTTACACGGCCCGCAACAAATAGAATCAGATAATACATTTCTAACGGCTCTAAAAGAAATTGTTGTACCACATCGGTTTTTAACACAAACTGTTTAATCTCTCTCTCTCTCTCTCTCGATCCCCGACTAGACCGATGAACCAAATTTTCTCCTCAATTCTGCTGTTGATTTTAGGGACTCCGTCCCTCCGTACAGCTTCTCGTGAAACTTTATGTTATCGGTCCAGGTTTCGTTTCTTAAGCCTGAAAACATCTGGCAGTCTTGCAGTATGTGCTCTGCCGTCGTGTCCGCCTTTTCACAGTGGCACAGACTATTTTGTGGCAATTTTAAATTTGTTGAACATGTGGGCCCGAAGTCTAAACTGTTTAATCAAAAATCATGATCTTTATACACAATATACGCCCGCCTGCCCAGCGTGTTCATAGCGCGTTGGACAACAGGTGACAAGCCTCCTGTGAGTGCGGTTCAATTCCGCGGGCTGGCAGAAAAGCCACAGGTTCTCCAGATTTACGGTGTTCGTGGTACTGAACCGAATGGTTACCATGTCCATGGCACCGAGCAGAAGAGTTGAAAGCTCAAGTGCTTCTGGATCGGACAAAAAAAATAAAAAAAAATACACAATATACACGAGCATGTCATTTAAAAATCTGTATTATTCAACATAATCTTCATCATCAACTTGTACGGATTTATGCCAGCGTGAAGCAAGTGAATGTATTCCTAGCCTGTACCAGATTTTATCTTGATCGTATAGCCATTTTTTCGTTGCATGAAACATTCTCTCATCATTTTCATACATAGTCCACCGGGATGTATCTTTAAGTGGACCGAATAGATGAAAGTCTGAGGGTGTCAAATCCGGACTATAGGGTGGATGGTTAGTACAGGTTACAGCTAACTATAAACTCATACGGCCAGAGGACTCAGATAAAATATTATAGGAAAGAAAACCGTAACTGTCGCACGACCTCGCATTCCTGTATTGTTGTATATAGACGAATTCATATTAAAAACAACACAGCATGCTAAATCAAGGTTATATTATGTAACAAGTTCAGTTGAAAACAATAAGTAATATCAGTATTATTCATATTTTCCATCAATAAATAAATATCGAGTCATAGAATTGGATAAAATTGCAATAAAGCGTCCAGTGTTCTATCAAGCATACATAAAATTCAGCCTCAACAAATCAGAAGAAATTTCTTTCCTTTGCATTCGGTGGTCTTCGACGAACTCTCCATATCGACCACTTGCTAACCACTCTGTGTGATATGTATGTGATCTGAGCCTAAGAGATATTGTACGTTGTGCCAGTTATGCGCCTACAACTTGCCTAGCACATCCGATTTCTGCGATGCTTTTATGTACTAGGTGGCATCCCTAGGTCCTACATCAGCGCCTCTTACGACATGCCTTGTAGGTAGCAGTGGTACTATTCTTTGCTTCCATTGCGGGCGCCAGTACCACACGGGCGGCATTCGGTGTTCAATTGTGAGACCACGAGGAAGCCATCTTGAGCAAAACTTAGACAATCCAATACTTTTTATTACAGTTGCACTAACATTTCTGACTGACAGATGAAATGTTAACTAAACTGTTGAGTGGTAATTCGCTTATCATTAAGAATAATGCCCCAGTGTATTTCACTATCTCTGATTGGTGGTTGTGGCAAGACATCCACAGCGCGGCAGACCACGCAGCTCCGTATCTACATTTCCTTGTTGTATTCTCTGAACCTAGCGCCTTATTGTACTGCTGTCAACTGCAAGACTTCCATACACATCACATAGATGCTTGTAAATGTTCATAACAACTGATCTTCTCTGCAACGAGAAATTCAATCATAATTCGCTACTTGTAACGCAAGTTGCTAACATGCGCTATTTCAACAGTTTAGTGCAGATGTATTATTTCGTGAATCGTGGTACAATCTGGAACAACAATCAGCATATGCCACATTTGAAGTGTGCAAACATTTTATCTTGTTATCTTTATTACTATATATATATATAACTATATATATATATATATATATATATATATATATATGCGGACCAAGTTAAATACAAATAAGATTCAGACCTTTGTCAACGGATGTCTTCGACGGATTCTCACACTGAGATAGTATGATAGAGTTGCAAACACAGACCTGTGGATAAGAACCGGACAGGAACCCATGATGACCTAGATCAAGAGAAGAAAATGGCGATGGGTCGGGCATACCCTACGGAAGACACATTCGAGTGGCACTAGACAAGCACTTGAGTGGAACCCGCAAGGAAAACGAAAACGAGGACGCCCTAAACAGACCTGGAGACGAAGTCTTCTTGATGAACTAAAGAGTGCTCGACTATCCTGGGAGACTATAAAGAAAACAGCCAGAGACCGAGAAGAGTGACGAACAACTGTTGAGGCCTTATGCTCCACGAGGAGCGGAGAGGAAGAAGTCAAGTCAAGACTATATATATATATATATATATATATATATGTGTGTGTGTGTGTGCGTGCGTGCAGGCGTGTGTGTGTATTAACAAAGATCGTGTGTAAGGTGTCAGATAACTGAGTCAAACACAAAAGTTAATTGATATCCTTTACAGGCTCTGCGAATCAACCCCAGCTTTTAACACTGCTTGTGATTTTTCTAGGCATCTAACGTTCAGTAGTTTGCCATTGCTTTCTGAACGGGTGGTGCCATCGTCCTTTGTTAAAATCCATGCGAAACAATTTGCCACCAAACTGTCCGCAGCGTGATTCGAACTCAGAACGTCGGGGTTAACAGACCGAGTCACTATCCCTAAGCCACATACGCCACCGAGTCAAACACAACTAACTGTACATGCTAGCATTAGTATCTAACTACTGAAATATTGAGTTAACAAGCCCCGTTACTATCGGGTGGATATAATTCAGCATGAATTTAGCCAATTAATGTTTACATTGACATCAATTGATAACAAGTCTTGAATGGTTCTCCTCCAGAACACTGACAGGAGAGAACGCCAGGAGTTTCTACAGCTCTTGTAGATGCTTGCGACAAACAAATAAACATACGGGGTGCGAAATAGGAATCAAAAAAAGAGAGAGAGAGAAGAGAGAGGAGAAGAGAGAAAAGAGAGAAAGAGGGGATAGACATAGTTAAAAAGAGAAGGTATAAGTGGATGAAAGCAGTGGCGGCTTGTCATTAAGGGCTAGTGGGGCGGTCCCCTAAAAATCATGAATAACTAAAATATAATATAACCAAAACCATAATTTTTCCAAAATGTTTTGTCCGGCCCCACCAACAAAAATGATCACGAGCCGCCACTGGATGAAATTAAAAGCAAGAAATTATGTTTATCTCTTAAGTAGAAGATTAAAGCATATTTATGGAGAGGCACGTCGCTTTCAATCTAAAAAGTATTTTTAAATATCAGGCGTGTAGGCCAACAAACATAAAATATAAGAAGAATTAAGAGGTACCGGGGCCCACAAAAGAAGCAAAGAATAGTACCACTGCGACCTATACGGCATGTCGTAAGAGACGACTGATGTAGGACCATGGAAAGCTACCCTAGTAAATAAAAAGCATCGCAGAAATCGGATTGCCTACTTGTAGGCCCATAACTGGCACAACGTACATTCGTTCTTAGACTCAGACCATATACAAATCACACAGAAAGGTTAACAAGTGATCGATATGGAGCGTTCAAAGAAGAAAACTTGCGGAGATTTCATGCTGCAAACAACTAAGCAAGTTTAATTTATATATGTATAGTAAAGGCATATATTTTTCAGAACTTAGTTGACTATCTTGGGGAAGGGTCATATATGAGATACTGAGGTGTGACATCATTCGATAAAATGTTGACAAACACTGCTCTTCAGAACTGCATGATACGATGGGCTATTGTTACCTTGCTCAGTAAACCACGGAATCGCAATATGTATTGTTCAGGATTTTATATATCTTCAGTGAAATATTATTGCGGGCGTAAAGTGTAACATGTGTCAATTCAGTTGTAAACCACTACGAAATACAAACATGAAAGTATGAACAGCAAGAGTTGAAGCAACAAGTGAAATATAAGAGTTGAAACAACAGTGAAATATAAGAGTTGAAACAACAGTGAAATATAAGAGTTGAAACAACAGTGAAATAAAAGAGTTGAAACAACAGTGAAATATAAGAGGAAACAACAGTGAAATATAAGAGTTGAAACAGTGAAATATAAGAGTTAAAACAACAGTGAAATAAAAGAGTTGAAACAACAGTTGAAATATAAGAGTTGAAACAGTGAAATATAAGAGTTGAAACAACAGTGAAATATAAGAGTTGAAACAACAGTGAAATATAAGAGTTGAAACAACAGTGAAATATAAGAGTTGAAACAACAGTGAAATATAAGAGTTGAAACAACAGTGAAATAAAAGAGTTGAAACAACAGTGAAATATAAGAGTTGAAACAACAGTGAAATATAAGAGTTGAAACAACAGTGAAATATAAGAGTTGAAACAACAGTGAAATATAAGAGTTGAAACAACAGTGAAATATAAGAGTTGAAACAACAGTGAAATATAAGAGTTAAAACAACAGTGAAATATAAGAGTTGAAACAACAATGAAATATAAGAGGAAACAACAGTGAAATATAAGAGTTGAAACAACAGTGAAATATAAGAGGAAACAACAGTGAAATATAAGAGTTGAAACAACAGTGAAATAAAAGAGTTGAAACAACAGTGAAATATAAGAGTTGAAACAACAGTGAAATATAAGAGTTGAAACAACAGTGAAATAAAAGAGTTGAAACAACAGTGAAATATAAGAGTTGAAACAACAGTGAAATATAAGAGTTGAAACAACAGTGAAATATAAGAGTTTAAACAACAGTGAAATAAAAGAGTTGAAACAACAGTGAAATATAAGAGTTGAAACAACAATGAAATATAAGAGGAAACAACAGTGAAATATAAGAGTTAAAACAACAGTGAAATAAAAGAGTTGAAACAACAGTGAAATATAAGAGTTGAAACAGTGAAATATAAGAGGAAACAACAGGAAATATAAGAGTTGAAACAACAGTGAAACATAAGAGTTGAAACAACAGTGAAATATAAGAGTTGAAACAGTGAAATATAAGAGTTGAAACAACAGTGAAACATAAGAGTTGAAACAGTGAAATATAAAACGATCTGAACATAGCAACGACATCTTTCAGTTAATTATCCAGTGTTTTGTAATGCAGGTATAATGTTAAGATTGTTGACGCTACAAAAAAGAATGAGAAAATGTGAATATTTTGGACATATGAAGAGAAACAAAGGGTTGTAGAAGACCATTATGAAGGAGACATCCTGACAAAGAGTATTAGAGAATGACCACGGAGAAGGTGCATTCAGGATGTAACTGATGATTTCACTATGTCGGCTGCTGAGACGGGCATCGGGCCTATGAGAGAAACAAACCCAGAAGGACTGTAAGGGAGGTAAAGTTCTGCTCAGAACAAGGTAATTTATTATAAAAAGTATTTTTAATCCAGGTATTATATAGATTATCCGATATAGTGCAAAATCCAGGTATTGTATTCCTTGTTAAGTATTTTGTAAGACGGATAGTGTACCCCGCGCATTGAATTTGTAAAAATACCCACACATGCAATCATGTCAGGTTGTGTTTCATAGTGTTTGGTTGTTAGGAATCATGTTGATTCTGATCCCTGATATCCGTTCCATTTAACATAGGGGACTTTGCTGATAGGCTAGCTATCCGCAGTATTGTTTCTCAGTTAGGAAGAGAGGGAAACAATATAATCTGCCAAGGAAATATTTCCACAACAGGGCAGTTTGTAACTTCCTGTTTCTTAAAGGAGCCAATCCCCGAGTGGTTACGGGGCTCAAAGAATAGAAAGAAATTGTTGGGTGTAAAGAATAGAACCACTGTTACCTGCCACACATGTCGTAAGAGGCGACTAAGGAGGTTCGGCTGAAATCGGATGCACGTGTCCTAAACGTGTAGAAGTATATGCCATTAGGGGCCTACCAAACCAATGTGCAACGAATACAAGTTATTGTCAAAGATCAAACATATCACAAAGAGTGACTAAAATTGGTCGTAAAGAACGAAAGCAAAGAAGAAGAAAGGGACCCAATGATTCAAATACGAATGGTAACAATGTGACCTACAAGGCATGTCGAAAGAGGCGACTGAGGTAGGGGCCCAGGGAAGCTACTTTAGTAAATAAAAAGCGTGCAAAATCAGATCTGCTGGCCTACTCGTAGGCGCATAATAGGCACAACGTACAATCGTTCTTATGCTCGGATCACATACAAATCACTAAGAGTAGTTAACAAATTGCCAATATGGAGCGTTCAAAGAAGAAAAAAGAATATTATTCACTGGTGGAATTAAACTACAACGCTTTAAGAGCTATAGAAAACGACACAGCTTTAAGAGCTATAGAAAAGGACACAGCTTTAAGAGCTATAGAAAACGACACAACTTTAAGAGCTATAGAAAACGACACAGCTTTAAGAGCTATAGAAAACGACACAACTTTAAGAGCTATAGAAAACGACACAGCTTTAAGAGCTATAGAAAACGACACAACTTTAAGAGCTATAGAAAACGACACAGCTTTAAGAGCTATAGAAAACGACACAGCTTTAAGAGCTATAGAAAACGACACAGCTTTAAGAGCTATAGAAAACGACACAGCTTTAAGAGCTATAGAAAACGACACAGCTTTAAGAGCTATAGAAAACGACACAACTTTAAGAGCTATAGAAAAGACACAAGCTTTAAGAGCTATAGAAAACGACACAGCTTTAAGAGCTATAGAAAACGACACAACTTTAAGAGCTATAGAAAACGACACAGCTTTAAGAGCCATAGAAAACGACACAGCTTTAAGAGCCATGGAAAACGACACAGTTTTAAGAGCCATAGAAAACGACACAGCTTTAAGAGCCATGAAAACGAACAGCTTTAAGAGCCATGAAAACGACACAGTTTAAGAGCTATGAAAACGACACAGCTTTAAGAGCTATAGAAAACGACACAGCTTTAAGAGCTATAGAAAACGACACAACTTTAAGAGCTATAGAAAACGACACAGCTTTAAGAGCTATAGAAAACGACACAACTTTAAGAGCTATAGAAAACGACACAGCTTTAAGAGCTATAGAAAACGACACAACTTTAAGAGCTATAGAAAACGACACAACTTTAAGAGCTATAGAAAACGACACAACTTTAAGAGCTATAGAAAACGACACAGCTTTAAGAGCTATAGAAAACGACACAGCTTTAAGAGCTATAGAAAACGACACAGCTTTAAGAGCTATAGAAAACGACACAGCTTTAAAGTAGAAAACGCAAACTGAGATGAAACGACACAGCTTTAAGAGCTATAGAAAACGACACACTTTAAGAGCTATGAAAACGACACAGCTTTAAGAGCTATGAAAACGACACGCTTTAAGAGCCATAGAAAAGACACAGCTTTAAGAGCCTATGAAAACGACACAGCTTTAAGAGCCATGAAAACGACACAGCTTTAAGAGCCATGGAAAACGACACAGTTTAAGACCATGGAAAACGACACAGCTTTAAGAGCCATGGAAAACGACACAGTTTTTAGGAGGTTCATATTTCCCTGGCACGTCCACAATGCAAAATTGACTCCCGTCTACTTGCTGCTCCTAACAAAAGGCATCGTGCAATGGCAGTTTATTTCAAAGGCGACTTGATTCAGTTCTTCCAATATATCATTTACCCTTCCGCTCGATAAGCCTCTCTAACTTGATATACGAGTGTTGTTCAATATAAGCGCTTAGCAACGCTCGTTGCACAGATTAGGGAGATGGAGCGATTGTGAACTACAGTAAAGCTAGCACACGTAAAACTGCGGCATAGCTTTGAGGATCGTGGGGTAGGGGGTAAGGGGAAAGAAGATAACCACCAGTTTGTGTTATCTTTGGGTGCTGCAAATCTCATCCTCATTTTAATTCTACATAGCTCATTGGGACTGAGCGGGATTTGTACACCACATGACTACTTTTCATTTGTTTGCTTGTATGTTTGCTTGCGTTCGTTCTTAGTGACCAATTTAATCACTATTTGTGATATGTTTAGCCGTGGTCTTCAGCAACATAAGAACGATTAGCTTTGACGCTAAAACTAAAATTGATGTTCAATATGGGCTGGTTTTTTTAATAAATGTTTGATAGAACACTGTAATGTTTTCTGCATTGTCACACAAATATATGAGTTTATGGTTATTTATTGATGACAAATTGTAACAATGCCGATATTCCTTAGTGTTAAACTTAATTTGTAACATAATATAACCTTGATTTAGCATGTTGTGCTGTTTTTAAATGAATGTCTCTTTATCTAACAATACTGGAATGGAGGTCACGCGTCGGTTGTGGTCTGATTTCCTATAATTTTTTACCTGAGCCCGCCTGCCTTCTGTTATCGTAGGCAACGGTTTGACCTTAGCCAAGAACGACTATACGTTGCGCCTCCGTTTGTTGGCCCCTACACGTGTAGGGCAGGAGCATCAGAAAATTTCGGCCTGGACTGCATCTCAGATAATGACAATAATATTGGTTTGAACCATCCTCGGTACTGCTAAAAATAAAATGTTTTGATGCTATTCCCACAAGAAATCTGAAAATAACAGAACACTAATAGGACCCTGATTGCATTGACGTCGATTATATTCAGTGAGATGTGGAGACCGTGACATGCTTTATTTATTTATGTCTTTGATTTTTTTTTTCTTCTCCTTCTTGGATCACAGTAAATAGATCAATATTCATATTTGCCAAAAATAAATTCAGCACAGATGTCAAAGAAAAAAAAGCAATACAATTTAATCTTCTGGTCGTCTCAAAATGTAAATAAGACAATATTATCAGTAGCTCGCTCTGTTTCAAGTAACAATTAACCGCTATGCGCACACACGTACAAACACACAGTTTCGAACATAAACGTGAGTAATAGTTGATATACATTATATATATATATATATATCATTTTCAGGTGTCGTGCCGGCTGGAGTAGGCAATGATGGATATCCACAAATCTTTGGTGCTTGCTATCAATTCAGATGTTGACGCTCTACTTTGCCATGAAGTCAGGTTATCCAAAATTGTCTCTCTCTGTCTCGTCTACCCTCGATTTTACCAGTTGTCACAATGTGTTCTAAACCTCCCTTCCTCATCACATTCCTGAAATATGATGACTGATGTTTTCTTATATTGATGATAAGCTTTCCCTGTGTCTTGATCTCATTCAACACCTCAACATTAGTCATTTTAGCAGTCTATGGAATTCTCATCATCCTTCTATAAAACCACATCACTGTGGTCTCGAGAGATTTTTCGATCTGTTTGTTTATTGTCCATGACTCGCATCCGTATGTCAGTATTGGTTCTATGTAGCACTGATTAACTCTGTATACTGAATATATATATATATATATATATATATATATATATATATATATATACACACACATATATACGCACACCCATCGACATTCACACAAACTGACAGACATAGTCAATTTCCAAATTAAATTGTAGTTCAAATAGTCCATCTGTAATTGTATGTGTCTAAGAACGTGTTATTATATCCTGAGTACTTGTTCACACATACACGCTCGTATGCATATGCACAATTATATACATATACATACACACGCACACACACACACCATACACATAAAAGTAGGTATCCATGAATTATTCACCCCCATTATAAAAAATCATCTATAGCTATGATGTACTATGCGTGCAGCTAATGAGGCTCAACTAGAAGAATTTTACTGAATTATTGACTCAAGTCTGACAGTCTACTTAATTACAAGTAAAAATGCCTTCAGCTGTGCTATTTATTCACCGGAAAACGTGAAGAGCTGTCATGTAGATCATCTTCAATAGTGACCTACGAACACGACATCCGTGTTCATATACGAAGACAAGAAAATACAAACTTTTAAAAATCTTACTTGTAGGGCATCATCTTTAAATATCTTTTCATCAGCAGAACTTTGCAACCCTAACAGTCCTTCAGAATTTCTTTTTCTCATGTGCCAGATGTGACGCTTCTGTCTAGCAAATGCTCCCGCCTCTTCCAACGTTATGTTCAAGATTTCTTTGATGTTCTGCTGCCACCTTCGCCATAGTCGTCTTCTGCTTCGTATTCCAGGAACCATGCCTTCCATTACCGTTCTCTCCAAACCACTGTGACGTTTAACGGGAAGAAAATATTTCATTTTCTCGGACATGATGTAATATATAAGCTACTTCCAGTATAGTGTTCAAATCTAGGAAAACCACGTTTGGGTCCAGGTTCCTGCAGTCGGGTCATGGACGTTGAATAAAAGTCACCATCATAATCTCTTGTCAGAAGTCGTCTCAGCCATGTCGTAATTGGTATCAGCCATGTCGTAATTGGTATCAGCCATGTCCATTGCCTCTAGTACTTGTCACTGTAACAGTGCCGGCAAGTCTGTCTGCGCATACATTTCCCGTGACTACCGCATGCATGGTGCCGGGGTCTGTAAATGAAGCAAAGAATAGTACCACTGCGACCTACAAGGCATGCCGTAAGAGGCGACTGATGTAGGACCTAGGAAGCTACCCTAGTCAATAAAAAGCATCGCAGAAATCGGATGTGCTGGCCTACTTGTAGGTGCATAACTGGTACAAGGTACAACCGCTCTTAGGCTCAGATCACATACAAATCATACAGAGAGCTTAACAAGTGGTCGATATGGAGCATTCGAAGAAGAATTTCCATTGACTACCGCATGTGTGGGTTCATAAATGAAGATGGTTCTTTGCAGTCCAGAGCTCAAAATATGATTCAGTCATTTCATACGCACATAATCCGCCCAAACCTTCCTGAACATGCTCATTGAGTCACTGAGAATGAAGACATGTTTTGTGCTCTGCGTTTCCAGCCAGTCCATTGCCTTTGTCATGATCATAATTTCCACGGTCATGCTACTTGTAGTCACAGCAAAAACCGCTTTGTTCCTAAACAATCCTCCTGCCAAACTGAGCTGTGTATGCGCTGTGGAATGACGAACAACATACCTATCAGTGTAAGTAACAATGTTCCCAATTTTGTAATTCTCGCCTATCTATGCCTGAAACTCTAATTTTAAAATGCAAACAAGTCACCATGAACACAAAAACAGTAATGTTCAACACAATCTTTCTCACCAGTGCGCCTCAAAGAGTAATGCTGCTCCGATACAATGGGTACAAAGCAAAAGGTCGGCCACGTAAAAGATGGACCTCAACAGAGGCGACGAAAGACACTATCTACGAAGCGCATACAAAGGCCCGTTTTAGAAATCTCTTCATGACCTGACGCTGTGAGGCAAACAGAATTGAAGAAAAGAAATAAAGAAGATATTCGTGTGTTCTTTCTGTAGCATTTCGTTACGAAGAACTAGGTTTTCGTTCTTGTTACCGTGAGCATATCGACTCTTTTTATCAATTTTTCCAGAGGCTCTATATCCTACACAAGCTGAAAGACATCCTCAGCCCGACCCAACCATGACGTTACTCGTTTAAGTCTAACGTTTTTCTCTTTTTTCTGAATCTTTCCCACTGCGTCTGGTTGAACGTTTGAATTGCTATAAAGTACTCAATTACTAAAAGGAGCAGCCCCTGGGATAAAAGACTCAAGAAGACACTGTTCAGTGATCAACAGCTATCAACACAACACTTAACTTTCATAATCGTGCAAATCGTGTGTTCATTGAAGCTCAAACTTCTACCGAAAAGTATTCAAAGATATTTCAATGTGCTGGTTCCTTCCACTACAGTTCTACACAAGCTGGCATTCGAAGAGAACTATATAACAGTTGTTTTTCTTCGATTAAGCAGTGTCTTGGAATCAATGCACCAACTGCCAGTACGATCTAGCTCAGTGTTTCCCAAAGTGGGGCCCACGCCCCATAGGTGGGCAATTTGATTGTTAAGGGGGGCAATGTAAAATAAGTGGTGCAAGCAAGAACAAATTAGAAAGAAAAAATTAAAAATTCGGCAAATGTTACATAGGGGACATACGAATTTTAGGAAGGTTTAGGTGGGGCATGGCACCAAAAAAAGATTGGGAAACACTGATCTAGCCGCCCGAGTGGTTACCAGGGCCCAAATTTGGGGTGTAAAGAATAGAACCAGTGTTACCTGCCACGCATGTCGTAGGAGGCGAATGAGGAGGTGTGGCTGAAATCGGATGCACGTGTCCTAAACACGTAGAAGTCTGCGTTTAGGGGCCTACCAAACCAATGTGCAACGTATACACATTCTTGGCAAAGATCAAACATATCACAAAGAGTGATTCAAATTGGTCGTAAAGAACGAACGCAAAGAAGAAGAAGAAAACTGATCTAGATTGTACTGTAGCGCACTGCCAACCAACATCCGATATGTTCGACGGATGATAAATCATAACGCCATAAGCGTAAGACTTCGTTATTCTGCTTCGCATGTTCTACTAGCCTGTAAATCTTAGTATGTGTGCACACTGAACAGTACTGCAGATAAAGGCGGCCTATGCGGAAGGACCAAAGCGTATTGCAATTAGCTCAGATGTTCCATCTAGATTAAGAATGTCCCTTCTCTGATAGAGGGCTGAGTAATTACATTTAATGAGAAAAGGATACATTTAGAGTTCCATAACCCGAAGCATCAATACATTCAAAGGTACTCTGTTGTAAGCGCTATTCAAATATATTGCCGCTGAAACGTCTCTCTATGTGAATGGAATCTTTAAAATACACCCTGAGGGAAAACAGCAGCAGCGCGACAGGTCTCCCTGTTTGAAAATTACCCTCTAAGAGTTGATGGAGAGAGATGTAACCTCTCAAGCCAGCCATTTTGCAATTTTTTCAGCAGATTGCCAATCGTGTTCTGAATAGTTATTATTCGATACCCCCCTAACTTGTTGTCCCCAGACCTGTTCATCATACACCATGACAACATCAAGGCATATATAGAAGACAAGACGGGAATAACAATTGATATGTCAAACATAAATAATCGAAAATAAACTGGTGATACAATTCTCATGGCGGCAAATGAACAAGATCTACAAGACAAGATAGACATAAATAATAATAATTCCTCTCGTACCGTTATACGTTACATAGGGCCTGCAAGTAATTTCTCCATACCGCTCTATCCTGGGCAACTCGCTCAATCTCCTCCATGGAACTGAGACCGATATTTCCTACCTCTCTCAGCAAAGTTCGTTTCAGGGTCTCTTTAGGTCGACCTCTTTTTCTTGAACCCCTTGCATCCCACTTCAATGCCTGCTTTGATATTCGTTGATCATTTCTCCTCAAGTGTGCCCAACATATCTCCATCTTCTCTTTCTTATAACAGTTGTCACTAGTGGTTGACCAGACATGTCTCTGATTTCATCACTTCTGAATTCATTCCATTTTATTATTTTTCATTATTATTCATTATTTTTCGCAGACATCTATTTTCAAATGCATTCAACTTCCTTTCTATATCTTTAGTCATTTTCCAACTCTCGCTGGCATATGTTAGGATTGATACAACATTTGAATTGAAAATTCGTAATTTAGTTTTAATACTACATGTATATAACTTGCAGTTCCATATTTTATTTAGACTTTTAAAAGCTGATGTTGCTTTGCCAATTTTTATCATAATTTCTTTTTAACATTTCCTGTGCAATCAAAATTGCTACCTAAATAGGTGAACTGCTCTGTTATTTTTATCATTTTAGATTCCAGTGTGATATCTGCATTACTTGCCATAGGTGTCTTCATTATATTTGTTTTTCATAGCTTATCTGCAGTCCAACTTTTGATGCTATATATGACAAGTTGTCTGTTTTTCTTTGCATATCTTGGTTGTTTCTACTTAACAAGGCAATATCATCTGCAAAATCCAAATCTTCTAGTTGACTATTTTCTACTCAATCGATGCCAGTTTCGTCCCTGCAACATTTTCGCATAACTCAGTCAATGGCCACTCCAAACAATAACGGAGATAGAATACAGCCTTGCTTTACTCCGGTTTCAACCATAAACCAGTCGCTGTGTCCACCATCAGTGCGAACTGCACACTGTTAAGATAGACATAATAGTGAGAAAACGAGAAAGGAAAGGATTGGTACGAATATTAAGAAAACAAATGAAGAAAACGATCATTTGACAAGAAAGAAGTGGCGTCACGCAAAACACGACATGGACGTTCGCTGCCTTAAATCAAATATTAAATTGCTGATCTTCTAGCATGCCTCAATGTTCAACTATACTTTAAGTGTGTCATTCTGTCACTCTTTCTATCTTCGTTGGAACGTTGTGAACGAGCATCTCTCTCAACATAAAACATATTTTCCTGACCTGCGAGATAACATTTCTCTACGTGTTGTTCTTTAAGCATCTTATTTCTAACCTTAGCTATCCACTGTATTCGTAATATTCTTGTCAAAATTCAGCACGGTTCATGAGATCCATATGTTTATATACTTATTAAATGTCAAATATACACTTCCATAAAGATCATTGAGTCATGTATAACACTGAAACACAACCTATCCGCACTACCATTGACAAGGAACTTTTGAAAATAATGGTTTTTATTTTCTGGAATGCTATTTTTGTGTGAAGTATTATATTTTTTATTCTATAATGTATCTCCTCTTCTTCCTCTTTTCATTCGCTTCAAATAATTTCTACGTCTGCATGACTGTCTCTTGTATGAACTTTGATGTATTTTGTAGTGCAGACAAAGGCACTGTTTCACTGGGAAATGAATATGCTTTATTCGGAGCAGTCTTGAAGTATGTGATCTGTGAGTGCTGTAGACATGAACACACGACTGAATTGTCAGAATTGTGACAGCGGAGTAAGAGTATATTACGTTCTGTGGCGCAGAATGGCATCCTGTTCATAGTTTGGTAGCCTTCTAGTGTTAGTATTGGTGACTTTTTAATTGAGTTGACCATCCATTTCTTCTGATATGTAAGTGAACGATTCGGTTGCTCATCTGCAAAACCTTCCTTAGCTAGCTGATCTGCTTTCTTGTTTTCTGGTATTCCAAAGTTAGAAGGTGCCCATAGCTTTGCTACCTTGCACTGAGCGCGCAGTTCAGACAGTAAAACACATCCCTCAATATATTATCAAATAGGCCCAAAGATATTAATACATGCATTTATTCTTATAGTATCTGATAGATTTTTGGATACTGTAATAAGTAGATTTCTACTCCTCTTGAAGATAACTATCATTTCTGTCTTCTTAATATTTCAGACTTTTCTACAAAAATAAGCAGTTAAGCTTTTGTTTTACGTTCAGCAGGACATGGATTCGAGTTCGGACTGCATCGTTCTGTTCGTGAGCGCATTCTTTGATATGAGACGGACTGCATCGTTCTGTTCGTGAGCGCATTCTTTGATATGAGACGGACTGCATCGTTCTGTTCGTGAGCGCATTCTTTGATATGAGATCCCTTAAGAATGTTGCTGAAGCTAGGAAGTTCATGATTGTTGCAATACTCTCGGCAGACGGCATGCTATTTCTATAGAGAATGACTGACTCATGTGCGGAAAGTCATGCAATGAATTCCGTTCTTCGACTTTATATTGATTTTGTTTTGGACTTTTATTTTTACTCTATATCACTATCTTACTAAACATTTTCTGTGACTGTATAAAATATCGTTATTAACACTGCCTCATAAGTACATTTATACTCAGCTGCTGCACTTTTCCGATAGGTGTCAATAGTCAGATCGTTGCACATTTTTTTTGATCCAGAAGCACTTGAGCTTTTCAGCTCTTCGGCTCGGTACCATGGATATCGTAACCCTTCGAACACCGTAAATCTTGAGAACCTGTGACTTTTCTGCAAGCCCGCGGAAGTGAGCCCGCACTCACAGAGGGCTTGTCACCCGTAGTCCAACGCGTTACGAACATGCTGGGCAGGTGGGCATCGTTTCATATACTGGTTCTCTATCCTCAGATCTAGTCAGTATCATTCCGGCTTCTTTCCAGCCACATATGCTGCATGCATAGTGTACAATAGGACACACATATGGAGCATTGGTAAGATATAACAAACAGAAAACTCTACTTCACAATACCACATCTACTGGTTTAGACTGCAGCATGCTGTCAGATCTGATTGGTTATATGTGGGAACCAGCAGAACTAAATCATGCTAAGCGAATCACATGTTCCTACGCCCGAGTAGTTACCGGGGCCCAAATTTGGAGTATAAAGAATATAATCACTGTTACCACGCAAGTCGTAAGAAGCGATTAAGGGAGTTTGGCTGAAATCGGATGCGTGTGTCCTAAACGTGTAGAAGTCTATGCGTTTAGGGGCCTACCAAACCAATGTGCAACATATACACGTTCTTGGCAAAGATCAAACATATCACAAAGAGTGATTAAAATTGGTTGTAAAGAACGAACTCAAAGAAGAAGAAGAAATGTTCCTCAAAGCTATTAATTATGTAATCTGATTGACAGAAAAACGAAGAAAAAAAACACGTTAGCACCCTAACCAATTAATTTATTATAGTTCACAATGAGCTGAATAATTTATGAATAATATTAATAACACATAAAACATTCAACATTGTGAGTATGTCCTTTTGAATGCAGGAAATATGACATATAAAACTCAATATCGGCATTCAAGCAGCGTTTTTTATATAGTTTATCATGGAATATACTAATTTTGGAACAATCTTGGGTCCCTGTACCAAACTTGAATTACAATTTTAATGTTTCTACTTTATCGTTGAGTCTATTCCACAAAGACGTTGCTTGCAAATAGACCCTAGTCGTTTTAGTTATACTAAGAAGTCGTTGGTTGCAAACAGATCACACACTTTCAATGGCGTTATTAATCTAGCGAATTTTCAAGCCAGATTAGTTCATTAGATTACTACTGGGAAACAGTTTTTCCCCACCATTTTCAATGTGTGGCAGAGGTCCAGATCTTGTTGAAAGATACCAGATCCATCACGAAAAGTATTTTTTAGTTCTTGAATAGCTCGCATTTGGAAACCTTAGATATTTTGTGGCAAATGTCATGGTTTGGACTGGCCAGCCTGTTCATGCAAGCCACCGCCGTGGTAATAACTTAGCCGTTGAGGCGCAGAGAAAGCGAGCTGAGCGATGAGACAAAACACACAACACCTACATGTCTAGCCTCGATCATGTATGGGGGCCCCACCTGTGGAAGCGGATTGTGTTTGAGGATTGGACTATACAGTCACATCCGCACACACACACACACAGTAGAGAGGTGCAGCAGTACATGTCTGAGGCTGTTGTTAACATTGCTTGCGATGGACGGCTATTATTATTAATAACTTCTGCACTCCCACAAACATATCTATTCGTGGGTGTTTCACCATTTGGTAAATGTGAAAATCACGAATTATTTCTCCCAATGACATGCTGACTTCTCCGACTTGAACATTGAAATAGCTTTCATCGCAGAATTAATTGGACATTTCTCCAACTTCTTTAAATCAGTTTTGGAAGTCACCATTTGTAACAGTTTTGTTTCCTTACTTTCGCCGGGAGTTGTATTGGTTTGTATTATCACAGGCCGTTGGACTTTCCAACCAACTTTCACAAGTTGACGGCGAACAGAAGAATAACTAACTTCCATTTCTTTAATCCTTAATTTACATTTCAATATGTCACTCGTCTTAGAGGGTCCCGCGCACTTTTCCGTTTTAGGTAGTCGTTGTCTCTGACGGTAGTTTTTATCACAAGAAGATATTTTTCTATCAGTTTTGACGGAATAGATCCTTTCCTTCTTGTTCCTCCTTCCGTTCGTTCGCTTGAAATATTGTCTATATATTCAACGTTGTCTAGCTATAAACTTCACTGTGGCTTTCTCATTGATTTAATCATCCCTTTTCTTCTAGTGGTAGGTAACTGTCACATCCGGTTGCTCTCCTGCAGCACCTTATTTAGCTAGTCGGTCTGCTGTTTCAATTCCTGTTATTCCACAGTGAGACGATATCCACTGCACAACGACCTTGACCTGCTTGCATAGTTTAGACAGTAGGGTCTGTATACCTGGCAATTTTTTGGACTCTGGAGTGATTGGAGTGCTGATTTTGCGTCTGTCAAAAATACAACAGGTTGTGGATTAAGTGGTGTTCAATAGTTTCTCAGTTGCCACATTGATTGTCTGAATGTATGCCTCAAGTTGTGACAGAATTTCCCCGTAGGTACTCTAATCGCATCTCTAACGTTGTTTGGGTATTCTATGTTCGCTCCTCCATTTTTCACTGCGTTTTTTGCTGTCCCATCCGTGTATGCCCAAACCCAGAGATCTCTTCTTCTTGTGATCATACTGCTGAAGGTAATCGCATCGACACCTACTGTTCTTGCTCTTTCCCTGCAGAGCTTACCTATGTGTTGGTGTAGAGTCACAATCTTGTTGCACTTTATGGGGGTCACGTCCATCTCACACAAAGACTGAACCAATAATAAATAACAAGAAATGTAAACATTTACCTCGCCAGCCATAATGTCTACTGCAATCTTGATTGATGCAATGATTGCGCATCGACAATTATTACCTCATCTTATTCTCTTCTTCGAAAGCTTCATATCGACCACTTGATAAACCACTTTTTGTGATCTGTATGTGATCCGAGTCTAAAAGCGATTGTACGTTGTGCAAGTTATGTGCTTACAAGTAGCCGGCACATCTGATATCTGCGAGGCTTTTTTATTTACTAGGGTAGCTTCCCTAGGCCCCTACCTCAGTCGCCTTTTAGATCGCAGTTTTAATATTCTTTGCTCCCTATGTGAGCCCCGGCAACACACGGGCGATCTCAGTCACAAACAACGATATAACCATTCCCAGCCGATCTATGTCTCATTCCTAGCCGATCTATGTCTCATTCCTAGCCGGGCGATCTCAGTCACAAACAACGATATAACCATTCCCAGCCGATCTATGCCTCATTCCTAGCCGATCTATGCCTCATTCCTAGCCGATCTATGCCTCATTCCCAGCCGATCTATGCCTCATTCCTAGCCGGGCGATCTCAGTCACAAACAACGATATAACCATTCCCAGCCGATCTATGCCTCATTCCTAGCCGGGCGATCTCAGTCACAAACAACGATATAACCATTCCTAGCCGGGCGATCTCAGTCACAAACAACGATATAACCATTCCCAGCCGGGCGATCTCAGTCACAAACAACGATATAACCATTCCTAGCCGGGCGATCTCAGTCACAAACAACGATATAACCATTCCCAGCCGGGCGATCTCAGTCACAAACAACGATATAACCATTCCCAGCCGGGCGATCTCAGTCACAAACAACGATATAACCATTCCTAGCCGGGCGATCTCAGTCACAAACAACGATATAACCATTCCCAGCCGGGCGATCTCAGTCACAAACAACGATATAACCATTCCCAGCCGGGCGATCTCAGTCACAAACAACGATATAACCATTCCCAGCCGTTCTATGCCTCATTCCTAGCCGATCTATGTCTCATTCCTAGCCGGGCGATCTCAGTCACAAACAACGATATAACCATTCCCAGCCGTTCTATGCCTCATTCCTAGCCGGGCGATCTCAGTCACAAACAACGATATAACCATTCCCAGCCGTTCTATGCCTCATTCCTAGCCGATCTATGCCTCATTCCTAGCCGGGCGATCTCAGTCACAAACAACGATATAACCATTCCCAGCCGATCTATGCCTCATTCCTAGCCGGGCGATCTCAGTCACAAACAACGATATAACCATTCCCAGCCGATCTATGCCTCATTCCTAGCCGGGCGATCTCAGTCACAAACAACGATATAACCATTCCCAGCCGATCTATGCCTCATTCCTAGCCGGGCGATCTCAGTCACAAACAACGATATAACCATTCCCAGCCGATCTATGCCTCATTCATAGCCGGGCGATCTCAGTCACAAACAACGATATAACCATTCCCAGCCGATCTATGCCTCATTCCCAGCCGATCTATGTCTCATTCCTAGCCGGGCGATCTCAGTCACAAACAACGATATAACCATTCCCAGCCGATCTATGCCTCATTCCTAGCCGGGCGATCTCAGTCACAAACAACGATATAACCATTCCCAGCCGATCTATGCCTCATTCCTAGCCGATCTATGCCTCATTCCTAGCCGGGCGATCTCAGTCACAAACAACGATATAACCATTCCCAGCCGATCTATGCCTCATTCCTAGCCGGGCGATCTCAGTCACAAACAACGATATAACCATTCCCAGCCGATCTATGCCTCATTCCTAGCCGGGCGATCTCAGTCACAAACAACGATATAACCATTCCCAGCCGATCTATGCCTCATTCCTAGCCGGGCGATCTCAGTCACAAACAACGATATAACCATTCCCAGCCGATCTATGCCTCATTCCTAGCCGGGCGATCTCAGTCACAAACAACGATATAACCATTCCCAGCCGATCTATGCCTCATTCCTAGCCGGGCGATCTCAGTCACAAACAACGATATAACCATTCCCAGCCGATCTATGCCTCATTCCTAGCCGGGCGATCTCAGTCACAAACAACGATATAACCATTCCCAGCCGATCTATGCCTCATTCCTAGCCGGGCGATCTCAGTCACAAACAACGATATAACCATTCCCAGCCGATCTATGCCTCATTCCTAGCCGGGCGATCTCAGTCACAAACAACGATATAACCATTCCCAGCCGATCTATGCCTCATTCCTAGCCGGGCGATCTCAGTCACAAACAACGATATAACCATTCCCAGCCGATCTATGCCTCATTCCTAGCCGGGCGATCTCAGTCACAAACAACGATATAACCATTCCCAGCCGATCTATGCCTCATTCCTAGCCGGGCGATCTCAGTCACAAACAACGATATAACCATTCCCAGCCGATCTATGCCTCATTCCTAGCCGGGCGATCTCAGTCACAAACAACGATATAACCATTCCCAGCCGATCTATGCCTCATTCCTAGCCGGTCTATGCCTCATTCCTAGCCGGGCGATCTCAGTCACAAACAACGATATAACCATTCCCAGCCGATCTATGCCTCATTCCTAGCCGGTCTATGCCTCATTCCTAGCCGGGCGATCTCAGTCACAAACAACGATATAACCATTCCCAGCCGATCTATGCCTCATTCCTAGCCGGGCGATCTCAGTCACAAACAACGATATAACCATTCCCAGCCGATCTGTGCCTCATTCCTAGCCGGGCGATCTCAGTCACAAACAACGATATAACCATTCCCAGCCGATCTATGCCTCATTCCTAGCCGGGCGATCTCAGTCACAAACAACGATATAACCATTCCCAGCCGATCTGTGCCTCATTCCTAGCCGGGCGATCTCAGTCACAAACAACGATATAACCATTCCCAGCCGATCTATGCCTCATTCCTAGCCGGGCGATCTCAGTCACAAACAACGATATAACCATTCCCAGCCGATCTATGCCTCATTCCTAGCCGAGCGATCTCAGTCACAAACAACGATATAACCATTCCCAGCCGATCTATGCCTCATTCCCAGCCGATCTATGCCTCATTCCTAGCCGATCTATGCCTCATTCCTAGCCGGGCGATCTCAGTCACAAACAACGATATAACCATTCCCAGCCGATCTATGCCTCATTCCTAGCCGGGCGATCTCAGTCACAAACAACGATATAACCATTCCCAGCCGATCTATGCCTCATTCCTAGCCGGGCGATCTCAGTCACAAACAACGATATAACCATTCCCAGCCGATCTATGTCTCATTCCTAGCCGGGCGATCTCAGTCACAAACAACGATATAACCATTCCCAGCCGATCTATGCCTCATTCCTAGCCGGGCGATCTCAGTCACAAACAACGATATAACCATTCCCAGCCGATCTATGTCTCATTCCTAGCCGGGCGATCTCAGTCACAAACAACGATATAACCATTCCCAGCCGATCTATGCCTCATTCCTAGCCGGGCGATCTCAGTCACAAACAACGATATAACCATTCCCAGCCGATCTATGTCTCATTCCTAGCCGGGCGATCTCAGTCACAAACAACGATATAACCATTCCCAGCCGATCTATGCCTCATTCCTAGCCGGGCGATCTCAGTCACAAACAACGATATAACCATTCCCAGCCGATCTATGCCTCATTCCTAGCCGGGCGATCTCAGTCACAAACAACGATATAACCATTCCCAGCCGATCTATGCCTCATTCCTAGCCGGGCGATCTCAGTCACAAACAACGATATAACCATTCCCAGCCGATCTATGCCTCATTCCTAGCCGGGCGATCTCAGTCACAAACAACGATATAACCATTCCCAGCCGATCTATGCCTCATTCCTAGCCGGGCGATCTCAGTCACAAACAACGATATAACCATTCCCAGCCGATCTATGCCTCATTCCTAGCCGGGCGATCTCAGTCACAAACAACGATATAACCATTCCCAGCCGATCTATGTCTCATTCCTAGCCGGGCGATCTCAGTCACAAACAACGATATAACCATTCCCAGCCGATCTATGCCTCATTCCTAGCCGATCCATGCCTCATTCCCAGCCGATCTATGCCTCATTCCTAGCCGATCTATGCCTCATTCCTAGCCGATCTATGCCTCATTCCTAGCCGATCTATGCCTCATTCCCAGCCGATCTATGCCTCATTCCTAGCCGATCTATGCCTCATTCCTAGCCGGGCGATCTCAGTCACAAACAACGATATAACCATTCCCAGCCGATCTATGCCTCATTCCTAGCCGGGCGATCTCAGTCACAAACAACGATATAACCATTCCCAGCCGATCTATGCCTCATTCCTAGCCGGGCGATCTCAGTCACAAACAACGATATAACCATTCCCAGCCGATCTATGCCTCATTCCTAGCCGGGCGATCTCAGTCACAAACAACGATATAACCATTCCCAGCCGATCTATGTCTCATTCCTAGCCGGGCGATCTCAGTCACAAACAACGATATAACCATTCCCAGCCGATCTATGCCTCATTCCTAGCCGGGCGATCTCAGTCACAAACAACGATATGACCATTCCTAGCCGATCTATGCCTCATTCCTAGCCGGGCGATCTCAGTCACAAACAACGATATAACCATTCCCAGCCGATCTATGCCTCATTCCTAGCCGGGCGATCTCAGTCACAAACAACGATATAACCATTCCCAGCCGATCTATGCCTCATTCCTAGCCGGGCGATCTCAGTCACAAACAACGATATAACCATTCCCAGCCGATCTATGCCTCATTCCTAGCCGATCTATGCCTCATTCCTAGCCGGGCGATCTCAGTCACAAACAACGATATAACCATTCCCAGCCGATCTATGCCTCATTCCTAGCCGATCTATGCCTCATTCCTAGCCGATCTATGCCTCATTCCTAGCCGGGCGATCTCAGTCACAAACAACGATATAACCATTCCCAGCCGATCTATGCCTCATTCCCAGCCGATCTATGCCTCATTCCTAGCCGGGCGATCTCAGTCACAAACAACGATATAACCATTCCCAGCCGATCTATGCCTCATTCCTAGCCGGGCGATCTCAGTCACAAACAACGATATAACCATTCCCAGCCGATCTATGCCTCATTCCTAGCCGGGCGATCTCAGTCACAAACAACGATATAACCATTTCCAGCCGATCTATGCCTCATTCCTAGCCGGGCGATCTCAGTCACAAACAACGATATAACCATTCCCAGCCGATCTATGCCTCATTCCTAGCCGGGCGATCTCAGTCACAAACAACGATATAACCATTCCCAGCCGATCTATGCCTCATTCCTAGCCGGGCGATCTCAGTCACAAACAACGATATAACCATTCCCAGCCGATCTATGCCTCATTCCTAGCCGGGCGATCTCAGTCACAAACAACGATATAACCATTCCCAGCCGATCTATGCCTCATTCCTAGCCGGGCGATCTCAGTCACAAACAACGATATAACCATTCCCAGCCGATCTATGCCTCATTCCTAGCCGATCTATGCCTCATTCCTAGCCGGGCGATCTCAGTCACAAACAACGATATAACCATTCCCAGCCGATCTATGCCTCATTCCTAGCCGATCTATGCCTCATTCCTAGCCGATCCATGCCTCATTCCCAGCCGATCTATGTCTCATTCCCAGCCGATCTATGCCTCATTCCTAGCCGATCTATGCCTCATTCCTAGCCGATCCATGCCTCATTCCTAGCCGATCTATGCCTCATTCCCAGCCGATCTATGCCTCATTCCTAGCCGGGCGATCTCAGTCACAAACAACGATATAACCATTCCCAGCCGATCTATGCCTCATTCCTAGCCGGGCGATCTCAGTCACAAACAACGATATAACCATTCCCAGCCGATCTATGCCTCATTCCTAGCCGGGCGATCTCAGTCACAAACAACGATATGACCATTCCTAGCCGATCTATGTCTCATTCCTAGCCGGGCGATCTCAGTCACAAACAACGATATAACCATTCCTAGCCGATCTATGCCTCATTCCTAGCCGATCTATGCCTCATTCCCAGCCGATCTATGCCTCATTCCTAGCCGATCTATGCCTCATTCCTAGCCGATCCATGCCTCATTCCTAGCCGATCTATGCCTCATTCCTAGCCGATCTATGCCTCATTCCTAGCCGATCCATGCCTCATTCCTAGCCGATCTATGCCTCATTCCTAGCCGATCTATGCCTCATTCCTAGCCGATCTATGCCTCATTCCTAGCCGATCTATGCCTCATTCCTAGCCGATCCATGCCTCATTCCCAGCCGATCTATGCCTCATTCCTAGCCGATCCATGCCTCATTCCTAGCCGATCCATGCCTCATTCCTAGCCGATCTATGCCTCATTCCCAGCCGATCTATGCCTCATTCCCAGCCGATCTATGCCTCATTCCTAGCCGATCTATGCCTCATTCCTAGCCGATCCATGACTCATTCCTAGCCGATCTATGCCTCATTCCTAGCCGATCCATGCCTCATTCCTAGCCGATCCATGCCTCATTCCTAGCCGATCCATGCCTCATTCCTAGCCGATCCATGCCTCATTCCCAGCCGATCTATGCCTCATTCCTAGCCGATCTATGCCTCATTCCTAGCCGATCCATGCCTCATTCCTAGCCGATCCATGCCTCATTCCTAGCCGATCCATGCCTCATTCCTAGCCGATCCATGCCTCATTCCTAGCCGATCCATGCCTCATTCCCAGCCGATCCATCTCATTAGCGTCATCTCATTCCAGCCGATCCATGCCTCATCTGCCTCACAGCCGATCCATGCCTCATTCCCAGCCGATCCATGCCTCATTCCCAGCCGATCCATGCCTCATTCCTAGCCGATCCATGCCTCATTCCCTAGCCGATCCATGCCTCATTCCTAGCCGATCCATGCCTCATTCCTAGCCGATCCATGCCCCATTCCTAGCCGATCCATGCCTCTCAGCGTCCCTCTAGCCGATCCATGCCTCATTCCCAGCCGATCCATGCCTCATTCCTAGCCGATCCATGCCTCATTCCAAGCCGATCCATGCCTCATTCCAAGCCGATCCATGCCTCATTCCCAGCCGATCCATGCCTCATTCCTAGCCGATCCATGCCTCATTCCTAGCCGATCCATGCCTCATTCCAAGCCGATCCATGCCTCATTCCTAGCCGATCCATGCCTCATTCCTAGCCGATCCATGCCTCATTCCTAGCCGATCCATGCCTCATTCCTAGCCGATCCATGCCTCATTCCTAGCCGATCCATGCCTCATTCCTAGCCGATCTATGCCCTATTCCTAGCCGATCCTATGCCTCATTCCTAGCGATCTATGCCCAATTAGCTGATCCATGCTCATTCCAGCTGATCATGCCCATTCCTAGCTGATCCATGCCTAATCTGCAGATCCATGCTCATTCTAGGACTATGCCTATCCAGCATGCTATTCCCAGCTGATCCATGCCTTTCTAGCTGATCATGCTCTATTCCTAGCTGATCCATGCCTCATTCCAGCGATCTATGCCTCATTCCAGCCGATCTATGCTCATTCCTAGCCGATCCAGCTCATTCCAGCTGATCCATGCCTCATTCCTACGATCCATGCCTCTATTCTAGCTGATCCATGCCTCAGCCTAGCTGATCCACCTTATTCCTAGCCGATCCATGCCTCATTCCAGATCCATGCCTCATTCTCCAGCCGATCCATGCCTCATTCCAGCTGATCCATGCTCTCATTCATAGCTTGATCCATGCCTCATTCAGCGATCCATGCCTATTCTCAGTTGATCCATGCTCTATGCTCTAGCCGATCCATGCCTCATTCCCTAGCGATCCATGCCTCATTCCAGCTGATCCATGCCTCATTCCTAGCGATCCATGCCTCATTCCTAGCCGATCCATGCCTCATTCCTAGCCGATCCATGCCTCATTCCTAGCCGATCCATGCCTCATTCCTAGCCGATCCATGCCTCATTCCTAGCCGATCCATGCCTCATTCCCAGCCGATCCATGCCTCATTCCTAGCCGATCCATGCCTCATTCCTAGCCGATCCATGCCTCATTCCTAGCCGATCCATGCCTCATTCATAGCCGATCCATGCCTCATTCCCAGCCGATCCATGCCTCATTCCTAGCCGATCAATGCCTCATTCCTAGCCGATCCATGCCTCATTCCAAGCCGATCCATGCCTCATTCCAAGCCGATCCATGCCTCATTCCAAGCCGATCCATGCCTCATTCCCAGCCGATCCATGCCTCATTCCCAGCCGATCCATGCCTCATTCCAACCGATCCATGCCATTCCAGCCGATCATGCCTCATTCCTAGCCGATCCATGCTCATTCTAACACGATCATGCCTCATTCCAGCCGATCTATGCCTCATTCCTAGCCGCATCTCATTCAAACCGATATGCTCATTCTAGCCGATCATGCCTCATTCCTAGCCGATCCAGCTCATTCCAGACGATCATGCTCATTCCCAGCCGATCCATGCCTCATTCCCAGCGATCATCTCAGTCCAAAGATCATGCCTCATTCCAGCCGATCTATGCCTCATTCCTAGCCGAGCATCTCATCAGCCGATATGCTCATTCCCAGCCGATCATGCCTCATTCCTAGCCGATCCATGCCTCATTCCTAGCCGATCCATGCCTCAGTCCAAACCGATATGCCCCATTCCAGCCGATCCATGCCTCATTCCCAGCCGATCCATGCCTCATTCCTAGCCGATCCATGCCTCATTCCCAGCCGATCCATGCATCATTCCCAGCCGATCCATGCCTCATTCCTAGCCGATCCATGCCTCATTCCAAGCCGATCCATGCCTCATTCCTCCTACCCTTTCCTGTAAGTTATCCTATGTATGTTAAATCGTAATTTTACTGTACGCCAACTTATAAGTTTCATGTATGCCAAATTGTAATATGACTGTATGCAAAATTGTAATATGACTGTATGCCAAATTGTAATATGACTGTATGCCAAATTGTAATATGACTGTATGTCTCATTGAAATCTTACTGTAAGCCAAATTGTAAGTTTTCCTGTATACCAAATTGCAGTTTTTAGTGCATAAAACGTGATAATCAATGAAGAAGTAAACAAAATTAGTAGGCTGTTTCAATTGATTAGTTAGCAGTCGGTTAGCTGTCACAAAATCAAAATACAAGGTAAATATGTTTCATAAAACATAACAGAAGACTATATTAACAGGTCATTCCATGCACTTATCAAACATAAGTTACATATAAGGTGAACAGATAGCAGGTAGAGAAAATTGCACACAGAAAACAAGGTTAATAGGCATATCGCAACTGATATGGCATAACGTGACGTAACCATGGAATCTGATACAATAGAAAGCTCAAAGTACATGTGTACAGTTCGGTGGTCACGTACAGGCAAATATGGTTATAACAGTTGTTTATCAAAGCTTAAAGTTGATGCAGATAAATAATAAGAAAGCTTGTTTCAAAACAAACTCTGATAGTTCATTGGTATCGGTGCCACTCGGTTCAGTTGTAAATGCGTTGACTGGGTTGTTGATTAAGACTAGTTCCCTGTCTATTTACTGATCACATTAATTGGCTCTGAAAGAACTGAATGTAAAAGACAAGTGGCTGATAAACAATATAGTATACAGAAAAAATAGATACTTTGGTCACATCAAGTGTCACGATAGCCTGGAGATAACAATATTAGAGGGCAGTGTCCCAAGACGCAGAGGCAGACCAAGAATTAGATGGCTACAAGATATTAAATAAACCATGAATATGACTATCGACGAAGTGGGTGAACTGGCTAGAGATATGGTTAATTTCAGATGCGCTGCAAAGAGAGTAACGTCCTATAAAGGATACGCACCTTGATGATGATTCATTGGATGCGGTGCTTCCCTTGGGGTTCTTCAAATTGCTTATTCTCTTCTCTCCCGTTGAATAAGAGGAATTATTTTCCTTTTTCTTATTCGAAAACTCCACTTGCAAAATCACTCTTTGTGGTTTGTATGTGATCTGAGTTTAAGAGCGATTTACATTGTGCCAGTTACACGCACGCCCGTGTGCTGCCGGGGCTCGCAAGGGGAGCAAAGAGTAGCGGCACTGCGACCTACAAGGCATGTCGTAAGAGGCGACTAAGGTGGGTTTGGCGTAGGGCTGGCTACCCTATCCAGTAGACAATTTTAGCCACAAAATCCAACCAACCATGAACAAGTCACATAAAAATAAAATAAAACTGTGCCAACCAAGAGGAAAGGAAGCTCTTCTAGAAGAGGTATGAAGGATGCAGAGAGAGAGAGAGAGAGAGAGAGAGAGAGAGAGAGAGAGAGAGAGAGAGAGAGAGTACATCCGATTTCCGGATGCTTTTTTTACTAGGTAGCTTCTAGGCCTATCTTCGTCGCCTCTTACGACATGCCTTGTGGGTAACAGTGGTGTTATTCTTTGCCCCACATGCAAACTCCGGCAACACTTGAGCAGAATAAGAGGAATGAAAGTTAGTAAGGAAACTGATAATCTAAGTTCCACTTTGAAAAAACTTAGTCTGGTGAGCTTTCTAACTCTTCACAACACTACGGGAATATATATATATATATATAAAATGGTTAGCTTTACAATTTACTATTGTATGCATGCTTACATAGACATAACAAAGGAAAATGAGGCAGTTAGGGAGAGACACAGCGATGAGATAATGTGTTATATTTGGAAACCATTGTTCGCCACCAACAACAATAAAACTTCTTCTTCTTCCACCATTGACTTCTTTATAGAAGTGTTGGGGGGAACGTAGTGATCTTGTGTGTGCTTGTTTTAAGGCACTTTGTAAGCTGATATTCATTTTCGTAAGGCTGTTCTTGATACCGTCGCTCCATCTTTTGCGTGGTCTTCCTTTGCTTCGTACAAACAAACAAAAGTACACTGATTAACCATTATCAGAAGCGATTTTACTTTCACTTTGGGTAGACTCGTAGGAGATCACTCTCTTTTGCTTGAAATATAGTTAAAAATAAGCTTAATGATGATTTCGCGTAGATCGCTCGTTATACACGTTTCGTATCCGTCTGCTCAAGTGGTCATGTCCTCTCTTGCGCAACTTTCGATTTCAAATTCCCGTAGTCTTAAAATCTCAGCCTTATCGATTGCCTTGCCATTATCCTAAAGGTCGACGTTGAATTATTTAAGTACGTCCCCCTTATTCCATCTAAAGTACCCACTATACGCGTTTACGGATCCATCATGCCCATTATTTTGTTACTGCCGAGTCTAGCGTGAACCAGACAGTAACGCCGGGTAAGATCCTGGACGTTTAAAACCTCAATGTCATCATCCATGTCGTAATCATGAGCCTTAGACTTCATTAAGTCATGAACTGTGAGTTTAACACTACAGCTATAATGGTTAGGGCGGCACCAGCAAGTCAATTTAGTGAGAAAAGTAACCGCTTCAAACTATCTTTCCACATTGGACGACTAAATGGAACGAAGGAATGACTATTGCACCGCCTTTTACTTCATATGGTTCGGATCTTTTGCGCAGAAAGTGCACTACACGTGCACGAGTATTACACATAGCACAAGCTCCGTAGCTTTGGCATATATCCTAGAGGAATCTTTTGACAAAATGCGCACGCTAAATGAACGACGGGTCCGGATTCGAAGGCACGACCTTCAGAACGCAAGGCAACCGTTTTACAATTAGTCCAGATAGCCCCAACACACTGGACAAAACTATCACACAGTGTTGATCTTCTCAGTAACGATCTAGTCCAGAGCTGTCCAATTTTTTTAGACATAGGGGCGCATCTGATTGAAAATTGTAGAGGCGTAGTCAGCGTGTGACGATTACAATAATAATAACAATATCACAATAAAACAATGTAAATAAGAGTAATAACAGATGAAAACTTCATCCGGACTAAACGTTTTATTACTAAATAATATTATACTTATATAATTAGTGTAACGTTTTAAGTAGAGAATTCGCTGCAAGTTGGAAAATTCTGGTGTTAGTGAAAGTCAGAATTCACATGATATTCACCATTAACATTTTAATGATAGTGAAGAAATGCTGCTCTATATTAAATGTTTTGTTTTATGATAGGACGTGAATTTATGGTTAACACACGGAAGTCAAGATGTAGTTGTAACAGAGGAGACATCCATTATTACCAAGATAAAGTTGTTGAATCGATCCACCGATTTAAGCAGTTTGGAGTTAACCGTTGTACGGGTAGAATTGGATACCTGAGGGGCAGAGTATGGAGTGTTTTTAACCAGCGAGTCATGCCCGTCTGCCCAGCGTGTTCATAGCGCGTTGGACTACGGGTGACTATCCCTCTGTGTGTGCGGGTTCAATTCCGCGGGATGGCAGAAAAAGCCACAGATTCCCCAGATTTACGGTGTTCGTGACACCGAACCGAAGGGTTACGATGTCCATGGCACTGAGCCGAAGAGCTGAAAGGCCATGTGCTTCTGGATCGAAAAAACAAAAAAACCAGCGAGTCACAGGAACCATCAGTATGCATACTTTGATATCAGTTGGGGAAACTGATCACCCTATGGGTCTGCCAGAGTGCAATGACGTCAGTTTAGTAACCTTCTTCTTCTTCTTCTTCGAACGCTCCATATCGACCAATTGTACCACTTTGTGTGATGTGATGTGATCTGAGCTCTAGGAGCGATTGCACGTTGTCCAGTTATGCGCCACCAGAGGCCAGCATTTGATTTCATGCAAGCGTTTTATTTACTAGGCTAGCTTCCAGGTCCACATCATTCGCCTCGTCTGTACTATCTTGGCTTCCTTGCTGGCACCGGTACAACAGGAGCAGAAAGGTTAATACCGAAAGTTGTATCCATGTTTTCACTTGCCGGTCACATGTTAAAGCGATGATGACCACTATTATTATAACGTATTTTTACACATTTGCTACTTTCCGAAGGCGGATCTAAAAAAAAGCTACTCTTTGTTTCTATGTCACAAACGTGAATAAACGCCTAAAGCAGTGACAGTAGAAATATATAACGTGTTAACGCGTCTTTAGCCCACACAGGAGAGATAATAACAGACGTGTTAACACGTCTTTAGCAGTGAATAGAAAAAACGTCTATACACGTCCATAGCAGCTAAAGGGTTATTATGATTAAACAATTAAACAGCGGGACAGATGACGTTAACTAACGGAAATATATACAAAATATGAATTAACGAAAACACAAAATGATTATAGAATCGTTGACATAATATCGGAATATAATCATAAATTCATATTATAAACATGAGAAGATACAACAACAATATACACACAACATTCCTGCTGATGCAGATATTGAAGAAAATATGGAAATTATCAACGATTTTTCAAGACAAGGAATTATTGAAATCTTATCGAACTGTCATGGGTAGACAAGTTAAGGATCATGTGGTAGCCAGCGATGCATACCAATTATGGAAGTGAATAGTAAATATGTTACTAAAATAATGTGAAATCGTATCTAAACAAAGAAATAGATTAAAAAAAATAATGGAAGAGAACGTTAGATTCGAGAACGTAAAATTACGTGTATATATCAATAAGTAACAGAATTATCATTAAAGGCAAATAGCCGAATGCATAGATAATGCGAACTGCGAAAATACATATTTAGTAAAGATTTTGCAGAGTATTAGGTAGCTCAAGCAGTAGTGAGCTCCATCACAAACCCAAGCGTACCTGGTTCAAAGGTACCTTGTGTGCGCTCGATCACAAACCCAAGCGTACCTGGTTCAAACGTACCTTGATGTGCGCTCGATCACAAACCCAAGCGTACCTGGTTCAAACGTACCTTGATGTGAGCTCGATCACAAACCCAAGCGTACCTGGTTCAAACGTACCTTGATGTGAGCTCCATCACAAACCCAAGCGTACCTGGTTCAAACATACCTTGGTGTGAGCTCCATCACAAACCCAAGCGTACCTGGTTCAAATGTACCTTGATGAGCTCGATCACAAACCCAAGCGTACCCGGTTCAAACGTACCTTGTGTGAGCTCGATCACAAACCCAAGCGTACCTGGTTCAAACGTACCTTGATGTGAGCTCCATCACAAACCCAAGCGTACCTGGTTCAAACATACCTTGGTGTGAGCTCGATCACAAACCCAAAGCGTACCTGGTTCAAACATACCTTGATGTGAGCTCGATCACAAACCCAAACGTACCTGGTTCAAACTACCTTGATGTGAGCTCGATCACAAACCCAAGCGTACCTGGTTCAAACGTACCGTGGTTCAACCAACGTACCTGGTTCAAACATACCTTGGTCCAACAAGCGTACCAGTTTCAAGAATACCTTGTGTGGATTCTACAAGCGACTGGTTCAAATATACCTTAGTGATCCATAAAACCCAAGGACAAACCAACTGAACGCTAGTGGTGCTCATCAAAACAAACGACTGTTACGTATGTGTGGCTCGTCCTGAAACCAAGGTATGTCAACGACTTTCATTAGCAAGATTACAAATAAATCGATGGAAATTTAGATGCAGTGAGCTCGATAAACCAAGCTAACCTAGATCAAAATTGCGTTGACTGATCACAACAATACTGGATTCAAACGGGCATTGGTGTAGCTTGATGAGTCCCGGTTTCAACTACTTTTGAGCTCGATCCGAAGGCCCACTAAGTTCATGTTGGTTGATAGACACAACCTTAGGAGTAAAACCGACGTGAATGTAACAAAAAGGTACTATTTCCTGAACCTGAGAAGCTCCATACAAAGAAGGTGTTGGTTAGATGGTGGAAGAACAAGACGCAGCGTTAATTTAACATGACTGGAGAGAGCTGATCAAAGATCCTAATGATAGGAAAACTTCACCTTGGTTGAGGGTCTCCCCCACACCTGGTTCAAACGTAAACCCTCTACTTAGCTGATCATAATCCTGCGTTCCTGTTCACGGTTCTTGGTTCTCCACAAAAACTCCTGTGTCACGTTCTTCCTAAGAGTGACTCATCAACCCAACTACTGGTTCATGAGTGTGTAGTCAGCACACCGCACTACCTTTAAAGACCTGGGTATCATACTAGACGCCAAAGGTACCTGGGTTAACAAAGATCCGTGGGATGAACCACAAGAACAGGTAAACCCGGTTCAAGAGCAAGACATAAATTCTCGATTCGACCCACGCCACTTTCAAACATACTTTTAGCGCCCCCATTCACGTTAAACGCTTTGCCAACGCTCATCCCCAAATACTGTGTCTAAATACCTTTGTGACATAAAAATTGGATTAATATTTCTGTCACAAACAAGGTCCTGGTTCAAATGTATTATTGATGAAAAGAAAAGTAATGACAAGATGACGTGGAGTGAGCTAGATCTAAAGCCCCAAAATTTCAAATACTTTAGTGGATTCTCGATCACGAGAAAAACTACTCGTCAAACTACTTGTGAGCTCGATCACAAACCCCTCCTGGTTCAAAGTCCTGGTGGAGCTCGATCACAACCCAAACGTACCTGGTTCAAACGTACCTTGGTGTGAGCTCCATCACAAACCCAAGCGTACCTGGTTCAAACATACCTTGGTCCAAGCGTACCAAGTTTGGAAGCAAATTGTTTTCGTTGGATTTTACAAAGGTAAAAATATACCCCACCGATCAGAAAGCAATGACAAACCACTGAACGTATAAGTGGTGCCTAAAAAATAAACGACTTGTTTACTGTGATTGATGGCTACGTCCTGTGAAAGGATATGCTACGATTTTCATTAGAATATTGCAATAAATCAAGATGGAAATTTAAGATGCAGGCATTGGATAGGACCACAGCCAACTCTAGATAACATTCGTCTATATATAACAATACTGGAATGCAAGGTCACGTGGTGTAGTTGTGGTCTGATTTCCCATAATTCTTACCGAGTCCGAAGGCCCATAAGTTTATAGTTGGCTCTGATAGGACACAACTTAGGAAAAAATCGACGTGAATGTAACACAAATGGCTATTTCCTGGAACCGGAGAAGCATACGAAAGAAGGTGGTAGTGGGGGAGGTTACATGGAGAAGAAATATGGAGGCAGGGATTAATTATATATGGGAGACATGGAGAGAGCTACAAAAGATCGCTAATGATAGGAAAACTTGGCACGAGTTCGTTGAGGGCTTCCGCCCCAACCGGGTTAGAAACGCTACACCGTCTACTTATTGATCATATTCTTTGCTTCCGCTTTCTCCTCTGGGGTTCTTGGTTCTGACAAAATACTCCTTGCTGTCGTTCTTCCTAAGAGTGACTAGTCAACCCCAACTGTTCTGAGTGTATAGCCAGGCACACCGCACACCTTATAGACCGCATATACATACTAGGACGCACTAAATGTATGTGGGGTAACAAGACAATAGATCCGTGGGATGAAACCAATAGAACAGGTAACATCATCAAGAGACAAGATCATAAATTCTCAAACTTTTTCGGCCCATCGCCCACTTTGCACAACATAAACTTTCTAGCGCCCCCATTCACATTATAACAGTTTGCCAACGCCCCATCCCTCATATATATATATGCTCTATTATTTCTTTGACATAGAAAATTGATATATATTTCTGTCAAACTTGGTCAGTTTTCAAATGATTATATGCATGAAATAGAAAATTAATGACAAAATGGATCGTGTAAGATGAGCATAAGATCAATTAAAATGCAAAATTCAAAATTTTAGTGGTTATTCAATCGCAAAATCACGAGAAAAAACTCCCCCAAATACTTCTGAGCCCACTATCGCCTCCCTGGAAGGCTTCAGGCCCACAGGGGGAGGTACCGCCCACTTTGGGAAACGCTGGATGCGGTGCGGATCTAGATGAAGAGAAATAGTAATGGTAAATTAAATGAAAAAGTGCACGGCTGTACATAATTCAGAAGTATAGTATTTGAAATAATAATCTATACGTTCAGTATAATGATAAAGAAAGAAATGTGTTACTAAATCGCCTGAGTCAGCTATGATGAATGAAAATCGTGGTATATCCTTTTACAGTAAACGAGTTGTCGATTTTTCTAGGCACCACTTATACGTTAAGTAGTTTCTCCTTACTTTCGGAACGGTGAGGTCTATTTTTACATTTCGTAAAATCCAAGGAACTAATTTGCTTCCAAACATGCCCTCAGCGTAGTTTGAACCACGTACGCTTAGGTTGTAAATCACCACTACCGCTTACGCTAAAGACGCTCACAGCTATGATACCGGCCTCCATATAGTCAATCAGATATGATGCCATGCTACAGTATAACGCCAGATGTGGTACTTTAAAGTGGAGATTTTCTGTTTGTCAAATATTAGTTATTGGTCTGTACAAATTTGTGTCATGTTTGGATATAATGCATACACTTTGGAAGAAAGTTGGACCTTTCTGTCCTACTCAGATATCTCTGTCTTACAAGCCGTGGGGATCTAACGGGGGAGCAACGCACTCACGATCTCGTAGCAAACCATACAGATAACAAAGAGTGGTTAGCTTGGTTGATGAGAAGGAAAGCTAACAAACAAACAAACAAACAAGATAGATTTCAATAAGAAAAACCAGAAAAGTGCATGTCAAATAAGTTCACAGTATACAGAGTCTTCTACAACAGAACATCGGGAAAGAAGACAAGAGGAAGACCACGAAAAGATGGTTAGATGGCATAGCAGAATCCTGTGAAAGAGCAAAGATAACAATCACCCAAGCCACCAAAACAGTGCAAGACAAAAAAGAAGACACGACACTGGGCAACAACCCGGTAGCAGTGTGACAACAAAAGAAGAAGAAGAAGAAACAAGCACATTTCTGTTGTCCGGAAGTATGTTATCTATCCAATCGTGGTAAGAGACGGAATAACATAATGCATATGCGTTCACCTTTCAACTTGAGCACTCAAGGGTTGTAGGTTCAATCTCACATTCGATGTCCCACACGGGGAGGAATGAAACTCGCCCTCCTACCTCATGCACACTAGAATCTAGAAATAGGAAATCAGTGTCACTTCATACCCTCGCTCGCGTGTTGCCAGGGCTCTCAAGATGAGCAAAGAATAGTAACACTGCGATCTACAAGGCAGTAAGAGCCAACGTAAGAGGCCACTGACTTAGGGGCCTAGGGTAGCTACCCTAGTAAATAAAACCCGTCGCGGAAATCGGATGTGTTGGCCTACTTGTAGGCGCATAACTGGCACAACGCACAATCGCTCTTAGGCTCAGATCACATACAGTTTATTCAGAGTGGTTAACAATTGGTTGAATAGAAGAAGAAGAAGGAGTGCTGTGACAAAAAAGGGAAACATTCAGAAATCGCTCTTAGGCTCAGATCACATAGAAAACACAGAGTGGTTAACAAGTGGTCGATATAGAGCATTTGAATAAGTCGACTTCATACCCTAAGATCTGAAAATAGGCTGCGGGATATTTTTGTTATATAACCAACAGTGACACACAAGTAAGTAAAGAGACAAACCTAATTATCTGCTAGAAAATGTAAACAATAGACACATGACACGAAAGTAAGCAAAAATGAAGACAAACGTAAATACAAGTCAACAAAACAGACATGATATCAGATTTGATATTAAACAAAGCGGACATTATATCATGTTTGACATTAAACAAAACTGACATCGCATCGTTTAACTAGCAGTTCAAATAAGACTCAGAGCAAATATGTCCAGAGCACTAGGAGAGTATTGTCTATGGCACTCGGTCTGTCACACTCACTACAGTGGCGTATATTTTATGTGTACTAGGCGTGCCCAAGTTAAACTGCAAAATGCGTTTCTAATAGTAAGTTGTGAGAATATTTTTAATAATTAAAAGATTGTCCGTATGTTGTTGGTGCTCGCATGGGGGGGCAAAGAATAGTAACACTGCGACCTAGAAGGCATGTCGTTAGAGGCGACTAGGGTAGGAGCCTAATAAAGCTACCCTAGTAAATAAAAAGCGTCGCAGAAATGGGATGTGCTGGCCTATTTGTTGGCGCATAAATGGCACAATGTACAATCGTTCCATGTACGTTCACATACGAACCACAAAGAGTGTGATTTAATAAGGGGTCGATATGAAGCGTTCGAAGAGAAAGAAGTCATTCAAAGAAAAATTATCTTCGCAATATTTCACAGACGATGTTAGTAACTTTACTATTATTTCATATATAATGTTAGTAACTTTGCTATTATTTCATATATAATGTTAGTAACTTTACTATTATTTCATATATAATGTTAGTAACTTTGTTTTTATTTCACAGACGATGTTAGTAACTTTGCTATTATTTCATATATAATGTTAGTAACTTTGTTTTTATTTCACAGACGATGTTAGTAACTTTACTATTATTTCATATATAATGTTAGTAACTTTGTTTTTATTTCACAGACGATGTTAGTAACTTTACTATTATTTCATATATAATGTTAGTAACTTTGTTTTTATTTCACAGATAATGTTAGTAACTTTGCTATTATTTCATATATAATGTTAGTAACTTTGTTTTTATTTCACAGACAATGTTAGTAATTTCGTTTAAATGACTCATGTTTTATTGTTGGTTGAAAAAAAGCGGAAATTTAGCACCAAATTGTTGGATGTGGCGAGAACCCAACATATATTGATGTTATATGCATGGTATGGAAGAGAGAGAGAGGCATTAGCGTCACAATATGACTACACAATATGACTACACAATATGACTACACAATAGCACTACACAATAGCACTACACAATATCCGGTAATAACTATGGACATCTGTGAGCTATAAGGTCAGCTAGATTATATAACGTGGTATCTTGTATAATACTTTTTTTTTTCGATTCAGAAGCACTTAAGCTCTCAGCTCGGTGCCATGGACATCGTAACCCTTCGGTACGGTGCCACGAACACCGTAAATCTGGAGAACATGTGCCTTTTCTGCCAGCCCGCGGAACTGAACCACACTCACAGGGGGCTTGTCACCCGTCGCCCAACGCGCTACGAACACGCTGGGCAGACGGGAGTTTAATACTTAAAGAATTGTGCACACTAGTTGATTTACTATTGCGAAAAGCATCTAATATATTAAGGTATATAATATGAAATGTATTTTATAAATGTTTACCAATATTGTACTTAAACAATAATAATAATGTCTAATATGCGCATTGAAAAAAACATTAGTAGTAGACCTCTTGTGGGGCAGATTTAGCGTACTGCTTAAGCATTTGCCTGTCGGCTTGGCCACAAGTGTTGTGGGTTCAATCCCACACTCAACGAGTGAGGAAAGGATTTGGTCCTACTACCTCCTGCATACTAGGGTCTAGAAATATGAAGTGAAGTGACTTTATACGTTAAGTCTGAAAAAGATTATGGGACATTCTACTGTTTATTTATATTAGTAGACCTCTCAGTTACAAAGAACTGTGTCTCTGGGTAGGTTCTTTGAAGCTGCGTTTGTGAAAGTAAAGTTGAATGTCGGAGTTCTTCTTCTTCTTCTGCGATGAACTTCTGCTATGTAACTACTCCTGTATGTGTCATAAACAGGACGGTGCGCTTGAGGTCTTCACCGGTTCCCCATAGTCTGTCTTGTATGGTTGTTTCTGTTGGCCAGATCCTCATACTCACACTTTTCAGACTGGGGCAGTCTTGCAGGATGTGCTCTGAGGACTGCTTAGGTGCTCCACAGGTGCAGGCTGCCGAGTCCCTGAGAGTTATTCTGTGGAGGTGTGCTCTAAGACTGCAGTGTGGATGTGGGAGTGACAGTCTCTATCAGAAATCTCACATATAAACTATGAGGCAGGTTTCATGAGATGGTATTGCTTTATAGAGTAAAGTTTTCTTCTCTACTTGTCTGGATCCCACTGCGCTCAAAATGCGACATCGCCATCCGCACCTCTTTTCTTTATGGTACATATGCTTAAGACGATTGTTTACCAGTGCATGTGTTTGTATCAAGAGCCCTCAAAGCTCCCCTACAGACATCTCTGTGTTGCATTTGGGGTCTTCCAGATGGTCTCTTCCTGGAGATCAGTACTCTATAAAGTAGATCCTTAGAAAATCGACCATGCGCGAGATGTGGCCCAGTCACCAGAGACATCGCCTCATAGACCTGATTGATTGAAAAGACCATCATCATTGCACTTCGGTGAGTAACCATGTGTGCACCGATCTCTTTTTTTTTTAAACAGGAAGATCTCAGCTGCAGTGCACGAACTCCGTAGCACCAGCGAGGGTCCCGAATATTCCCTATTGCCCCTAACTTTCATGGTATGTGAGAAACATGTAACTACTGCCTTGTCAATGCTATGTTGCTCATAGTCTCATATGAGAGGTGTTTATAGACAGTAAACATATCACATCATCTTCTTATTCTTCTTCTTCTTCGAACGCTCCATATCAACCACTTGTTAACCCTCTATGATCTGTATGTGATCTGAGCCTAAGAGCGAGTGTACATTGTGCCAGTTATGCGCCTACAAGTAGGACAGCACATCCGATTTCAACTATGCTTTTTATAAAAAGGGTTATGTTAGCTTCCTTATGCCCTACATCAGTCGCCTCTTACGACATGCCTTGTAGGTTGCAGTGGTACTATTCTTTGCTTCGCTTGCGGGCCCTGGCACCACATGGGCGATTACACCATCCAAGAACAAACATAAAAATGAATACAGACAGTGTGAAATTACTTCTAGAATCATTGACTTTAACAGAGTACTCAAATCTCAGATTGTAGTACACCAAGTATGAACGACCAGGATACGCCCTTGATGATAATCATGGTGACAATGCTTCATTAAGGACTTTATCCGATACCCCGCGGCCACTAACAGATATTTGTCTTCAAATAAAAGGCGGCTTACGTGGAATTAAGGACCACACACACTGGAACGGTATCGATTAGAATCACATACAGAACGGGGTTTAGAAGGACCATCAATTATTAGCTTGATGTTGGTGATAGACTAAAATACGCGACAGGCTAAAATTAGCTTGGAATGTTTGATGTGTTAACGGAGCAAGGAAATCGTGCTTTTTGTCATAGAAGTCAGCAGGTAGAAGTAGATTTGATGTAACAATGTTTCAGTCTTATCTTTTCTCTGCTGTTGTTTATGTGAAGAGTATAAATGTATCATGTATCCTGTTAGATTATGTTTTCTATAATCCTGTTAGATTCTGTTTTCTATAATCCTGTTAGATTATGTTTTCTATAATCCTGTTAGATTATGTTTTCTATAATCCTGTTAGATTCTGTTTTGTCTCTAATCCTGTTAGATTCTGTTTTCTATAATCCTGTTAGATTCTGTTTTCTATAATCCTGTTAGATTCTGTTTTGTCTCTAATCCTGTTAGATTATGTTTTCTCTAATCCTGTTAGATTATGTTTTCTCTAATTCTGTTAGATTTTGTTGTCTCTAATTCTGTTAGATTCGTTTCTCTCTAATTCTGTTAGATTCTGTTTTCTCTAATTCTGTTAGATTCTGTTTTCTCTAATTCTGTTAGATTCTGTTTTCTCTAATCCTGTTAGATTGTTTTTTCACCCAGAGTCATTATACGAGAGTTTAAGTTGGTCAATATCATCAATTACATTACACTACTGCAGTGTTTGATGCGTCCATGATTTTACCCTACGGAAGACACTGTCGAGTGTCACTGGACAAGCATTTGAGTGGAACCCGCACTGAAAACGAAAAGAGGACATCCTAAATAGACCTTAGAGATCTTCTGGAGGAACTGGATGGTGCTCGACTATCTTGGGAGACTTAAAGAAAACAGCTAGAGAACGAAAAAGTGGTGAACAACTGTTGAGTCCATATACTCCACTAGGAGAGGAGAGGAATTTTTTTTTCCGATCCAGAAGCACTTGAGCTTTCAGCTCTTCGGCTTGGTGCCATGGACATCGTAACCCTTCGGTTCCGTGCCACAAACACCGTAATTTCTGGAGAACCTGTGGCTTTTCTGCCAGCCCGCGGAATTGAACCCGCACTCACAGGGAGCTTGTCAGCAGTCCTCCAACGCCCTTAGAACATGTTGGGCAGGCTGGCAGAGGAGAGGAATAAGTCAAGACCCTCGTATTGTGTTTTCAGTATCAATAAATTCAACATCCTATATAGAGTGATGATATTTACATTTTCTATTCTGTGACAGTTGATATGGTATCATTTATACTAGAAACGATCTTTTTCTGTGTTCGTTCTTTTCGGCTTTGCGACTTTAACCATCGATCTAAGAATGATTAAACAAGAGGAGCTCTCACAAATTACACCCAACTTTGTTTCATTTCTCAAATTCTGTTTTGCCTTACAGCGTCAGGATAAGAAGAGCTGTATAGAACGGGTTTTTGTGTGCGCCTCATAAATAATGTTTTTTCACTATCTTTGTAGTTTCTGTGATCAACATTTTGCGTGGATGGTATTTTCTTTGTATCCACTGTATCGGAGTAGCATTGCTCTATGAGATGCACTTCTTCTCTTCCACCATTTACTTCTTTATAGAAGTGTTGGGGAGGGTAGGAGGAGACGTAGTGATATTGTGTGTGCTTGTTTTAAGGCACTTTGTAAGCTGATATTCATGTTCGTAAGGCTGTTCTTGATGCCGTCGCTCCATCTTTTGCGTGGCCTTCCTCTCGTGTTTTATACTCATTATACTTTTTCGGTGTGGCTCTCTGTGTTAGGTGACACCACAGCATTATTGTCAGGTTCCAAACCATTTAATCTGTTGTTCTTTTATGAATTGCATGACTGGTTTCACATCCAGTCTTCTGATTTCTTCATTTCTAATTGTGTCTCTTATTGTCACACCTGCAGCTCTGAGATGTATTGTGTTTTTGGTAATCTGCTTATGTGGCCAAACCACTTTTTGACTATTTATGAAGTTCAGTACTTAGTTTACATTTCTAAATCGGGTAACAGCGAGCCACGTGAACCATCAGTAAGCAGACCTTCTTAAACATATGTTGGGGAGAAACTAAGCTCATATGGGTCTGGGGGTGCTATGACGCCGGTTCAGTTACCATATAACCAAAATCTAGAACTGTAAACCAGAAGTAACCAGAAAAATAGAAAGGGGTACCCGTATTTTGTGGATAACCTTCTTGTACACAAACACGGATACAACACAACAAGGGCGACTCATCTAACCCTAGAACGCACATTAAAGCTCCCATCCCTACGCTTAACGGCAAGAGTGGACAGCCAACAACATCTTCCACCTGGGAATAGACAATAGACAACCTTCTTAAACTCATTATGATACTAAACATACTTCTTACTGTACTCGTCATCATAGCGAGAGAAGAACAGACGGAAGAGACAGATTGTGTCTCTACTTTTGTCTGTCGTTTCATGATCTAAAAAAATGATTAGTATATAGACATCATACATCACAGAGCAGCATTTCAGAGATTATGTAGGAAATCTACATCAGTGATTTCTTTCTCATTATACCATCTCTCTCAAGATGAAGAGGTAGATAAACGTATATTTGATGGGAGGAAATTATCTCGAGCGAACACAAGGGAAATAAATATGAGGACTTATACGTTTTGCCAAGGGCAGGTATCTCAAAAAAAAGAAAATGAAAGAACAGTAAATCGGCAAACTGAATCTCTACAACCAGTTGGAATCAAAGTATCTAAAATCAATACGTCCCTAAAGATGTTCTACAGGGTGTTCAACTTAAAAGCAGCATATGAATGGAGCTAATCTGGCATATATGTATGGAAATGGGAAGGTTCAGTTATGACGTAGTATAGGTCAGGTTGTGTGATTGAGTGTAATTGTAGTGCGGGAAGGAGCGATGAACAAATGTGACGTAGGACGAGCTAGTCAGAACCGGTTTAAATAGTAAATAAACACAACGCGATAGGCTATCTGGCAACTTTCGATTTGTCAATGGGGCTGCAATTATCTTGAACACCCTGTATATTTTCTAGTTGCCTATAACGGACAGTAACGTCCCCAAAAAAATTAAAGAACCCGTTTTCATACCATGTGGTATATGGGAGAACACGTTGTTAGGCGCGTATTTTTCTTTGATCAACTGTGTAAGATGCATGATGTAGATAACATTACATCCTGGCCGTTACACACCAGAGCTGTTCTGGAACCCATAATTGGACAGGGTCGAACCGAGAGTCACAGGTGTGAATCCTTCTTCTTCTTCTTCAAAAGCTCCATATCGAACACTTGTTAACCACTCTGTGTGATTTGTATATGATCTGAGCCTTAGAGCGATTGTACGTTGTACCAGGTATGCGCCTACAAGTAGGCCATGACATCCTATTTATGCGATGCCTTTTATTTACTAGGCTAGCTCCCTAGGTCCTACATCAGTCGCCTCTTACGACATGCCTTGTAGGTTGTAGTTGTACTATTCTTTGCTTCCACCACACGGGCGCCAGGTGGAAATAAACTCTAAGCTAAGGATGGAAGGGGATCGAACCCAAGACCAACAGTCTAGGAGACTAGCGCACTAATCACTGAGCCACTACGGCTCGCTCTCACTGTAATGAAAAACATAATTGATATGTGAGATGTATCAGCGTAATACGTAGAGTGTCAGTTTTCAAATCCGAAACACTGTGGGTTTTTGGTTTATTTCCAGCACCCGACGCTCCACAAGTGAAGAAAGTAAATGATCCTCCTACCCAGTGGCGGCTCGTGATTATTTTTGTTGGTGGGGTTAGACACACATTTTCGGGAAAATCATGGTTTTGGGTTAGGTTATATTTTAGTCCATTACATAATAAATACACGTTACACATTATTTTTGGTGGGGCCCGGCCCTCTGGCCCTTAATGACGAGCCGCCACTGCTCCTACCTCCTGCATACTTGGTAGAGAAATGTGAAGTGACATGTATTTCATACCGTACGGTTTGTAAAAGTTAAGGAACATTTTTATTTGATTCATAACTGACACAATTACAGCTGGGCATAAGTTGCAAATGTCTCCAACATACAAATATATAATAGTGTGAAAAATGAAAATCGTGGCATATCCTTTACAGGACGTAGCCATCAACCACAGTAAACGAGTCGTTTATTTACTAGGCACCACTTATACGTTAAGTAATTTGTCATTGCTTTCTGACCGGTGATGTCTATTTTTATCTTCCGTAAAAATCCCACACAAACGAATTTGCTTCCATACGTGCCCGCCGCAGAATTCGAACCATGTACGCTTGGGTTGTGATCGAGCTTACTACCGCTTAAGCTACAGACGTCCACATATAATAGTGTATGAAAGAGAACATGATTTCAAACGCTGAACTTTCTCATCTCATTATTTCACCCTTCCTACCTCCGCTTCTCTCTCTCTCTCTTTCTATCTCTTTCTCTATCTCTCTCTGTCTAGCATCCGAGTTCGAATCGAGCCAATAACAGCCATTAAATGACTTACTGCTAACAATATGCTGCCTGACCAACCTTGTTAAATACTAAAATAACAGGCGTATGAAACGTTTAGGATGGACAAACACAATTACCTGACGTTTTCGTGGCGTTGTATGTAAATCTTGTGAAACATGGCTTCCTTTTTATTGCCTGCAATATCGGCTTTCATCTCCATGGCAACGTGTCTAGGCAGAACCGATAGGAGAAGACGCTCCTGTAAATAAAGAAATCATTAAATATATTAAATCATTGCTCAAAAATATTTTCTGTTTTGCTTCTAACAAAACATTGTTTACTTTGTCTTTTTTTGTTTAGACAAATCCTCTAAACGGAACAAAAGAGAAGGAGTCTTCCCCACATCGGGGTCTCATTGGCGAAGTGGTTACGCCGTTTGTCTGTCGTACTGACGGTTGTGGGTTCGAGTCCGGACTGAGAAACATATGCTATTTTTTCATGAGATCCCTAGGATTGTTGCCGGAGCTACGGAGTTCGTGCTTTCTGCAATGCTCTCGGCAGATGGTATGCCATCTATGTCGACAGGGACGGAGTCATATGGGGACACGCGGTGCAATTAAGTAAACCCTTCGCCTTTGGAACCTTTTTAAGGCTTCCCAAATGGTTCAGTCCTTCTAGATCTCAGGAAAATGTCACTTGTTACTCAGCGCAGATTCAAACCTACAACACTCAGAACGCCAGGTAAATAACCTAACCATTTCGTCATAGAGACACCTAGTTCAATGTTCAGTAACCAATAACACTAAGAACGAAATCACCATCATCATCAAGTAGCGTGTCTCTACCGAAACTAGGCTCACATGACAGCAGCCCTGAAAAACTCTCTATTCTGTGCAAGATGACCGGCGTCAGCAGCAGTCATTCTTAGAACGTCTAAGACATCTTACACCCAATCGTCTTCTAGGTCTTAAACTCATTCTTTTTCCAGGCACCATTTCCTCCAAAATTATTTTCTATATGCATTCATGTCGTTTGATGTCTCCGAAGTATTGAATTGTCCTTGTTTTTATGTTCTTTAATATAAAGTTGTTGCAGTAACAGTGAAATTAAGAAAGTAATGCATAGAACAGCGGTTCCCAAACTGGAGTCCGCGAATCCCCGGGGGTCCATGAGGTACTCACAGGGGGTCCTCAAGCGCTTGAAAAAATATTATGATCTTTCAAATTTCAAACAGAAATTTTTTTTTTAAACATGTATAAAAACAGTTGTAAACTAGTTGCGCTGCAAAATCAAAGGACCCGGGCCAGAACGGAGTACGAATGTCTGACAGAACAAAATGAAAGATCATTTGAAGTTTCCTGAAATCTGAGAAATTGGAGCCAACCTGACTGTTGGTGTTGTGTAATAATAACTCCATCGCTAGAAGAATTTCATAAATAGAAACTTTTGGGGGTCCACGGCAGCAAAATCTATTTAACAGGGATCCGTGGAAATGCAAAGTTTGGGAACCGCTGGCATAAAATATATTACTACGGCTGAGAAGATTAAAGACACAAAACAATAGATGAATACAGGGACAGCGTGTTTGAGATATGATTCAAAGGTACAACATAACACATTGATGAGAATCAACGATAATGTAATTCACACAAAAAAAGTGTTATGGATGGGATAATGAACACTACTAGACATGACACATGATGCATTATTTACAAGAACGCAATATAACTGGCTCGTTGTTGATAAACAAATAAAGCTGTCGAGAGAAATCCAAGAACTTCTGAATTTTGTCGACAGTTCCCGTCCAAATAAGATGCCTTCATCCTTTTCATCATAGTTGTCTTGCCCCTCGGGAATTCAGACCCGATTTACCACTGCGAGCTGTCTTAGTTTTTGGAGAAGCAGGAGCGGTGTAAGGGGTGGGGTGTGGGTGAAGAGAAAAAATGAGTAAGATACAATTCAGCAACATAGAGGGTGGACAAGGTGTGTGTCTGTGATATTTTTACCATCAGAAGCGCTTCGTTCTTTTTCTTTCACTCTCAAACCAAGGTCCCAAGTTTTTTTAACAAATGTAACTGTAGTTTTAGCTACTGAATTTCTTAACTTCAATGTTACTGCATTTCTTAACTGCACTTTTACTGCAATTCTGAACTTCACTGTTACTGTATGTCAGTATTGACTCTATGTAGTACTGAATAACTCTCACTCTGATCTCAATTGACAGTAATCTGTTGCATATAATGTGTAGTTACACATTATTAAAGATTACTATGACCAAACTTAACTTGACAATATCATTATAAACTATGTACCGAAATGACACTGTTGTTAGACATGTAAACTGTCTCTGAACGTTGGAAAATTCTGTAAGACAGGTCAGAATCAATGTTTTTGCATTCATGGCGACGCATCTCAGGTTCGAACTTATCACCTTCATACTGCAAGAAACCTACTTGACAACTTCGCCAGGAAGAAGATCACCCTCCCCTCGATATGTTAAAATAACATTGCATATGTTTACCGAGAATGTTTGCAACAATACTCTTCTATATTTGTCTTATTTCTCTCTGCTTCTAGTGGAACATAGGGCATCTACAGCTATACACCCCGTCTTTTCGTGGAACATAGGCATCTACAGCTATACACCCCGTCTTCTCGTGGAACATAGGGCATCTACAGCTATACACCCCCGTCTTCTCGTGGAACATAGGACATCTACAGCTATACACCCCGTCTTCTGTGGAACATAGGACATCTACAGCTATACACCCCGTCTTCTCGTGGAACATAGGGCATCTACAGCTATACACCCCCGTCTTCTCGTGGAACATAGGACATCTACAGCTATACACCCCCGTCTTCTCGTGGAACATAGGACATCTACAGCTATACACCCCCGTCTTCTCGTTGAACATAGGACATCTACAGCTATACAATCCCCGTCTTCTCGTGGAACATAGGACATCTACAGCTATACACCCCCGTCTTCTCGTTGAACATAGGGCATCCACAGCTATACACCCACGTCTTCTCGTGGAACATAGGACATCTACAGCTATACACCCCCGTCTTCTAGTGGAACATAGGATATCTACAGCTATACACCCCCGTCTTCTCGTGGAACATAGGACATCTACAGCTATACACCCCCGTCTTCTCGTTGAACATAGGGCATCCACAGCTATACACCCTGTCTTCTCGTGGAACATAGGACATCTACAGCTATACACCCCCGTCTTCTAGTGGAACATAGGACATCTACAGCTATACACCCTGTCTTCTCGTGGAACATAGGACATCTACAGCTATACACCCCCGTCTTCTCGTGGAACATAGGACATCTACAGCTATACACCCCCGTCTTCTCGTGGAACATAGGACATCTACAGCTATACACCCCCGTCTTCTCGTTGAACATAGGGCATCCACAGCTATACACCCACGTCTTCTCGTGGAACATAGGACATCTACAGCTATACACCCCCGTCTTCTAGTGGAACATAGGATATCTACAGCTATACACCCCCGTCTTCTCGTGGAACATAGAACATCTACAGCTCTACACCCCCGTCTTCTCGTGGAACATAGAACATCTACAGCTATACACCCCCGTCTTCTCGTGGAACATAGGACATCTACAGCTATACACCCCCGTCTTCTCGTTGAACATAGGACATCTACAGCTATACACCCCCGTCTTCTCGTTGAACATAGGACATCTACAGCTATACACCCCTGTCTTCTCGTGAACATAGGACATCTACACTATACACCCCGTCCCTTTTTCCCGGTAGTTTTCCTGATGGTTTCCAATGATAATATAGCAACTTTCAGTTTCAGAAGAATACTCCTTCTCCAGGTCTGAATAGAGCGCTTCTTTTCGTTTACGTGCGGTTCCACTTCAGTGACTGAGTTATTTTTTCGTGTTGAATAGTTTTGGCAACTAGCTTCGCCTTTTTGTGTGAATATATATATATACACACTACGTTATATATAATATATATATATATATATATATATATATATATATATATATATATATATATATATATATATATATATATGTGTGTGTGGTGCTTGTGTGGTGTATGTGTGTGGATGCGTGTGATGTGGTGTGTGTATATGTGTGTGTGTGTAGTTAGCTCTTCGCACAACCTCCAGCCTCGAGGACTAGGATGCCACTTTTAATATAACCTCTCTCCTGTGACATGTCCAGATTTGGTAGCCTTGTAAAGAACAATCTTCCTTTCGGCATAACTCTCTGGGTCATTGAGATCCGCAACCTCCCGACCACAATCTCTACAATGTACTGGCTTTATTATAAGGATGATCTACATTTGTCTTTCATCAACTGATATTGATAGATTGTCACCACTGCACTACGGTGACATCAGTAGCATATCCCTGGATATCTGCTGGGAAGACTGAGCACCTATGTGTCTGGATATTGATAGATTGTCACTACTGCACTTCGGTGACATCAGTATGCATATCCTTGGATATCTGCTGGGAAAGACTGAGCGCCTATGTGTCTGGATATTGATAGATTGTCACTACTGCACTTCGGTGACATCAGTATGCATATCCTTGGATATCTGCTGGGAAAGACTGAGCACCTATGTGTCTGGATATTGATAGATTGTCACCACTGCATTCGGTGACATCAGTATGCATATCCTTGGATATCTGCTGGGAAAGACTGAGCACCTATGTGTCTGGATATTGATAGATTGTCACTACTGCACTTCGGTGACATCAGTATGCATATCCTTGAATATCTGCTGGGAAAGACTGAGCACCTATGTGTCTGTCCGGAATGCTATTACATGAGTTCAGTAACCTATAACTGGAAATGAATGAAAATTGTGGCATATCCTTTACATGATTTAACCATCTTCTTCTTCTCTTCACATCATTTACTTCTTTATAGAAGAGTTGGGGGGTGGGGGCGTAGTGATCTAGTGTGTGCTTGTTTTAAGGCACTTTGTAAGCTGAAATTCATTTTTGTTAAGGCTGTTCTTGATGCCGTCGCTCTATCTTTTGCGTGGGCTTCTTCTTGCTTTGTACTCATTATACTTTTCCTGTGTGACTCTCTGTGGTAGGCGACACCAGGGCATTCTTGACAGGTGTCCAAACCATTTAATCTGTTGTTCTTTTATGAATTGCATGACTGGTTTCCCGTCCAGTCTTCTGATTTCTTCATTTCTACTTTTGTCTCTTATTGTCACACATGCAGCTCTTCTAAGACACCTCATCTCTATAAAAGAGTCGTCGATTTTCTAGGCCTGACTTATACGTTCAGTAGTTTACCATTGCTTTCTGAACGGTGAAATCTTATTTGTATCGTTCGTAAAAATCCAAGGGAACTAATTTGCTTCCAAACTTGCCCGCCGAGGTGTTTGAACCAGGTAGGCTTGGGTTGTGATCGAGATCACTACCGCTTAAGCCACAGAGAAGCACAACTTATAACTACAGAGAAGCACAACTTATAACCACAGAGAAGCACAACTTATAACTACAGAGAAGCACAACTTATAACCACAGAGAAGCACAACTTATAACTACAGAGAAGCACAACTTATAACTACAGAGAAGCACAACTTATAACTACAGAGAAGCACAACTTATAACTACAAACGGTGAATAACCATGTGTACTCCAATTTTCTTCTTATACAGGAAGATCTCAACGAGAATACAAGAACTCCGTATTACAGGCGTGAATCTCTGATGAAATATTAAAGACCACGAAAATTGTAGAAATAAAAAAAAAAATTTATAGAGCAATACTGCAAAATGTTGACAACTACTTTCAGCGCTAAAATAACATCAACATCACCAGGTGCCGTGCCGGCTGATGTAGGCGATCATGAATCTCCACAAATCTCTGTCTTTGGTGTTTGCTATCAACTCAGATGTTGACGCTCTACCGTGCCATGAAGACAGGCTATCCATAATTTTCTCTCTCTGTCTTCCTCTGCCTCGTCTACCCTCGATTTTACCGGTTGTCACAATGTGTTCTAAACCTCCTTTCTCATCACATGTCCGAAAAATTATAACTGCCTCTTTCTTATATTGATAAGCTTTCTCTGTGTCTTGATCTCATTCAGCACCTCAACAATAGTCATTTTAGCAATCCATGGGATTCTCATCATTCCTCTATAAAACCACATTTCTGTGGCCCTCAGAGATTTTTCGATCTGTGTCTTCCCTGTCCATGACTCGCATCCGTATGTCAGTATTGGTTCTATGTAGCACTGAATAACTCGCATTCTGATCGGGATTGACAAGTAACATCTTCTATTAATGGCCATGTATTAACTATTATGTTACCACTGAGAAGCATTATCTGCAACAAGTCCTTGTCAATCCCGATCCTTGTCAAGACACAGAGAAAGCTTATCATCAAATATAAGAAAGAGGCAGTCATCATTTTTCGGGCACGTGATGAGGAGGGGAGATTTAGAACACATTGTGACAACCGGTAAAATCGAGTGTAGACGAGACAGGGGAAGACAGAGAGAGAAAATTATGGATAGCCTGACTTCATGGCACGGTAGAGCGTCAACATCTGAGTTGATAGCAAACACCAACGACAGAGATTTGTGGAGATCCATGATCGCCTACACCAGCCGGCACGGCACCTGATGATGATGATGTTACCACTGATACTATCTGGACAGAAATCTTAGCTAGAAAGTTGTATTAGTGAAACTAAAGAATAGAGATCAAATAGATACAAACGTACAGCAACAATTAAAGTGTTATATTACCCTATGTGCGCACATGAAACTTTGATTGTTACCTCTAGACATAATCACACTTCAAACTGTTCATTTTCCAAAGAAGCGTCTATGTTTTCTATGTGTTTCTTGACCGAGAACCGACAAAACAATCTGTTGTTGACAATTTGGGATGTCTTGTAGGTCAACAAGGAAATTATAGCTTCTTCCTATGTCCCTGGTCAAATTTCGTAGAGTGCCACATATTTAAGTTATACGTTAAGGGAGTGACAGAGATGTCATAGTCTGTTGTTTATGTAATGGGAACAAGAGGTAGTGAAGCACATTGTCATTACGGGAAACATTAACGAGAGAAAGAGAGAGAGAAAGAGATAGAGCGAGAGAGATAGAAGATACTAGAGACAGTAACTGTCGCTGGGTGAAGTAAAGTCAATATGATAAATGATTACAAGAACTAAAGATAGGGAGAGCAGCAGTAACTGTCGCTGAGTGAAGAAAAGTCTATATGATAAATGGTTACCAGCACTAAAGATATGGAGAGACGCAATAGCGTAGTTGTTAGCGTAGAGGAGCGTCTGGCAGAATGGATTAGAGCACGGCTCCATGGGAGATCCATGTTCAATTCACGATAAGGCCAAGGATTTGTTTCTGTAGTGGGAATAAATAAAAAATCCTAACCTGAACAGCTTCAGTCAACTGTACTAGCCATGCAGCCATTAAATGTCTCAGGCTCTCGTCCCACCTGTCATACACCGCTATAAAAAGGGATACTACAGGCAGTAACAATAGTTTTTTTTTTTTAAATAGATTTTTTTAAAAACAATTTATTCGTTTCAAAAGCTCTTCAATTGTTATCTTATTTTGCAAGAAAGTTTGCAGAATTTCTATCAAGCTATTAATTTGGAATGTCTCCTACTTGTGTAATATTGATTGATTGATTTTGGAATGTCTCCAGCTTGTGTAATATTGATTGATGTATTTTCAAATGTCTCAAGCATGAGTAATATTGATTAATTGCATATTGCAATATTGCTTATGAAAGCCACATTAGAGCAAGGAGTCCCCCAAGGAGGAGTGCTTCACCAACGCTTTTCTAATCTTTGTCAATGATTTAGCCACATGCCTACCAAAGCAAGTACACTCTGCCATGTATGCCGACGACCTGGCAATATGGGCGAAGGAAAAGTCAGTGCTCATAGCAACAAATCGACACCAAGAAGCTCTAAATAACCTGGAAGTGTGGTCAAAAAAGTGGTATATGAACATAAATCCCTGAAAAACTACCTACACTGTGTTCTCCCAGAACAACCAGGCTCACAAAATTAAGCTTAGAGTCAATGGTCAAGATCTTCCAGAAAGCAAGACCCTAACGTACCTCGGAGTCACACTCGACCGAAAACTGACCTGGTGCCCTCAAATTGAAAATGCTACGGCAAAAGCGAGACACAGGCTCACGATGATGCGCAAACTCGCAGGCTCCACGTGGGAGCAAACACCAGAGTCCTCAAAACACTCTACTCCGGAAGAGTGCGACCGGTCCTGGAGTACGGCATTGCAGCGTGGAGTAATGCATCCAATAAGCAATTTGCCAAAGTGAGAAATAGTCAGAACCGTGTAATGCGCATTATCACAGGAGCCATGAAGTCCACGCCCATCAAGGCGATGAAAACAATCACAGGCATCCAACCAGTGGCAGACCGAAGGGACAGAAAAGTCTTGGTATTGGCGGAAAAACTTAAACGGCTCGATTCCCACCCTATGCATGAAAGAATGAACGAATCCGAAAGGAGTAGAATACAAAGAACTAGCTTCGCAAAAATAGCTAAGAACTGACCGCAGACCATCCGGTCCTAGCAAAATGCAAAACCAAACCAATCCCGGCAACCGATAAGTGCCCGCCGTGGAAAATCAAAATGCCGGAACTAAGGGAAACAATCCAGGCATACCTAAAAAAAGGCCAGCAAGAAAACTTCGAAAGATGAGCGGCCCCATAAGAACACATATCGACTGAATACCCTGAGAATAAGTGGACACATGTGTACACTGAAGGGTCGGCCAGGAACGCAATCAGCGATGATGGAAGAGGAATAGTGCTTAAACTATCAAAGAAAGTGACGGTCACGAAAGCGATTGCCACAGGCAAATACTCGAATAACTACCGAGCAGAGGAGGAGGCAATAAGAACAGCGGCCGAAATGATCCTAGAGAGAAGAGGCACCTCTCGCAATAAGGTCGAGATATTCACCGATGCTCTATCAGTCATCACGGCACTCAAAAGTGTAGGCAAAACAGAGCTGAATGAGCTCAGAGCGACCCTCAATGAACTAGCGCGCTCACTCAAACTCACCGCCGATCAGTGGATACCATCACACTGTAATATAAATGGAAACGAACGCGCCGACAAACTAGCTAAAGAAGTCGGGCGACTACCTCAGACTGATCACGAGATCAGTTATGAGGAAGTCAGAATAACTATCGGCTGGCACTATAGAGACAAATGAACAAAAGACCATCCCCATCATAACAACAGCGACAGATACTATGGTCTGTCTCGTAGTGAACAAGTTGCCATACTTCGCCTCCGTACCGGCACAACAAGCTCCGCGAGCACGTTTCACAAATTTAAAATTGGCACAACTAGCCTGTGCCCTGCAAAAGGTGGATATGACGGCAGAACACGTTCTGCAAGATTGTCAACGGATAGCAGTTATAAGAAAAGTAACCTGGCCTCAAAACACAGAGCTTCGCGAGAAGCTGTACGGAGGAACGGAGTCCTTAAAACCACGGTAAAATTCATGATAAAAGTTGGTTCATCAGTCTAGGCCGGGATCACGAGAGAGAAAGATTAATTGATTGTGGAATGTCTCCAGCTTGCGTAATATTGATAGATTGATTGTGGAATGTCTCCAGCTTGTGTAATATTAATAGATTGATTGATTTTGGAATGTCTCCAGCATGTGTAACATTGATTGATTGATTTTAGAATGTCTCCAATTTGTGTAACATTGATTGATTGATTGATTGTGGAATGTCTCCAGCTTGTGTAATATTGATTGATTGATTGATTGTGGAATGTTTCCAGCTTGTGTAATATTGATTGATTGTGGAATGTCTCCAGCTTGTGTAATATTGATTGATTGATTGTGGAATGTCTCCAGCTTGTGTAATATTGATTGATTGATTGTGGAATGTCTCCAGCTTGTGTAACATTGATTGATTGATTGTGGAATGTCTCCAGCTTGTGTAATACTGATTGATTGGTTGTGGAATGTCTCCAGCTTGTGTAATATTGATTGATTGATTGTGGAATGTCTCCAGCTTGTGTAATATTGATTTTGGAATGTCTCCAGCTTGTGTAGTATTGATTGATTGATTGTGGAATGTCTCCAGCTTGTGTAATATTGATTGATTGATTGTGGAATGTCTCCAGCTTGTGTAATATTGATTGTGGAATGTCTCCAGCTTGTGTAATATTGATTGTGGAATGTCTCCAGCTTGTGTATAATATTGTGGGTCAGTTTCTGCAATAACTAAAGTATAATAACACTCACAGGACACTGCTTCTTTATTTCTATTAAGTTTTGTTCAAGTTTTAATTCTCTGATTTTTCAGATTTTGTTTAGAACGGCGAACCTTTGACTTGCTTTCTTGATTTTTCCAATGTCCTTTTTTCCCATCATCGTACTGCTTGTGTTGTTGGTCATAGTTAAATATGGGCTTACCATCGTATTTCACAGCGTACCTTGTGGTAGGAACATGTCCCCTTCACTTATTATTTAATGGACAGAAACATATAAATGATTGACTGATTGAAAGATTGACCATCATCAATGCATCATCAGTGTATCATCAGTGCATCATCAATGCATCGTCAATGCATCGTCAATACATCATCAGTGCATCATCAGTGCATCATCAGTGCATCATCAATACATTATCAGTACATCATCAGTGCATCATCAATGCATCATCAATGCATCATCAGTGCATCATCAATGCATCATCAGTGCATCATCAGTGCATTTCGGTGAACAAACGCGTATAATGACATCTCATTCTTACACCAAAGAATTTCAGCGGAAGTGCAACAGTACCGCAGCACCGGCGAGGGTTACCAACGCAAGTTTGATGATGTTGATAAAATGCAGAAAATGTTAAAGTTGAATTAATTATTGTTACCCCAGCAGCGGCTTTCCAGCCTAATCTTAACGATGTTCATCTGTCTCGTGTTATTTTATGCACTCAGCTTGAACCCGGAACTGACTTTCTTCTATCGTTCTTCGATACTCAAAAGTATTCAATCTCATCTACCTTAGGATCAGGAATCACTAGGAAACCATAATCACGTCATACTCATACTTATTTCTTTCCGCTCCTCGTGGAGCATAGGGCCTCAACAGTTGTTCGCCACTCTTCTCGGTCTCTGGTTGTTTACTTTATGGTTTCCTAAGATAGTCGAGCACTCTTCAGTTCCTCAAGACGACTTGGTCTCCCAGGATAGTCGAGCACTCTTCAGTTCCTCAAGACGACTTGGTCTCCAGGTCTGTTTAGGGCGTCTTCTTTTTCATTTTCCTTGATGTTTCCACTCAAAGTGCTTGTCTAGTGACACTCGACTGTGTCTTCCGTAGGGTATGCCCGACCTATCAGTATGTTCTCCTCTTAACCTGGGTCATCATGGGTTCCTGTAGGTATACATACTAGGTACGTCATACAAACCATGAACCTAGTAGTTTAGCAAATACGTATATACAGGGTGTTCAAGATTAAAGCAGCCCCATTGACAAATCGAAAGTTGCCAGATAATCTTTCGCGTTATGTTTATGTACTATTTAAACCGGTTCTGACTAGCTCGTTTTACGTCACATTTGTTCATCGCCCCTTCCGCACTACAATTACATACCGTCACATAACCTTGACCTATACTACGTCATAACTGAACCTTCTCATTTTCATACATATATGATTGACTCCATTCACAGGCTGCTATTATCTTGAACACCCTGTATAATACGTATGTACATTATACGTTTTAAAATTGTATGAATAAAACGGAACATTATTGGAACATCTTCGCATCTTCTTCTTTGAAAGCTCCATATCGACCACTTGTTAAACTAATCTTGTGATTTGTATGTGATCTGTGCCTAAGAGCGATTGTACTTTTTGCCAGTTATGCGCCTACAAGAAAGATATCCGATTTCTGCGACGCTTGTTATTAGCTTCCCTATGCCCCTACCTCAGTCGCCTCTTACGACATGCCTTGCCTGTTGCAGTCTTACTATTCGCTGCTCCTTTTTCATGCACCGGCAACAGCCGGGCCACTTCTATCGTTCTTCGATACTGAATAGTATTCGATCCCACCTACCTTGAGATCACGAATCACTGGAAGACTACAATCGTTTCATATTACACACAAACCTAGTAGTTTCAAACTAACAATCTGTCTGTACACTTTACGTTTTCAAATTGTATGAATACAACGGGAAATTATTGGGACATTCGCATCAATCATATGTACTCTGATCGAATTTAGAAAACGTTGATGTCAGAGCAAATATTACTCCCTTTTAAATCTTTGTTAATGAGACAAATAATATACAGGACTATGAGTCCTAAAATAACTGCAATACATTGTCTGGTTTCTGAATAAGCAAACACGCAATGCAAGATTAAGAAACAACATTGCAGAAATGCTGTCCTTTTCCTGGATCGAAGAGAAATAACTGTCCGTGTCCCTGGTGATGGCATGATCAACACTGCTACAGTCTTTGAGAGGTGGGGCAGACGATGATTACGTTATAGTAACTACAGATGTCGCATCTAAGATCAGATCAAATATTATCGATTGTTGGTCAGAATTCAATCTTAGAAGTACACGTGTACAAACATGGTGTAAGACTGGTACACAACCGATGATTGCTTCTTTCTCTCACTTAACCCTTTCACTCTTCTGAGACGATATAATGGCCGTGGTATTTTTTTTTATGACGCACAGTCAGTATACTGACTAATGCAGTATACATTACGATATAAATGTGTCAATGTGTTGACTTTAAAAAAAAAAGTTAATTGCATATCCTTTACAGGACTTTGCGAATCAACCCCAGCTTTTAACGCTGTTTGTGATTTTCTAGGCATTATTACGTTCAGTAGTTTGCCATTGCTTTCTGAACGGGTAGTGCCATTGTCCTTTTGTAAAATTTCGCGCCAAACAATTTGCAACCAAACTGTCCGCAGCATGATTTGAACTCAGAACGTTGGGGAAACGTTGGTTAACAACTTTACGGGGTGAAGAGGTTACGGTTATGTTAACTTCTTTTTCAATCATGATTTATAACGTAATGTTCTCTTTCTCTCTCGTTCTCTGCTTTTTAACTCGGATTTGGGAAATAGGCCTAGTGCCGGATTAGTCAGCGCGGGTTTGTAGCAAATGTTACCAAGAGGCCCTAGGTTTGTACGAGGGGTTCTTTTCAGTTCTCACAACATTAACCTTTCCTAATCTTTAAATATTCATTAATTTCTTCTAGTCTAATTTTTACATTTTCTTTCATTATAATACATATTTTCCTATGTTTAACTTTTAGTAATATTGTTTTATTTTTCTCGTCCCCAGTTCACAACCGAGCGACCTGGTTCCTGAATTAAACGTGGATTTCACGGAAGAATTCTTAAATTTTCTAGATGAAGCAAGCGGTAACACGCCGCCTCCAGACAACCTATCCAATCAGACAAACTTTAGCATTGATTGTGGTCAGTCTAAGTTCCTTGGAGTTAATAATTCGAACGATCAAGTCTTGCACAACACTAACCAGCCTGGACACAGTATACAAATAGGTCAATCTGCTCCAGTTCAGTGTCTGCCTGCTCCGTCTTTCGCCATTAGTAATTTTGTCCATTCACAACAAAATTTACAAACATTTGTCCGACCACTGATACTACAAGACCATACTATCTCTGCACCTATTAGTAACAATTATGCCATCCAGAATGTGAATACGTCCATGTTAAATCTTACATGTGCCAAACCTCTGATATATATATGGCCCTTTTCATCTTTACAGACGGTCAATAGGCAAGTGTTTTACTGTGACAACTTCTGAGTTTTCGCTTTTTCTCTTGTTTTTCAGCTCGTACATAAGTCTCTTCTCAAAAGACTCTGCGCCCTTCCGTAATTTGGCTTTCCACACAACTCTGTCATCAGCTAGTCCCTCCCATGTGCTGGGATCTATAGAAAAGTTTTCATTGAGGTTTTGCAGACATCTTTATATCTGAGCAGTGGTCTGCCCTGGTGCCTCTTCCTCCGAAAGTTCACAGAACAACATTTGTTTTGGTATGCGATAAGTTTCCATTCTTCTCACTTGTCCCAACCATCTTAGTCGTCTACTGCTGAGCATGCCCATGATGGAAGGCAGATTTGCACGTTGTAGTACTTCAGTATTGGTTATCTTGTCGTACCACCTGATGTTCATAATCTTGCGGAGACATCGAAGGTGAAAGATGTTAAGTCTCCTCTCGTGTCTTGAGTAGGCTGTCCATGTTTCTGAGCCATATAGTAAAGAACTAATTACACAGGCTCGATATATTTGAGTCTTCGTCTGCAATGTCAATTTTTGTTGTCCCACGCTCGCTTTGATAGTTTGCCGAATGTAGTAGCGGCACTCCTTATACGAGCGTTGATTTCCTCGTCAAGAGAAAGGCTGGCAGTGACCGTGGACCCAAGATAGCAGAATTTTTGCACTGGTGTTAGATGGTCGCCTCCCTGACATAATACAACTGTTTTGGAGACACTTATTGTCAGAGAAAAGAGGTCGCATGCCTTGACAAATTATTAATTAGACTTTGCAGTGTGGTCTCACTGTGGGCGACTAAGGCAGCATCGTCAGCGAAAAGGAGGTCCTTGAGAAGTATTTCCGTCGTTTTTGTCTTGGCTCTTAAGCGAGCCAAGTTAAACAGTGAACCATCAGATCTAGTGCGGATGAAAACATCACCATCAGCGTCCCCTTCTGATAGTACAAGATCAAACAAGCATACTTATTGTCTTCGTACCCAGTAGCAACAGTTATGTCATCCAGAATACGAATATGTCAAAAACAGATCCTACATGTCTCAGATTTATAACGTAATGTAACTCTCTCGCTCTCTGCTTTTTAACTCGGATTTGGGAAATAGGCCAAGTGCCGGATTAAGCCAGCGCGGGGCTTGTAGCAAATGTTACCAAGATTTATACGAGGGGAAGTCAATAAGTAAGCCACAAATGGCTGTAGAAAAATAATTAAACATGATAACAACTTGAAACCAGTTTATTTTTATACATACATTGTTCCTTTATTTCTCAACATAATTTCCACCAACATTGATGCACTTATCCCATCGTTTTATCAATCCTCCCAAACCAGCTGCATAGAACTGCGGGCTCTGTTTTCTAAACCACGTTTTCACTTCACATTCAACTTCGGCGTCATTCACGAAATGTCTCCCGCCAAGGTGGGTTTTCAGTGGACCAAAGAGGTGGAAATCGTTAGGGACTAAGTCGGGACTGTAAGGTGGATGTTCCAGAACTTCCCACCTTAGTTGGTTAATTTTCTCCTGAGTTAATCGAGCCGTATGTGATCTGGCATTGTCATGAAGAAGCAACACTCCTCTAGTCAGCAGCCCTGGACGTTTTTTTTTCGAATTGCATCATGAAGCATCGATAGAACTTCACAGTACGATTCGGAATTCACATTGTCACCTTTCTTCATGAAATTGGTTAAAAGCACTTCCTGACAATCCCAGAACACCGTCAACATAACCTTCCCTGCTGATGGCGTAACCTTGAATTTTTGGACACAAGGCGAAGAAGGATGTTTCCACTGCATTGAAGCACGCTTTGATTCGGGCTGGTAGTGATGCATCCATGATTCATCCCCAGTAACAATCCTGTTCATCATCTCTTCTCCTTCATCTTCGTATCGACAGAGATTATGCAAGGACAGGCCAAATCGGTTCATTTTGTGTTCCTCTTTCAATTGTCTGGTACCCACCTTGAGCACACTTTCTTAAATTTCAATCGATCATGCATTATGCTGTATGCTGAACCATGTGAGCACCCTATTGCAGATGCTACAGAGTCTATCGTTACTCGTCTGTCACCTCTAATCATCTCCTCCACCGCTGCACTGATACTTCTGTTGCAATCTCAACAGGACGACCAGATCGGATTTCATCAACAATTTTAGAGCGTCCTTGAGAAAATTTGTCTACCCAACTATGCACCGTTTTACGGGACAAACATTTGTCAGCATAAACAGGAAGCATTTCCTTATGAATGTCCTTTGCAGGCAGTCCTTTTGCCCACAAAAACGCACAACAGCACGTTGCTCTTTGGTTGTACTCTCCATAAGTACAGTCGCCATTTTGTTTATGCGCTGCGCTTGCGCATGAGACACATAGCGCCACCTGGCGAACGGGAATATAAAGTTGGATGTTGCTGTCACCTAAAGACACTTTTAGAAAACACCAACTACATTTACCTACCATCTCACATAACTTTGTGCTTACTTATTGACTTCCCCTCGTATGATAATAAATAAAACACAACTTTTACAAACAAATTTTTCTCAATTTTAAAATGAGCAAATTTAGAGATAACACTAGACAAATCAATTTCTCTAAGTAAATTACATTCACTGTTCATTAAGGTGAGGTTATTTAGACGATCTTGTCCCATCAAGTTCCTTAACTCCCTTTTTATACGCTTGAATGTCGAAAAAGAACGTTCTCCGCTTACAAGCGTTCTAGAATTCCGTTCCATAACATGATCATTATTCCCGTTTCCAACTTCCTCATCTTCGAAACTAGTCCGTACGTCTGATTACGACATTCTAACATTTGATCCATGTTATTTGAGATGTCATCCAAAACTTGTTTGATAGTTTTACAAGCTAAACATGTTCTGCTCTAGGCGCGGGGCCTCTAGAAACGCGAGGTCCGTAGCATTTGTTACTTCTGCTATAGAGCTAATCCGGTACTGCATAGGCCTTCAACCAACTCATGCCAAGTCTTCATAATCTCTAGATATCTCCTGCTGCTACAGAGCTAATCCGGTACTGCATAGGCCTTCAACCAACTCATGCCAAGTCTTCATAATCTCTAGATATCTCCTGCTGCTACAGAGCTAATCCGGTACTGCATAGGCCTTCAACCAACTCATGCCAAGTCTTCCTAATCTCTAGATATCTCCTGCTGCTACAGAGCTAATCCGGTACTGTATAGGCCTTCAACCAACTCATGCCAAGTCTTCATAATCTCTAGCTATCTCCTGCTGCTACAGAGCTAATCCGGTACTGTATAGGCCTTCAACCAACTCATGCCAAGTCTTCATAATCTCTAGCTATCTCCTGCTGCTACAGAGCTAATCCGGTACTGCATAGGCCTTCAACCAACTCATGCCAAGTCTTCATAATCTCTAGCTATCTCCTGCAGCTCCATTCAGCTCTTCTTTATATTGTTGATCTCTGCCTTCAAATCTAATCTCCATGTATTTCTCGGCCTCTCCCTCTTTCGCTGTTCTTTCGGGTTCCAGGAAAGGACCCTTCTTGTTATATTTCCCTCCGGTTTTCACAAAGTGTGTTCTATCCCGCGTCTTTTTTAACCTCTTGGTTCACTGGAATCTGTCGTGTTCTCTCCATATCAATGAAGTCATTTGTTATTGTGTGTTGAAACTGACTTCAAAACATAAGGGACTTACCCATAGACGCGCAGTTCTTTCTAGTGATAACGTGACGTTGAAGAGTTAAACAAAACTAAACATGTGTTTCGAATACAATTCTAAGATAATTTACGTGCGTGCGTGAATATATGTGCATTCGTATGTGTGTGAGAGCTAGTGTGTGTATGTGTGTGTGTGTCTAAAGTCGAAGCATTGATTTGACTGTATCGAGTTTCCGAAAGGACTCATCTATGCAAAATGGCACGCCATCTGCCGAGGGTATTGTACAAAGAACGAACTCTGTAGATCCAGCAACAATCCTAAGTGATCTCAAGAGAAAAAAGTTTGTTTTTCACTTCAAACCGAATGACGAGGTACGGAATCGAACGCACAACCTTTAGAATACAAAGAAACTGCTTAACCCATTTGTCACAGAGACTCCCCTGCGTGTATGTATGTACATGTGTGTGGTAATATATATATATATATATATATACAAACGCAAAAAATAAGATGTAAAAATTCAACTTAAAATAACCCAAGACCACTAATATGTCTGACATTTCTCAAAGGCGTCAAATATAGCTGATCTGTCTGTGTCAGAACTGAACACCGCTGATGAATGTCATCAAAATATTTAAAAACTGTTTCTGTTTTATTTCATTTTAATCCGGCTGCTTCCGAATGTATTTGCGATATTGTCTAACATTTACATTTTGGATTTGTTGAGATCAATAATATGAAGCAAAATCAAATGAATACAGCAGTAGTTACGCTCAGGTCAGAGAAACCTAAATCAAACGGCATATGCATAGAAAGTGTTACGGAAGAAGACGGAAAGGTGAATTACCAGCAAGAAATGGAAACCATTAGCACGGTTCAGACCACAGTCTTCAGACTTAAAACGAAACACTGCGGTCTCAGAGCACACCACCATAGAATGAGTCTCATGGCCTCAGCTGTCTGTACCTTTGGAGCACCATAGCAGTCCCCCAGAGCACATCCTGTAAGACTGCCCCAGCTTGAGCAGCGTGAGAATAGAAATCTGGCCAACAGAGATATCCCTACAAAATAAATTATGGGGGACTGGTCAAGACCTCAAGCGCACCGCCCTGTTTATGACACATACCGGAGTAGTCGCATAGCAAGATTAATTGCAGAACACCTCAAGCGCACCACCCCGTTTATGACACATACCGTAGTAGTCGCATAGCAGAAGTTAATTGCAGAAGACCTCAAGCACACCACCCTGTTTATGACATACCGGAGTAGTCGCATAGCAGATGTTAATTGCAGAAGACATCAAGCGCACCACCCCGTTTATGACACACACCGGAGTAGTTGCATAGCAGAAGTTAATTGCAGAAGACCTTAAGCGCACCACCCTGTTTATGACATACCAGAGTAGTCGCATAGCAGTAGTTGATCGCAGAAGAATACCAAGTCGAAAGATTGCATTCTTTCTTTGCATAAAGCTGTACCCCATATGGCTCGGTCCCTCTCCGCAGAAATGGCACACCATCTGCAAAGAGTATTGCATGAAGTACAAACTCCATAGGTCCGGCAACAATCCTAGGGTCTCTAGAAAAACTGCACTCGTGAACAGAACGGCGCGGTCCGGATTCAAACCCACGACCTTCGGATCTCAAGGCAAGGGCGTAACCATTAACCACAGAGACCCCATAAGCACGGTTACACCTTGTCATCAGCAACAAGTAACTGAGCCCATAACTTTCGTCAGTAAAGATGGCGGATGACAACTCTTAATTCAATAACCACACAGTTCTAATAATATATGCTTGACTCAATTCACTATGAAGGTTGTTTTTTAAAAGGGCAAAGATATAGCTCTTGGACTCAAAAATTCCACAAACTTGTGAAGTTGAACTAAAATATTATTTCTAAATATGATTAAAATTATAACTTAACTTATGTCACATAAAGACAAATAGGTAATCTTTTTGAATATGTTAACTGCATGTAGCAAATTGTAGTTTTAGTATAAAACATATAATGGTGGATGTCTATAGCTTAAGAGAAAATGAGTTCGATCACAACCCAAAGTCCCTGGTTCAAACTCCGCGGCGAGCGAAGCACATTTTCCCCGTGGATTTTACGAGCGTTAAAAATAGACCTCACCGTTCAGAAAACAATGAGAAAATACTGAACTTATAAGTGGTGTCTAAATTAAGAACTCGTTTACTGTGGTTAATAGTGACGTCATGTAAAGGATATGCCAGGATTTTCATATAAACATGTAACTAAAGACATTTGCATAACATTTATTTTACTGTTCGCATGCAGGAACACTTCATCACAACTCATTTCCATTATCCAGCTTAACTTATGTCTTCATTAGATGATGCCCCAAGAAAATTGTGCTTGGTCCCGAAATATTATTTTTGTTTGACAAACTAGAACAATTAGTATTCGCTAAATAAATTCCGATTAAATACTGTGGACAAATTATATTTTAAATTTAATCACGCAAAATAAAATGTCTAAAAAATGTGGACACTTGTTAGTTATATTAAATCTTCACTTTCGAATACCACTGCTTTCAATATCAAGTACAATACTACAACAAATTAACATAAAAACAAATGTTATTTTCATAGTCACTCAAGTGATATTTGCCTAGATGTCGTGAAAAGCATGTCTCTAAAGTGATCTTGCGTATCAAATCATAAAATCTAAGATTAATTATACTTATATGCAAACCCATCCTACGATTTTCATAACTGTAACGGATACTTGCTCTTCTTCCACATTTCAAGTATGTAGTCCTGTTAGTATCTCTGGTCTGTGACAAACTCGAATAACATTTTGCCTTTTCTTTTTCCCTGTTTTACCATCTATTTTCTACCTCAGATACTCACTTTGTACAATTACTTAAATGTTACAAGACAGAAACATTATAAAACAACTCTATCCTTAACGCTATCCTAAATGTAGCTTGGTATTTATTTTGTACTTTTAATTGCTAAATAGCGACTCATTAACTGGGATTAAGCTATAGAATAGTTTGGCGGTTTTTTTTTGGTGACCACGTATTAGTTTTAAACACAGCTAAAATAAAATATTTATTTTTACAAATATCTGGCTACCGTATAAAGTGAGTTATTATTAAACAAATGTCCACAGTTATACCAACATGTTGCAAACGTATTTAACTATAGTTCGTTCCAAAATTCGAGAACATCTTGACCGAACGATATAAACTCACCCACTTAACAGAAATGATTGATTTTTACATTTTTCTATAGACAACATTGGCGACCTTAGTAAAGTATTTTTGCCACCAAAACTTTAGTGCTGTAGAACATTTACTATATGTTATTACTAAAATAACAGCGATGTTGATTTGGTATACATGTAGAAGTTTAACAGTAACTATAATCACATTTTTCTATAATTTCGCATTTACGTGCTCCACGTACAATTCAACACATGTGAAAATCGGAATCTATGAATTCGTCAGTTCACAATGTATTCTAACGACTGTTAATGGCGTATGTACGCACATTTATTTTCATTGATAGAAGTGAAAGGTATCGTTTGTTCCCTATGTCACATTGCTTTTTATAATATGTAATAGGGATACGCCTTTACAAACATTCTACACCATTTTGTGTATTACTGTAAATTCTGAACTTTTATTATCACATTGTTGTGCTTATGCAAAAGTATATAAAACGTTTTGCATCAACTAAGCTCCCACCAATTAGTTAAACATGAATTCGTAAGGTCGTGAGATATATAAAACTGCCTGCAAAAAATTACTGTTATCCACCCGGTAGATTTCGTACAAAAATTTAAAACTTAGAGTTTTCACATTTTGGAATGAACTACAGTTTCATAGCAATGATTGTTACTGTGTTCTGAACATATTCATTTTATGTTCTCAATTTTATCCCTCAGATTTGTTTTTTCTTTTATATACTGTTATAGATGTTATATATGAATATAGATTTTATATACGTTTATGTACATTTTTATTACTATTTATAACTATGATGAAACTCGGTACTTTTGTACATGACCACGGCGTCAATTTATTAGATAGCCTTTGAAATTTTTCCTTTTTAGCCAGCCCCAAGGAAAATAAAAAAAAAGTCGATTTTTTTTGATCAATATAAAACAGCTTTAAAACAATTGCTTCATATGTTTTTCATTAATAAAAAAATTTTTACGTGTAACTGTAACATATTCTAATCTGGAAAATTCATGATTTATGTTAAGTAGAAGCTTTTTTGAAAAAATTTTTTCGATGGTCATCCCATTATTTTGGAAACCCTTAAAAATTTCGCTTCGGTAACCCCAAAACTCGTATTTTGAAACGACATTATTAACTCTCTTTATATAAATTTTCTTTAAAGAAAATTTTTTTTTCTGGGGCAATTTTACGTCTCCCCTCGTCAATAACCACGATTTTTCATTTTCTGCTAAGCCGGTTTGCTTTGACGCCCAAAAAACCCTGCTTTTGCGATCTTCCGTAAATTTTTTTTCTTTTTCTTGTGTCAACGATATCCAGCAATGCAAAATACAAATTTTAATTTTTTTTTTTATATTTCAAACATTATTTATGCCTTTGTTGTTTTGTCAGTATAAAGGAAAATTTAAATACCCCTAGATCTAGCTGTCCAAAGTAAACCCATTCGTCAGCGATAGACGCAATAATGTTTTATCTTTATCTCACTATTAATTTATTGAAAAGTCTCACATTTTTATTGTGTTTCAAATTAAAATAACTGTGAATCATTTATATCCTTTTAATTTTTTTTTAATTTAGGCATTTTGTTTTTAAAAATTTATTTAAATTGCACTCATTGCTTAGCTCAATGAAGCTTTTGTGACAAAATATCATAGCAATTTCAAATTAACTTTAAGATCATCTACATTTTCTTTTTTTTTAAAATTCTTCTTGACTTTCAATTTGTTAGTGGTTGAACTAAATGTGATCATTTTTTTTACTCAACAAAATAAATATTTCAAAAAATATCCAGCATGTTTGTATGTAGATTTCCATAATAAATATATAAAAATCACTATTCAAAAGTCCTAGAACAGCACACCATTTTGCAGATAAATCAAAAATATGAATACAAAAAATTTAAACCCCTGATGCTAAGTGAATAATTTCCCAAAATGCTTTTATTATTTTCTAAATTGTTTTTTGTGTGGAAATATAATATTTTGTCAAAGTTTAAAATAAAATTCATTATGATTTTCCATGCAACTGGGTTCCCCCTTGCAATAACATTAAATATATTTATTTTTATTTTAAACGAATGAGGTTTGGGGAATAAATTTACCCCGAAAGTGTTAAAAATTGACCATCATTGCAAGACTAAGGTCAATGCATGGGAAAATTAGAAAGGATATTATTCATTGAAATTGTTGATCTAGTAGTCAATACATTTTTTAAACAATCAAGAAAGTTTTTGACAATAATGAAAACACACTGGTAAATCATTTACCTGTACTTCAACTATATAGAAATTAGGATTTATACAAAGATCTGATTTGCTGTATCATTGTGTTTACTGTACAATTAATCAATTTTACTCAAAGCTCAGGTCCTACACAAAACTTTCAATGACATAAAATGTGCTTGTTCAATGTATGTTCATGTAGAAGACATGATGCAGTATTTCATCACTAATTATCACATTTAGTTCAACCACTAACAAATTAAAAGTCACAGAAGAAGTTTACATAAAAGAAAACGTAGATGATCTTGCAATAGTTACATTTGAAATTGCTACTAGACTATATTTTGTCACAAAGCTTCATTGCAGCTGATTGCAGCTAAGCAATGAGTGCAATTTAAATGGCACAACTTTTAAACATGAAATGCCTATAATTAAGAAAGACAATTAAAAGGATACTGAAATGATTCACTAGTTATTTTAATTCTGAAATCACAATACAATAATGTGAGACTTCTCAAGTAAATCTGAATAGTGTACAATAAAGATCGGGCCAATCATTATTGCCGTCTATCGCTGACGAATGGTTCATTTTGGACAGCTAGATCTAGTGTGGTATATTTAATATTACCGTTGATACTCGATACAAAAGTCAACTGAAAGGCATAAATAATGTTTGAAATATAAAAAGAAAATTAAAAATTTGTATTTAGCATTGATGGATATCGTTGACACAAGTAAAATGACGAAAAGAATTCACGAGAAGATCGCAAACTGCAGCGGTTGTTATGGACGTCAAAAGCAAACCGGCTTCGTAGCACAGAGAAATGGTAAGTCTGGTAGGTTATTGACGAGGTGCAGACGTAAAGTTGCCCTTAGAAGAGAGAAAATGTTTCTAGTAATGAAAATTTATGAGTAAAGAAAGTTATAATGCAGTTTCACGTAAATCGATGTTTATGGGTAGTACCAGCGAAATTTTCAAGGTTCCAAAATAATGGTAGTGACCATCGAAAAATTTCTTTCAAAATAGCTTCTACTTAACATATAATCATAGAATTTTCCAGATCTGTAGAATATGTTACAGTTACACGTTGAACAATCTGTTTTACTATATGAATGACACATATTTCATATGAAGCAATTGTTTACATGCTGTTTCATCGATTCGATCGAAAAACACAATGGCTGACTTGTGTTCCGTCGCGGACTGCGATGAAAAAAGTAGTGCAAATGACTAAAAGAGCGGTGTTGGTTCGCCGTGAGACACATACAAAATGATCTATGTGTAAAGCTAATATAGCGCCTGGTGGTGTGATTGAGCATACCATCTGTATCCTAAGCGATAGTGAGCTCGATCCCAACCCAAACGTACCTGGTTCAAAATCCGAGGCCGGCAGTTTAGAAGCAAATTGGTTCGCGTGGATTTTTACGAACGATAAAAATAGACCTCACCTTTCAGACAGCAATGGCAAACTACTGAGCGTATAAGTAATGTCTAGGAAATCGATTACTCGTTTACTGTGGTTGATGGCGACGTCTTGTAAAGCAACGTTTTCCAAACCGGGTTCCGTGGACCCCCGGGGGTTCGCGAGCTACTCACAGGAGGTGGGGTGGGGTGGGGGGTCATCATTCGCTAGAAGAAATACTATGATCTTATATTTTATATTTATGAAATATTACACATTTTTAAAATATGTATAAAAACAGTGGTAAACTGGTTCCTGTGAAATCAAAAGGACTCGGATCAGACCGGAGTCTAAATGTCTGACAGGATAAAATGAAAGATCATTTGAAGTTTCCAGCAGTCTGAGAACATTGTCTACTATTGTAACACAAAGATAATTCCTTCCTGTCCATTTTCATATATAGAAACAATTGGGGTCCGCTGCATGAAAATATATTTAAAAGGGGGGTTTGGGTAATGCAAAGTTTGGGAACCGCTGCAGTAAAGGATATGTCACAATGTTTTAAATAGAGGTTAATGGTATTAATTGAGTTTCAATAAATAACATTAAAATTATTTAGATATCAAGTTTGCTTTAGAATTATGTTCAATGATGGAAATGTAAACGTCTGCTAAAAATTGACAAGTTGTCTCATTATTAAAAAAAATATATGAAATTATCATTATCATTATCATCATTATCATATCACATTGTCGCAATAACGCAGCACGTGAGATTTGCCACAAATAGGCAATATTTTGTTGTGCAATAACATCTCATATTTATGATGAAAAACAAACAAAACTTTAAATACAATTTATCAATAAAAGAATGTTATTTATCAAACACTATCATTTTCTTTTTACTCTCACTTAAATTATTAGAATCAATGTCTGAGTAATACATTTTTTCTCGCACAAATGACAGGTTCCTTTAATATAACTGCAAGTGCCAGGGTCAAACAACTGACATATTACCTGTTGTAATGTAAGCTTGATACATGCTTTTCGTACAAGTAGTATGATTATATATATATATATGCGTTTAAGTGCCTGTGTTTTTCCCTTGGCAACATATGGTTGTGAGACATGGATCATTGACAAAGCGGCAGAGAACATCTTTAATGCCTTTGAATGCAAATGCTACAGAAGAGTACTTAGGGAATATTATGAACAGAGAAAAGAACAATTGCTTCTGTTCTGCAACAGCTTGATATTAAAGAGAGTTGGGTATTAAAGAACATAAAAACAAGGAAAATTAAATATTTTGGACACATCAAACGACATAGTGCCTATGAAAACAATTATGGAGGGAATGGTACCTGGAAGAAGAATGAGAGGAAGAACTAGAAGAAGATGGGTGCAAGATGTCACTGACGATTTGAGAATGACATTCTGCTGACGCCGGTAAACTTGCACAGAATAGAGTTTTTCAGGACTGCTGTCATGTGAGCCAAGTTCCAGAAGGAACACGCTACTTGATGATGATGATGATATATATATATATATATGTATATATATATATATATATATATATATATATATTACACACATAGAGATAGAGAGAAATATAAATATATGCATGTTCATGAATATTAGGAAGTAAAAAAAGTTAATTGCATATCCTTTACAGGACTTTGCGAATCAGCCCCAGCTGTTTAACGTTGTTTGTGATTTTTCTAGGCATTATTATGTTCAGTAGTTTGCCATTGCTTTCTTAACGGGTGGTGCCATCGTCCTTATGTAAAAATCCGCGCGAAACAATTTGCAACCAAATTGTCCGCAGCGTGATTCGAACTCAGAGCGTTGGGTTATGACCGAGTCACTATCCCCTACGCCACAGACGTCACCATTAAGAAGTAGGGCAAGTAAAATACGCTATTCTGTATTTTTATTGCAATATTTATATTTTCTGTTTATTGAAATAATAAATTGCTTTATTAATGCGTATTGACATAAATAAATTACGTTATGTGTTTATTTAGAGTTGACTACAGGCAGTCAGTTAATATGACCTCACATATGATCAAACAGGTCTGACATGATGCTACATTATAACTCAGTAGATGTGGAATTTACAGTGAAAAGTTTCTATATGTAAAACGTTACCTTTAATGCTATATTGATTGATTGATTGATAAGACCGTCATCATTGCACTTCGATAAGTAACCATGTGTGCATGATTCTTTCTTACACAGAAAGATCTCAGTGGCAGTGCACGAACTCCGAAGCACCGGCGAAGGTACCTAATGCTGTATTACTGAGAACAGTGAATACGTCAGTGTATGTTGTTTTAATGAGCACATGTCAGAGAGCTTCCTCGTTCCTTTTGCTGGACAGTTCAGTTTTGTTTCCTTTTCTGGTGTGGGTAGAAAATCCACAGGCACCTCAGAATTTCAAGGCTATGTGAAATGAAAATCGTGGCATATTCTTTACAGGACTTAGCTATCAACCACAGTAAACGAGTCATCGATTTTCTAAGCACCACGTATACGTTCAGTAGTTGGTCACTGCTTTCTGAACGGCGAGGTCTATTTTTACCGTTCGTAAAAATCCAAGAGAACGAATGTGCTTCCAATATTGCCCGCCGCGGAGTTTGAACCAGGTACTAGTGGGTTGTAATCGAGCTCACTACCGCTTAAGCTACAGATGCTCACTATATACAATATATATACATATATATATATAAAGAGTTCCCGTTATTGAGACCTTAAGGTATGAATTGTCTGTCACCTCCCATTTATATATCCTATTGTGCAGGAGGTAGGAGGTCAAATTCATTTCCTCATTTGTGTAACGTGGAGTGCGGATTGAACCACAACCCTCTTCAGTCCGAGTCGATGGGCAAACGATTACGCATTACGCTTATCCGCCCCACATGAATGTCATTGAACCGAAGGGGCAAAGACCCAAGCTCCGTTTGATCATTGAAGAAGAAGGAGTTAATTACATTGTGCTTCTTGAACTAATTAAATACACTATCTATTTCTTGCATTAATTAATTATAATGGCAAGCCATTTGATCCAGATCAGAACTAGAAACAGTGGGTTTACAAACACTAAGATAAAAAAACACGAACGATAACAGCTATTCTCATAAAGGACAAACACGATTATTTCCCATTCCAATGGTAATGCGCTTTATAAAAGCTACTCAGAAGAGACCAAGCTTAAATGGGAAACGAAATGCCAAAGCTATGGGACTTGAGGTCTGTCAGGACGTTTTAACATTGTTAGCAAGTCGCTAGTGTGTTCTCATCAATTCAGGTTTTTCTTAATTAGAGCACGACATTTCAGTTTAAAACTGCTGCTCTATTGTTAGTTCATGTATATTTGTATTTGCTGTCACACGATCCCAACGGAGTTTTTATTTGAATTCATGAAAAGACGAGATGTTTGGTTTTTTGGTGCATGCCTTCACAGAAATAAATAGGCGGATTGCATTAAAGAAATTGCCACAGTTGAAATAACAGATCACGTCCTGTTTTTTTAGATTGAAAAAGGTAGCATAAAAAGGTTAAATAACATATCATAGCCTGTTTATTTAGATAGAAAAAGAAACAAGCAAGAAAAGTAAACATAGAAGATTCAATGTTCATACCGTGAGGTAAATTTGTATCTTGACCAAATTACCTTCATTTTTATTCATGGGCACCACAATAGTCATGGGTAATAAACGAGCTGATAGATTGGGTTGCATGGCTACGATTTCAGAAGGAGCCTACAATGGACCGAAATGACATTCTTAACGTATTGAGTCTTTCCGAACAGAGGAGTTTCAGGGTGTGAATTCCAACCGCTGACAAGATGATTGAGAGAGATATGTGTCGATATTTATTCAGCCAGACAAGAAGGGCATACTAAATATGCAAAACGATTGATTAATCAACATCGAACTGGCGTGTTGGGTCACTGGACGATGCTGGATTTGTTGAGGCATAGCTCGGAGCATATATGGGCAGGTCCAGAGCGCTATGATGATAGTTCTCAAATAATTGATAACGATGGATGGTGTGCTTAACATCACGTCACAGGCTAGACGAGGATGACGAATAAAAATACAAAGAACAGAATAACTGAAAAACATATATACATTTAGAGACATAGAGACAAACAGGTAAACACGGAAGTGGACAAGACTGTCCAGTAAATGGATGGACAAGAAGGCTGACGTACGAGCAGGTAGCCACACAAAAAAGCACGAAAATGTTGGAATTATGTTTAATGGAATGTGACAAACGACAAGTATAAAGACCGGTATGCATACAGACAGGTAACTGGAAACGAAGAAAGACGAACTGTCATTGGGGAAGGTAGACTGGCAAGTATACATGCAGATAGACAGACGGACATACAGGAAGACAAAAATGGCATGTAGTTAAGAAGGCATACATGTCGACAGACAGACGAAAATTAGCAAGACAGACGGACGTACAACCTTTCTCCGCACATTATGTTACCAGTGCCAAACCTGGTCATTATGTTACCAGTGCCAAACCTGGTCACTGACAACAAATGATAGAAGAAAACTAGTCACGACAGAGATGAAGTATCTACGCAGAATGTTGGGTGTAACAAGAAGAGACTGTTTGAGAAATGAAGACATCAGGAAAAAAGTGAGTACAACATCATTACTAAACTTCATCAAGAAACAACAAATTAAATGCTTCGGCCACGTAAACAGATTACCAACACACAGTACACCTCAAAGAGCAATGCTGCTCCGATACAATGGGTACAAAGCAAAAGACCGGCCACGCAAAAGATGGACCTCAGAGATAACAGAGGCGACGAAAGACACTATCTACAAAGCGCATACAAGGGCCCGTTTTGGAAATCTCTTCTTGACCTGACGCTGTGAGGCAAACAGGATTCAAGAAAAGAAGAAGAGAAGAAAACGGACTTAGATTAGTAAGAAAGACTATCCGTGTAGACAGATATGCCTACATACAGACAGACGTACTGACATACTTGAGGGCAGACTGACAAGAAGACAGGGATACATGCATGCAGACTGAAGGACTGTCATTCAGGAATGCACACACTGGAATTATTTTTAAAAAGCAGTATGTAGGTATACATGATGGCAGATGGACAAGCACACTTGACAAAAGACACATAATATATAAAGACATAAAAAGACTTGATAGACAGACATTTTCTGATGGCAAGCACGACGAAAGACAGAATGGTAAATGTGGAAAGACAAACAATAGGCAGGTAGCCATGCAAACAGACATACAAGCATAAATAACGTCAGACAGACGAACAGTCAAGATAACATACAAGTTCTGAGGGCTGAAAAGTAAACTGTTCTGTAGAAGGACAAGCAGGAAACAGGCAGGCAGATATACCAGCAGGCACGTAGTCAGATAGGCGAGGAGACAGGAAGGCAGACGGACGTGCTGGCAAGCTAAAAAAAGCAGATAAGCAGTAGGCACGGCATCAGAACAATTGATAAAGGGAAAGGCAAACAGACAGATGAAAAGGCAGGAAGGCAGACAGACAAATAATCAGTGAGAAAGATAAATATCTACTGGAAAACAGACATATACACACACAAAATAGACCGACAATCCAATGTAAGATAAGAAAGATACATTGCTCAATCATCTACACCAATTGCTGTTCAACGTTTATATACATTGGGACGCATCTGACTGATAGGTGTGGAGGCGCGACCGCCATTTGACAAATGCAATACTACTACTACTATTAATATTACTATTACTACTACTACTACTATTAATATTACTGCTACTGCTATTGCTACTACTACTACTACTACTGCTTCTACTATTTCTGCTGCTACTACTATACTACTACTATTTCTACTGCTACTACTATTACTATTACTAATACTACAATTGTTGCTGCTGTTGCTACTGCTGCTGCTGATACTACTACCACTACTACTACTACTACTAAAACAATTTATATATATATATATATATAAAAGCCTAAGTTGAATGGAATTGTATATATATCTGTTCCAACTGTTTGAAGATATCTGGACATCCTATGGATTTGAAATTTGGCAAGAGGGTAGCTTTCATACATGGCAAGATATAAACAATTATCAAACTGCACTATTTGTTCGTTTTTATAACCATATTTCAACCTAACGCAAATGGTCATGAACATAAATCGCAGAATACGTGAAACTTGAACCATGTATTTTCGTTTCGGTCACGTGATCGGCACAGCGGTCATGTTGTTAATTTCCGGTCATGTGATATGCACAGCGGTCGCATGTTTCGAATACGAACATATTTAATGATTTGTAATATGTCTGTCCGGTGGCCAAAGTATTAGGTTCTTGTCTGTTATGCTGGAGACCAATGTTCAATTCACGGAAAGGACAACAATTTTTTTTAAACATAATATTTTTATTAACACCTTTGATTATGAGAACTACATAAATTTCATTTGCAACGATAGAACTGAATCTAAATAAGCTCAATTTGCAAATTAATATTTGTCAACTTTCACGGGAATTCTATTGAATCAGGTTTTACTGGCAATCGGAATGAGCGACATTTTAATCTTATGTAGTCAACCGACAAAGTTTTCCCACCAAGCATGGAATGAAAACGTATTATTTTTAATGTGACAGAAGCCGATTTTGAGGCAACGGGGCAAGTTTTTTTTAATATGCTCAATCTCGCACTGTTTGGGACTTTACAACTAGCTTTAAACTAAATTTCCCGTGCGAAAACGGGTAAAACTCCTAGTGTTAATATAGATGAAATGCGGACTCTTTGTCCAATGAAAAGGCAAAGGTTTGTTAGGAGTAGTAGTAGAATGGTTGCCAAATAAAAAAAAGATTGAAACATGAAAATCGTGGCATATCTTTAAGGACGTAGACATCCATCACAGCAAACGAGCCGTTGATTTTCTAGGCACTAATTCAGTAGTTTGTCATAGCTTTCTGAACGCTGAGGTCCATTTTTACCTTTCGTAAAATCCCACGGAAACGAATTTGCTTCCAAACGTGCCCGCCGCGGATTTTGAACCAGGTACGCTTGGGTTGTGATCGAGCTCACTACCGTTTGGGGCTACAACAGGGGGAATTAAGAAAAGAAAAAAGTTGTGTGTTATCTTGAAATCTGATTAATGTTAAAAAGGGCGCTAAGAATCTATGACACGGGTGCCATGACGTCCGTTGGCACCGCGTTGGACAGAGCTGGTCTACACTACCACAAATATACACACACACAATGGTAATATGTCTAAATCACGCAGTCACAATGTATGGTGGACCGTCTACTAACCTGCTTTTGGTTCTCCTTCTGCGTAGCGAGTCTGACACTAATACAGTTCCTGGTCTCCAGAAAGGCTCTCCTTTGCTGAACCTCCATTGGATAGTGAAAGTATACGCCGATAACGTTGGCACATATGTAGATAACTACATTAGTTATCACCTGGAATGAATAAATTGCCAGTATTAGAAGACAACCCATGAGGTGGATCAGGTTAACGTCATTTCTCAATGTTAAACCCAAAACGTTATGCACGCTTTGTATTGTATCAAGTAACGGGTTTGTATGTATGTGTGTAAGTGAAGCATGGACATTTAACAAGGCAGTAGAAAAGTATATATGGGATTTCCAATATGTGTTACAGAAGAGTCATCCGTATATCACGGATAGAGAAGAGAACAAATAGATATATTCAGAATGAACTCAAAATCATAGAGATCTGGATGATGTTAAAAATAATAATGTGTGATTCACTGTTCATGTAGGGTTCACAGTGCATGTAAGGTTCACTGTGCATGTAGGGATCACTGTGCATGTAGGGATCACTGTGCATGTAGGGATCACTGTGCATGTAGGAATTAATGTACATGTAGGGATTCACTGTGCATGTAGGGTTCACTGTGCATGTAGGGTCCACTGTGCATGTAGGGTTCACTGTGCATGTATGGTTCATTGTGCATGTAGGGTGGTTCACTGCGCGTTCAGGGTTCACTGTGCATGTAGGGTTCACTGTGCATGTAGAGTTCACTATGCATGTAGGGTTCACTGTGTATGTAAGATTCACTGTGCATGTAAAATTCACTGTGCATTTAGAGTTCACTGTGCATGTAGGGTTCACTGTGCCTATATGAGTCACTGTGCATGTAGGGTTCACTGTGCCTATATGAGTCACTGTGCATGTAAAATTCACTGTGCATGTAGAGTTCACTGTGCATGTAAAATTCACTGTGCATGTAGAGTTCACTGTGCATGTAGGGTTCACTGTGCATGTAGGGTTCACTGTGCCTATATGAGTCACTGTGCATGTAAAATTCACTGTGCATGTAGAGTTCACTGTGCATGTAAAATTCACTGTGCATGTAGAGTTCACTGTGCATGTAGGGTTCACTGTGCATGTAGGGTTCACTGTGCCTATATCAGTCACTGTGCATGTAGGGTGGTTCACTGCGCGTGCAGGGTTCACTGTGCATGCAGGGCTTCCTGTGCCTGTATGGGTCACTGCGCGTATAAGGTTTACTGTGCATGTATGACTCCATGTATAGTTCCCTATGCATGCACAATGCTACTGTACTAGCATAATGAAAGATATAAATGGCCATACAGAAACACCAGAACTAACTCAATCATACATTCTCAGAAAAGAATTAATTCAACAGTAAAAGAATGCACATCATCAGATTAGGTTCTGTCATGCTAATATTAAATGCTAATATTTTTATCCTATTTCTTAACTAATCTCATTAACAAAGTTTGCTACCCCTTGGCTTCTGTAATTCCAATAATTACACAGAAAAATATTATACTGTTTGAAACACTGTGACAAAAACGAAAAGAATCAATTCCACACACACACACACACACACAAGTCGGATGAAATTAATTAAGTTTATTTTGAAAAAGAAAAGAAAATGACAAAATATGATCATCTGTCTTCTACTGTTTCCAGAACATTATCGAACAGGATCTGAGCTGAAAGTGTGTTAATTATTCACAAAATCAACTACAAGATTATCCAAGCGGACCGGTGGGTGCTCAGAAGGTTGAAGCAGATGGCACAGTGCATGCACGTTGATGGTTATTATGTAGCTCATTGGTTATTCTTCAACTTTGAAAGCTGCATATCGACCACTTGTTAACCACTCTGTGTGATCTCTATGTGATACACATCTAATAGCGATTGTACGTTGTGCCAGTTATGCGTCTACAAGTAGGCCAGCACATCCGATTTCTGCAACGCATTTTATTTACTAGGGTAGCTTCCTTAGGCCCTACCTTAGTCGCCTCTTACTACATGTCTGGTAGGTCATAGTGTTACTATTCTTTGCTCTCCTTGCGAGCCCCGGCAACACTCTAGCAATTGGTTATTATTATTATTATTATTATTATTATTATTATTGCTACTATTTCCCTTGTAACGTTATACTTTACAAATAGTATCAGGGAGTCAGCCAATGGAACGAGCTGACACTTTGAGTCAGGAGTAAGCCAATGGAACGAGCTGACACTCTGAGCGACCTCAAAGAGTGTGGGTACAAAGAGGATATTCATGTAAACCAATCCACATCATCAAGGTGCGTATCCTTTATAGGACGTTGTTCTCTTTGTAGTACATCTGAAATTCACTCTGTCTCTTGTCCCGTTCACCCACTTCATCGATGGTCATGATCATGGTTTCTTTAATATCTTGTAGCCATCTTCTTCTTGGTCTGCCTCTGCGTCCTGGGATCCTGCCCTCTAGTATTGTTCTTTCCAGGCCATCGTGACGCTTGATGTGACCAAAATATGTAATTTTTCGGTATAGTATGTTGTTTATCAGCCAATTTTCTTTAACATTTAGTTCTTTCAGGACATCAGTGTTCTTTCTTTTTCTGTCCATGTTATTCATAGGATCTTTCTGTAGCATTTAGTTTCGAAGGACTGGATTTTCGTTCTTAATTTTTGACCAATTCACATCAACTGCTAAATTGCATATTCTATATTAACATTGATATAGCATATTCCATATTAAAATAGATATAGCATATTCTATATTAACACTGATATAGCACAGTTTACCCAAACACTGATATAGCACACTTTTACCCAAACACTGATATAGCACAGTTTATCCAAATACTGATATAGCACAGCTTACCCAAACACCAATATAACACAGTTTACCTAAACACTAATATATAAAAACAAAGGTTTACCCAAACACTGATATAGCACAGTTTACCCAAACACTGATATAGAAAAGTTTATGCAAAAACTGATATATCACATTTAATTTTAAATAACACTAATATATCCCATTTTGCCTAAATACTGATATAGCACATTTTACCTAAACACTACTATAGCATAATTTACATAAACACTGATATAGCACACTTTACAGAAAGATGTATATAGCACAGTTTACCTTAAAACTATTATAGCAGTTTACATAAACACTGATATATCAAAAATGTACCCTAACAGCGATATATCACATATTCCCTAACATCTGATATAGCACAGTTTACCCAAACGCTGACATAGCAGTTTACCCAAACACTTATACAGCACAGTTTACCAAACACTTATACAGCTCAGTTTACCCAAACCATATACGCAGTTTACCAAACGCTAATATAGACAGTTTACCCAAACCTATACAGCCAGTTTACCCAAACGCTAATATAGCACAGTTTACCCAAACGCATATACAGCTCAGTTTACCCAAACCTATACAGCACAGTTTACCCAAACACATATACAGCCAGTTTACCCAAACACATATACAGCTCAGTTTACCCAAACACAATACAGCACAGTTTACCCAAACGCTAATACAGCACAGTTTACCCAAACCTATGCAGCTCAATTTACCCAAACGCTAATACAGCTCAGTTTACCCAAACGCTAATACAGCACAGTTTACCCAAACACATATACAGCTCAGTTTACCCAAACGCTAATATAGCACAGTTTACCCAAAGCTATACAGCACAGTTTCCAAAGCTTTTAAAACAGCACATGTTTTCCAAACTATATAGCACTTTTAAGCACGCATATAGCACAGTTGACCTAATTACTTATATAGCAATGTTTCTATAATTTATAGCACATTTACCTAAAAACAATATAGACACATTAACCAAACACTGATACAGCAAGTTGTACTAATTACATAAGCAAGTGGACCTAATCAAAGATATAGCACAGTTTACATAATCACGATACAACAGTTTACTCCAAACACTGATACCGCCAAGTTTCATAGGTTTAAAGCACAGGGTACCCAAACCTTATATAGACGGTTAATTCAACCCGGGCTGGATAAACACAGGTTCATTCACGTGTTCGTGGCACCGCTCCGAAGCGGTTCGATGTCGCTTGACTACGGTGACAGTCTCGTAAGTGCGGTCGAAACAACCCCACTGTTATAACGCATTTCAGTTCCCAAGATTCACGGTCTGGACTGATCCGACAAAGTTAGATGTCCATGACACTGAGCGAAAGCTTCAGCTCAATGTGCTTCTGGATCGAAAAAACAACAACAAAACAAAACACTGTTATAACGCATTTTTCTATCATATAAAATAAATAACACGCCAAATCAAAACATGTCAAATCAAATTGATGAATAAAACAAATAATGAATGCCTTCACGGATATGTGAAATGTAATTTCAAATGAAACGACAATTTCATCCTCGCTCTAGCATTCTTTCTTCTATTAAAAAAAACACACTGGGGGCTTAATGGGAACCAGCAATTCTATATTTTTAGCCATTACACATCTAATGCGTTGTGGACAATGCCTGCATTAAATCGGGAATCAATTTCTTAAGTGGACTTTATATCTTCGATATGGTAAAATGTTGCAGCAAAGATATTCTTTGTCGGATTGTTATCCTGTAATTCTGGAAGCGAGTAAACTAAATACCAGCTAACAAGACACCATTGAAACGGTCTAACATCGTTAGCACACACCGGCAAACTTCACGGACTAACTTCTTCACCCACTGAAACAACACAGACACGTTACGTGCCTCGTTCTATCGTCTCCATTTTCTCTAATCATGTTCTCGTGGACACTTCCAATACCCCCCTTTATGTCTCCATCTCTCTCGTATTCTATAATTGACAAGTAATCGTTCTTCTGAAACCAAGATGAAGCCCCTCTTCGTTCTTCTTTGCGCGTCTGTTCCTTTTCATTATTTCCTAATGTTATGGAGGATAACAACAAAGAGAATGGCAAAGCTTACGTTAATCTCTTTTAAGTATATTATTCGTAGTTATTTAGTTGGACGCATAAGAAAAAAAAAGCAAATAAAATCGTAAAATGTGGTAACTACAATAATAAAGCGATGTACAGAAATCTACAAATCTGAGGTGGTCAGACCGGATCAGATCAGATCTGGAGAAAACCGTGGGAAGGCTGCGGTAATACTGAGTAAATTGAAGTTTTAGGACAAAGACACCTTTATATAGTATTACATTCATCTCATTCTTATATACAGAGATTACATAAGCAAGCAAGAAATGAACAATTAAATAATATTTGTATTATTTAATTATTCATTTCTAGCTTGCTCATGTAATACTATATTTACGTGTAATAATAATAATTCCTTTCGTACCGTTATACGTTACATAGGGCCTGCAAGTAATTTCTCCATACCGTTCTATCCTGGGCAACTCGCTCAAACTCAGCCATGGAGCTGAAACCGATATTTCTTGCCTCTCTCAGCAAAGTTCGATTCAGGGTATCCTTAGGTCGTCCTCTCTTTCTTGAACCCTTTGCATCCCACTTCAATGCCTGTTTTGATATTCGTTGATCATTTCTCCACAAGGTGTGTCCAACATATCTATATCTTCTCTTTCTTATATATATATACGTGTCTTTGTCCTAAATTCGAAATTGATGATGATGATGATGAATTGGCATCTATGTTTATATATCTCTTCCGGATCTCAGATAGCGAGGTTGATATGATAACAAGCTGCGCTAGAGAAAATATGTCATGAAAATTGTGTGATTCGAGGCCAATTTAGGTAAAATATTTTTGGTTTTCATACGGTAAGCGCGGTTGAACTACAGGTAACACTGATTCTTTACTTGGAGATCTAAATTACAAACACCTCTGAAGTCGTGATAATGCTCGCCTGAATGGCGAGAAACACTGGAGATTGATTAAGAAATTAAGCTTTCACGCAAAAATCAGTCAGTTACTTACAGTAGGTGCCATTACTACGCCTGAATACATAGAATTAAAATAAACAATCTTCCAGTGCCGAAGAGTAGTGATGCCCAGGAAACAGACTGCTTTGCTTCATCTTCCTGTGAGATGATCTGCGAACAGTCTTGTTTGACTAACTAAGCAATGATCGATATGACCTCTGCCGTGGTGAAGCCTGGCTGATTGGTAGATTTATTGACAGACCATCATCATTGCTTATTGGTTAATAACACGTGTACCCTGATCTCTATCTTACACTGAACGATCTCTGGGCAGTGCACGAGTTATACAGCACCGGCGATGGTACCCGGTATAATTTTAAGGATGGTGGCATTTATTTTTAATTTGTATGAATAAGTTTGCAAGGGCAGCTGTTTTCTAGATGAGTTACTCGTATCGATTTTTAAATTGAACACTGAATCAATGTTTATAGCCCGTCTCCGATATGACTAGAAACTCGATCCAATCTACATTCAGATGAGGGATCACTGGAAAAATAGCAAAATCGTTCCACATGGTATTCGAAGCATGTACTAGTAGAGGAAGAGATGAGCACTGTACTTTAACGCCACAGTGGTACGTGAAGCTTGATGCAGATATAACTACAGTACAAGGAGTAGAGAATTAGTCCGTTCATGTCTAGGATACAGAAAAGATGAAAGATGCAAGGCGTATGTGTGCTGTCAGGACCCACATGGGAGGCAAAGAATAGTAACGATACAAACTACACGGCATGTTGTCAGAGGCGTCTAAGGTAGAGTTTTGAATGGGGCTGTCTACCGTATCCGGTTTATGACTAGCTACAAAATCCAGCAAACCATGAACAAGTAAATACAAGGAATTTTTTTTTAAAAATCTAATCCTGTTTTGCCTCACAGTGTCAGGTTAAGAAGGGATTTCTAGAACAAGCCCTTGTGTGCGCTTCATAAATAGTGTCTTTCGTTGCCTCTGTTATCTCCGAGGTCCACATTTTGCGGTGTATCCATTTTATAGAAGTAACAGTGCTCTTTGAGGTGCACTGTCTGTTAGTAATCTGCTTATGTGGCCGAACCATTTAATGTGATATCTCTTGATGTAATATAGTACTGATGGTGTACCCGCTTTTTTTCCTGATGTGCTCATTTCTCAACCGGTCTCTTCTTGTTACCCCAGCATTCTGCGCAGACACTTCATCTCTGTCATGACTAGTTTTCTTCTATCATTTGTTGTCAGCGTTCAGGTTTGGCACTGATAGCATAATATTGGGAGAAAGATTATGTTGAACATTGCTTTTTTGTGTTCATGATGACATGTTTGCATTTTAATATTGGAAAATAACAAGATAAATAACTGCAAATGATATATGCAAGAGATAGCTAAAGATAGGAAGACTTGGCATGGGTTTATGTGGGGTCTATTTCTCGACCGAGATTAAAAATGTAAACGGGAGAGAGAGAGAGAGAGCGCGAGAAAGAGAATGAATGTCTTACACGTTTTCAACTCTACTGCTTATAAATGCTAGAGCCAGACAGAACCCATTAGGATACAATTTTTAAAAATGGCAATGCAGTTAGGGATTGTTTGAATGAGTTAATGCATCACAGCAATGGTCTGATGAATTCAGTCATCATGCTTATGTGTTCAATTTCATGTACAGTTGATTCTATGAATTCACCTTACTGAAAATAGATACCCTAGTTTTTTAATTGAGGTTAGACTCGAAACCGTCGCCGAATCTCCTGTGTTTGTTTCTGTAAAATTTTCAGCAAAAAGTAAGGGTAACCTTACAAAACGCATTGAGTATTTATGAGTATGCTGTAACCATGTTTAAAATATATTGTGAGCAGTGGCGGCTCGATATCATTTTTACTGGTAGGACCAGACAAAAATTTACAGAAAAATCATGGTTTTGGGTTAGGTTATGTGGAGGTGTTGAATGAGGTCAACACTGAGAAAGCTTTTCATCAATATAAGAAAGAGGCAGTCATCATTCTTCAAACATGTGATGAGAAAGGGAGGTTTAGAAGACATTGTAATAACACAATAATTAGAACAAATAATTTCTAAAATAATAAATACACGTTACTAAATTTATTTTTGGTGGGGACCGGCCCCACTGGCCCTTAATAACGAGCCGCAACTGAGTGAAAGGTAATTTGAGAGCGGCAGAGCAGCAAGAGCATTTTAGTTAAATCTACATGCTTCGTAGAAGCGCGAACCCAGGATAAATTCGAACGTTGGAGTGAAATATTTTCACGACTGTGTAATTCTCAGATCGACCCCGTCTCTGTTTAATACCAAAGAGACACTAGGAAATTACTACTGTCGGTGAGAACTTGATCACATCAGCCATCATGTATCGTTAGTCTATGACACATACGGGACCTAACAAAGTATTTCACACTACGCAACGTGGGAATTAAAACGGAAAAGTTTTCTTTGGTTGATTGATATGACGATCATCATTGCACTTCGGTGAGTAACCATATGTGTTCGATCTCTATCTTACACGGGAAAACCTCAGCAGTAGTGCACGGAACTCCGTAGCACCGGCGAGGGTACCGTTGTAATTTTGAAGATGGTAAAGATATTTTGCAGGATTACTTTCTTCTAATGGATTTTGTCTGGGCAGCAGACTTCCAGCCTGTTCTTCCGATTTCGAACTGCCAGTGTGCAGTACCAAGGCTCTTTTACGTGCTCAAATTGCAAACTGGACCTTACTTCTAGAGAGAAGGTTCCGATAATAATATAAATATCATTAATGAATGGAATAACTTTACGCTACCTTAGCTAGAGTGTTAGCTTCGGTCTATGGTTTGAAGGTGCTTGTATAAATCTTCTTCTTCTTCGAACGTTCCATATCGACCACTTGTTAAACCACTCTTTGTGAGTTGAATGTGGTCTGAGCCTAAGAGCGATTGTATGCTGTGCCAGTTATGCGTCTACAAGTAAACCAGCACATCTGATTCTGCTATGCTTTTTTTATTTACTAGGGTAGCTTACCTAGGCCATACCTCCATCGCCTCTTACGACAGTAGGTCGTAGTGTCACTATTTGTTGCTCCCTTAAGAGCCCCGGCAATACACAGGCGGAATGAATCTAAAATTAACGAACCGCATTATGATACAGATTGGGGTGTATGTTTATGGAGACTTAATTGGTGTCTTACTCGTCTAGATAAGATATGATATCACAGGTCTCCTCACAGCCAAACATGACATTCTAGATCTAAGAGACTTGAACAGTAGTATCCTCACATTTTGATACAGATGGTGGAGTATGTTTATGGAGACTTAATTGGTTCCTTACTCGTCTAGATAAGATATGATATCACAGGTCAACTCACACCGAAACATGACATCATATATCTATGAGACTTGTACAGTAGTATTCTCACATTTTGATATTCTAATGTACATAGGACGGAATGCATGGAGTGTTCGGTTATCGGATCAGAATACCCAAATAATGAAAAGAATTGGCCCTCCTACTTACGGCACATTTCTGCACAGTTCTTAAAAAGGCTCGTATTGAAGGGCTAGACAATGCGTGTCGTAAGAAATAAGGGTAAGTGGTTCGAGCCCTGAGTTTGGTCATTTGTTTTTTTTTCGGAAGCCACTAATACTTGTACACTGTCTATTTATTAATCATATTCATTGCTTCCGCTGCTTCATCTGGAGCTCTTGAAACTTCTTATTCTCATTTCCATTTGAAACAACACGGCTTATTATTATTATTATTATCATTATTATTAGTTGTTGTAGTAGGTGTTTGAAAGGGTTTTAAAAACCGAACGATTGACTCCATTGCACCGGGTTTTACTTCATACGGCTCGGTCCCTCTCTGCAGAACTGGCACGCCACCTGCCGAGAGTATTACACAAAGCACGAACTCCATAAGCAACAATCCTAGGGGTATCTGGAAAAAACTGCACTCGTGAAAAGAATGGCGCGGTCCGGACTCGAACCCACGACCTTCGACTTGCAAGGCAATGGGCTTAACCACTTAGCCACATAGACCCCCAGTAGTAGTAGTAGTTGTAATAGTGGTGGTGATTTATATCGTAGTAAAGTTAGTAGTAGTAGTAGTAAAGTTAGTAATAGTAGTTGTAGTATAGGATTCGTAGTGCTAGTAGTAGTAATAGTAATAGAAGTAGTGGTGGTGATTGTGGTCGCAGTATAGTTAGTAGTATTAGTTGTAATAATGGTAAAGTTTGGTAGTAGTAGTGGTAGTGGTAGTAGTAGTTGCAGCAGTAGTAGTAGTATGGTTGAGTGAACATGGTGAAACTGTTGCTGCTAACCTAACGTTGTGAGGACGTCAATGGGAAGAGGAAACAAACAAATGCCAGGATATTTGAGCGTTTACAACGTCCAGAAATTGATGGACTTTCAACAAACCCATTGACCCAGATGAAAACATATTAGTTCTTCCTATCACTGATGTGGCCGATACGTACCACAAGTTACTTTGGCAATGAAACTCAATATTTGCAGCCAGTCAGTCTCCCGAGTAGATCACATGATATTTTAACAGTGACTCCCGGTAATATAAGGTCGTACAGCTCAGTTGGGAAATCGGAAATTCCTATTTGATGTGGGTTGACATTTATCAATGTTTGATATGAACACTTGAGTTTATTGCAATTGTACTATTAGTCCGTAGTTATTTATTGATGAAAAGTATTATTAATACAGTGGAGCCTACTTAAGTCGAACTCTGATACGACGAATTGCTACAAAAGTACAGTTACAGTCATCTCTTATCAAAACCTGCATGATGACAAGTTTCCACAAAAGTACAGTAACGGAGATCTCTTACCAAAATTTACGCGTGACAAGTTTCCTAATTGCTACAAAAGTACAGTAAATGAGATCTCTTATCAATTTCCACGCATGACGACAAGTTTCCTAATTGCTACAAAAGTATAATAACAGTCTCTCTTAAAGCCAGGGAGCATTAACTCCCTAAGGATTGATATGTCAACATCAACAATGTAAAACAAAGTCGTTATTTCAACATCACATATACGTTCAAGTATTGCCATTTTTATGAAAAAGTAATGCCATGTCCTTTGTTAATTAACAAACAATTTGAAGCAAACTGTGCAAAGGGGATTCGAACTAGACAGAACACATAAATCTAGGACAGAGTAAATCAGGAGTCCATTCTTTTTCTAAGAATTGTAGGGTGTAACAGATGAACTGCATACAGTATGTAGAATATGTTACAAATACTCATACGAAAGGTAAACTACTAACACGTTACATTAAGCACCATCACATATAAACAATGTATAATGAAACGCATTATATAATAAATAAAAAGAATGCAATGTCACAGCTACATTAACAAAACAGTGCATAAAATGGAGTAGAATCGGGAGGCGATGACAAGGTGATATATGAAAACCAGACAGAAAGCACATAAAATTTCTAGTTTGAAAAACATTGTATTAAATCATGGACGTCCATATACATTTTTCTGGGGAAGAATTTGGTGGTGGGTGGGGGGTTTAAACAAGTATAGGAACCATTTCGTATGCCACGTGGTGTATTGGGAAATACGGTGTTAGGCCCGTATATTTCATTGACCGTCGGTACACGATGGGTGATGTGGTCAACATCACGCCAGCCGCTTTTACTTCCCAGTTCTTTTCCTGGTACCCAATTGAGGCTGGGTCGACCTGAGAACCGTTACGGTCGAAACAAATTTGACTACAACTGTGGAATTGAACCCGGACAACTAGCTTAAGAAGCGAGTTCCATTACAACTACGCTACTGCGTCTCTCAGAGGAGCGGAGAGGAGGGGGAGGGGAGCGGAGAGGGAGGGAGAGCGAGGGGGAGGAGCGGAGAGGGAGTGAGGAAGAGCGAGAGAGGGGAGGGAGCGGAAAGGGGGTGGAAGGAGAGCGAGAGAGAGAAAAACAATTTAATTGTTATTTTACTACGCGGATACGGAGAAGACCAGATTCAAATCACATCTCGAGCACCATACATAGCAATAATCACAAAACGGGCGATAAAGAAAAATTCTAACCTGAACAGTTCACGGCGACTGCACTAGCCATGCGGTCATTAAATTCCACAGGCACATGCCACGGCGACTGCACTAACCATGCGCTCATTAAATTCCACAGGCACATGCCACGGCGAACGCACTAGCCATGCGATCATTAAATTCCACAGGCACATGCCACGGCGACTGCACTAGCAATATGATCATTATATTCCACAGGCACATGCCACGGCGACTGCACTAGCAATGCGGTCATTAAATTCCACAGGCACATGCCACGCCCACCCCCCACCAAACCCTCATGTCCTACACTGCCCAAAAAGCGGCATTACAGGCTGTAACGACAGTCATGCAATTCGTAAAAGAACAACATATTAAATGGTTAGGACACTTGACAAGAATGCCTTGGTATCGCCTACCACAGAAAGCCACACAGAAAAAGTATAATGAGTACAAAGCAAGAGGAAGATCCCCAAAAAGATGGACGACCGCATCAAGAACAGCCTTACGAAAATTAATATCAGCTTACAAAGTAAATTGAAACAAGCACACACAAGATCACTACGCCCCCTCACAACACTTCTATAAAGAAGTAATTGGTGGAAGAAAAGAAGAAGAAGAACGGCAATCGTGAATTACAATGTTTTACTTTTTTTTTTTTTTTAAAGCGTGATGCCGACCCATTTGCTTTAACGTGTGGCCGCCCATGTATATAAATTGATATACTGAAAAATGTTGCCTGTCTTTGAGTTTGACTTTTCCCAAAGTGAATCGCACAACTGCAACCCTGCATCCCAGTTATCAAATCAATGATTAGGGCGCACTGCAGGTAAGCCTGACACATAATCAATGTACTCCCTACACAAAACTACAGTGAGTCAACAACAAAACCACACCAATAATTATTTTACGAGATACATAAATCAGCTGTTGTTTAGAGCTTGCTGAGCCAGTTTGTTGACACATGGTTTAAAAAAATGTATGTTTCTGAAAAGCACAAAAGTGATATCACTTCCTGGTTGGAGGAAAGAAAGATTTAAATGGTTATTTTTTCGTCGACCATCCGCCCGTGTTTTGCGGGGCCCAAACGGGCAGAAAAGAATAGCAACACTGCTACCTACAAGACATGTCGTAGGAGGCGAATGAGATAGAAGCATAGGGAAGCTACAATAATAAATAAAAGCGTCGCAGAAATCGGATGTGCTGGATTACTTATAGGCGCATAACTGGCACAACGTGCAATCGCTCTTAGGCCCCGATCACATACAAATCACAAAGAGTGGTTAACAAGTGGTCGATATGGAGCGTTCGTTGAAGAAGAAAGACGACTATCACTCTTTTGTTTGTTCATTTTGTCTTCATTTGAAGAATTAAAGCCCACTGATTCCAACATTAAAAAAGTGTATTTTATTGGTAGAGGGCCGCAGTAGTGTAGTTGTTAGTGAACTCGCTTCTCAAGGCTGGTGGTCGGGTTCAGCTCCCATAGTGGGCGTGGAATTTTTCCAGGACCGCGACGGCTCTCAGGTCGACCCAGCCTCAACTGGGTACCAGACATGCTCTGGGAAGTAAAGGCGGCCGGTGTGATGCTGACCACATCACCCATCGCGTGCCGACGGTCAAAGAAAATACAGGCCTAACACTGTATTGCCCTATATACCCCAAGGTATGAAAGGGTTCCTTTACTTTACTTTTATTTTATTGGTTATATTAGTTTTTGTTGGTCATAAAACAAAAACATAAGTAGTATTTTTTGCGGAGACAACACAGTGGTTTAGAGAGAACGGTAACGGATGGCATGGTATCTGGAGTAAGAGGCAGGGGGCGAGGAAGACGAAGGTGGAAGCAGAACATCAAAGAAACCGTGAACATGACGATGGAGGAGAGGGAGAACTTGCCACAGACAGAGAGTTGTGATGAATACGACGTTCCGCAAAGGGACATGCTATTACTTGAATGAATGAATTAGTACCACTGTACATGGAAGATGATGAAGAAGAGAATGATGGTGATTATTATTATTAAACCCTTTAACTGCTAAGGACGTACATATACGTTTTTCCCATCACTTCTAAAGACGCATTAACACGTCTGTTATTATCTCTACTCTGTGGGCTAAAGACATGTTAACACGTTATACATTGCTATTGTCACTGCTATAGGCATACATTCACGTTTGTGACCTAGAAACAAAGAGTAGCTATTTTTAGCACAGTCTTCGGAAAGTATGTAGCAGCGAAAGGGTTAAGATGACGATGGTGATGATTTATAATGATAATTGTGATGATGATAATGATGATGATGATATGCAAAACAAAAAAGCATGAATGCAAATTATTTTCGTTCCATGTGATCAGCTGTTATGTCATTTCGTCTCATATAACCCGCGATTATGTGGGCGCCACGCAGAACACCACCTTGATAATACTAAATGAAAGCGATAATAATTTTCAGTTTTATTAGTGAATTCATGTTTGAAACACGCCAGCATGTTCTTTTATTGCTTGGTGTTATTGATCAGAACTCAATGTGTGATATATCAGTAATCGATGATTGAAGAGAATAGAGTTCTGCTGCCTGTTAGGAAGGAAGCGTTTTCAATATTTAATACGAACATTACATATAATGTGAACGCTGTGAACTAGAAATATAATGTAGTAATGCAATAGAAAATAGAAAACTAGAAAAACGTAATAAAATCGATGATCATTGCGCGAATATAGGACTGTGTATCTTTCAGTTGAAGTGTGAAAAGAAGAGCATGACGGCATACGCATGATGAGTTGAAATGAGAGGTCTCTGCAAATATCGTTCATTTTGTGTTCCGACGGTTGGGTGTTCGAATCCGAGCCGTATCGCTCGGTTTAAAAGTGCATTTTTCAGAGACTCCAAGAATTATTGCCAAAGCTTTTGGGGTTATGTAATAATACTCACAGCAGGGGGCGTGCCATTTATGTGACGAGGAACCGAGTTATATTGGGAAACCCGGTGCAGTGAATTTAACTTTCGCTGCTACATACTTTCTGAAGGCTGAGCTAAAGATAGCTACTCTTTGTTTTTTAGTCACAAACGTGATTGTACGCCTATAGCAGTGACAGTAGCAATGTATAACGTGTTAACACGTCTTTAGCCCACAGAGGAGAGATAATAACAGACGTGTTAATGCGTCTTTAGAAGTGAATGGGAAAACGTATATGCTAAAGGGTTAAGCCATGACCATCAAATGCTTTTGTAACGAAAAACAGACAAAAATGTTCAGGTTCCGAAAAGGGCGCTGTAGTCTCAGTGAATACTCACATAAGATGGTCAGAGACAAAATTTAGAAAATCGCTAATCAAGATTAAAGATAAACAAAATGTCTGTTAATGTCCACGTGGAGTGCGACGTCATCTGCATATTTCAAATCTTTAATTATGTAGAGAACATAAGGGCCTCTATGGCGAAGTGGGCTAAGACGTTTGTCTGTCGTTCTGAAGGTTGTGAGTTCGAACCTAGACCGAGTAACATTTGCAATTTGTTTTTCTGTAGATACCTATCATTGTTGCTGGAGTTACGGAGTTCGTGATTTGTGCAATATGGCGTGTCATTTATACTCTCTAGAACTTAGACAATATTTGTATATACATCAGCTGGTAGTTTATGTGCGTGAGTGTGTTGTTAGTTGGCGTAATCAAACTACATAGCATTTTCTTCTTTCAATAATCCTGTTTTGTCTCACAGAGTTAGGACAAGAAGAGATTTCTAAACGGCTTTTATCTGCGTTTTAGAAACAGTCTCTTTCGTCGCCTCTATTATCTCTGAGGTCCAACTTTTGCGTGGACGGCCTTTGACTTTATATCCGATGTTTCGGAGCAGCATTGCTCTTTGAGGCGCATTGTCTGCTGGTGATCTGCTTATGTGGCCGAACCATTTAATTTGTTGTTTCATGATGAAGTTCAGTACTAATGATGTATCCACTTTTTTTTCCCGATGTCTTCATTTCTAAGTTGGTCTCTTCTTGATACTCCCAACATTCTGCCCAGACACTTAATCTCTGTCGTGACTGGTTTTATTCTGCAATGTAATGTTAGTGTCCAGGTTTGGCAATGATAGCATAATGTTGGGAGAAAGATTCTGTTGAACAATTCCTTTTTTTTGTTCACGGTGAGATGCTTGCATTTTAAAATTGGCGCCATGTGTCCTATTATTTGATTTGCGTTGATGCATATATGTTGAATTTCGTTATTTATTCTTTCGTTTGCTGAAGAATGGCATCGTTGTCTTCGGTAAACTATCATCATATTTGACTTTACTTTAACAGTGTTTACTTTGTTTGATCTAGAATCTAGGCACACTGCTTGAACAAATAATGGATTTAGTGTTATGTGTACACGACCGGAAGCATTGCAAGACAGGCACTGTCTTGAAACCAGCAGGAAAATAGGAGTAGGGAAGGCTCTAGACATACATGGAGAAGAGAGCTGGAGGCTGATATTAAAATGATAGGTAAAACATGGAAGAATTGAAAGGGGTGCAGGAGAGGAATAGATGGACGACGTTTGTTGAAGACCTGTGCTCCGTTGGGAGTTGAAATGTGAAGAAGAAGTATACACATAGATTGTAATAGACAATTAATTCATATTTTCATCTTCCGATTCTCGAACTGATTTCATGAAAATAGAATCATACATACATACATTGAGATAATGAAGACGATTGTAACAACTAACACGAAGCACTCACTATTTCCTAACTTATTGTCTGTTTGTTATGAGAAAGTAAAGCCTCTTTAAGCCGAGGGACGCTCCTTTCAACCAAAGGCGAACCTATTATTGGTATATCAGAGCGCGAAGGCCAACAAATATGACATATAAGAATGAACGCCTTTCGGAGAATCAAAAGTCTTATAATTCTAAGTTATTCCTGGCTTTCCTGCAAATTATCATCATATATATTGATAAGTTTATCTATTTTGGTATAAACCTGCATTATCTTGAAGAACGTATATAGAACGTTGTACAGCTACCGAGCCGTATAACGAGGTTTACAAGTTCGTGCGATGCTTAAAGGCAGCGCAGCGGCACTGATCTTTGATGTTGTCACAGAAATAATCATCAGAGCAGCATCTCCGAACCAGATCTTATTATCTGTTCGGTAGACCAGAATAAATTACATCAGACAGATTTGGTATATTTCCAGTTCCCAAGTGCTGAACACATCGCCCGCATCTAAAAGACGAGGTTACAAGATAAAACATTTCCCAGTACAGCCTGTGCGTGTTTATATGAGTGACGTGCGTGTGTGCTATAGAATATGTGTATCAATAGAAAGTTGGAGACAAAATGATTTAACTATTCAATGTGCATGTCAGTGGTTCCCACACTTGTTGAAGTCACGGGACACTTGAAGTCCTACAAAAATCGTAGGCGCCTATACACAAAAACTGAATAAATAAGATCCAAAAGAAAAGAAATACAGAAATAATTAGAAAATGTTACGTACTTTTTTCATTATTTAGTTTCTGTCTATGAGAAGCATGGGCCTGATGTGTCTTTGCGATTTTTTACCCTGGTGCCCACTTGCACCGCGTGCCGACCTCTGATCTGGGATTTCCTATGACTCATATAGGAATGTCACCGAGCACACGGGTGCGCCTGGGCAAGCCCTTTGAGAACCACTGATGTATACACTTTAACTCTGTGGAGACAATATCTGCTCGCTTATAGAATCTAGCCAAAATAAATATGCGCTGATCTTTAAAGTGGCTTTAAAAATAACATCGAAAAGGCCATGCTTCGATCCTACTCAGTGATAGCTTGCATGAGCAACGATATTGCGGTATGTCTCGTTATTTAACGTTCATGTTGCTGTTTTAGCGGTCATGTTCTGATTTATTTCACTTTCAACGCCCGTGTGTTGCCAGGGAGCAAAGAATAGTAACACTGCGACCTACAAGGCGTGTCCTGAAGTAGGGGCCTAGGAAAGTTACCCTAGTAGTAGGGGCTTAGGGGAAAATACCCTAGTAAATAAAAAGCGTAGCAGAAATCGGAGGTGTTGGCATACTTGTAGACGCATAACTGGCACACCATGCAATCGCTCTTAGGCTAAGATCACATACAAATCATAAAGATTAGTTTAACAAGTGGTCGATATGAAGCGTTTGAAGAAGAAAATTCACTTTCAACGTCTCAATCGATATAATACGTCTTCAGAATTTTGAACTCCCATTATAGCAAAATCTTGAGGATGCCTCTATTCTTCAAGGTTTTACGTTGAAATATATCTCTATCGCTGTTGGCGCCAATGACCTCAAACTTACTTCAATCAACATCTCGAATCAATCAATTAATTGGAAAACGTATGAAATTAAATACATTTTCTGCCCGAGTGGTTACCGGGGCCCAAATTTGGGGTGTAAAGAATAGAATCACTGTTACCTGCCACGCATGTCGTAAGAGGCGACTAAGGAGGTTTGGCTGAAATCGGATGCAGATGTCTTAAACGTGTAGAAGTCTATGCGTTTAGGGGCCTGCCAAACCAATGTGCAACGTATACACGTTCTTGGCAAAGATCAAACGTCACAAAGAATGATTTAAATTGATCGTAAAGAGCGAATGCAAAGAAGAAGAAGAAGAGGAGAAATACATTTTCAAATGGTAAAAACCCCGTATGTCCGATGTTGCTAGAAAATGTTTGATGTCTATAGTCTAAGACGTTGATGTGATACATAACTGAAATATCTGATTCCCTACAGTATTGCATGTCCCCTGTAGCCATTTCAGACCATAGGTTATAAAGTGTCTGCTGTCGCTTACATTTCTAGACTATAGTGTGCAGGAAGTAGGAAGGTCAATTCCTGTCCTCACATGTGGGACGTCGAAGGTGAGATCGAACCCAAAACTTCTATTGTCCGAGTCGATAGGCGAAAGCTTATGCATTACGATAATCCGCTCCATACGGTAGTTCATATATTTTTCAAATATTTCTGATGTTATAGATGTGACATTTATTTAGCATCTATCATCTTGTTTATATAAAACATTCTGCGCATGGAGACTGACTCTGACACGAAAACTGCACTAAGATGGAGTCCAGAAGGTAAACGAAAACGTGGAATACCCATGACAACCTGGAGAAGAACGATATAGCAAGTAATGAAAGAAATGAATCATAGCTGGAACATAATACAGAGAAAGGCAATGAATAGAGAAGAATGGTGTGTGTTTGTTGCTGCCCTAAACGCCAAGGGCGTAACAGGCTAAAGAGAGAGAAAGAGGATCATGTTTTCTAATTCACGATAATCACATCACCAACACGATTTTGCTGGTACGATGCTGTACAACCTGAATTAAGTTATGTTGAAAAATGTACAGAATTATAGAACAAAATATAATATTGTGAAACATAGAGCTACATACAAATTATTAGAAAGCACTAGACATAGAAAAGAAGGAAGAAAAAGAAATAGCCTGCAAGACTAACAGTGAGGATCATTGACTAATCATAAACAATTTCATGTCAAGAAAGCTGAAATATTTTGCTCATTTTAAAAATCACAGTGATTTTAAGAGAACAGTAATGGTTCATTAAAGACGAGGCAGGTGACGACCATGACGACAGTAACAATAATTCAAGTTTTATTGTTTGTCATATAGGGGATTAAAGCCCATTTAAGACGTTGCACGCAGCTTTAAACCTAAGGGGGAACCTTTTATGTGTTATATCAAAGCGTGTAAGTCAACAAACATGAAAAATAAAAATTAACTACTTTCGGAGAATCCAAGATTATTAAAGGCACATTGAACATGACGCTGAAAGAGGCAGGAAAACGCACAAGAGACAGATAATTTGTCAGGGGAGATATAACAAAAGCGACGATTTGCGAAGAATACGTTAAAGAAATACGCAACTGTAATCTCTCTCTCTTTCTCTCTGTCTGCCTTTTTAACCCAGAATGAGGCATAGGCCATCAACAAACTCATGCCAAGTCTTCCTATCTCTAACAATCTCCTGCAGCTCACTCCAGCTCTTCTTTATATTGTTGATCTCTGCCTACAAATCTCGTCTCCTTGTATTCCTCGGTCTCCCCTTCTTTCGCTGTCCCTGTGGGTTCCAGGAAAGGACCCTTCTTGTTATATTCCCTCAGGTTTTCGCAAAGTGTGTCCTATCCAGCGAGCGTCAGTGGTTTTTTAACCTCTTGGATCACTGGAATCTGTTTTGTTGTCTCCATAAGTTCCTTATGTGTGACCCTATCATGACATATCTGTATCTCTATTCTGCGCAGACACCAGCAACTGTAATGGGTGTTGTTAAAAGTGGATGAGAATACAATTAACATAACGTATCTATTTCATTCAAAAAATAAACATGTTGCTGTCAATTCACTAGTTAAAAACCCGTTCTTATAACCTGTGGTATATACTGGGGGATATGATGTTAGGCCAGTATTTTTCATGGACCAACGGTACGCGATGAGTGATGTGGTCAACATCACGCAGGTCACCGTTACATTCCAGCATCTCTCTAGAACACATATGATTCTGGGTCGACCTGACAGCTGTTAGGGTTACAAAAATATCACTCCAATTTGGGTATCGAACCGACACAATACGTCTGGGAAAGTGGTGCATTAAACACTGCACTGCCCGTCCGCCCGCCCAGCGTGTTCGTAGCGCGTTGGATTTGGGATGACAAGCCCTGTGAGTGCGGTTCAACTCCGCGGGCTGGCAGAAAAACCGCATGTTCTCCAGATTTACGGTGTTCGTGGCACCGAACCGAAGGGTATGATGTCCGTGGCACCGAGCCGAAGAGCTGAAAGCTCAAGTACTGCTGGATCCGGAAAAAGAAAACGATGTACTGCTGCAGATCTCTTTCAAGGCAATAGCAAATCAAATATGATATGTTAACCAGTAAAAATGAAGAACCCGTGTTCATACGACGTACGAAGTAAATTTAGAAATACGGCGTTAGGTCTATATTTTTCTTTGAACAACGGCACGATGAATGATATGATCAACATCTCGTCGGGCGTCTTTACTTCTCAGTACTTCTTTGTGACCCAACTGAGACAAAATCTCACTCCAACTGGGGATTAAACACTGGGGACACATCTGAAACAGGATGATTACTGGACACATGAATATAATCAATATTAAAATCAGCGCACATTCTAACTTTCTTTAACCCGGACCTCCAGTTCTCCGTGCTATAAAAGCTTCTTCGGTAATCCGCTAAATGTCTTCTCTCAAATATTTTCAGCTGCAGGACACGATGCCATCTTATTGGTGAATAATAACTGTTTAAAAATATTTTATAATGAAACATTTTAAAACATAATTCAAAACTCGTCGGTTTATGATTTTTTAAAAAGACGCAGAGATGAAGGCTCTTAGTAATGTAACATTATAATGTAATACTGGACGAGTAGGACTGGAAACTTGCTATGTTACATACGTTAGTTAATTTATTCTGACCATGAAATGCTGCACATATGGCTGGACACTTAGTCATCCACTTTCTTCTCGTTTTTGACTTGTAATGTGTGGGGCTTGCCGTGCTTCCATTTCTTCACCTAATGCTTTGTAATGCATGAGGATTCTATAGTGTTTCACTATGCTTCCCTTTCTTCACCTAATGCTTTGTCTCTGTCTCACTATGCTTACCTTTCTTCACCTAATGCTTTGTAATACATGAGACTTCTATAGTGTATCACTATGCTTCCTTTCTTCCCTAATGCTTTGTATACATGAGGCTTCTAGTGTTTACCCTGCTTCCCTTTCTCCCTAATGATGTTCAGGTTCTGTCTCACTATGCTTCCCTTATAATGTGTGATACATGAGCTTCTATAGTGTTCTCACTATGCTTCCGTTTCTTCCCTAATGCTTTGTATACATGAGACTTCTAATGTCTCACTATGCTTCCTTTCTTCCTAATGCTTATGACACATGACTTCACAGTCTCTTCTTCTCCACTTCTTCGGGTATGTCAGAGACACATAATGCTTCTACGGACTGTCTTCTCTCTTCTTCTATATGTCTTATGACAATGAGCTTCTACAGGACTCACTATGCTTCCTGTCTTTCCTTAATGCTTTGTGATACATGAGGCTTCTAGTGTTTTACCCTGCTCAATGCTCCTCTTTCTGTTTGGTCCTCCTGCACAATGTTCTATCTCAGAGATACTTCATGCGATTAATTATCCCTCTCAATTGTTAGCTCATGCTGTTCACTGAAATTTTGTAACCCGATCACAATGCATTGAGATCATTTTTCATACTTTGAAGTTTCTGTAACAATATAAATGGTTCTGATACATAGACTCTAGCGCTGTGCCCAATACCCTAGATAGAGAATCGTAGTACCTTTGTTTGTTCCCTTCTTAGTTACCTATTCGATCTACATAATCATGCATCTGACTATATAATCCTGCATCTGACTATATAATCCTGCATCTGACTATATAATCCTGCATCTGACTATATAATCCTGCATCTGACTATATAATCATGCATCTGACTATATAATCCTGCATCTGATTATATAATCCTGCATCCGACTATATAATCCTGCATCCGACTATATAATCCTGCATCTGACTATATAATCCTGCATCTGACTATATAATCCTGCATCTGACTATATAATTCTGCATCCGACCTAGATTCTGCATCCGACCTAGATAATCCTGCATCCGACCTAGATAATCCTGCATCCAACCTAGATAATCCTGCATCCGACCGAGATAATCATGCATCCGACCAGATAATCCGCATCCAACCTAGATAATCCTGCATCCAACCTAGATAATCCTGCATCCTACCTAGATAATCCTGCATCCTACCTAGATAATCCTGCCAGAAACAATCTTCCAACCCCCATTGCTCATGCATTCAAGCTTATCTCTTCCACAACCTACAATGGCAAGGTACGGAAAGTCGGTGAGTGAGTAGAATAAGAGTGACACACAACCTACAATGGCAAGGTACGGAAAGTCGGTGAGTGAGTAGAATAAGAGTGACACACAACCTACAATGGCAAGGTACGGACAGTCGGTGAGTGAGTAGAATAAGAGTGACACACAACCCACAATGGCAAGGTACGGAAAGTCGGTGAGTGAGTAGAATAAGAGTGACACACAACCTACAATGGCATGGTACGGACAGTCGGTGAGTGAGTAGAATAAGAGTGACACACAACCTACAATGGCATGATACGGAAAGTCGGTGAGTGAGTAGAATAAGAGTGACACACAACCCACAATGGCAAGGTACGGACAGTCGGTGAGTGAGTAGAATAAGAATGACACACAACCTACAATGGCATGGTACGGACAGTCGGTGAGTGAGTAGAATAAGAGTGACACACAACCTACAATGGCATGGTACGGACAGTCGGTGAGTGAGTAGAATAAGAGTGACACACAACCCACAATGGCATGGTACGGACAGTCGGTGAGTGAGTAGAATAAGAGTGACACACAACCTACAATGGCATGGTACGGACAGTCGGTGAGTGAGTAGAATAAGAGTGACACACAACCTACAATGGCATGGTACGGACAGTCGGTGAGTGAGTAGAATAAGAGTGACACACAACCTACAATGGCAAGGTACGGACAGTCGGTGAGTGAGTAGAATAAGAGTGACACACAACCTACAATGGCATGATACGGACAGTCGGTGAGTGAGTAGAATAAGAGTGAGAACCACAACTATCATCATGCATACTAGATAGCTGCTGGAAGACACTGAGTACCACTGAGATTGGCTGGAGATGTTGTCGATTCAATAACCAACAACAAAATACTCTTCTTCTTCGAACGCTTCATATCGACCACTTGTTAATCACTCTGTGTGATTTGTATGTGATCTGAGCCTAAGAGCGATTGTACGTTATGTCATTTTTGCGACTACAAGTAGGCCGGCACATCCAATTGATGCGATGTTTTTATTTACTAGGGTAGCTTCCCTAGGTCCAACATCAAACGCCTTTTACGACATGCCTTGTAGGTCGCAGTGGTACTATTCTTTGCTTCCTTGCGGGCCCCGGAAACATACGGGAGGACCAAATATTCCAAAATGATGATGACGACAACGATAATGATGATGATGACGATGTCACAACCTGGCTGTCAAACAGAAAACTAACCAGGGATATAAAGCATAAACTTAAGAACGGATGTGTATTTCCATCTGATCAGTTCTCTAATTCCAGCAAAAACTTAATGAAATCAACAGAGCATACGCCAGAAACATTATCTGAAACAAACATTAATAAAAACGTGGTAATATGCTAACGATACAACCTTAATAACGAAAAGTGGGGAAAAGCTTAAAAAACAATGTTTGTTACAATAATGACAGAAACGTCTATTTTTTTTTAACAAAGATTTTTGTTATCAATAACTACATCCGAAGTAGCAAAGAGATAAATGTGATAATGTGCCTATTTCTACTTCTTCACCCTTAAACTCCCAATGGAGCACAGGTCTTCAACAAACTTTTTCCAACCCTTCCTCTATCTTGCCATCCCTTCCAATTATTTCCACGTCTTGCCTTTCCTTTTAATATCAGTCTCCGGCTCTCTTCTCCATGTATTTCTAGACCTTTCCCTACTCCCCTTTTCCTGCAGGTTTCAAAACAGTGCCTATTCTGTAATGATTCCGGTCGGCCTTCTCAATGTGTGTCCTATCCATCGCCAGTGTCTCTTCCTCGGCTCTTTTTCCACTGGTATCTGCTTTTTACCCTGGTATCTGGAATAAGAATGCATTCAAACTCCACAGTATACAAACTCTTCTACAACATAACATCGGGAAAGCAGGCGAGAGGAAGACCACGAAAAAGATGGTTGGATGGCATAGGAGAATTCTGTCAAAGAGCAAAAATAACAATCACCCAAGGCACCAGAACAGCGTAAGACAAAAACAAAACCACGACGCTGGGCAACAGCCCGGTAGCAGTGTGATGACAAAAGACGAAGAAGATCTGCTTAGTTCTGTTTCTGAGTTCATCGTTCGTAATCTTATCATACCATCTCGATCCCTCTATTATACGTAAACATAAAGTATTTTATTTACTTTTAAATAATGTTATCGTTCTCAACGTATCCGACATTACGAGAATATACAAAAAAATCTCAAGATTCCACTATTCTTCTCACAATTACAAAATATAATTGAAGATCAAAATTGGAACTGAAAAACTAGTCGCAGCAAAAATGACATTCACCAAATAGAAAGCTTCCACGCAATAAAACACAATCAATGTAAATCGGAAAGATCGAAGTAATTTTAATTTATGAGTTACCTCTGATGACGTATTTGAATAACCAGACATAACGTTGCCGTTGCTTATACAGTGTGTTTGTTAAGTCTCACTACACTTTATATGTAGAAGAACGTGAAAAACGAAGTACATGACGTCATCAAAAAATGTGCTAAGACAAAGTAGTGAAATCAGTTTAGTTACTGCTATGGTTTACTGTTGTTTTTTGGTAAACTGTAAAGAACTAATGAAATATTCATTATAACATATGTTGGAAATATCCACCACGGGCTTCAAGATGCACCATCTTGATGGGACCATGCTTCTTCAACTTCACGCTCATTCATTTGTTCTAAGAAAGGTTCCAGAATGGCAGTCCGGTATCGATTGGCATTTATAGTGTGGTTGAAGAATACTGGCCCAATGTAACGTTTTCTACTTACGGCACACTATACCCGAATTTTGTTGATCGTGTAGAGGCGCTGCATGAAATGTATTGGGGGTTAAAGTTGCTCCAAATGCGATTGTTTGGACTATTAGCATATCAAGATAGATGAAACTATGCCTCATCAGAGAAGAATGTTACATCGAGAATTGATTTCTATTCCACACGAGTGGTTACCGGGACACAAATTGAAGTGTAAAGAATATAACCACTGTTACCTGCCATGCATGTCGTAAGAGGCGGCAAAGAAGTTGGGCATAGGGCTGGCTACCCCACACCGTAAAAAAACACTAGATGGCTACAGAACGGAGAGCGAAATGTGTAAACACAGGCTGAAACCGGACACATCGCCGAAGGATAATCACCAGAGCTCCAAATGGTGCTGAAGATGTGACGTAAAACACACCAATGCTAGGGCTGCATGAATCAGATTTCCACATGAATAGAATTTATGGGAAAATCTGGTACATCGGTCTGGGCGGTGATCGCGAGAGAGCGAGAGAGATTCCCTCTTCTTTAGTTAGAATATCTTGAAACCACGTGCAGTAGTTGACTCTGTGTTGATTGCCTCTCTCTCTGTTAGTTCACATAAAACAGAAATCCTGTATGAAAGAAAATGTAACTAGTGTTTGAGAATTGTGTACACTGTGCTCACTGACATGTTCACTTGTTGCTACATCTTCCTCAAGAACTTGGACTTTTCAGGATTCTGTCTTGGATATCTAGATATTTTTCTTCAGACATAGCATGCCTACCAGATCAGGGAGCATCTTCCACATTTCCTTATCAAGAAACTTACTCAACAAATCTTTAACTGTTATGCAATGATGAAGTTGGGAAAAGAAAACGTGGAAGACCAAAGACCACTCTTCGAAGAACCATCCAACAAGAAAGTAAACTATTGGGATGTAAAACCATACAAGATCTCCAACTGCTAGCAAAGAACCGTATCACATGGAGATCTAAAACCTCTGCCCTATGTGCCGCCTTTGGCACGAAAGGAACAAACTAACTAACTAATGGTAAAGTGGTTTATGTGGAAATCTTACTATAAATTGTTGAACAACCCTCCGTGTGTATGGACCGCCATTTCAAAACACTTGTTCGATCAAGAACATTCTTCCGTTGAAAACTCCTTTGTGTTTTAAGTGAAAAGAATTACTCCAGGAGACAAGTCATTCACTGCATGCATATTGCGTCATACTTGACTATGGAGCACATTTTTTTACGACGTCGTGCACTTAGTTTTTCACATTTGTTTTACATATAAAGTGTAGTGAGACTTTAAAAACACCCTGTATATTCCATCTCTGCAGACGCGTTGCCGTGTCCAGTATATTCTAAATATTTACTCCTTCTCTACTGTTGTTTATATATTCCAATCCTCGACCATGTGTTATTGTTGCTATATATTCCAATCCTCGACCATTTTGTATTGTCTCTATATATTCAATCCTCGACCATGTGTTATTGTTGCTATATATTCCAATCCTCGACCATGTTATTGTTGCATATATTCCAATCCTCGACCATGTTTATTGTTGCTATATATTCAATCCTCACCATGTGTTATTGTTGCTATATATTCCAATCTCGACCATGTGTTATGTTGCTATATATTCCAATCCCCGACCATGTGTTATTGTTGCTATATATTCCAATCTCGACCATGTGTTATTGTTGCTATATATTCAATCCTCGACCATGTGTTATTGTTGCTATATATTCCAATCCTCGACCATGTGTTATTGTTGCTATATATTCCAATCCTCGACCATGTGTTATTGTTGCTATATATTCCAATCCTCGACCATGTGTTATTGTTGCTATATATTCCAATCCTCGACCATGTGTTATTGTTGCTATATATTCCCAAACCTCGACCATGTGTTATTGTTGCTATATATTCCAATCCTCGACCATGTGTTATTGTTGCTATATTCCCAAACTCGACCATGTGTTATTGTTGCTATATATTCCAATCATCGACCATGTGTTATTGTTGCTATATATTCCAATCCTCGACCATTTTTGTGCTATTATCATCCTCACCAGGTATGTTCAATATATTCCAATCCTCGACCATGTGTTATTGTTGCTATATATTCCAATCTTCAAACAATAATTAACATTTCTATATATTCTAATCTCCGTGCATGAGTTACCGCTGCTCTATATATTGCAATCATCACCACCAGTACTTTCATTGTCATGCTACTTGTCGTCATACTAAATGCACTACTGGCATCCTTGATCTTTCTGCCGTATGAGTTTGCAGAGAAGGTCATACAACTATAATTATTGTCAACACACAAAGAATATATAGTGCATATTAATATATATTTCTCTTCTGTTGCATATTGTTTAAACATACACACTGCAAACCACAAAGCAGCAGCAGAGCTGGTTGAAGACTACCAGACGTAGAACACAGCAGTAGAGGAAGATATGAAAACTAAGATAGAACTGTAGAAGACCATCAGACGCAGACAATTAGTGTAGAATTTTACAGAAGTTAGCGTATCACTGAAGGAATTCTAGAAGACTACATGACGTGCAAAGATAATGGATGAAGTTAGTAAAGAAACTAGTGTATCACTGAAGTAATTCTAGAAGACTACATGACGTGCAAAGATAATGGATGAAGTTAGTAAAGAAACTAGTGTATCACTGAAGGAATTCTAGAAGACTACATGACGTGCAAAGATAATGGATGAAGTTAGTAAAGAAACTAGTGTATCACTCATGGAATTGTAGAAGACTACAAGCCATCTCATTGAGAACAATACTGATAGCACTGAGAGTCTCATTAACGTACCAATATAGGTCATCACCAGACATAGAACAATAGTGGTTGGTAATAGAGAGTATCATTGACCGTACATATCTAGACGATCACCAGACATAGAACAATAGTGATGAAAGTTAGACAAGATAATTTATCACTGACTGAACTCTACAAAATGGCCATAACTAGAATACATAGAATGAGAGTAGCAGAATGGAGTGCCTATATGAGTATGTGTATAATATATATACTGCATGTGTCGTAGTGGAATTTTTATCCGACCGTAATGGCGCTCAAGTCGACCCAGCCTCAATTTGCTACCAGGAAAAGCACTGGGAAATAAAGGCATCCAGCGTGATGCTGACCACATCACTCATCTTGTGCCTACTGTCAATGAAAAAAACCGGATGTAACACCGTATTACCCTATATATACCACGTAGTATAAAATGGTTCCTTTACCTTTACGTATGTGTTATTACTAAACAGTTTTTGCATTTTCTATACACCAGTCGACCAAGCCACAGTAGAATTATGCATTCAGGCCATACTATGTACTAGGAAAACGAGATGTGATGATACCAAAATAGCTCGCCCACATTAAAGAGACAGCAGTATCGTTAAAGTGGATGAATATACTTTATTACACATTAATTTATATACATATTTTACATACATATCAGTTGTTAATGTAGCATGACGCTTTATATGGATATATGCGTTTTCAAACAACAACATTACAGCATATATATATATATATACCAGCTGATTGTTACAGTATGTAACGAGCGTGTGTCAGACCGTGGACTCCCATAACATAAGGCCGGCTGGTTCAGGTAACAATTCTAGGAAATAAGATTACAACCGCCGCGTGGCCTCGCCTTCCAGTATTATTGTATAAAGATAATCCATTTTTAAAACAGCACAACGTACTAAATCAAGGTTATATTTGGTAACAAGTTTAAGTTTAACACTATGAAATATAAGCATCTAAAGATGTATGAATCAGCTGGCTCCATAGACTATTCAACCAAGTCTGGATCACACAAAAAAACACCAGAAGATTGGAGGAATGCAACAATTGTTCCCATCTGGAAGAAGAAAGGTAGCAAGAGGGACTGTACAAAGTATAGAGGAATAGCGCTACTGAGCCACACTGGGAAAATATTCTGCAAAATACTTGAAAAAGGCTCCGCCACATCATCGAACCACAGCTTAATGACTCCCAAATGGGATTCAGGAAAAACAAAAGCTGTACAGACGCAACATTCGCCCCCAGGCAGTTAGTAGAAAGGACTGTCGAATCCGACAAACATTTACACGTTGCATTTGTAGATCAGGAAAAAGCGTTCGACCGCGTAGATGGGCACAAGTTGTGGAAAATACTAACAACCTATGGGGTTAATGAACACCTAATCAACCTTTGCAAGAACATTTATACTGACAGCCAATGTACGATTAGAACAAATACAGGATTATCAGAAAAGTTTCAGTAGGATCAGGAGTAAGACAAGGTTGCGTACTATCCCCGCTGCTATTCATCACGTATATTGACCACATCTGTAAAATAGCTAACACCAGCGAAGGAAACAACCTCCGAGAGCTCTTAAATGAATTTCTTTTTGCAGACGATCAGGCAATCATATCAACAACAGAAGAACAGCTACAACAACACATTAACAGACTCCTGTTAGCATGTAACGAATACAACATGAGAATAAACATCGACAAAACAGAAGTAATGACATTCGCCAGAGAGAAAGCACTACCAATATCTCCATCGACAAGCGCCCACTAAATCAAGTAAAAGACTTCACGTACCTGGGGAGCATTTTTCAGCAAACGGAAGAATAACTAATGAAATTCAACACAGATGCAACAAAGCAAATTAAATGATAGGGCAAATGGCGGCAATTTTAAGATGCAAACACGTCACCATGAACACAAAAAAAGAGCAATGTTCAATCAATCTTTCTCCACATTATGTTACCAGTGCCAAACCTGGACGATGACAACAAACGATAGAAGAAAACTAGTCACAACAGAGATGAAATGTCTACCAGAATGATGGTGTAACAAGAAGAGACCGTTGAGAATGAAGACATCAGAAAAAAGTGGGTACAACATCAGTAATAGACTTCTAAACAACAAATTAAATGCTGGACAAGTAAGCAGATTACCAACACACAGTGCACCTCAAAGCGCAATGCTGCTCCGATACAATGGGTACAAAGCAAAAGGCCGGCACGCAAAGGTGAACCTACAAAGTGCATACAATTTCCCGTCTGTGCTATTCGGCCTAATGTTTCCGTGGGCCACGAACAATCTCACACAAAGATGATGCATTAAGTGCAGCCTGTTGCTATTACACAACATAATTTTCCCAACTTGCATCGAATATGCGGTGTCAAATTCCACACTAACTACATACAATTAACGTACTTACCTTTTAATTAAACGTTAGAACTACAATTCGGATTAAGTTTTACATGTTACTATTTTGTCTTATTAACACTATTACAATACCATTTTATAATACAATTTTTTTACTATTATTAGTATTCCTACTATTATTGCAATCGACATACGGCACCCGGGCCTTCTCCTCTTCCCCCATAGTCAGATGCACCACAGTATGTATAATAATGACAGTAATGGCCTATTTTGCAGCGGTTCTCAAACTTTGTATTATCGCGGACACCCTTTTAAATATATTTTACTGCTGCGGAACAGTTTCTATATATGAAAATCTTCTAGTGATAGAGTTATTATTACACCACATCAACAGCCAAGCTGGCTCTAATTTCTGAGACTGCGGGAAACTTCAAATGATCTTTCATTTTGTCCTGTCAGGCATTTGGACTCCAATCTGGTCCGGGTCCTTTGATTTTGAAGCGGAACTAGTTTACCGTTGTTTTTATACATGGATCTTTAAAATGTACTTTTCTGTTTGAAATGTTAAAGATCATAATATTTCTACAAGCGCTTGTGGATCACCTGTGAGTACCGTGTTTCTGGAGCCTTCAAGATAAGCACACAATAGTAACACTTCGAGCTACACTGCATGTCGTAAGAGGCGACTGAGGTATGGGCCTAGTGAAGTTACCAAATAAAAAAGCGCCACAGAAATCGGATTTGCTGGCCTACTTGTAGGCGCATAACGACCCAACGTACAATCGCTCTTAGGCTCGGATCACATATAAATCACAAAGATTGGTTAACAAGTGGTCGATATGTTGCGTTCGAAGAAGAACTATCTTATCAGTGTAACCGCAAAACTAGTTCAATAAGCAATATCCATAATTACTTAAGAATGTAGATATACACCGTGTACCAAGTGGACTGAGTTCAAATCCAAGCGCTAAAGGTCAATGACTTAATTAACAAAATTCAAGTAGCATGTCCTTTGCGGAACGTCAATTCCTCACATTCCGCCTGAAAAGCTCTCTGTCTCTTGCAAGTTCTCCGGCCTCGTCTAGCGTCATGTTCAAGGTTTCTTTGATGTCCTGCTGCCAACTTCGTCTTGGTCGTCCTATGCCTAGTTTTCCAGGGACCATGCCTTCCATTAACTTTCTCTCCTGACCGATGTGGTGTTTAATTGGCCATAACGGTCATCTATTTCCTTTCTTTTTGAAATTTCATCATCTACACCTTTAATTAGGACAATAGCTAGATGCCATATCCGAAAGGGGACGATTTCAAATCTACACTACATTATTGCCACGTAAACTTATTTCACTTTAGGTGTGATTTTTACACAAATTGTTCATCATCATTATCAAGTAGCTTGTCCCTTCTGGAACTTGGCTCCCATGACAGCAGTCCTGAAAAACTATCTGCTCTGTGTAAGTTGACCGGCTGCAACAACAGTCATTCTCAGATCGTCAATGACATCCTGCACCCATCGTCTTCTAGGTCATCCTCTCATTTTTCTTCCGGACACCATTCCCTCAAAATTATCTTCTCTATTCACTAGTGTCATTTGATGAGTAAATTGTTACTACATCAAAATCTAAAAATAGGACAGTTCATGTGCATCCGTTTAAAGTTCAGATGACGTGTAAAACGGCATTAATTTCCTGAGCTAAATCAAGTGACAAAATGGAAAGAAATTGATCATGCAAAACACAAGGGAAATTACTCGAATCAGTTCAGCGAGTACATGTGATGTCATTTTGTCTGACATATAATAAGAGTGGTGTAACTTTGTCCGACAATAGTAACTGAACAGGGTGAACAGTTTTTTAATATCCTGATTCATTGAAGTGGGATGCTGAGGGTTCTAGAAAGAGAGGACGAACTAAGGAGACCCTGAAACGAACTTTGCTGAGAGAGGGCAAGAAATATCAGTTCCATGGAAGAGATTGAGCGAGTTGTCCAGGATAGAGCGGTATGGATAAATTGCTTGCAGGGCTTATGTAACGTATAAAGGTACGAGAGGAATTATTATTATTATTAATAATGGTAACATGAATCGGAGATTAATACAAGATTTGATATATAACACGAACGTAATGACAGCAACAGAAGCAGAACATTCATATTACAAGTTCCACCCGCGTGATGCAGGGTGCGCAAGGAGCAACAAATAGTAACACTGCAACATATAAGGTATGTCATAAGAGTCGAATGAGGTAGGACCTAGGGAAGCTACCTAGTAAATAAAAAGCGTCGCAGAAATCGGATGTGATATCCTACTTGTAGGCGCATAACTGGCACAACGTACAATCCCTCTTAGGCTCGGATCGCATTCAAATCTCAATGAGTGGTTGATATCTAGATAGTTCTGTAGAATCGGAAGATTCCTCTCACCGTCGAAAGCAGCCCCAGGCACAAGAAAATCGTGACATCTTTCTGTAAACCCACATCTCTGAAAGTTTAATTGATAGCAGTGGCGGTTCGTCATTAAGGACCAGTGGGGCCGGGCCCGACCAAAAATAATGTCTAACGTGTATTTATTATTTTATAAATTAAAATATAACCTAACCTAAAACCATGATTTTTCGAAAATTTGTGTCTGGCCCCACCAACAAATATGAACACGAGCCGCCACTGATTGATAGCATTAAATGCTCATTTATTGTCGATGACTCACTTTCACCGTCCTCATTGAAGCATAAAGATGAGAAAATATTTGTATGGTACGACCATGTAAAAGAAAAGCACGATTCTAGCATATATCAACGGAACATTCCTGCACATAAGTATACTGTTCGCGTGTACATGCGTTAAATTAATCCCTTCTATAACAACGTGCCATCACTTCATGTATTCATGACATGGTCTACCAAAACTATTATACTATTTCCTATTATCATTTTCTCTCAACAATTCCAAGCCGTTCTGTTCTCTTCTTCCTGCGCTATCCATATTTCCTAATGCTACTGAATATTTAGAAACCCAAGTTCTTCCTCTGAATTGTCGTTGTATATAAAATAAATAAAAATATTTAACAATATACAATATGATGATACTACAAGATAGGAGTGTAATACAACCAACCAAGCATGCAATAGAAAGAGATCATGTACTAAAGCCAGGGGAAGACCAATAAAAAGATGGATAGACAATATCAAGACCACACTAAATAAACACGGATATAATACAACGAGGGCAAGTTATCTGACTCTGGAACGTAAATTAAAGCTTCAAACCCTGCGCGTTATGGCAAGAGTGAACAACAATTCCATCATCCACCTGGGGAAAGACAATAGACAGCAGACAAGAAAAGAAAAATAACATTGTATGATATTACTTCTTGAAAGATTACAATTATTAGTTATATAAGAACTATCATCATAGAACTCTGGACATGTCCATAGGTGCTCCGATTATCTGCCTACATAAATCCAGCAGCGTTCAGTGGCCCAACATGCCAGTCTGATGTTGAGTAATCAACATAGAACTCCGGACGTGCAAAAAGGTGCTCCGATTATCTTCCGACACAAATCCAGCAGCGTCCAGTGGCCCAACATGACAGTCTGTTATATAAGAAATATCATCATAGCTTTCCGGACGTGTCCATAGGTGCTCCGATTATCTGCCTACACAAATCCAGCAGCGTCCAGTGGCCCAACATGACAGTCTATTATATAAGAACTATCGTCATGGCACCCCGGACATGTCCATAGGTGCTCCGATTATCTGCCTACACAAATCCAGCCGCGTCCAGTGGCCCATCATGCCAGTCTGACGTTGACTATTTAATTTTATTTTTGCATATTTGGTATGTCGTTCTGTTTCTCGCTGTACTAATATCGACAGCCATCTCTCTCAAGAGTTCTGTTTTATTATACTTCCTATTTTAACGAAATATTAAAAGATAGATAAAACAGACGTATTTTCATTCAAGTCACACCCATATGTGTTGGGTCCCTATCAATTAGCTCAAGATACCAGCGGCAGAACACTTACTCAGTAGGTCCTACGTCAATTTCAGACGTTCCAGAACTCAGACAATCCTAGAACCACTTTAACAATTGAATAAGCTCAGAAAACCACTTACTGGAAGATATATATTATGTATTAGTGTACAAATCATATCTCTCTCTTTCTCTCTCTCGTACACAGATAATGCGTACACTTAAAAATTATGCCCTTGTTATTATTGCTAATTAATATTACTATCTTAATCAGGACTGTCGAAACACATAAAAACAAAGTATTGTAGTCTTACATGATACAAAAGCAATAACAATACACAGCAACGTTTCGACCAAAAGGCCTTTATCAAGCAAAGGATACAATTGAAGGGAAGAATTTTACTTCTCACACAGCACACACATGTAGCATCAAACAATAATATTTTAAGGCAGTTGGGAACTTATTGTTTGATTCTACATGTTATGTGCTGTGTGAGAAGTAAAACCTCTTCACTTGTATCCTTTGCTTGATAAAGGCCATTTGGTCGAAACGTTGCTGTGTATTGTTATTGTTTTTGTAAAACTACAGTACTCTGCTTTTATGTGTTTCGCCATTGCTACATTACTGCAGTCTTCCCTTATACCGATACTAATCAGGTCTGTCCATCAACTACAGGTAAGGTTTCACAAACAGAAAACCAAAGTACCGATCTACTGAGTTATAACGTGCATGGACGTAGATCTGATTGGACATATGTGAGACCATCAGAACCAACTCTTGTCAAATGCAATAAACCTAAACGACTTGTAAAGTAGCAGAAATCAAGATACGTAGAGAAAAATAAATATGAAATGTATGTCTATTATTGTTGTTTGCGATCCACGAGGGAGTGCAAATCTTACATTTGATTTTTCTTGTGTGTGCAGAAATTGAATCATGTGATTTCGACTCTTTTTAGATCTTTATCCTGACGGATCTTTCTGATGGCGTAATTGTTCAGAGATTGTTTTTAAATCCCGGAGGTATGGCATGAATGTGGCGCAGGATGGAATGATACGATCTCAGCCATAATGTAACTATTGTTGATTAAATACGTTTACTGCAAAAATGGCACTGACTCTATGGAGCCAAAACTGGATGTGACGATATTCTGTTGTGACAAACTAGTAGGTTGATTGATAAAACAGGAGGTTTCAATCTCAAAAATGTTAAGTTCGATGATGACAATTCAAAGAGCAAAGAAAGGAAACCAAAATAGCAACTTTAGAAAATAGTCAGTCCCCTAATAGGAAGGTTAAAAAACTAAAGTAAGGGATCATTATTAGTAAAAACAAATTTAGACGTTCTGCGAGGAGAGCGACGTTCTGCAGAAGACACAGAGCGAGAGAGAGCGAGAGAGAGGAGTGAGAGAGAGAGAGAGAGCGAGAGAATGAAGGAGAAATGAATGAACTAGCAGGCAATAAGAGGTGTCAATGACACATAAAAAATTGCACCATTATTATTAACATATTTTCAGGCGGTCCGTGATGAGAGCGACATTCTGCAGAAGACAGAGAGAGAGAGAGAGAGAGAGAGAGAGAGAGAGAGAGATGAGAGAGAATGAGGAAGAAAGGAGAATTAAATGAACTAGCAGGCAATACGAGGATGCAATGACTCGTCAAAATATGGCCCCATTATTAGTAAAATAAATTATGGCGGTCTGCGATGAGAGCGGCATTCTGCAAAAGACATAGAAAGAGAGAGAGAGAGAGAATGAATGAATGAAGGGAGAAATGAATAAACTAGCAGGTAATAAGATGATGCAATGACGCGTAATAAAATGGCACCATTATTAGTTGTTTTTTTCAGGCGATCTGCGATGAGAGGGACATTCTGCAAAAGACACACACACACACACACACAGACAGAAAGAGAGTATGAAGGAAGAAATGAATAAACTAGCAGGCAATAAGATGATGCAATGACTGGTAAAAAAAATGGCACCATGTCACAGGTGGACGGCTGAAAGACTTGCAAAAATGAAAGTGAAAGATCAATAATAAGATGAAAGAGAACGATGGAAACTGTGATGAAAGTAACATGAGATCATGAAAAGAAACGACCTTAATTACTAACAGGACGGAAATGTCAGATTCAGAGACGGGTTGTGTAGAACAAAAATAACAACTGGAGAAATTCAACATGAGCGAGGCAAGAACAATTAGAGTAATGAAAACGTGAGGAAGTGCAGGCAAGAAAAAATAATTTAAAAAAAAAAACGATATAGACTAGTCTGAAAATTGCATATAATAGAATAGAGAATGGATACATGAAATATAAGTACAGAAAAAAAAATAATTACAATAAGAACTTCAACAGATACAAATGCTGGGAATAATAAAATAAATATATACATAGGGATAGTGTGTTAACTCCTTAGTGCTTTGGAGCGGATATACTGACTCCCAGTGTTTGTTAAGATGGCGCAAAGCCAGTACAGTGGCGTATGTCTGTATGTATTGCAATATGAATGCGTCTGGAGATAGAAACAATTACGGAGTGAAAGGATTAATATATATCAACTGCCCAGGCTAGGAAAAGTGGAGAGGACACTTTATCATTGCTTTCGGTCCCGGGCACAATACGGAAACCAACAGTCACGGGTTGCATATCATCCCAAAAGGCCATATTTATATAATAATAATAATAATTCCTCTCGTACCGTTATACGTAACATAGGGCCTGCAAATAATTTCTCCATACCGCTCTATCCTTGTCAATTCGCCCAATCTCCTCCATGGAAATGAGACCGATATTTATTGCCTCTCTCAGCAAAGTTCATTTCAGGGTCCCCTTAAGTCGTCCTCTTTTATATATATATATATATATATATAGCTTGATATTGCTAGTTCCTTTGCCTTCGACACAGCCATACTGTTCATCACCAATTTCTGATCGTATTCTATATCTCAATATTCTCATCAATATTTCTTGCGCTCTTATGCTCAGATCGCATACCAATCACAAAGAGTGTTTGAGAAGTGGTCGATATGGAGTCATCGAAGAAGAAGAACTATATTTGCCACATGGCCCATATTTCGATGATGTTAAAAATAAAAAGCCGTCGGCTTGCTATGATAGTGTAATTAATATCGATTACATCATGCGTAGAATTGTCATGTATCCTATACCTGTCCATGTATTCATGTGATATTCTCAAAGGTGTAACACATAGAGGTTGTATGCCCACAGTCTGTACAATATGTGTAACAAAAGAATAACGAAGTTGTGTTCATTAAATATATATTGCTGTCAATCCAGACACTTATGTCAAAATTGGTATTCATGACAAACTTAACACACAAACACTGTATGAAGTCTTCTTGTTCTTTTTCTGTTGTCACCACACTTTTATTGGGTTTTATTACCCAGTGTCTTTGTTTTTTGCCTTTGTCTTGAGCTGTTCTAGTGTCTTGGGCGATAGTTATTATTTGCTTTCTGACAGCTTTATGCTATGACATCGACTCATCTCTTTCGTGGTATTCCTTACTCCTTTCCTGATGTTCTGTTGTAGAAGACTTTGTTTATGGTGTTGTTTGGTTAAATTCTTATTAGGTGGACCAACCACTTCTTTGTTTCACAATGTAATACTAGCAAGTTTACGTCCCAACTTTCTTTCTTAAGCTGATGTTGGTGACTTTTTTGTGTTTTTGGTAACTTTTCGTTGGCAAGTGTATGCAGTTATATCTAATAATCTTTCACTACAACATTCTTCTCTTCTGTCATTCCTTTTCTTAACTTCTTTCTTAGCTTCACTGAGTCGGCATTTAAAATACGCCTAGATTGATTACCATCGCCCGAGTGGTTACCGGGGCCCAATTTTGGGGTATAAAGAATAGAACCACTGTTACCTGCCACGCACGTCGTAAGAGGCGACTAAGGAGGTTTGGCTGAAATCGGATGCACATGTCCTAAACGTGTAGAAATATATGCGTTTAGGGGCCTACCAAACCAATGTGCAACGTATACACGTTCTTGGCAAAGATCAAACATATCACGAAGAGTGATTAAAATTGGTCGTAAAGAACGAACGCGAAGAAGAAGAAGATTACCATCAACTGGTGTCTGACAGAATAGAAGGACTGAGATGATATGATATGGTCTCAAATGAGGAGCTTATGGAGAGAACGAGAAAAACCACAGGGGCAGAAGTGAAGAGAAGACACTGGGCTGGGTAGATACACCTTGAAAAACCAGAGGGGAATATAACAAGAATTCAGGAAGCCGCAAGGAAATCGAAAGAGAGGAAATCATATACCTACACGGAAAAGAGTGTCGAAGTCATAGATTAATGATATATAGAAGACCTGGAAGGAACTGCAAAGAGACAGCGAATGATATGAAAACTTGGTATGAGTTGGTCGAAGACTTATTCAAGTATTTAGAGCATATGAAGACCATGAGAATGTACAAGAGTCAGGCGAATATAAGACGCCTGTATGAGTGGTACGAACACTATTGCAAAGTGTTACAATGGGCTGCTACGGCAGAAGTATGATTCTCAGATATTGCACCAGGTTTACAATGCGGCTCGTACGGCGAATGACTCTGGATTTCACACCGGGTTTACACATGCGGCTCCGTCCTATCGGCAGAAATGGCACGATATCTAACGAGAATATTGCACACCGGGTTTACACATGCGGCTCCGTCCTATCGGCAGAAATGGCACGATATCTAACGAGAATATTGCACACCGGGTTTACACATGCGGCTCCGTCCTATCGGCAGAAATGGCACGATATCTAACGAGAATATTGCACAAACTACAGACAACAATCTTAACGATCTCATGACAAAGCTGCACTGTGGTCATCCGGATTCGAACCCCATCTTTCAGAACGACAGAAAAAAAACCTTAACCACATGATTATTTTTTTTCGACCCAGAAGAACTTGAGCTTTCAGCTCTTCGGCTCGATCCCATGGACATCGTAAACCTTCGGTTCGGTGCTACGAACACTGTAAATCTTTAGAACCTGTAGCTTTTCTGCCAGCACGCGGAATTGAACTGCACTCACAGGGGGCTTGTCACCTGTCGTCCAACGCGCTACGAACACTTCGCTATAGATACCGCTATTATGTGTATATTACAATATACATATATGACAATAATACAGAGAGATCTGAAAGTAAAAAGTAAACACCTATCAATACTTGTGTGTTTCAAAGTTTACATACCAAGTCTTCGATAAAGTTCGTTACAAACATCTAACAAACAGAATAGAGAGCATGAATATTGACAGTGAAAATGTAAAATATATTGACAACAAACATAAGCTATAAGACTAGTTACACAGAGACGAGATTTCCAGCAAATAAAATGTAGTTATGGCAAGGATGCGTACTATTACCTGATCTGTTATATATGTGTACAGCGAAACCACTGTGAGACCAATATATAAAATAGCTGGAATAGAAGTAGGTGGAATAAAATAAATAACTTGTGATATACTGAAGGAACTATAGTGACAGCGATGGATTGAGTGATTGATTGATACGACCCTCATCATTGCACTTCGGTGAGTTAACATATTTGCTTCGATCTCTTTCTTACACAGAAAGATCTCAGCAGTAGTGCATGAACTCCCTAAAACCGTCGAGGGTCAGTGGCAGTGGCGGCTCGTGATCATTTTTGTTGGCGGGGCCAGACAAAAATTTGCTGAAAAAATCATGATTTTAGGTTAGGCTATATTTTAATTCATAAAACAAATACACGTTACATATTATTTTTGGTGGGCTCGCCCACTTGTCCCTAATGACGAGCCGTCATTGGTCAGTGGTATAATTTAAAAGATAGTGAGGATATTTTGTAGGAATTTTATTTTGAAACTTTTCTAATGAATTTTGCCCGGCCTGGAACATCGAGGAACATTGGCTCATAAACAATATGATATCAGTTTATTAGCAGCTGAAATATGTCCATCACAATAAACATCACAGTGTGCTAGAGAGAAAGAAATAATCGAGAACTTAGTTCCTGGAAGATGAAGCAGGGGACCACCAAGACGATGGTGGCAATCAGACATTAAGGAATGCTTGAACACAGTGATGGAGAACTGACTTAAAATTCGAGTGTCTTTCATGTGATGAAGGATTATTGAGAAAAGGATGTGATGTGACCGACATTCGTGAAAAGAAATGTAACAGAAATAGAGTAATAAGATCAGTGGAAACGAGTGATCAAAGATCCAAACTTAAATAGCAAGACGACGAAAGTTATGCTCACCTAAAAATACATGAACCATCAAAACTTATGATCAAAATAAATGGAACATTGCTAACACAAGTCAAGCAATTTAAATAATACATTGGAACTTTGGTAACAGATCAGTAATCAGTTATTTGTGGACTACCATCATATCACTCCATACATGTTCATATGTGTTTCTATCCTCGCCTCAACAGATTCAGCAGCGTCCAGTGGCCCAACACGCCAGTCTGATGCTGATTAATAAAAATTTTACATATATGGTCTGTCATTCTTTAACTTGCATAACCAATATCGACACCCATCCCTCTTAAACTGGTCAGCGACTGGAATTTACAACCCTGAAACTAATCTGCTCGAATAGGCCCAATGCGTTGAGAATGTCATTTCGGGCCATTGCAGTGCCCTCTGATATCGTTGCTATGCCAGCCGATCTATCCGCTTGTTCATTACCTCTGACCTCGGCGTGCCCAGAACGAAAATGAAGGCGATTTTTCTGATCTCTGTCTGTGCCAGTACCTCCACCCAGCGTCGTCTCACATTCCTTGTTCGATCATCAGATTGATTGATTGATTGATAGATTGTCACATTGCATTTCGAAGGGTCCATTGTGTAATGTTAAAGATAGTGAAAGTATTTTGTATAAATTTTATTTTTAATCTTTCTAATGGATTTCCTATGCAGCTCCGTCCTCTAGGAAATCCAGCTTGTCCCTTTCTCAGTGTCTTATCTACTGCATCAGTAATGCCCTGTATGATAAATCTATTTCAGATGTTTCTTGGGATGGAAATGAGGGTTATACACACCAATCGCCAAGGGAGTACTTCTTGTGTGTCTTGATAATAATGATTATTCCATGGATCAGGTGTTATTTGCGCATTCTATATAGAAGTGAAAGCAATGGGAAACGACTGAACGTATAAGTGGTGCCCAGGAAATCGACGACTCGTTTACTTTTGTTTTTGGCTACGTCCTGTAAAGGATATGCCACGATTTTCATAGATAGATGTAAAACTTTGCTGAGAGGGGCAACAAATAATCGGTTTCAATTCCGTGGAAGAGATTGAGCGAGTTGCCCAGGACAGAGCGGTATGGAGAAATTACTTGCAGGCACTATGTAAGATATAACGATACTAGAGGAATTATTATTATTACATAGGTGTAAACAAGGGTTAGACCTCAGAGATAACAGAGGCGACGAAAGACGCTATCTACGAAGTGCACACAAAGGCCCGTTTTAGAAATCTCTTCTTGACCTGACGCTGTGAGGCAAAACAGGATTGGAGAAAAGAAAAAAAAAACAATGGTAGTAGTACATTAGCTGAGAGTACATTAGCTGAGAGTACATTAGCTGAGAGTACATTAGCTGAGAGTACATTAGCTGAGAGTACATTAGCTGAGAGTACATTAGCTGAGATACATTGCTGAGAGCATTAGCTGAGAGTACATTAGCTGAGAAACATTAGCTGAGAGTACATTAGCTGAGAGTAACGTATCATTTGAATAATTCAGCATTTAAATTATAATACCCTGGTCTTTCTGATGTGTTTCAGGGTTGTGAACCCCACTCGCTGACCAGATTGAAAGAGATGGGTGTCGCTATTGGTGCAACTCGACAAGAACGACATACGAAATATGCAAAGAGATTGATTAATGAACATCGAACTGGCGTGTTGGGCCGCCGGACGCTGTTGGATAATGTTGAGGCGGAGATTGGAGCATCTATGAATGTGTACGGAGCGCTATGATGATAGTCCTCATATAACTGACAACTGGTGCATTGATAATCTTAAGAGATTAAATGGCTGTAATGACCTCATCACGCCTTGGTGTGTATATCAGTACGAGAGGGGCAAATGTATTTATCTAACACGGGAACAGACACAGAACAACAGAAGTGAAGTGTCTATGCAGAGATGAAGAAATGAAGACCTCCGAAATAAAAGTGTGTGCAGCATCAATACTGAACTTCATTAAGAAACAACACATGAAATGTTTCGGACACATAAGCAGACTACCAACAGACAGTGAGCCTCAAAACATAATACTACTCCGATACAGTGGATACAAAGCAAAAGGTCGTACACACAAAAGGTCGTAGGTCGTACACACAAAAGGTCGTACACACAAAGGTGTAGGTCGTACACACAAAATGTCGTACTACACAAAATGTCGTAGGTCGTACACACAAAAGGTCGTACACGCAAAATGTCGTGCACGTAAAAGGTGGATCTCAGAAATAACGGACGGTGAAAAACACTATTTATGAAGCCAACACAAAATTCCGTTCTAGAAAAATTGCTTCTTATCCTGGCGCTGTGAGGAAAAACAAGATTAGATAAAAGAAGATAAATACAATGACAGGAGTGGAGTTGAATGCTACAGAACATGAGAACAAAGAATAATATATCAAAATCATAGCACGAAATATATAAAATAATACTTGGAGTGGGAAGATGGATATCTGGAAATAAGATAGGGTTTGAGTGTACAGTATTCAGATGAGTGTATTGACAATAAATAATCATTCGATCATATCTAACATTACTGTGTCAGATTGATTAATCTTGTGCGCCGTTCAAAAATAAACTCCATTCTAATAATAATAATAATAATAATAATATGACAAGTGTAAAAACTTATACCACGAAAAACAAGCTGAAAAGACAACATTTGGCAAGATCAGCTATGGCGACACAGGTAAAAACAAAGTTAACAAAATAGTCTTCTTCTTCTTTGCGTTCGTTCTTTACAACCAATTTTAATCACTCTTTGTGATATGTTTGATCTTTTCCTAAAACGTGTATACGTTGCACATTGGTTTGGTAGGCCCCTAAACGCAAAGGCTTCTACATGTTTAGGACACGTGCATCCGATTTCAGCCTAACCTCCTTAGTCGCCTCTTACGACATGCGTGGCATTCTTTCCACCCCAAATTTGGGCCCCGGTAATCACTCGGGCGATACAAAATAGAAAAACAATAACAATACACAGCTACGTTTCGAAAAAAACGTCTTTATTAAGCACATGAAACAACAGAAGTGAAGAAATCGACTTCTTACGCCGCACACAATAGATAGAATCAGACAATTATCAACTAGTGATTAGACACATGACCTAAGCTATAAGAAGAAGAAAGTGTACATACATACATATTTACACAACAGGATTACAATAAACGAGCAAGTGCTTTTAACAACTAGGCGTGGAAGGAGAACTGTTCAGGAAGATAGATATTGGACAAATGAGATAATTTAGTCACATTAAGAGACATGACAATGTTAAAAACCATCTTTGAAAGGACGGTGGAAAGGAGAAGAGCAATGGGAAGGCAGAGATACATTTGTGAGGGAAGTAATAGATGGTGGGCATAAAATAGTATAGCAGAGTGTACTGCTAGCGCAAGAGAAGGAGTTTTAAGAACCTAAGGGAAGGTACTAGAGCCAATGAAAATACTCAATAAATAGACAGTCAGTGGTGGCTCGTAATCATTTTTATTGGTGGGGGAGGAGGGAGGGGGGGTCAGACAAAATATTTCGGAAATCATGGTTTTGGGTTAGGTTATATTTTTAGTAACTACTGTTTGTCTATTCTGGGAAGTTTTAAATACACGTTATAACAAATAATAAATATACGTTACACATTGGAGTGGTCTGGCCCCACTGGCCCTTAATGACAAGCCGCCATTGTAGACAGTGATTAGGGCCTTCGGTAAAAAAAAATAATTACCAAACACAAGATTCGAACCACAAATGTTAATTTCTTACGGCACCTGTTGTCTAGCCCTACAGATGAACGTTTCTAAGACCACAACCAGCAAACTCTTCATATGTTTGCCAGGGCAAGGGATAGAACGAGATGGAGAGCCATTACAGCCAACTTTCGATGTGAAGTCGGAATGTGATTGATAGACAAAGCAACCATTTAGTGGATAGCAGTGGCGGCTCGTGCTCATATTTGTTGGTGGGACCAGACACACATTTTCGGAAAAATCATGGTTTTATGTTAGGTTATATTTTAATTTATAAAATAAATACACGTTACACATTATTTTTGGTGGGGCCTGGCCCCACTGGCCCTTTAAAGACAGGCCGCCACTGGTGGATAGCATGATTGGAAACATTGCTTTTGAGACAGAGCTAAAGATGATCAATCGTTTTCGGCATATATCGGAGGGCATGAATGTTGATGTTTTCTGTTACAATTCCATGCTCGTACATGCTTCACGTCTATCCTATCAAATGTTCTTTATACTCGTCCTATATTTGAGCCATTGAGTAGCAGAATTTCCGTTTTATCCAATGCCATTCAGGCTCAATATTGTCGATTTATCGATTATCGTTCAGTCTCAAGATTGTCACTAGAACGATTGACGTTCAGTAAAGCGATTGCTGCTTCATTGATTGTCTATTCTTCGATTGTTGTTCAGTCACGTGATTGTCTCTTCTTCTATTGCTGTTTAATTAAACTGCTGTTCAACCATGTGAGTATTTCTTGGGCAAGTATGCAGCTTAATAATAATAATAATAATAAACAAACAAACAAACTTTTGCAATATATGGTAAATTAGTAATGTTTAATATAAAAAAAAACATTATTGAACGTTTGTTAGATGGGACCATCTTGTCTTGATGTATATATAGAAAGTAACCATAGAGTATTTCCTTGTTCCGAATGTGTTGCATTTTGAGCACCTTCACCGGATAGAAACAGGTTGCCGGCCGGATCTGATCCGCAGGCTGGAGGTTGCACGCCAATGTACTAAGGAATCAATAAACTGTAACAGTTATATCCCGTACAAAGTGATGAGATCCACAATGAAGCATTTAAATTTTATTCATAAGATTCAGTCCATGAATTCTCGAAAGTTGCTGCAACACCTTTAATTTATGATAATTATCGACAGCAGTAAACTATATCATCAAACTCGCATCAGTAAACTATGCCACATAACGTGCATGCTGCAATGAACTGATATCCAATGTACACAACACACAAAGAAGTCATAAACTATGCCATAATTAACATCTTAGAAACGATAGAATTCATTACTTGTTTTAAAGGCTTTCAATAAAAATCAATACAACATTATAGAGACAAAGCGTGTGTATGTGAGCGTGTACATATATATATGGCATTTTTCGCCTTTACATACGGTCAATTGCCAAGTGCTTTACTGTGACAACTTCGAGTTTTCGCTTTTTCTCTTGTCGTTCAGCTCATACACAAGTCTCTTCTTAAAAGACTCTGCGTCCTTTCGCAATTTGGCTTTCCACACAACTCTGTCATCAGCTAGTCTTTCCTATGTGCTGGGACCTACAGACAAGTTTTTTATTGAGGCTTTGCAGACATCTTTATATCTGAGTAGTGGTCTGCCCTGGTGTCTCTTCCCCTCCTAAAGTTCACAGAACAACATTTGCTTTCGTATGCGACAAGTTTCCATTCTTCTCACATGCCCCAACCATCTTAGTCGTCTACTGCTGAGCATGCCCATGATGAAAGGCAGATTTGCATGTAGCAGTACTTCAGAGTTGGTTATCTAGTCGTACCACCTGATGTTCATAATCTTGCGGAGACATCGAAGGTGAAAGATGTTAAGTATATATATGTGTGTTTGCCTGTAGCAATGTACACTACTGTATCTAGTGTACGCTACTAAGACGTTTAATCAAGCTGGATATTTCTGCTATAATCTGTCCATTAATTCGTGAGCACGTTTGAAATTGATTTTCTCGAAAACTACCTGTTGGATCTCAGTGATTTTTGCAAGCAGCCTTAGAATATCCATGACGCTAGAGAAATATTTTTTTCCAAGAAAATTTGATGTAGTTTGAAATATTTCTTCTTCAGGTTATATTAAAATCAACCTCACCGGATTGTACACAATAGTAACAGATCTACGGTACACAGACGCGTTGTTCTAAAAATACATTATGGTAACATAGAAATATCGTGAGTAAACAAAAATTTCACGAATTCCCGTGCACCTAACCCAGTCGAGTTTGAAAGCGGAAAGCATATGACGTTATAATTGGGATACCGTTGTATAGTTATAGGCGTATCTCGCTATTTGTATGAAGCTATTGTATCATATTTGTTGGCTTATTAAAACTGACATTGATATCACATTCATAATGAGTCTGAAGTGCACATTTATAACAATGCAGAAGGTTACAGTTTTACTATACCAACACTTCCGTAGGAAATCTAAGAGAGGTCATCTATATTGCGATAACCCTGAGAAACGAACGCAACTGGCGCTTGGTCTGAATAGAGAATCCTTTTCCCGATGGATTAAACAGGACACAAAGTGCACTAATGTCAAGCAAGGAAGGAAAAGAACAATTGACGACTTTGACATAGATGTCATAAGACGGGAGCTCTTGAAAATGTTTGCGACAAATCAACTTGTTACTCTCAGGAAACTGAAATTAAAACTTCAATCAGATTGCAGCATAGACATTTCTAAAAGTACTCTATGAAAAATTGTAAGAGCCGCCGGCTTCACCTTCAGAAAAACTATAGGCGGCAGGAATATTATTTGTGAAAAGCCACATTTAATTGCTGCCCGAAGTAAATACCTGAGGCAGATCCGTGAGCGGCGGAGGCAAGGCTATGATATTGTATATTTGGACGAATCCTGGGTCAATGCTCACCACACCAATGCTAAAGAATGGCAATCAGTAGACGGTGAACAGAAAAGAAAATACCAAGCAGCAAAGGCCAGCGTATTATACTAACACATGCAGGAAGCAGTGAAGAAGGTCTTGTCCATGACGCTGGACTTATTTTCCAATCAAAAAGTACCGACGGTTAGGGACTACCACACATAAATGAATGGACATATTTTCAGGCACTGGATGGAGAAAGATCTACTTCCAATTCTAAACAGACCATCATGCTTGGTAATGGATAATGCATCCTATCACAACGCAGTATCAGCGGAAGACAAAGTACCAACTGCATCTAATACAAAAGATCAAATTAGGACTTGGCTTGCTAAGGAAAATGTCAGCTTCGATGATACATATTTGAAACCCGAGTTGTTGCACCTGGTGAGGATGACAAATAAGACAAAGGTGTTTCATATTGACAAAATCATTGCGGAATACGGCCACACGTCTTTGCGACTACCTCCATATCATGCTCACCTCAATCCGATAGAGCTTGTCTGGGCTAAAGTAAAAGGGCAAGTTACCGAACAGAACAGGACGTTTAAAATGTGTGATGTTGAAGTTCTGACACGTGAGTCCTTCTCAATGATAGACATGCAGTTCTGGAAGAAGTGTGTTGAACATGTGCTCCGAGAGGAAGACGAGTACTGGCACCGAGATGGATTACAATTTGTCCAGCCAGTAACAATTATTAACCTCATGGAATCGTCAGATTCGGGATGATACAAATCATATTTTGATTACAGACTGAGAAATAGCAACGTATACATTTCCATATCCAAATGCGTCTACCATCATACAATTTGTGATGAAGTTAAGACACCCTGGGGTCTAATGGTGACCGAAGGGAGGACTAACTGTTGCATATTGTATCCAAGTTCACGATTGCACATAAAGGGCAACACACTTAACTGCTTGACCCTATCAAGTTAATATGGAGATACACCTATGAATAGAATTGACATGGACAAATTCTAGGATACTGTAAAATCTAAAATTTGAGCCCACGTATTTGCAATTGTCATAAAGATCAAAGGAATTCGCCGATGTGCAAAATCCGTAGCATCTATGGACTACTGGTTAGCTTTATTTTAGCGTCATAAATATTCTAAGGCTGCATGCAAAACATCACTGAGATCCAACAGGTAGTTTTCGAGAAAATCAATTTCAAACGTGCTCACGAATTAATGGACAGACTATATAAGACACGCCCGTGTGGTGCCGGGGCCCGCAAGGGAAGCAATGAATAGTACCACTGCAACCTACAAAGCATGTCGTAAGAGATGACTGATGTAGGCCATCGGGATGCTAGCCTAGTAAATAAAAAACGTCGCAGAAATCGGATGTGCTGGCCTACTTGTAGGCGCATAACAGGCACAACGTTCAATCGCTCTTAGGTTCAGATCACATACAAATCACAGAGTGGTTGAAAAGTGGTCGATAAAAGAAGAAGCAGCGTTCAAAGAAGAAGAAGAAGAAGAAAAGAAGATGATATAAGAACAAAGATGAAGATATGTTGGACACCTTCTGAAAATAAATGAACAAAGAATCACAAAACAGGCATTGAAGTGGGAGGCTAACGTTTTAAGAAAGTAAGGACGCCTTAGTGAAACCCGGAAATGAACTTTGCTGAGAGAGAAGAGAAATATTGGACTCAATTCTATAGAGGAGATTGAACAAGTTACCGAGTATAGAGCGGCATGGACAAATTGATTGCATGCACTATGTCATGTACAACGGTACAAGAGGAATATAATAATAATAAATGTGGATCTCTGTGGTGTAGAGGTTAGATGCGCGTCTCTAGTGCCAAATGCACTTGGTTCGCTCCCTCGTGAAGCCAACAGGAATTTTTTCCTTAGTACTCTGATCTCATTGTAGGTGAGATCGAGTTCCTAGTCCTATCGGAGACGGACGATAAAACGTAGGTCCTGTGTTCAATTTGAGCACGTAAAAGAACCCTTGGCAGTTCAAAATCGAAAAGAGCAGGCTGGAAAGTCGCTGCCCGGGCAAAATTCATTAGAAAAGACTAAAAATAAAATTCCTACAAAATATCTTCACCATCTTTAAAATTACGCCGGGAACCCTAGCCGGTGCTACGGAGTTCCTGCACTGCTGCTAAGATCGTCCTATGTAAGACAGATATCGGAGCACACATTGTTACTAACCGAATTGCAATGAAGATGGTCATATTAATCAATCAATCAATAATAATAAAAAAATAAATGTTGTTACTGCAAAATGACACGTTAAGAGACTACTAACGACTATTTTCAGCTATCCCATATCAGTTTGTCACCTATTTACTGACTTTCCTTCGTACATCACTTAATCTCTCCACAGCTATAATTTTGTTCGCGTGACTTAATGGTGTCGTTCATTACTGCGACTCCCAGAAATAGACGCAGATAGGAAGATGGATAAGTAAGACCAAAGTGTAGCATTCATCATCCAATACCTAATTTGTTTTCTTCAGTCAAGTCTTAACTCTTGAATAGGTGTATGAGGACTGCGTTTGGGCAGGACTGTGTTTGGGTAGAACTGCGTTTGAGTAGCACTGCATTTGGATAGAGATGTGTTTGGATATAGCTATGTTTGGGCAGGACTGTGTTTGGATAGGACCTGTTTGGGTAGGACTGTGTTTGGGTAGAGCTGTGTTTGGGTAGGACTGTGTTTGGGTAGAGCTGTGTTTGGGTAGAGCTGTGTTTGGGTAGGACGTGTGTAGGACTTTTGGGTAGAGCTGTGTTTGGGTAGAAACTGTGTTTGGGTAGGACTGTGTTTGGTAGAGCTGTGTTTAGCAGAACTGTGTTTGGTGGACCTGTTTAGGTATGATGTGTTTGGTAGAGCTCGGTTTGGATAGAGCTGTGTTTGGGTAGAGCTGTGTTTGGGCAGGACTGTGTTTGGGTAGGACCTGTTTAGGTATGACTGTGTTTGGGTAGAACTGTGTTTAGGCAGAACTGTGTTTGGGTAGGACCGTGTTTGGGTACGACTGTGTTTGGTTAGAACTGTGTTTGGGTAGAGCAGTGTTTGGGCAGAACTGTGTTTGGGTAGAACTGCGTTTGAGTAGCACTGCATTTGGATAGAGATGTGTTTGGATATAGCTATGTTTGGGCAGGACTGTGTTTGGATAGGACCTGTTTGGGTAGGACTGTGTTTGGGTAGAGCTGTGTTTGGGTAGGACTGTGTTTGCAGAACTGTGTTTGGGAGGACCGTTTAGGTATGACTGTGTTTAGTAGAGCTGTGTTTGGGTGAGCTGTGTTTGGGTAGAGCTGTGTTTAGCAGACTGTGTTTGGTAGAGCTGTGTTTGGGTAGAGCTGTGTTTGGGTAGAGCTGTGTTTAGGTAGAGCTGTGTTTGGGTAGAGCTGTGTTTGGGTAGAGCTGTGTTTGGGCAGGACTGTGTTTGGGTAGGACCTGTTTAGGTATGACTGTGTTTGGGTAGAGCTGTGTTTAGGCAGAACTGTGTTTGGGTAGGACCGTGTTTGGGTAGGACTGTGTTTGTTTAGAACTGTGTTTGTGTAGAGCAGTGTTTGGGCAGAACTGTGTTTGGGTAGAACTGTGTTTGGGAAGAAATGTGTTTGGGTAGAAGTGCGTTTGAGTAGGTCTGTGTTTGGATAGGACTGTGCTTGGGTAGAACTGCGTTTGGATAGAACTGCGTTTGGGTAGAACTGTGCTTGGGTTACTAGCAATTATGGACCTACTCTCTGTGCCCACCGATGTCGATTACCCCCATTTTTGACGCTTCTCTATGCCATGATATTAGACCGTTCAATACCTTTTTTTTTTATCTCCGTCGTACTTTTCCTGCTGTCACAATGTGTTTATGACTCTTGCCTTCACATTAGATGGAAACAAAAAATGGCTTCTTCCTTTATAAATTTGTCAGAAAGTTATTTATTTCATTTGCTACACTCAGCTCATTTCCATTAGTTTTTTTTTTTACTAGTTCATGGTATTCTTTATATTTTTCTGTAGAATCACAGCTTCGTGATCTCTAGAATTTTGTGCGACTTTATTTGCTTCCAAGATTCACATGGCATGGGGACATGGTAGGGGGTGTCAATCTGTCGCGCAGCAGTTGAACATTTGCTTGAAATCTGAAGGTCACGAGCTCAAATCCAAATATGGTCGTTCTGTTCGTAAGAACATTTTTTTCAGTAATCTATTTTGATTGTTGCCGGAACTACGGAGTTCATGATTTGTACAATACTCTCGGTAAGTGGTGTGTCATTTCTGCGACGAGTGACCTAGCCATATAGAGAAACCTGATGCAATGAAATCAATCCTTCGCGTTCGGACGCTTTAAGACTTCACATTTCAGTAATGATGTACGAGTATATAACACCAATATTTCAACTCACTATCATGCTGTAGCGGATCTATCATTGAGCTGGTAAAAATCTATAATTGTTATGTATTCAGTACACCTTTCAACGGTGCTTGCAGTTTGTTCAAATGAGGATATGCATTGCTGTGCTTATAAATAAATGATTACCAAACACGGTGAGGTTGTTTCATCTGAAGAACTAATGAATTATATCGAAACAGAGATTGTTTCATCTGAAACAAATGAATATATCAACAGAGATTGTTTCATCTGAAGAACTAATGAATTATATCGAAACAGAGATTGTTTGAACATGAACACGATATGGCGAGAAAATATAGAAAGATAAAGTTATAAAACCTTCGCAAGGAATAAATATAGTAGAAATGTGTCTATAAATCCTTGAAGACCATCATTAAGAGACAAAGATGGAGGTGGTTTGGACATGTATGTCGTATGCCAGTGGGGACATTGGCTAGGACAGCTCTCAGGTGGACAGCGGATGAGAAGAGAAGGCCTGGACGTACAATGGAAACATGGAGAAGAACGGTGGAGAGAAAGTTGAAGGAGTGTGGCCTGACGTGGGTGACGGTTGGTAGAAAGGTAGCAGAATGGCAACAGCTGAAGTCTCTTGTGGAAGCGTTATGTATCAATCGGGACACGAAGAGAATATAGTGTCTATAAAGAAATCGTGAGGATCATCATAACAGCAGTCCTAACATGTCTATACAAGTTTTGTTCTCCTCTCCAATACTCTCACCAGCGTATAACGGCTAATCACACCCATTTTGTGTTGGATAATCAAATGGGCCGCGCCTCTAACAAGGTGGTCGTGTCTTGCAGTTCCCATTCCTACCCATATCTCATTCCCTCTGGACAGAGATACAAATATATCAATGTTCTCAATTTCATCTATCTTCTTCACCCTTCGCACCTCTGGAGGCACATGTCCGCAGCCAAGACATTCCAAGCCTACCTATCCAAGGCGATCTTACCCAGATCTCTCCACTATCTCTCCATTTTCTTGCGATGAGTTCCTCCTGCGGGGTCTTTCTTCCTCCTCGGGTAGCAAGCTACGAATTTTCCTGGTTGTTGTTTCTGTAGCTATCTAGTGATTTTTGCGGGGTGCCGTAGCTGGCCCCAAGTCCAACCTCCTTAGACGTCTCTTATGACATGCGTGGCAGGTAACAGTGGTTCTATTCTTTACACCCTAATTTGGGCCCCGGTACTCGAGCGAAAATCATCTATAGGTATGACTTTTATATCAGTCATCTATACATTCATAAAGTCATTTATAAGTTTATATAAGATGTAACTGTAAACATGAGATGGCAAAGAATTGATCATCTGTCATACAACTGACACACACAAAAACCAGCTCTAGAAATGATGTAGCCAAGAAGTAAAATGGTGATTTGTGGAAGATTATGGTTTCTATTCCTTTTCTATTTCATTTTTAAAAAAATATATGTTGCTAATGTTTCTAAAATCGCGAATACAACAAACACTTAAATACGTCAACAAAATAACATTCAAATCAGTAAGAGTGTGTTAAAACTAAAAGCGCCAAATGAATTTTTAATCAAATACAAAAGTACATTAAAAGAAACACAAACTAGTATGACGGTAGAGAAAGTAACTGGAAAACATGGCTGTCTGCAGTAAAAGTTATTACCCATGGCAACAGACGAATATGGAGAAGATGAATGTGTTATAAGTAGGAGAAGATGGAGATATGTTGGGCATACCTTGAGAAGACATGATAAAAGAATAAAAGTAGGCATTCAAGTGGGAGGTAAAGGGTTCAAGAAAAAGAGGACGCCCATGGAAAACCCTGAAACGAAATTTGCTGAGAGAAGCAAGAAATATCGGACTCAATTCTATGGAAGAGATTGACCGAGTTGCCCAGGACAGAGCGGTATGAAGAAATTACTTGCAGGCCCTACGTAACGTATGCGGTACGAGAGAAATATATATATAATCTACTTAGTAAGTTGCTCCTTGTTCATGTTTTACCACACAGTGCAAATACTTTATCAAAGCCTGGTGCCAGTTCTATTAATAAACATATGATTACAGACTTCTTCTTCTCTTCCACCATTTACTTCTTTATAGAAGTGTTGGGCGAAACACTTCTATGATTACAGTAAACTCATTAAATCGAAACTCAAGGAACCAGAGAGAGAGAAAAAAAAACGAACTTATACCTTAAATAAGAATACAATAAAATCGATTTCTAGTGGAAATGTAAGTTTAAAGTTGGCACGTCGTGCTGTGAATAAGCTTCGCCGTAGTCCCCGACAACCATACGGCCCCAGGTGAAAATTAAGTAGAAATAAGACCACAACCGTCGCGTGACCTCGCATTCCAGTATTGATGTATACAGACGAATTTATCTTTAAATCAACATAAAATGCTAAACCGAAGTTATATTATGCAACAAGTTAAGTTTAACAATAAGGAATATCAATCTTATGAATATTTTTCACCAATAAATAACCATGGACTCACAGAATTGAGTAAAATTGCAAACACGCTTGCAGTGTTCTATCAAGCATATATATTCCAGCCACCAACTTAAACTAGGTCAGGGGTTTCTCTGTCAGTTATCAGACCCAGTTAGAGTTGGCTGTGGTCTATGACACAAGCGCCAGGGCGCCCGCGAGCACCGCCTTGGTCTGCGCAGATCTACTGTTATTTAAATTTCACGTCCTCACACAAAACCATAAAAGTCGACAAAGATTCCATATACGATCAAACGCATGTACTTATCCTCAAGCAGAAGATGGTAATATGGAAATGAGTGGGGAAAGCGATAGAATTTCATCAGGAAATGAATATTGAAATATATTATTCATTTTCAAGTGGCTTGTTTACCCGATCGTCATGTCATCCGAACAGAATTGTAACTGCCATTTAATTAACATCCACGCCATCCTGCACTGCGTGTTCGTATCGTGTTGGACGATGAGTGACACGCCCCATGTGAGTGCGGTTCAATTCCCCGGACTTGCAGAAAAGCCACAGGTTATCCAGATTTACGGTGTTCGTGGCACCGAACCGAAGGGTAACGATGGCCATGGCACCGAGCCGAAGATCTGAAAGCTCAAGTGCTTCTGGATCGGGAAAAAAATGAATTAATATCCATGCTGCACTAAAACAAAATGTTTCTATAATGTTTTTTAAAACAAAGTTACGTTAAAATACTTTAAATGAAGGTTATCTTTATTTGCTTGTAATTACCTTTTCAATATAAATAGCAATTCGATACAGATATTGTGATATAGTATAGTGTTTGTTATATTTAGCTTCTTTCGTCTTTACAGACGGTCAATTAGCAGCTCCCGCGTTGTGTCCGAGATGACAGCAAGGATGAGGTTTCCTCTCCATTTACGTCTAGTGTGGGCAGCTGATATGGGAAATATGATTTGTGTATTTTGCACAACCACCCCCACATCCTCTCTCTACCCTACTGTTTCATCCAAATGAAAGACAACATGCATACATTTGGAATCAATCAAGGTTTGCAGAGGATGTGAGAAGATGGAATGAAATACACACAAAACCATCAATTCCCTTAGGATCCCTCCCTCCGGATCTGAGGTCAAGGTTTACTCATCTAGCCTTTTGCATGACCGTGCTGACCCACAAGGTAGTGGGGATATTCTATATGGGTTTACTCCCTTAGCCTTGAGTTCTCCAGGGCCCCCTTCCATAAAGCAGTGGATTTAACAGTTGCAGATGGAATATCTATAGTATTAGTTACTTCTCTTGTTACTGTAACTCTCAAACAACCAAAAACTATATTTATCTGGTATCAATTAATCTCCACCAATGCCGGTTAACAAGTCTACTGTATATAATGTTACTGCACTGTCGTTTCCCACTTAATAAATTCAAATATGGTCGTAATGTTTGAACCCATATCATATAGATACCACTTCTGATACGCCTGACAGCATATAATCATTTCGTCACCCAACTTTGTTATGTATCCGTGAAAGGTATATCTCTGATTCATACACTCGTGTTAATATGTATGCTTACATGCTCTGTCACTCTCTCTCTCTCTCTCACACTCTCTCTCTCTCTCACTATATATATATATATATATATATATTTATCCTCTCTCTAAATTATCGTGTTACCAATGTTGCCGTTCGTTGGCCAGATCTGGCGGATTTTTACATAAGTCTAGCCGACGAAAAACGCTCACGGCTGTTAATCCAAAAATCTAGCAGTTTATCTACCGCAATTCAGCAGAAGTAATGTCATTTGTGGCTAACATAAGATTTGAGACATGTTATTACAGAAAATACAAATGAAAAACATATCTTACAAATGTGTTGAGCTGTTGGACCTGTCCGGCCATTAAAATTTACCTATGTGTAAAGTCTCTATCAGTTTCCTGTTCACGTGATCAAGTAGTCTGTTAGAATGACTAATAATGGCGGCAACTAGTGGAGGAGAATGTGTCAGCACTGAAGTAGAATGTTCATTGTGCAGACATTGTAGTCTGCTAAGCAGTGGCGGCTTGTGATCATTTCTGTTGGTGGGGCCAGACAAACATTTTTGGAAAAAATCATGGTTCTGGATCAGGTTATATTTTAATTTATAAACCAATAAATACACGTTCACATTACTTTTGGTGGGGCTGGCCCCACATGCCCTTAATGACGAGCCGCCACTGCTGCTAAATAACATCATCAAATAGCTTGTCCTGTGCAGAACTTTGCCACTCTAATAGTCATTTGGAATGTCTCTCTCTCTCTCCTTCTCTCTTTTATATTCAAGAAAATGGGAGTAAACTGGGAACTGTCAGAAATGAATACTTTGTTAGGGGGATGACACATTTGATATATCAACACGGAAGTGATTAGTCGTTATAGTCTGGGAAAGATGGTCAGGGGGCAATCAGAGCACCTAAGGAACTGTCCTAATGATGATCCTCACTAAACATTAAACATCGGCATGTCTCCACATTGAAAACTGGCTGCGATGGATTTCCAGAAAATGTTGTATCTTGACTTAATGGTAGACTTCTGACTAGGGCATATGTTTCATCTGCTACAGTCTGACAGTAGAAGGCACCATTTGCAACTGCTAAGCCCACTGCCTTGTGGAGGGTGACTCAGAAGAGCTAAAGGCTAGGGAGGGGGCTAAAGGCTAGGGGACTAAACCCTGTTAGAATACCCTACTACCTTGTGGGTCAGTACGGTTATGCAGAAAGCTAGAAAAGTAAACCTTGACCACAAATCCGGAAGGAGTGACCCTAAGGAAGTTGATGGTTATATGTGTATTCCATTCCATTTTCTGGCCTTCCCTGTAGAACCTGATTGATTGCAAACGTATGAACGTTGTCTTTCCTTTGGATGAAACAGTAGGGAAGAGAGGAAGTTTGTGCACAATGGAAAAGTTCCATTTCCAATAGTAGCTGTCCTGGCTAGGCATAAATGGAAAGGACACTTCATCCTAGCTTTTGGTAGACTCTGACAGTCTAATATATGTCTACTCCTTGGAGTTTCCTTTTTAAATATATATATATATATTAATAATAATAATCATAATAATAATTCTCGCACCGTTATACGTTACATAGAGCCTACAAGCAATTTCTCCATATCGCTCAATCCTGGTAACTCGCTGAATCTCATCCATGGAACTGAGACCGATATTTCTTACATCTCTCAGCAAAGTTCGTTTCATGGTCTCCTTAGATCGTGCTCTCTTTCTTGAACCCTTTGTATCCTACTTCAATGCCTGCTTTGATCATTTCCTACCAAGGTGTGTCCAACATATCTCCATCTTCTTGTTATAACAGTTGTTACTAGTGGTTAAACAGAAATATATCTTCCCCATTTATCTCGCCCTCACCTCCAATATTGTCATCACCAAGATAATATCAACAACCACACAATCATCATTTTCTAATGAATATTTAAAACACGTTATACTGCGATTGTTTTGTTAAATTCAAAGTATTCTCATAGTTTTTCAAATGAATATATATTTAAACTTGTTACTTGCTCAATTTAATTCTTCTATACTTCTTCATTTCTTGTTTCTCTTGCTCTTGATAAGACACGTTTTCAGCACTGTCTGTAACCACTCTTATTATAATGTATTTTTCTTTCTTATTCATAACTAGTATTTCAAATTAATACTACAAGCCATCTCGTATTCACTAGTTAAAAAAGGCAGACAGACAGACAAAAAGTCTGGACAAAAATGTAGTCAATTAGAACATCGGATTTATCCAAATTATTTTTGAGCACGTACAGCCAGGAAGGTTAAGTACTCAATCGGCAGTATTTCAGACGAACATTGATTACTAAAAAAGACAAAGCACTCAGTTTTCGCTTGTATTGGTACTGTATGGCCCAATGCCAGCTGGTTTCATATCACTAGTTCCAAATTCAAGATAGACATCTCAAGCTGTTTTCATTGTGAATCGGTAGATATGACGGCTGAATATGTTCTTCTAAACTGTTAACCGTAGGTAGCACTCAGACAAATAATGTGACCTCCCATTCACAGCGAGAGCAGCGGTAGCGTAGTTGTTAGTGAACTCGCTCCTCAAGGCTGGTGGTCCGGATTCAACTCCCGCAGTGTGCGTGAAATTTTTCCCGACCGGGTCGACCCAGCCTCAACTGGGTACCAGACATGCTCTGGGAAAGTAAAGGCGGCCGGCGTGATGCTGACCACAGCACCCAACGTGTGCCGGCAGTCAATGAATAATACAGGCCTAACACTGTATTGCCATATATACCACAAGGTATGAAAGGGTTCCTTTACTTTTTTTTTAACCATTCAAAGCCTTCGAAGAGAAACTTGATTTTATAAACGACAACTTGAAACAGACACTAGACTATGTCAGAGAAACACCCGTGTGTTGCCGGGGTTTTCAATGGGAGCAAAGAATAGTAACACTGCCACCTACAAGGCATGTCGTAAGAGGCGACTGAAGTGAGGGTCTAGGAAGCTACCTAGTAAATAAAAAGCGTCGCAGAAGTCTGATGTGCTGGCCTACTTGTAGGCGCATAACTTACACAACGTACAATCGCTCTTAGGCTCGGTTGACATACAAATCATAAAGAGCGGCTAACAAGTGATAGATATGGAGAGTTCGAAGAAGTAGACGAAGAATATCAGAGAATCTAATGCAGAAGGATTGATGATTTCATTGCTCCTGAGTTGTACGCCATACGACTCAGTCCCTCTCGGTAGAAATGGTACGCTCGCTGACGAGAGTATTGCACAAAGTACGAACATCATAACTCCGGTAAGAATCCTAAAGACATAGAAAAGAAATTGAATATGTCCAGAATTTCATCAACAAGTTTTGGTAGCAAGAAATGTTCAACCAAAAAATAATCAAACTCATCATTATCATCATTAAAGGACAGGTATTTAGTTCCATCAAATATTGGCTCTATTTAGTTAAATAGCAAAAATGAAAACTTCTAAGCGTATGCATTTTTAAATTGGCTGACTAATGGATTAAATCCTAATCAAAATGATCACATTATTTTAAAAGCAACCCCAGATGAACAAAATGATAAGAATCTGCTTAATAATGTTCTGTGGAAATATGGTAGGTGTGATATGTTAGATAAAAAGTCACCATGTATGAAGAATGGATGTTGTTTAAAACGACTTCTATAATTTGTTTTTCTCCGTTGATATTCTAAAAACAAAGTTATACAAAAATGTGTCGTCCCATTAACTACTAAAAAAAAAAAAAAACCAAGAGCAGCAATATGAAGCTTTCACTGTGTATCTTCTTCTTCTTCAGCCTTATGAAGGCATAAGTTCGCAACCAAGACACATAATCCAAGAACATATTTGACATATCTCTTCACTCTCTTCCCATTTTCTTGTATTCCGTCTCCAACTCTCGTCTCCATGTGTTCTTGAGTCTTCCCCTTATCTCTCTTACTCTGTGGATGTCATCGAAGACCTGTCTCGTAATGTTGTCAGGGGGTGTCCTCAGTATGTGTTTTATCCATCGCCACCTACTTCCCTTTATCTCTTGCTCCATCAAGTCGCTGTGCCGCTCTATTAAACATTTTGTTTTAAGTCTGGATGTAGTCCAGCAAATGTGAAACTTAATGCAATTTAATTTCGGAACAAATGTATATTTTACGAGATATCAATTCTTCAAGTGTGTAGTTATAGAATAAATTATTACTATTTGTCACTACTGTAAACGAAATAATTTAAAACTATTAGAACTCCATCTATTAAAACTAACGTTGGAGGTATATATGGTGAAGTAGTTAAGACGTTTGTCTGTCGTTCTGAAAGTTCTGGGTTCGAATCCGGACCGAAGTACATTGCAATTTTTTTAATGAGATGTATATGATTGTTACTGAAGCTACAGAGTTTATGCATTGTGTAATAATCTTAGCAGATGTCTTGTCATTTCTGCCAACAGGGACGGAGCAATGTGGGAAAACCCGGTGCAATGAAGTCAATACTGACACTTCAGATTTAAAACTGTATACGGTTCTTCATTTAACTGCCAGTTTTTCCCACAATTTACAGCAAGAAAATACTTTATCACACAGTCTGAAGTTTGAAAGAAAAACGACACATTTTTTGACAATTGCAATGCGAATAATGCTGTCTTCGTAGAGGAACCACCAACGGAGTAGACAACATTTCTATGTATAAAGCAAAGAAATATATTTTAAAATGTTACAAAATCTCAAGAAGAAGTCGGCTATTGAAATAGCGATTCAATAGAAAAACGAAAATTTGAATCATCGGAAAGTACGAAACACATTTGCAAACTTACAAGAAATTGAAAACACAATTTGAAAAATGCAATAAAACGAGAAAATATACAATTTTGAATAAAACCACGCGTCTCGTGCCCCGGGCTAAGACGAATAAAGTTTCTAGTGTTCATATATATATATATATATATAATACATGTACACACAGAATACGATAAAAACCATCATAACAACCAGAATCAACCACTGCTAAAAAAAAACCCGTTTAACACGACGGGGCTAGACAAAATAAAGAGAATTCTAAGATGCAATGAAGAGGATCATCAAGAAGTCATTATAACATTATGGAATAATCAGTTCCACTTGTCAATATAATCTGTGACACTGGATTTTTCCTAATTTTGGCACTCAACATACTTGCTATTTTTCTATCTATAGTGTTATGTTATCCATACGCTGTTATTGTTATTGTTGTTTAGTTGATATGCTCAGTTATCATTAGATTTGTATCTACTTATTGTAAGAATGAGTATGATCAAAGATGGTAGCTTACTTTGTAGTTGGTTAGAAATCATCTTTTCAGATATAAGAAGATAGGAGAAAAAACCAAAGCCTTGACCTACACGTGTATGATACCATACACAAGTAGGCGGTCCTTTTACAGGGGTTCAACGTTAGTCAGTTTTATCAAAGATCAATTATATATTACAATAAGAATGATTAAATTGGTCGTATCAAAGAACGAAAGCGAAGAAGAAGAAGATAAAAGAACAAATGGTTTATCATTTCTGTAAAATATCGATGATGATGGACGGATGGATACAGGGAAGAATGGATGGATGGATGCATGGAAGAATGAATGGATGGATGGAAGAATTGATGGATGGAAGAATGGATGGATGCATGGAAGAATGAATGAATGTATGTATGGAAGAATGGATGGGTGGATGTATGGAAGAATGGATGAATTGACGTCAGAATGGATGATGCTGATGGTGGTGTTGGTGGCAGTGATGATGATGATGATGGGCGGATAGATACACGGAAGAATGGAAGGATGGATGCATGGAAGAATGAATGGATGGATGGAAGAATTGATGGATGGAAGAATGAATGGATGCATGGAAGAATGAATGAATGTATGTATGGAAGAATGGATGGATGGATGTATGGAAGAATGGATGAATTGACGTCAGAATGGATGATGCTGATGGTGGTGTTGGTGGCAGTGATGATGATGATGACTATGATAATCATATTGTGGTTCTCTTACAAGCCCGGAGACTGCACAGTGTGTATCTCGCTGCTGACTCATCCTAGTGTATTTAATATCAGTGAGTTGCATGTAGCTGGCTTCACCAATTGTTAAGACCAGTGTTCAGAATCTAATATCAGCAAGACATATAACCTGGTAAACTCTTCCTAATTTGGTGTATCCATGTACAACATCTTTAAGTCTTTGCAGACGTTGTAGTTGTACAGAAAAGGCTGCCCCACTATTCTCTTGGTTATTGGTTACTGCACCGGCGTATTAGCACTCTGGCAGACCCATATCTAATAGTCACCCTCAACAGAAATCGAATGGTATGTATGCTGAAGGTTCCAGTTTGGTTAAATAATTCTGACTGTTCATCAAGCGTACAGTGCTGGTCGAACAAAGTATGATTCCAAGTCCATTAAAACGCTACATAGATTCAACATCCATTTATTTCAGTGTCTTAATCCAACATAAGGTCGCTGAAAACAGAGGCATATCTCTTACTTTTCTTCAACAAGATTACGATCTGTGATTTAACTCAAACATGTCTTCTCTCTCATTACAGCGAGCACCAGCATGTACAAGAAAGGCTCCTGGAGGTTGAAAACCACAATAGAAATCTAAGGATTTCAATCTTCCATCCAGCACAAATGATCCAGTCATTTTAAGTGACGCTGTCAGAGAAGAGTAACCGTAAAAGGAATCATAAACATACTTCAACTCATTGTTGTATGTCGTCCAAACACTTCAAGACATGCAGACTAAGAGCCTCATTCAATGTATGTGAAATACATCCAGTCTTATCTCCTAATAAGTGTACAAAGTGCATGAGTCTCTAGCACACAGTAGAGTAGAGTCCACATAACAATCTTAGTGTTGATGGCCAGCAAGTTGTTCCTTTATACTTTCAGTATTACTGTGGGTGTCTGTCTGTAGCGGTAGTAAGCTCGATCCCAACCAGCGTACCTGGTTCAAACTCCGCGGTGGGCAAGTTTGCAAGCAAATTCGTTTCCGTGGGATTTTACGAAAGGTAAAAATAAACCTCACCGTTCAGAAAGCAATGGCAAACTACTGAACCTATAAGTAGTGCCTAGAAAATCAACAAATAGTTGACTGTAGTTGATGGTGACGTCATATAATGGATATGCCAGGATTTTCATTTTCATTACTGTGGGATGATGTCGATTCACTTTTGCAGCATGGCATCTTGTGAAAAGTTATCAGAAATGGATGATCTAAGATAGAAGAACTTTCTACTACCTCCAAAATATACCCATATGATTTCATAAATGTCCATCTTACAAGGACAATAATTTCCAAGATCAATAATTCAAACTCTGTATTTTATATTTGATAGTCACGATAATTTAGTGGTTAGCCTACTCACATCGCAGACGCGTGGTCCCATGATCAGATTCTCCGGTTAAACTGAGATGTTTCCTATCATAATGGATCACACAAGTCGACAGCCTCAATAGGCTATCAGAGAAACACTCATCAAATAGCTTTGTCCTAAGCAATACTTTGTCACTCCAACAGTTTTTCGGAATTTCTCTCATAGGCCAGATATCCCGCTTCTGCAGCCGTCATGTTCAAACCATCAGTTACATCCTGAATGCATCTTCTCCGTGGTCTTCTTCTTCTTCTTCTCTTCGCTGCTATGCCTCCTTCCATGATGGTCTTCTCCAGCCCTTCGTGTCTTTTATATATCCAAAATATCTCACTTTTCTCTTTCTTATTTGTAGCATTAGACAGTGTTCTTTGATGAGAGAAACACTAGGAAGTAAAAGCTGAGGATATGATACACATCACTCATCGTTTATAGTTAGTCAAGAGAAAATACCAGCTTAACACCGCATTCTACAATATACCACTGTAACTTCTTCTTCTTCTTTGAACGCTCCATATCGACCACTTGTTAACCACTCGTTGTGATCTGTATGTGATCTGAGCCTAAGAGCGATTGTACGTTGTGCCAATTATGCATCTAAAAACAGGCCAGCACATCCAATTTCTGCGAAGCTTTTTATTTACTAGAAAGCTACCCTAGGCCCCTACCTCAGTCTCGTCAGTATGCCTTATAGGTTCCAGTGTTACTATTCTTTACTCCCCTTACGACCCCAGAAACACACGGGCGATACCACTGTATGAACAAGGTTGTTTACTTTTCTGTGCTACTTTATTTCATATTGTTTATCTTTATTGCGTTGTCCATGATTGACATTCACACAACAGCTTTGCACAACATAACTCTGCAGAACACATCATTCTGGTAGTTATATGCTACATGCTGCAAACTCTATATACAACAATAAAATTCGATCGTTATCATACACCACAGTAATTCCTAAGAGTTTCTATTCGAGGTGCCACTTCACTGACGTGCAACAATACATAAAGCTATATTGGGCAAGAACGATTTCAACGTAAAAATCACATCCCATTATGAAGTTCTGCACAACATTTGCACAATCTCAATCTCTCTCATTCTCTCTCTCCATCAAACCGTCTCGTATGTATGGGTGGACGATTTGGAATATCATCATGGACATCCAGAAGGGGCATATGACGCAGTGAATGAGATGACGGTATTTAGGGTCAGCGAACTAGAGTCTACTTTTTTTCTCGATCCAGTAACACTTGAGCTTTCAGCTCTTCGGCTCGGTGCCATGGACATCGTAACCCTCGGTTCAGTACCACGAACACCGTGAATCTGAGGAACCTGTGACTTTTCTGTCAGCCCGCGGAATTGAACCCGCACGCACAGAGGACTAGTCACCCGTAGTCCAACGCGCTACGAACACGCTGGGCAGGCGGGCAACTAGAGTCTATAAAGCACTACTTCCATCCAAGTAATGGCTCTGGTAACAGACTGAATAAACAAGCATTTGTGGATCGAGGATGGACGGCAAAGCCGGTATAATAAAATGTCCTGAAAATACAAATTTGAAAATATTGCAGCATATAGGTAAACTGCTACAAAGCACATCTTTCACTGCAAACCAAGAAGGAGAAAGGCAAAAACTACCTCAGAAATTATATATCACGAGTGATGTCAAAAGATGCGGAACTGAACAGAAGGATCGGAATATCATCAACAACCTTAGCCAGCCTATTGCAAAGAGTGTGGCAAATAGAATGCTGAACATCGACACAGAAATTACTGTGTGCAGAATTATGGTGTAAAAATTTAGATTATTGGTCGCGTCAATATAAATAAACATAAAAGCATAGCCATAGATGTATTAGTATTCATACTGAGTGGGCTATTTAGCAGATAAAAGCAAACTCTTGTTTTTTTTATTACACTTTATCTGTCTATAATGTCAACTAAAGGTCATGTTTATAAATCCATTATTATGTAACTACTACATACAGCTTCAGTAATTGGTGTTAATGTTACATCTGTCACAAGTAACATATGAACTGTAAACAAAAGATTTGTGGGTTAGCATTGATGTTTATTATTTGTGTGTGTTGGAGTTTATCAATTATCGATATAGGGGAAGACTGCAGTAAAACTATGTAGAAATGGCGAAACACGTAATAAAAAAGTACTGTAGTTTTACCAAATACAAAAACAATACACAGCAACGTTTCGACCAAAGGCCTTTATCAAGCAAATGTTACAACAGGAGTGACGAATTTCACAGCACACCACGTATAGATTACGACAGAAAAATCTCAACAGTCCTAATATGGAAAAACTGTGAAAAAAAAGAATTTATCAATCAAGTTAACAACTATTTGTGATATGTTGGGTTTTAGCTGAGAACATGAGTACGTTGCGTTTATGGATGCCACTGCAGCATGTAGGACAGGCACATCCCCAATTCGTATGCATATAGTGGTCCGTGTGGTGTCAGGGGTCCACGGGAAGCAAGGAATAGTACCACTGCGACCTACAAGGCATATTGTAAGATGCGACTAATGTAGGGGCCTACCGAAGCTACCCTAGTAAATAAAAAGCATAGTAGAAACCGGATGCGTTGGCCTACTTATGGAGGCGCATAACTGGCACAACGTACAATCGCTCTTAGATGATACGCAAATGATCACATACAAATCACAAGAGTGGTTAACAAGTGGCCGATATGGAGCGTTAGAAGAAGAAGAAGAAGTAGTAGTATGCATATAGTGCCCAACCTGACAAATCTGTGTACAGACGGATAACTACATATAGTGCCCAACCTGACAAAACTGTGTACAGACGGATAACTACATATAGTGCCCAACCTGACAAAACTGTGTACAGACGGATAACTACATATAGTGCCCAACCTGACAAATCTGTGTACAGACGGATAACTACATATAGTGCCCAACCTGACAAATCTGTGTACAGGCGGATAACTACATATAGTGCCCAACCTGACAAAACTGTGTACAGACGGATAACTACATATAGTGCCCAACCTGACAAAACTGTGTACAGACGGATAACTACATATAGTGCCCAACCTGACAAAACTGTGTACAGACGGATAACTACATATAGTGCCCAACCTGACAAAACTGTGTACAGACGGATAACTACATATAGTGCCCAACCTGACAAATCTGTGTACAGACGGATAACTACATATAGTGCCCAACCTGACAAAACTGTGTACAGACGGATAACTACATATAGTGCCCAACCTGACAAAACTGTGTACAGACGAATAACTACATATAGTGCCCAACCTGACAAAACTGTGTGCAGACGGATAACTACAAGATTTTGCAAACAGAAAAACCTCATCTATCTTTCCGTTCGCCTGCTTCAGACGTATTCCTGACGCATTATTAGGTCCCATAACTGGTTTTTGCGCGAAGGTTTCCTTTTCTCACCACCAGTGTCCCTCGCCCTTTCTCTCTCTCTCTTTGCTTTTTACCCCGGGTTGGGGCATAGGCCCTCAACCAACTCATGCCAAGTCTTCCTATCTCTAGCTATCTCCTGCAGCTCCCTCCAGCTCTTCTTTACATTGCCGATCTCCGCCTCCAAATCTCGTCTCCATGCACCTCTCGGCCTCCCTTCCTCGCTGTCCCTGCGGGCTCCAGGCAAGGACCCTTCTTGCCATATTCCCCTCCGGTTTTCGCAAAGTGTGTCCTATCCAGCGCCAGCGTCTTTTTAACCTGTTCGTTCACTGGAATCTGTCTTGTTCTCTCCATAAGTTCCTCATCCGTGACCCTATCATACCATCCCATTCCCTCTATTCTGCGCAGACACCAGTCGACGAATGTTTGCAATTTATGCGCTATTGCCTTAGTTGCTCTCCATGCCTCCGACCCACACAGCAGAACTGCCTCAACACCAGAGTTAAATATCCGAATTTTTGTTCTAGATTTGATTTCTCTGGACTTCCAAATGTCTCCCAGTGCAATGAAAGCCCCCTTGCCCTCTGTATTCTTATTCCAACATCTCCATCTGTTCCACCCCCGTCCACGCCGCTGCCCAAATATGTGTATGACTCTACCTCTTGAAGTGGGATTTCCCCAGGGAGATCGAGTTGTCGTTTGCTTGGTTAATTCTCAATATCTCTGTCTTTCCCTTACGAATGTTCAACCCCAGCTGCTGGGACCCTTGATTCAATGTGCCAAGCTTATCCCGCATCTGATTTCGCGTACGTGACAGAAGGGCCACATCATCAGCGAAGTCCAGATCATCTAGTTGCTCTGTCAGAGTCCATTGGACTCCACTTCTGGTGTTAGTTACTGTGGTCTTCATAATCCAGTCTATTCCCTCGCCCTTTAGGCGAGCCTTAATTCATCGTTAGAGGTACTTGTAATTTACATCACCGCGTAAAGTATCAGGGTTTCCAGTAGTACAACCGTGCACCGTGTCCACACCAAGAATTGTTGGCACAAGCTGGACTCGAATCTCGGGATTTCCTTGGCACGTGGTCGCTAGCGCAGCGATTAGAACTTCGCTATCGGCAACCTAAACCTCACTTTAAAGTATCACATCTGGTGTTATACTGATGGTTAATCACTTAGTCCTTTATGTGTCATGGGTGGCTGAGCAACAGGTTACCCATACGATCATCATATCAGACTCGATGAGTATGCTTCAACTGATTGCATCTGGAAGTATGCGGGTGGAATGGGTGAACAGCATTCGGAGATCACATCTCAAGAAAATGACTTGGCTGTACACGCCTGGACATGCTGGAGTGCGGGTAACGAGCGTGCTGACTCTCTTGCAAACAGTGCCCCGACTCAAGTGGGCAGAAGCATGGACAGAGCCGATATCATCAATGCGGTACGCTCTCAATTGTGTGACATGGGCGGGTCTCAGACACTGGAACGAGTTCGAGAATTAGGTGTTAAGTTTGGACATGCCAGACAGTGTCGTCTTCGTGGTAGAGAGAGAAGATATAGTAATCAACTTCTCATGGGTACTGTGAGCAAATGGACTTTGGGATGGCTGCTGCAACGGAGGACAGAGCACGAATGGGAATGCCCAATGTGCCATGACGTCGATCGCATAACATAACATAACATAACTTAGTCCTTTCCTGGAACCCACAGGGAAAGCGAAAGAAAGTGAGGTCGAGAAATACATGGAGACGAGATTTGGAGGCAGAGATCAACAATATAAAGAAGAGCTGGAAGGATCTGCAGGAGATAGCTAGAGATAGGAAGACTTGGCATGAGTTGATTGAGGGCCTATGCCCCAATCCAGGTAATAAAGGCAGAGAAAGAGAGAGAGAGAGAGAAAAGAGAGAGAATCACTTAGCCACAACAGAGTTCAACAATAACACAGCAGATCGAAAATATTTATCTTTTTTTTTTGGTTCATGTTAAATGTTTTTGGGGACACAACGCAAAGTAAGCATATATGTTTGATAATATTCAAATATGTTTCATACATCTCAGCCAGACAGGAAAGACAGTGAGAAAATATGTCCAGCCTGGACGGCGCTATTTGCTGAGTGGTTCTATAGATGACAGCAAGTGAATCATAAAAGTTGATTGAATCTGTTGATGCTGTAATCTGATGATTGATAGAAGAACGACACACAAGAAGAATACATATTCGGATATTTGATTTGCAATGACCAGTGTCTCGATCATTACTGATTAGCGTTACGTGGGGGCTATCTACTATTCAATTTGCATCTTTTTAGTACATTATGTTTAGCACCGTGGTATCAGACTTTCTATGTTCAGTACCTTCTATGTAGCACTATGCTTTCAGATTTGTTTTCCTTAGTATATTCTATGTAGCACTATCCTTTCAGACTTGTTTCCTTTAGTGATTTAAATGTCGCACTATCCTTTCAGACTTGTCTACTTTAGTACATTCTATGTAGCACTATCTTTTCAGACTTGTTTCTTTCAGTGTCTTACATGTAGCACTATCTTTTCAGACTTGTTTTCTTTAGTGCCTTCTATGTAGCACTATGCTTTCAGACTTGTTTACTTTAGTACATTCTATGTAGCACTATGCTTTCAGACTTGTTTACTTTAGTACATTCTATGTAGCACTATCCTTTCAGACTTGTTTACTTTAGTACATTCTATGTAGCACTATCTTTTCAGACTTGTTTCTTTCAGTGTCTTACATGTAGCACTATCTTGTCAGACTTGTTTTCTTTAGTGCCTTCTATGTAGCACTATGCTTTCAGACTTGTTTACTTTAGTACATTCTATGTAGCACTATGCTTTCAGACTTGTCTACTTTAGTACATTCTATGTCGCACTATCCTTTCAGACTTCTTTTCTTTAGTGCCTTAAATGTCCATATCCTTTCAGACTTGTTTTCTTTAGTGACTGAAATGTCGCACTATCCTTTCAGACTTGTTTTCGTTAGTGCCTTCTATGTAGCACTATCCATTCAGACGTTTTTTTCTTTAGTGCCTTAAATGTCGCACTATCCTTTCAGACTTGTTTTCTTTAGTGCCTTAAATGTCGCACTATCCTTTCAGACTTGTTTTCTTTAGTGACTTAAATGTCGCACTATGCTTTCAGACTTTGTTTTGAGTGCATCAATTAACGTTGCAAAAACTAGCCAAGCACGCACGAGGGAAGTCTAAAATCTAATACAACATTATGCATTGGCAGTCTGGTCTAGGATTAGACTGCCATAATGAATAGAGATTGATCTATGAAAATATAACTGGGATTATGTGTTGGGTTTTTTACAGCTTCGAGTAGCGGAACTTAAGTTTATGTCTCATCTAAATTAAAATAGATATTATTCTGTGGATTAACCTATCCATTCAGTAACATAGTACCACTTTCATAAATGGCATGTGTCTAAATAATAGTTTAGTTTTGCTAAAACGTATAGATGCAAGAGGTTTCTGTTTGTGATTGATAAAACACGATTTTGGAGGATTAATAAAACACGATTTTGGAGGATTAATAAAACACAATTTCGGAGGATTAATAAAACTCGATTTTGGAGCGATTAATAAAACACTTGGAGGATTAATGCGATTTGAGCGATTAATAAAACACGATGTTGGAGCGATTAAAAACACCATTTTTGAGCGATTAATAAAACACGATGTTGGAGCGATTAAAAACACCATTTTTGAGCGATTAATAAAACACGATTTTGGAGCGATTAATAAAACACAATTTTGGAGCGATTAATAAAGCACGATTTCGGAGGATTAATAAAACACGATGGACATTGAGCAAAGTGCAGTCACAAAAATAACTACATGTGAAATGCGTTGCCTGCGAAAAGTTACCAACAACACAAGAAAAGACAGAATCACTAACATCAGCATAAGAAGAAAGTTGGCACAAAACCGTGCTTGAATTACATAGATAAACAAAGAATTAAGTGATTTGGTCACTTAATAAGAATGCATCAAACTCCACAGTATACAGAGTCTTCTACAACAGAACATCAGGAAAGAAGGCAAGAGGAGACCACGGAAAAGATGGTTAGATGGCGTAGCAGAATCCTGTGAAAGAGCAAAGATAACAATCACACAAGACACCAGAACAGCGTAAGACAAAAACAGAAAACCACGACACTGGGCAACAACCCGGTAGCAGTGTGACGACAAAAGAAGAAGAAGAATAAAACACGATTTTGGAGGATTAATAAAACACGATTTCGGAGCGATTAAAATAAAACACGATTTTGGAGGATTAATAAAACACGATTTTGGAGGATTAATAAAACACGATTTCGGAGGATTAATAAAACACGATTTCGGAGGATTAATAAAACACGATTTCGGAGCGATTAATAAAACACGATTTTGGAGGATTAATAAAACACGATTTTGGAGGATTAATAAAGCACGATTTTGGAGGATTAATAAAACACGATTTCGGAGGATTAATAAAACACGATTTTGGAGGATTAATAAAACACGATTTCGGAGGATTAATAAAACACGATTTTGGAGGATTAATAAAACACGATTTCGGAGGATTAATAAAACACGATTTTGGAGGATTAATAAAACACGATTTCGGAGGATTAATAAAACACGATTTTGGAGGATTAATAAAACACGATTTCGGAGGATTAATAAAACACGATTTCGGAGGATTAATAAAACACGATTTCGGAGGATTAATAAAACACGATTTCGGAGGATTAATAAAACACGATTTCGGAACGATTAATAAAACACGATTTTGGAGGATTAATAAAACACGATTTTGGAGGATTAATAAAACACGATTTCGGAGCGATTGTGAATAATTTGAGTAGAGTCAATATAACGTAAAAAAAAATGTTTTCATAGTTGCATTATCAAGAAGAGACCGGTTTCTTCTTCTTCATCTCTATTCTTTGCGTTTGGTTCCGTATGCTCGTCTAAACCATGAGATGGGTTGCCTCTATGAAGCTGCATGTTAGTTGGAGTTCCTCGAGAGTTCCCCATAGCATCCTCTGTACGATTTGTTCATGAGGCCATGTTTCGTTTTGTTGGTGTATGTATGATGGAACGACTGCAGGATGTGCTCTGTAGTCTGAGAGACCAGTTTAAAAATAAAGACATCAGGGGACAAAAATTGGGTACAACATCAGTACTGAACTTTATCAAGAAACAACAAATTAAATTATTCGGGAACATAAACAGATTACCAAAAGACAGTGCGCCTCATGCAGTGGATACAAAGCAAAAGACCGTCCCTGCAAAAAGGTGGACCTCAGAAATAACAGAGGCAGTTAAAAACACTATTTATGAAGCGGAAACAAAAGCTCTTTCTAGAAATCCCTTCTCATCCTGGCGCTGTGAGGCAAAACAGGAAGAGAGAAAGAAAAGAAAAAATTGTCATAATTTGTTTTCACATGGTACGTTCATTTACTGGAGACATTATATGCCAGTTCCTGTGTTTGTTTTCTTGTTGCGTCCTCTATTTTATGGGCCTGTCTGTACCTGATTCCTTCGGTAGGCAGAGTATACACAGCGTCTTCAGAATACTTCTGATAGGTAGTTAGATGGCGGAACTATCAACTATCACTTCTGATCAGCAGGTAGATAAAGGAGAATAAAGCTGCTAACTAAACATTCCTTGCCACACTTGGTATTCTCTAAATATGCAGAATGAGTATATATGCTCTTATTCTCGGGTATCATAAAGATTCGTCACGTCTAGTGTAGAGCCACTTCTCAAATATGTCCTCAATTTTATCTTGGAACCGTCTGTGCACAGTATGCCCCCGATTAAAGCTGAGATTAAGCTGGAGCTATTTCCTCCCTCACTACTCCCGCTAAGACTGAAATGCTGCGTTCGCATGCTGTATTTGAAGGCTGCGCCACATGGGAAATCTTATAATTGGCCTGTTCTGGTGGGATTACTAAATCCCTCATTAAGCGTTGATCAGGCACATCCTAACGCTCGAATGTGCCCGTTTCCGTGTGGCGTCCAGATGTAGGTACTTGAAGGTCTTAAATTATTAGTGCAAGCTTGAGCTTCTTAATCCTTGCGGTGTTTTGAACTTATCTCACTACATTCCTTAGCTTCCTAACACCTTCTTTTCTCATGCTACCTAACATTTCTGCATTCTGATTACCATTTTTATTTAAATCCCATTTATTTTATTTGTCGTTGTTTCCACACATTTTCATTATTGTGGCTAAAGCGGGAATTCTGCTATTTACGTTTTGTCTATTATGTGTTTCATATACGACCGTCGTTTTATTTCCTGTGCTGCCTTGTTTCATTTATTGATAAAGACCTTTTGGTCGAAACATCGCTGTGTCTTGTGTTTATGCTTTATAAAACATACTTTAATTCATGTTTTCATATTTCATCTACGTGAATCCCGTAGCAACAATGTTAGGGCACTTAAGAACAACATTGGATAGTGTAGAAATCGCTGATATATTAAAGTGATTAGAGAGCAAGCCAGGTCACTTGCTTAGAACTCTGAAGTAGTTCAGTGTCAAGAGAACTAGCACAATACAGTGTATCAAACGTTGAAGTCGAGAACTTGCAGTCAAGTCTGTAGATCTCTGAAGTAACGAAGTAGCGTGGTCAGAGAACTAGCACAGTCAAGTCTGTAGATCTCTGAAGTAACGAAGTAGCGTGGTCAGAGAACTTGCACAGTCAAGTCTGTAGATCTCTAGAAGTAGCGTGTCAGAGAACTTGCACAGTCAAGTCTGTAGATCTCTGAAGTAGCGTGGTCAGAGAACTTGCACAGTCAAGTCTGTAGATCTCTAAAGTAACGAAGTAGCGTGGTCAGAGAACTTGCACAGTCAAGTCTGTAGATCTCTGAAGTAACGAAGTAGCGTGGTCAAAGAACTTGCACTGTCAAGTCTGTAGAGCATTAAATTAATCAAGTGGTCAGAAAAACGGGTACAGTCATGTGTGAAGAGCAATGAAATAGTGACGTCGAGAATTACAGTCAAGAGAATGCTATTTATCAAGTAAAAACTAAGTCAGTATGTAGATCGCTGTATTTATCAAGTATTAAGAGAACTGGTACAGTCAATGTACACAGCGCTGTATTTGTCAGATATTGAAGTGATCACACTAAGGTTTAATTTGTACGAAATCTATCTTATGGATACAAGTAATTTTTGCATGCAGTCTTATATACCTCACGACGTTACGAATCCATGTTTAACTAATTGGTAGGTAGCTTAGTTGATGCAAAAACGTTTTTGTTATATAACTTTGCATAAGCACAACAAAATGATCATCAAAGTTTAGAACTTACAGTAATACACAGCGCAGTCACAAAAAAAACTACATGTGAAATGCGTTGCCTGTGAAAAGTTACCAACAACACAAGAAAAGACAGAATCACCAACATCAGCATAAGAAAGAAAGTTGGCACAAAACCGTGCTTGAATTACATAGATAAACAAAGAATGAAGTGGTTTGGCCACTTAATAAGAATGCATCCAAACTCCACAGTATACAGAGTCTTCTACAACAGAACATCGGGAAAGAAGGCAAGAGGAAGACCACGGAAAAGATGGTTAGATGGCGTAGCAGAATCCTGTGAAGACAAAACAGAAAACCACAGAAACCCCTGGGCAACAACCCGGTAGCAGTGTGACGACAAAAGAAGAAGAAGAAGTAATACACAAAATGGTGGCGAATGATTGCAAAGGCGTATTCCTATTACATATTATAAAAAGAAAGGTCACATAGTGAACAAATGATACCTTCCACTTCTATAAATGAAAGTAAATGTTGCGTACATACGCCAATGACAGTCGGTAGGAAACATTATGAACTGATTAATTCCACGGGATTCCCGATTTTGACCCCGATTTTGACGTGCACTGAATTGCATTTGGAACACGGAAATACTTAGTTATAGACAAACTTGACAATCGTACTGTAAAATTTCGACAAGTATACCAGATCAACATCGCGGTAAATTTAGTTATAACATATAATAAAATTATTACAGAACTAAAGGTTTGGGTGGGCAAAAATACTTTTGGAACGTCGTCACTGTTACCTATATAAAAATGCAAAAATCAAGAATTTCTGTCAAGTGGATGATTTTATATCGGTCGGTAAAGATGAGCACAAATTTTGGAACGAACTATAATAGAACCAAGTGTACACAGCGCTGTATTTGTCAGATATTGAAAGAACTAATAGAACCTAGTGTACACAGCGCTGTATTTGTCAGATATTGAAAGAACTAATAGAACCAAGTGTACACAGCGCTGTATTTGTCAGAAATTGAAAGAACTAATAGAACCAAGTGTACACAGCGCTGTATTTGTCAGATATTGAAAGAACTAATAGAACCAAGTGTACACAGCGCTGTATTTGTCAGAAATTGAAAGAACTAATAGAACCAAGTGTACACAGCGCTGTATTTGTCAGATATTGAAAGAACTAATAGAACCAAGTGTACCCCAAAGCGCTTTTTTTCCAAGTAATCGAAGAACCTATTGTAGAACCTGAGTTACACAGGCGTGTAGTTGTCAGTATGCGAAAGAAGCACATATGAGCACTCAATTCATCATCAAAAGTGCTAGATTTGCAATGAAAGAACTAATTATAAACCAATCTCTGCAGCTGCCTGTTAAGCAGGGATTGAGACTAATTAGACCTCTGTACGACAGCCTGTATTGCATGGATATTGAAGACTCAGAAACCCAAGGGACATGTGCTGTAAGTTTATCAAAATACAAAGAACTAATAGAGACCAGAGTAAAAAGCGTATTGTAAGAACTAACGAAAGAATATCAGAACCAATGTGTGCACCCGTGGATGTATTTGTGAGATTGAAAGAACTAAAGAACCAAGTGTGCACAGCAGCTGTATTTGGATCGGAAATTGAAAAACAATGACCAAGTGTACAGCACGTCTGTTTGTCAAAGCGATAAAACCGAAAAGAAATAATAAACCAATCTGCAGCAGCAAGTCGTGATTAGATAGAAATTTGAAAAATAATTTGAGAACAAAGTGTACTACAGCGCTGATTATCGAATTAGAAAGAATATAATAGAACCAGTGTACAAGAACTGATAATATTGGTCGAGAAATTGAAAAGACTAATAGATCCAATGTCTGTCCAACCGTTTGGACAAGATGTTGAAAGAACTAATGAACCAGTGTAACAGCGCTGTATTTGTCAGATATTGAAAGAACTAATAGAACCAAGTGTACACAGCGCTGTATTTGTCAGATATTGAAAGAACTAATAGAACCAAGTGTACACAGCGCTGTATTTGTCAGATATTGAAAGAACTAATAGAACCAAGTGTACACGCGCTGTATTTGTCAGATATTGAAAGAACTAATAGAACCTAGTGTTCACAGCGCTGTATTTGTCAGAAATTGAAAGAACTAATAGAACCAAGTGTACACAGCGCTGTATTTGTCAGATATTGAAAGAACTAATAGAACCAAGTGTACACAGCGCTGTATTTGTCAGATATTGAAAGAACTAATAGAACCTAGTGTACACAGCGCTGTATTTGTCAGATATTGAAAGAACTAATAGAACCTAGTGTACACAGCGCTGTATTTGTCAGATATTGAAAGAACTAATAGAACCTAGTGTACACAGCGCTGTATTTGTCAGATATTGAAAGAACTAATAGAACCAAGTGTACACAGCGCTGTATTTATTAAATATGTGTAAGTAAGAGAACGGAGCACACATGGTTACTCACCAAAGTGCTTGTTCTTTTTCTTCGAACGCTCCACATCGACCACTTGTTAACCACTCTGTGTTATTTGTATGTGATCTGAGTCTAAGAGCGATTTACGTTGTGCCAGTTATGCGCCTACAAGTAAGCCAGCATATCCGATTTTTGCTTTCATCATCATCATCATTATCATCATCAAATAGTTTGTCTTGAGCAGAACTTTGCCACCACAACAGTCCTCCGGAATTTATCTCTCTCATAGACCAGATGCCCTACCTCTGCAGCTGCCTCTGAAGCAGGGTAGCTTCCCGGGTCCTACATTCAGCCGCCTCTTACGACATGCCATGTAGGTTGCAGTGGTACTATTCTTTTCTTCCCTTGAGAGCTCCAGCACCACAGGGAAGCACTGGTGCAATGCTAATCGTTCTATCAATCAATCAAACAAAGCACACACAGGTCATAGACAAGAAGAAAAAAGCAGTAGTGTTAAGAACTAACGCAGAAGAAGATGATCAAAGTGAACTGTGTACACTTACCTGTTTCTGTGTGTACACCTGGTGGATGTTGAAGTTGGTTGTGAGGGCTATCTGAAACACTGGAAACAACACACCAGCGACTACCGCAGCTGTCATTCTTATAGGGATCCCGGTATACACCATGTAGACAAAAAACAAGGTGACCCACAAGCCATCAGCAACGTCATGTGGTTCTGTATCCAATGCGATGGTGCAAATCACGCCCAAAAGTAAGAATAATGACACATAACATACAATCTGCAGGGAGACGAAGTCCAGTCGACTTAGATAGAGAAAAATCTCTAAAATAATTAAGACGATGACAATGATGCCTAGTACTACAGCACGGACTGGATTCACCAACCCGTTGACGTAGAAGAATATAATCAAGAGAACACAGATAATTATGCTAAGAACTTGAATAATAGATTGGGATGATTGATTTACTTTCAGAAAATAGCGTCTGTATAGATTCTCCAATGTCTTGTCCCGAAACCGTTTGGAACGGAAGATGTTGATAAAACGTCTGATACCAAAAGTGGTCTTAAAACATTTCCCAGTTGTGAGTTGTTGAGTCTCAGAATCGTCCACTTTCCCATTTAGCTGAGTAATTCTTCTCTGCTCATTTTTTAACTCTTGAGTCTTCTGCGCGTAGTTCTCTTCCCATACAACTTTAATTGAGGCTTTTCGTGACAAAGATTTACTTCTTTCCATTGGTGAGATTCTGTTTCTCTGCAAAGTCACGAATCCCATTCCTTTGCCCTCCGCTTGCTTATTTGGACTCTCGCTCATCGCAAGATGTCTGCTCCATAACAACTAAGAGAGACAACAGACAAGAGTACAAGGTGATGCCCATGACTGCAGTCTACATAGCTTCAACCAGCATCATATCTGAATAAAGAGAAAATAAACAATGTTTTAGATGTAATTTAAGGACATAACAAAAACAGCAAAGACATCTCATTAACATTATGTTGCTTCTATCAGACTGCCTCACAGAAGAGGGAAACAAAGTTGCCAAGATAAAAATACAAAAAGCAAGGGGACACTTTATTGCATTGAGTAAGATATGGAAGTCAAAGGAGATCAAAAACAAACACAAAACTGAGAATATTTCAATCATATGTGAAGTCAGTGCTGTTTTATGGCTCGGAAACATGGAGGACAACAAAAGAAACCACCAAAAAACTACAGACCTTCGTAAATAGATGTTCACGTAGAATAGAGGGACTGAGATGGTATCATTAGATTACGAACGATGAACTTAGAGAAAGAACTAAGCAGGTACCAGTGGAGAGAAAGAGCTAAGGAAGATACGCTGGCGATTGATAGGACAAATATTGAGAAGACCGACAGAAGCATTGCAAGACATGTTGTTTTGGAACCCACAGGGAAAGCGGAGTAGGGAAAGACCTAGAAATACCCGAAGAAGAGAGCTGGAGACTGACATTAAAAGGTAAAACATGGAAAGAACAGGAAGAAATGGCAAGAGAGGAAGAGCTGGAAGAAGTTTGTTGAAGAACTTTGCTCCGGTGATAGTTGAAAGGTGAAAAATAAGACTACCTCACAACTAAATAGAGAGAAAATAACGGATGCTTTAGTTGTGATTTCAGAGAAACGTTATAAGAATATCAACCGTATTGCGTCTACCAGACTTTCTCACACATGAATATAGAGAAACTAACGGTTATTTTGGTTCAAGATAATCGTTACAAGAATATCAGTCTCTTCACCCAACGCCATCTTGTTTCTATGACTGTGTCTCTAGAGAAACTAACGGTTATTTTGTTTACAAGATAATCGTTACAAGACCATCAAAGTCTCTTCACCCCAACGCCATCTTGTTTCTATATGACTGTGTCTCTAGAGAAACTAACGGTTATTTTGTTTACAAGATAATCGTTACAAGACCATCAAAGTCTCTTACCCAACGCCATCTTGTTTCTATATGAACTCGTCTCTAGAGAAACTAACTTATTTGTTTACAAGATAATCGTTACAAGATCACAGAAACTCTCTTCACCACAACGCCATCTTGTTTCCTAAGACTGTCTCTAGAGAAAAACCGTTATTTGTTTCAAGATAATCTTACAAGACCACAAAGTCTCTTCACCCCAAGCATCTGTTTCTACTGACTGTCTCAAGAAACAACTCATTTTGCTACAAAATAACTCGTTACAGAAAATCAGTATTGATTTCCACAAATATGGATCACATAGACAGTTTCACACCTACTATTAGCAAAATAACTACTTAGTTAGCATTTCAGAAAAGTTCAAGACATCAGAATCTCTCCCTCCACAAACCATGTTCTTGCCCAATAAATATGCATGCAAATTGTACTATAATTATAGGGATGATAAACACTTACTACACAGACCCACACTTAGCCACAGAAACCTCATACTTAGCCACAGAGAAACCCTCCCCACTTAGCCACAGACACCTCACCAATTAGCCACAAGAGACCTCCACTTAGCCACAGAAAGATCCTCACTACTTAGCCACAAAGAACCTCATCAATTAGCCACAAAGAACCTCATACTTAGCCACACAGAATACCTCACCACTTAGCCACAGACAACTCACCATTAGCCACAAAAACCCTCACTTAGCCACACAGAATATCCTCACCACTTAGCCACAGAACACTTTCACCATTAGCCACAAAGAGACCTCACTTAGCCACACGAGACCCTCACTACTTAGCAAGAAAAACCTCACACTTAGCTGGAGAAACCTTACACTTAGCCACAGAGAACCCTCACACTTAGTCAACAGAAAACCTCCTCACCAAGCTCAGCCACAGAGAACCCTCATCTTAGTCACAGAGAACCCTCACCAACTAGCCACAGAAACCCTCATCACTTAGTCACAGAGAACCTACACTTAGTCACAGAAACCTCACAAACTAGCCACAAAAAACCTCACCAATAGCCACAAAGAACCTCACCACTTAGCCACAGATAAACCTTCACACTTAGCCACAGATAACCTCACACTTAGCCACAGAAACCTCACTACTTAGCCACAGAAAACCTCACTACTTAGCCACAGAAAAACCTCACTACTTAGCCACAGAAAAACCTCACTACTTAGCCACAGAAAACCTCACCACTTAGCCACAGAAAAACCTCACTACTTAGCCACAGAAAACCTCACCACTTAGCCACAGAAAACCTCACCACTTAGCCACAGAAAACCTCACTACTTAGCCACAGAAAACCTCACACTTAGCCACAGAAAACCTCACTACTTAGCCACAGAAAAACCTCACACTTAGCCACAGAAAAACCTCACTCACTTAGCCACAGAAAAACCTCACTACTTAGCCACAGAAAACCTCACTACTTAGCCACAGAAAACCTCACCACTTAGCCACAGAAACCTCACCACTTAACCACAGAAAAACCTCACTACTTAGCCACAGAAAAACCTCACTACTTAGCCACAGAAAAACCTCACTACTTACCCACAGAAAAACCTCACTACTTAGCCACAGAAAAACCTCACCACTTGGCCACAGAGACCGCCAAAGAGTCCTGGTTGTATGTAACATTAACGAATTCCTTGTCTATCTTCTATATATAATGCCTGTAGTTTTGTTTACTTTAACTCTACACTTCAGGATATAACAAAACCGGCACTCCACTATTTTCTAACAGTAAAAGTTAGCAAGCAGATATGTTTCCTACTGTGTCATTAGAACAGCCTTTCCCAAACTGGGTCCGCGGACAACGGAGGCCCGTGACGTACTCACATGAAGTCCTCTAACGCTTGAAGAAATATTACGATCTTTGACATTTTAAACAGAAAAAATAAATTTCCAAAAACATGTATAAAAACGGTGGTAATCTAGTTCCGACGCGAAGTCAAAGGACCCGGACTAGACAGAAGTCTAAATGTCTGACAGGACAAAATGAAAGATCGTTTGAAGTTACCCGCAGTCTGAAAAATTGGAACCAGCTTGACTGTTGGTGTGGTGTAATAATAACTCCATCGCTAGAAGATTTTCATATATAGAAAACTTGTTGAGGCTCCGCGGCAGCTACATATATTTAAAAGGATGTCCGCCGTAATGCAAAGTTTGGGAACTGCTGCATTAGAACATTAGAATCTGTAATGACACAGTTCCAAGTTGATATTGTTATGTAAATTTGATCATATGAAAATAGTTATTATAGCAACAAAGGGTATGTGTAGATTATAATCTATAATAACATGACAGTAATCACGGTTACCAACATACGTATGTGTCATATGCTTGAAATCATAAGGTAACGTTTCATTACAAACACATACTACAATTATGGAAGAGAGGAAGGTACGTGTAGGCGTATAACTGGCACAACGTACAACCACTCTTAGGCTCAGATCACATAGAAATCACAAAGTGGTTTAACAAGTGGTCGATATGGAAAGTTCGAAGAAGAAGAAGAAGACTCTAAATATTACTGTATTATTAATATCATTGGTATTATTAGTACTATTATTGTAATCGTCACACGACGCCCGTGCCTTCGGCGCCATCAGTCAGATGCGCCCCAAGATTCAACAAACGTTGGACAATAGTGTATTAGTTGATGTTTTCTTCTTTTACACACAGGCTAAAGAGGAGTCTGTATGGTCAAATGGTCATGCTGCTTTTCTTGTGTTCTGAAGTTCATGGCTACACCTTTGACATATGACCAAGAATTATCACATCTCAGCTGTAGAAGTCCACCAATAAATGACTTCGTTACATCAGATCGCATCAATACAGACGTGTGGCTGTCTTGGACACTGACTTGACTGTACACACTTGGACGTGCTAAAGTGCAGGGTAACGAGCGTGCTGACTTTCTTGGAAACAATGTCCCGACTCAAGCGGGCAGAAGTATGGACATGGCTCATGTCATCAATGCAGTACGCTCTCATTTATGTGATATGGGCGAGTCTCAGACACTGGAACGAGTGCGAGAATTAGGAGTTATGTTTGGGCGTACCAGACAGTGTCGTCTTCGTGGTAGAAAGAGAAGATATAGTAATCAACATTTCACGGGTACGGTGAGAAAGTGGACTTTGGGATGGCTGCTGCAGCGGACATAACACGCATATGAATGAAAAATATGCCATGACATCGATCGCATAACATAACGTAACAAGCAGCGGCACGAACCGACTCAATCTGTCGTATGCAGTGATATTGCGCGTGCAGAAAGCTGGATTTTGTCGTGATTGATGTTCCATTCGACATGAACTGCAATTCAAGTGATGAACAGTTTTGTGTTGACACTTTAGCAACGGTCATATGCATTTATGCAGTGTAGGTTGCTGTTTGTGGCGATACGGCTGTTTCATTCTGGAATTAATTCACACACTACAGGAGACAGTTGTTAGCATTCCGTGTGATTTTCGTTGGCACAGAAAAGGAGCAATTATGGGGTGACCCGTTGCAGTGAAGTTGGAACTGTACATATGAACATATGAACGTAACAGGCTTGTGGAAAAGAAAGGTTTTTTGAAGGCTAAGAATTTACTTCATTGCACCGGGTTTCCCCATATGGTTCGGTCCCTCTCAGTAGAAATGGTACATCCAAGGCCAAGAGTATTCCACAAGCACGAACTCCGTAGTTCCATCAACAATCCTAAAATATCTCCACTCGTGAAACGAATGTCGCGGTCTGGATTAGAACCGACGACCGTCAGAAAGCAACAAAACTGCTTAACCCGTTTGCCACAGATGATGATGATGCTCGTTCCTCACGGGTGATGATGGCCACACAAATTTTCATCCAAGGAAATGTAGTTGCCTTATGTTTGTCTGTGTGTGCGTAGATAACTAGTGAGCCCGATGCGGGCTTGAAATGTTCTTGTACAGTGTGGGCAAGGTATACTTGCACTTGTGGGAAGTTTTACTGCCTTTCTATTTTGACGTTTTCATTTTGCATTGATACATTAGGAATAAGAATGAAGTGATTTGGTCACTTAATAAGAATGCATCCAAACTCCACAGTATACAGAGTTTTCTACAACAGAACATCGGTAAAGAAGGCAAGAGGAAGACCACTGAAAAGATGGTTAGATGGCGTAGCAGAATCCTGTGAAAGAGCAAAAATAACAATCACACAAGCCACCAGAACAGCGCAAGACAAAAACAGAAAACCACGACACTGGGCAACAACCCAGTAGCAGTGTGATGACAAAAGAAGAAGAAGACATTAGGAATATAACACAGCACAACATTAGAAATGTTAATATTACTTCAATTAATAATGACATTATTATCTGAATGTTGCATGTGGCAATATTCATTATTTATTCAATTCTTACAGAAAGTAATAATAGTTGTTAATGTTCGTATTTAGTTATGCTGGCAATAGGCAATATATTCATGAAATAGTATGTTTTTGTTACTTCAAGTCGGACTACAAATCAACAGTCATCGCCACTCCCAAAGGCACACAAGACAGAGACCTCTTCTTCTCTTTCGAACGCTCCATCCATATCGACTACTTGTCAAAACATTCTTTGTGATTTGTATGTGAGCTGAGCCTAAGAACGAGTGTGCGTTATTTCAGCTACGCGCCTACAAGTAGGACACAGTACATCCGATTTATGCGACGTTTTTTATTTACTAGGGTAGCTTCCTATGCTCCTACCTCAGTCACCTCTTACGACATGCCTTGTAGGTCGCAGTGTTACTATTCATTGCTACACCTGTGGCCCTGACAACACACAGGAGATATTTAGTTATGCTGGCAATATAGTCAATATATTAAACAAACAGTATAATTATGTTTGAGATGTGATGCATTTGAGATGTGGATATATACAGAATTGATGCAGACCCATCATGGAATATGGCTCCAGCTCTTGGACAACAGCAGCCAAAACAAACACACACAAACTAGACAAGGTACAAAACATGGGCCTAAGAATAACTCTGGGAGCAATGAAAAGCAGTCCTATCGTAGAAATGGAAAAACCGCAGACATAGAGCCTCTAGAACTCCGCAGAAAATTTAAAACACTCACCCAGGTTGAAAAACTAAAACGGCTAAAAGAACACCCTCTACACACAAAATTCCAAAGAAAACAAAAAACTTGCAAGGAAAAGTCCCAACCATCTGGCCAGAGAATTTCATATGCAACATACAGACATCCTAGAAACTGACCCAGAAATGTGGGAACCCATAATACCAGAGCCATGGACATGCTACCAAAACACGGCCCAAATACACCTAGAAGTCTCAGGAATAATCTCCAAAAATACAAACAGAGTCAGAGCAAAGAGCCATTTCACTCCAAATGCTACGAGAGCAATATCCCACTAGCACATGGACACATGTGTTCACAGATGGCTCAGCTACAGATGCTACCAGAAAGGGAGGCAGCGGAATCTACATCACTCACCCTCAAGGAAACACAGAAACACACTCTCTGGCAGCAGGAGAAACATACACCAACTTTAGAGCAGAGGCAACAGCCCTTCTTGCAGCCATACAGATTCTCAACGACCAGCAAGTGTCAGCAAAAATATTGCAGTCTTTAGCGATTCAAGATCCGTTCTCCAGGCTATCTCAGACAAGTCCCAGACAAGACAAGCTCATTCAGGACATACGGCAAAATATCAGCTTGTTGTCAAAAATCCGAACTGGTCTTACAGTGGATACCAGCTCACTGTGGCATACCAGGAAACGAAAAGGCTGACAAACTCGCAAAGGCTGGGTGGAGCCTAACACAACACCACCCAACACAAAGTTTTACAGAAGCAAAGACTCTCCTGAAACAATCCAGGAAAATGATCTGGAGAAAAACAAATGGAGGATACAGGCCAGAGCACGACAGCATAAATACACTAAACAGAAAAGCACAGACCACAATCTTCCGACTTAGAACGGGACACTGCAGTCTCAGAGCACACCTCCACAGAATGGGTCTCAGGGACTCGGCGGCCTGCACCTGTGGAGCACCAAAGCAGTCCCCAGAGCACATCCTGCAAGACTGCCCTAGTCTGAGTAGTGAGAGATTGGAGATCTGGCCAACAGAAACAACACTACAAGACAAACTATGGGGAACCGGTGAAGACCTCAAGCGCACCGCCCTGTTTATGACACATACCGGAGTAGTCGCATAGCAAAAGTTGAACGCAGAAGAAGAAGAAAAAGAGATGCATTTGAGATGTGGATATATACAGAAATGATGCATTTGATATGTGGATATATACAGAAATGATGCATTTGAGATGTGGATATATACAGAATTTATGCATTTGAGATGTGGATATATAGAAGAATAGGCAGAGTTTCATGGACAGAAAAACAGACAAATAAACCAAGTTTTAGGAAAACTAGGCATGAAGAAACAATTAAAAGAAATAAAATTCAGACAAGTAAAGTATTTTGGGCACATAAAAAGACATGACACTATGATAAAATATTTACTAGAAGGGAAAGTTGAGGGGAAGAGCAAGGAAAGTTGAGGGGAAGAGCAAGAGGAAGACCGAGAGATAAGTGGGAGGGAAACTTTAAGAAATGGACAGGTTACAGTCTGGCAGTGTGCAACACCAAGGCGAAAGACAGAGGATGCTGGAGATTCATTGCAGCCAACCTTCGATGTGGAGACGGCACCTGATGATGATGATAATTATGTTACTTCAAGTCAGGAATTTAAACAGAACTGGTGAAGGAATTATGATATATCATCATCATCATAATCAGTCCTCGCCGCTCCCAAAGGCACATAAGACAAGAGGCAAATTTGTCCACTCAATTCGATCTTATATCTTTCTTTCTTCCCCAAACCTAGCCCTGCTCGTGTCATGAGACCTGCTTTCAAAATTCCCCTACATGTGTTCCTATGCCTCCATTTTCCCTGCTGTGTCTGATTTTGGGTCTCTGTGACGTAGAGGTTAGGTACTCGTCTCTCATGCATAAGGTACCAGCTTCGCTCCCTCGTGGAGCCATCTGGATATTTTTCCAGAGATCCCTGATCTCAGTGTAGGTGAGATCGAGTTCCTTGTCCTATCGGAGACGGACGAGAAAACTTAGGTGCCGTGTTCAATTTGAGCACGTAAAAGAGCCCTTGGCAGCTCAAAATCGAGGAGAGCGGGCTGAAAAGCCCCTGTCGTGGCAAAATTCATTAGAAAAGATAAAATTTCCACAAAAATATCTTCACCATCTTCAAAATTACATCAGGGAACCTCGCCGGTGCTACAGAGTTCGTGTACTGCAGCTGAGATCTTCCTTGTAAGAAAGAGATCGGAGCACACATGGTTACTCACCGAAGTGCAATAATGATGGTTATATCAATCAATCAGTCTGATGTGTCCACATCATTGCATGTCTTGACTGTTTTTCTTATCTTATCCAGAGGACATGTCCATTTCATCGTAGTCGTCTCTTTATTTTCTCTTTATGTAAGTCTTCCAGACCAGTTCATTTGCCTCTTTGTCTCAGGAGACAATAGGCCGTGCGTCACGTAGTGTGTTCTGCGCTGAATCACAACGTTTCTTGTGGCTGTAATGGCCTATTCTGGAGTGGCAATCCTTGCCACAGTTGCTGCAGGTAAAACTGGAGACGAGCTGATAAATAGGATGTTCTCTCTACCCTCTGTGCTCTCTTTTGCCTCCACATGTGATGTTGTTTTTCCAGACCCGTTAGTTCATGAAATCTCATATTGCTAATATTATTCAACCAGGTATACTCAAGTAGTCTTCTAATAAGTCTTCCATAGAATCATCTTAACAGACTTTCTATTCTCATACCTGTTTTCCAAATCTCAGACTCATAGAGGAGGACTGCCCTAACGCACGTTTTGTACATCCGAAGAATTGCCTTAGTGTCGTCAATATAAGATCTCCAGATGTTGCGACGCCTATTGTATGCCTTGCAGGCCGAAGGTCGTTGGTTCGAATCAGACCGCACTGTTCTCTTCACGTGTTTATTTTTTCCAGAGACATCTACGACTGTTGCCGAAGCTACGAAGTTCGTGTTTTATACAATAATAACGGCAGGTGGCGTGCCATATCTGCAGAGAGGGACCGAGCCATACGGGGTAAACACCGGTGCAATTTTTTTTTTCCGATTTAGAAGCACTTGAGCTTTCAGCTCTTCGGCTTGGTGCCATGGACATCGTAACCCTTCGGTTTGATGCCACGAGCACCGTGAATCTGGGGAACCTGTGGCTTTTCTGTCAGCCCGCGGAATTGAACCCGCACACACAGAGGGCTAGTCACCCGCAGTCCAACGCGCTACGAACACGCTGGGCAGGCGGGCACACCGGTACAATGAAGACAATCGTTCGGGTTTAGACCATATTAGTATTGTAATTCATGCAGACAGAATGTCATGTCGTCGTGTCTATGTCACGTTTCAAACTTATATGTATTAAAAAGTATATCATATACGAGTCACACAACTACACATCATGTGATCCATGTTGTTCTTTTATTAACCAGTCATTACGAAAACATAGTTGGAACACACCGTGGTAATATAAGACAACACGGATATTACCAACACGGCAGACAAGTAATAATAGCTTTTTCATTGTTTCAGTGTGTTTTTCAAATGTGTGTTTAAGATACAAATAGCATGCTAATCGGATATCGGGTTATCTTCTTCTTCTTTGCGTTCGTTCTTTACGATCAATTTTAATCACTCTTTGTGATATGTTTGATCTTTGGTAAGAACGTGTATACGTTGCATATTGGTTTGGTAGGCCCCTAAACGCATAGACTTCTACATGCTTAGGACACGTGCATCCGATTTCAGCCAAACCTCCTTAGTCGCCTCTTACGACATGCGTGGCAGGTAACAGTGGTTCTATTCTTTACATCCCAAATTTGGGCCCCGGTAATCACTCGGGCTATGATGCCCCTTAAAATAATCATCTTCGGAGAATCATATCGTTTTGTATCCCAAAAAATATTTCCTTTTGCTTAATGCTACATTCCTTATCAACAACTTCTTTTTCAATTTTAAGCTGTTACAAAATGGACTTACTTGTTCTATAGTCTACATAGCTACAATTGGTTATAAGTAATTTCTGAGTTTGGGAAAGGTATTCGGAGTCGTCACTGCAAATACCAGATAAGTGCTCTCACGCTGAAACTTTAAGCAAGATGAAATGGGTTCTCTCTCTCTCTATCTCTATCTCTCTTGCGCGGGCGATCGTTCTTATTTGGTCATTTTTATCAGTCATTTTGATATATAAACAGTCTTTGCCAAGAACGTAATTTCACGTCACAATCTTCAGTACCATTTGGAGTTCTGGTGCTTGTCCTTCGGCGATGTGTCCGATTTCAACCATCGTTTATTGAGTTCGTTCTCCGTCAGCCTTTGACTATCCCCAGCCGACCTGCAAGGCAGCAGGTTATGAAATGGGTTGATATCCTACTGGGTGCATTGTGTGAGAGACGTCAATTCGTAACATTTCTCCATGTTCTATTGATTTGACTTTGTTTAAGTAAACATTTGGTGTTCCAAAATAACAACCTGCTTATTTATAATATGACATTTCGTCTAGAAATAGCAATAAATGTTGGGAAATATGACATTATATCAATAAAAGTGACAAGTGGAGATTCAGAAAATGAATGTTAAGACGTGGGCATTCGAAGCTAATCGCCACATCCCACGAGTTTCAATTCTATTTTCATGCTGACCGATATGTTTTCCTAGTCTCGGATCCATTTTCAAGTTGATAGCAATTTAACGCAAAAAATACACCAGTAATTGAAGTTAACAGCAATGTACCACGAGACAAACAACAGTATTTGAAGTTAACCATAATGTACCTCGAGACAGACAACAGTATTTGAAGTTAACCATAATGTACTCGAACAGACAACAGTATTTGAAGTTAACAGCAATGTACCACGAGACAAACAACAGTATTTGAAGTTAACCGTAATGTACCACGAGACAGACATCAGTATTTGAAGTTAACCGTAATGTACCAGAGACAGACAACAGTATTTGAAGTTAACCTAATGTACCACGAGACAGACAACAGTATTTGAAGTTAACCGTAATGTACCACGAGACAGACAACAGTATTTGAAGTTAACTGTAATGTACCACGAGACAGACAACAGTATTTGAAGTTAACCGTAATGTACCACGAGACAGACAACAGTATTTGAAGTTAACTGTAATGTACCACGAGACAGACAACAGTATTTGAAGTTAACCATAATGTACCACGAGACAGACAACAGTATTTGAAGTTAACCATAATGTACCACGAGACAGACAACAGTATTTGAAGTTAACCATAATGTACCACGAGACAGACAACAGTATTTGAAGTTAACCATAATGTACCACAAGACAGACAACAGTATTTGAAGTTAACCATAATGTTCCTCGAGACAGACATCAGTATTTGAATTTAAACCCGCAGTGTACCAGGAGACAGACATCAGTATTTGAAGTTAACCATAATGTACCACGAGACACATCAGTATGACACATTTACCGCAATGTACTTCTAGTCACAGATCTGCATTTGATGTTAACCGCAATGTTCTCTTTATCACATTTGAATGATTTTACTGATGACATTTGCATTAATATGATAGTTAGCAGAAGCTTTTATAACGCTGAAACAATACACTAGTAACTTATGTATAACTAAAAGAATTGTATTATTTTTAGAGTACTGTATTTCCTTCTTCTTCTTCTTCTTTGAACGCTCCATATCAACCGCTTGTTAAACCACTCTTGTGATTTGTATGTGATCTCACCCTAAGAGCGATTGTACGTTGTGCCAGTTATTGGTTATTGGTTACTAAACTTACGTCATTGCACTCCGGGCAGACCCATAGGTGCTCAGTCTCCCAAACAGATATCGAAGAGTATGCACACTGATGGTTCCTGTGGCTCGCTGATTAAACACACCTCTCACTCTGCCTCTCAGGCATCCAGTTCGACTTGAACAACGGGTAACTCCAAACTGCTTAAATGACTTGATCGATTCAACATCGATTTTAGTGTCCTCATCCAACAGAGAGTCTCGAAGAGACCGAAGAATATCCCCTTATCCATCTTCAACTCCCCAACAATCGATGCTGTTGATGCAAGCCTGTCCACTCTCTCATTACCGTAAACACCCGCATGCCCAGGACAGTATATCCACGTAAGCCGCTGGAGGTTAGAAACTTCTATAGACGACATCCACTCATACCGAAACCTGCCCTTCTGGATCTTGTGAACCATCGACTGAGAGTCAGATACAACAACTGCCCCAGTAAATGAAGTCCCAGAAATCCAATGGAGGGCAGCAGTAATGGCCTCAACCTCCATCCTCATACTAGAAGTAGTTGTCCTGTATGCCCCACTTCGCTCTGCAACAACCCTACCATGCGCATTAGCCAAGAAACCCCAGCCGGATTTCTCACCACGTTGAACCGACCCATCGGTATATACAACAACATCATCATCCCTTGCATTATCTTCTATCAGCTGCTTAACTGCGAGATCAGCCTTCATGTTGCCCCAATCTCTACATTCTCTTCCAAGAGTAATGATAACGTTGAGGCAGTTCATCATGCTACCATCTGTTGGGATCCATTCTTCCCTTTTGGTAGAGTCGCAACCGTAGTCACCTGGCGAATTGTTCTCTCAGCCTGGGCCATCCACGACATGCCACGCTTGATTCTCGTGCCCTTAACATCATTAGTGTTCTTGTGAAGTGGATGTCTCTTATCCGAAGTAACCCGCATATATGCCTTGGTTTGGGCGATTGCATGACGGGAGCGTAGTGACAGAAGGCCAAGCATATATCTCATCTTCACAATGGGGTAATACAGTGCAGTTACGCCTACAAGTACGCCAGCACATCCAATTTATGCGACGCTATTTTATTTACTAGGTAGCTTCCTAGGCCCTACCTCATCGCCTCTTATGGCATACCTTATATGTAACAGTGTTACTATTCTTTACTTCCCCTTGCGGGCCCCGGCACCACACAGGCGGGCTACTATATCTAACAACGTGTTATTGAATACGTCAATAAGATGGTAGGTATTAAAGACTTCTTGATCCACTGAAATTAACCCTAGCACGATACTGTTTTTATCTGGAATGAAAGGAGCGGTTAGTTTGATTGAGTTTGATTTATATCTGCCTGCTATCGGCTGTCATTATCAACTGTGATTCCATTATTTGATTTCCACTTTATTTTCAGTCACGAATTTCAGGTTAATCATTTGAATCCACTTCAATAGAACGCATAGTTAGTGATAGCAGTATTTCTGACTTTATTTTGATGTGGCTGGTTGGTTTGTAATATTGCTCATTTTTCTTCTCTTGCAGACAGGAGCGAGCAGAATAGAGACATCATCATCGTGTGCGGTGTTTACTGGCGTTGACAATTTTTTTTTATTTTTCGTTCACCCGCTATAAATTTAGGTGTGGACAGGGCGATAGTATGGCACATCTGACTTATTTTTGCGTGAAGTCTTGCTTTTCTTATCATCAGTGTCCTTCGCCATTCAGGCGAGACTTACTTCTACATCTGATGTACATGTAATTTAGATCTTCAAGCAAAGGAACAGGAAACCTGTAGTCCAAAAGGGGGAACCGTGTGCACACCGAAAATTTTTTGTGGCCCAAGTTGGCCTCGATCCTCGGGCACGTTGTTAATAGCGTAGCATGTTATCGACTTCGCTAACGGCGCCCCGTTGATGATCCTGGCTCTCCAGAGTTGTTTATCCAGAGTGTTGGTGATTAACTCCGTTGTTGACATTTTTCCACGCCATGACGCCAGGTTGTTTAGTGTCTTCTCTCTCTCTCTCTCTCGTCTCTAAATCACCTCCAAGCCATTTTTCGAGCTGTCATCGTGTTCTTCCTCTTCCTCTTCTTCTTCTTCTCGTTCGCTGATGTTTAATGTATACGCAATAATTTGGGTTCTCTGGATGCATGTTGTTGTGTTTATTAGTTCATCAAGGCTTCCAAACAGCTTTGTGGCGATGCCTCTGTATCTGTTGGCCAGTGTTATTTCCACAGTTGATTCATCATGTGACAAATCTTGCAGGATGTCACAGTGTTGAAACCCTTGTCTTCGCATTTAATGACAATGACTGCTTGCTTCGGATGTATATCAGAATGTCCATTTTTTTCATTGCCCTCTCTCTCACATCTAAACGAGTCCTCTAGCAGTACATAATATTCTAAATATTCTTCTCTAAAACACCAACTCCGGGATATTCAGAAGTATCGTTTGTCTGTTTCTATATGTCTCACCCGTGTGTTGTCGGTCCTCAAGGGGAGCAAAGAATAGTAGCACTGCGACCTACAAGGCATGTCGTAAGAGGAGACTGAGGTAGGGGCCTAGGAAGCTACCCTAGTAAATAAAAAACATCGCAGAAATCGGATGTGATGGCCTACATGTATGAGCATAACTGGCACAAGGTACAATCGCTCTTAGACTCAGATCACATACAAATCCCAAAGAGTGGTTAACAAGTGGTCGATATGGAGCGTTTGAATAAGAAATATAAGACCCAGATTTACTTTCATTTACCATTGTGAAATGCGATGTCTACGAAAAGTAACACTAGAAAATACAGTACAAATGAAAATGTGGACAGAACCTTGCTTGAATTACATTGAGAAACAAAGAATGAAGTGGGTCGGCCACTTACTAAGAATGCAACCAAATTCCACAGTATACAGAACCATCTGCAACAGAAAATCCAGAAAGAAGCCGAGAAGAAGACCACGAAAATATGTATAAATGTCATAGCAGAATTCTGTCAAAAAAAAAGCAAAAATTAGATATCACTCAAGCCACTAGAGCAGTGCAAGACAAAAACAGAAAACTACTAAACTGGGTAACAACTCGGTAAGTGTAATGACAAAAGAAGAAGAATGTCAGCATTGAATGTATGTAAGACTGGTTTTTAAATGGTAAATGGCAAAATGGGCTTCATTGCGTTGAGATTCCAGCTATGGTTCGATCATTACCCGCAGAAATGATACAAAACCTGCTGAGGGCATTGCACAAACTCCGTAGCTCCAGCAACAATCCTATAAATCTCTGAAAAATGAACTCGTGAACTGAACAACGAGGTCCGGATTCGAACCCGCAACTTTCAGAAAGCAGAGAAACGGTTCGACAACTTCACAACAGAAATGCAATGTAACACTGAAAAACTCATTTCCTCGTTTCAATAAACAAGCATTTGTTGCCTAATATGTTCGTCATTTATTGAAATGTTGCCTATTTCCTTGCTGATCTCTTGGGTAACAATGTACAAGAATATAAATAATACCACATAGAGCTCACACGTGATGGTTCAACTAGCATTAATCTCCCAATATCCCTAAAATTCTCAATGTTTGAGACATATCAACTTGCATTATAGATTCATTTACTCACGGCTTGTACAGTTAAGTATACAACAGCTAGATGGTGAGGACTGGGGTAGGGTAGCGGATACACAATAATATCGATTGTGGTTCCGTCCAGTCAGCGTTTGATACAGAAAAACTCTTTAAGTGTCTGCTATTCCCCTGAATCAGCATTCCTATGCCGTCCTCCTCTCACTATCGTCATTTTATTTTATGACGTGCTTAAAAAACGGAATAATAAAACACTTTTCAATATAGTACTCTAGACATTTCGTCTGAGCTTTATTGATATCTTTTTTTCCATATTTATAAGCAACACCGGCAACCTTTTAACTACTTATTTTCTAATATTACTCTTTATCTTCTTAGAAATAAACCCTTTCATCCACTTATCCCAACATCACCCTTTCATCTACTTATCCCAACATCAACCTTTCATCTACTTATCCCAACATCCACCTTTCATCTACTTATCCCAACATCAACCTTCATCTACTTATCCAACATCCACCTTTAATCTACTTATCCCAACATCCACCTTTCATCTACTTATCCCAACATCAACCTTTCATCTACTTTATCCCAACATCAACCTTTCATCTACTTATCCCAACATCACCTCTTTCAATCTACTATTTCCCAACATCAACCTTTCATCTACTTATCCCAACATCACCTTTCATCTACTTATCCCAACATCAACCTTTCATCTCACTTATCCTACCAACATCCACCTTTCATCTACTTATCCCAACATCAACCTTTCATCTACTTATCCAACATCCACCTTTTACACCCAATACTTATCCTCAACATCACCTTTCATCTACTTATCCCAACATCAACCTTTCATCTACTTATCCCAACATCACACTTTCATCTACTTATCCCAACATCACCCTTTCATCTACTTATCCCAACATCAACCATTCATCTACTTATCCCAACATCAACCTTCATCTACTTATCCAACATCAACCTTCATCTACTTATCCAACATCAACCTTTCATCTACTTCCAATCCCTTCATACTTATCCAACCTTTCATCTACTTATCCCAACATCAACCTTCATTACTATCCAACTACTATCACTTATCCAACATCACCTTCATCTACTTATCCCAACATCACCTTTCATCTACTTATCCCAACATCAACCTTTCATCTACTTATCCCAACATCAACCTTTCATCTACTTATCCCAACATCACCTTTCATCTACTTATCCCAACATCACCCTTTCATCTACTTATCCCAACATCACCTTTCATCTACTTATCCCAACATCACCCTTTCATCTACTTATCCCAACATCACCTTTCATCTACTTATCCCAACATCACCTTTCATCTACTTATCCCAACATCAACCTTTCATCTACTTATCCCAACATCAACCTTTCATCTACTTATCCAAACATCAACCTTTCATCTACTTATCCCAACATCAACCTTCCATCTACTTATCCCAACATCACCCTTTCATCTACTTATCCCAACATCACCTTTCATCTACTTATCCCAACATCACCTTTCATCTACTTATCCCAACATCACCTTTCATCTACTTATCCCAACATCACCCTTTCATCTACTTTATCCCAACATCAACCTTTCATCTACTTATCCCAACATCACCTTTCATCTACTTATCCCAACATCAACCTTCCATTTACTTATCCCAACATCACCTTTCATCTATTTATCCCAACATCACCTTTCATCTACTTATCCCAACATCACCCTTTCATCTACTTATCCCAACATCACCCTTTCATCTACTTATCCAACACCCACCTTTCATCTACTTATCCCAACATCCACCTTTCATCTACTTATCCCAACATCACCTTTCATCTACTTATCCCAACATCACCTTTCATCTACTTATCCCAACATCAACCTTTCATCTACTTATCCCAACATCAACCTTTCATCTACTTATCCCAACATCACCTTTCATCTACTTATCCCAACATCACCTTTATCTAATCCAAATCACCTTCATCTACTTATCCCAACATCACCTTTCATCTACTTATCCCAACATCACCTTTCATCTACTTATCCCAACATCACCTTTCATCTACTTATCCCAACATCACCTTTCATCTACTTATCCCAACATCAACCATTCATCTACTTATCCCAACATCAACCTTTCATCTACTTATTCCAACATCAACCTTTCATCACATTATCCCAACATCACCTTTCATCTACTTATCCCAACATCACCTTTTCTTCTATTATCCCAACATCACCTTTCATTATTTATCCCAACATACCTTTCATCTACTTATTCCAACATCAACCTTTCATCTACTTATCCCAACATCAACCATTCATCTACTTATCCCATCCACCTTTCATCTACTTATCCCAATATCCACCTTTCATCTACTTATCCCAACATCACCCTTTCATCTACTTATCCCAACATCACCCTTTCATCTACTTATCCCAACATCACCCTTTCATCTACGTATCCCAACATCACCCTTTCATCTACTTATCCCAACATCACCCTTTCATCTACTTATCCCAAAATCAACCTTTCAGCTACTTATCCCAACATCCACCTTCCATTTACTTATCCCAACATCAACCTTCCATTTACTTATCCCAACATCACCATTTCATCTACTATCCCAACATCACCCTTCATCTACTTATCCCAACATCACCCTTTCATCTACTTATCCCAACATCACCCTTTCATCTACTTATCTCAACATCCACCTTTCATCTACTTATCCCAACATCCACCTTTCATCTACTTATCCCAATATTACCCTTTCATCTACGTATCCCAACATCACCCTTTCATCTACTTATCCCAACATCACCCTTTCATCTACTTATCCCAACATCACCTTTCATCTACTTATCCCAACATCACCCTTTGATCTACTTATTCCAACATCAACCTTTCATCTACTTATCCCAACATCACCCTTTCATCTACTTATCCCAACATCAACCTTTCATCTACTTATCCCAACATCACCTCTTATTTTATCCCAAACTAACCTTTCAACTTCAAGTAGTAACATGTCCCTTGCGAAACCTTTGCTTTAATCACATTAGTTTTATCATAAGCAAGCAAAATAAATAATTATGATAAGTTAGTATTACAATTATTCATTTTGCTTGCTTATGTGATACCATGTTTATGTGTATTTGTCCTAAAACGCCAATTTATGAAGTATCGCCGCAGCATACCCACGGTTGTTTCCAGATCTGATCTGATCCGCTCTGACCACCTCAGATTTGTAGTTTTCCTTACAACGCTCACAGCATGCCTGAAAAACTCTCTGTCTCTAGTAAGTTTTTCCGTCTCTTCCATCGTCATGCTCAATGTTTCTCTGATGTCCTGCTGCCACCATCGTCTAGGTCGTTCCCTGCCATGTATTCCAGGAACCATGTATTCCAGGAACCATGACTTCCATTACCATTCTCTCCAAACCACTGTGACGTTTAACGTAGTCATAATATTTCATCTTTCGTGACATGATGTTATTTATGAGCCAACGCAACTTCAAATCTACTTATCCCAAATTACAATTTTATATTTCTATCCCAACATCGCTAGTTTATCTTCTCACCCCAACATCACCATTGTATATCTTTGTTACACATCACCAGTTTATCTTCTCACCCCAACATCACCATTGTATATCTTTGTCACACATCACCAGTTTATCTTCTCACCCCAACATCACCCTTGTATATCTTTGTCACTCATCACCAGTGTATCTTCTCACCCGACATCACCATTTTATATCTTTGTCACAAATCACACGTTTATCGTCTCACCCGACATCCCCTTGTATATCTTTGTCACACATCACCAGTTTATCTTCTCACCCGACATCACTATTTTATATCTTTGTCACAAATCACACGTTTATCGTCTCACCCCGACATCACCATTTAAAATCTTTGTCACAAACCACCCGTTCATTTTCTCACATGAGTATCGCCATTTTATATCTCTGCCCCAAATCACTCGTTTAGGCCAGCACAGCCAATTTCTACGAGGCTTTTTACTTAATAGGGTAGCTTACCTAGATCCCTACCTCAGTCGCCTCTTTCAACATGCGTTGTAGGTCGCAGTGTTACATTACCCGGCAATACACGGGCGTATAGCAGTGTAGTCAACTCTTCGCATTTAGACTCGTTTTTCAACTAACTTCATTTGGGCGTTGGATGATACACGAAACCAAAGGTTTACTTATTGTGATAGAGCATAATCAGCTTTCAAATATACTCAGATGTAAATTGAGTCTCTGCTTTTTAATCCATTAAACAAACAGGTTCCAAAATGGTACAGAACTATAAGGAAAAATGATTTGCAAAAATTGATTTAGAACTGAAGGGTATTCTTTGAATGCAGGAACGTTGGTTATAATGACTGTTAACTATTCGACTGTAAATAATTGTTAGAATTCAATCGATAAGTTCTTTTTCTTTAATGATCCAGCAGCGTTTGCGCCCATGGCATTCGGTCAATTGCAATGTTATGTGTATGTTGTGCATAGCTTTCGGCGGTCTCAATGGCGAAGCAGCGTTTGCGCCCATGGCATTCGGTCAATTGCAATGTTATGTGTATGTTGTGCATAGCTTTCGGGGGTCTCAATGGCGAAGTGATTTCGTCTTTTGCATGTCGTACTGAAGGTTGTTTGTTCAAATCTAGACCAAAACACATGTACACATTTTTTATAAGATCCCTAGGATTGTTGCTGGAGCTACGGATTTCGTGTTTTGTTCAATGCTCTAGGCAGATGGCATGCCATATCTGCCGACAGGGGCGGAGCTATATGGGGAAACCGGTGCAATGAAGTCAATCCTTCGCCTTTGGACCTTTTTTGTACATAGCTTTGAAATGTTGTGGTATTTGTGATTTTTTTTCCTATCCATCCCGGGATAGGAGCCAGGTTTGGATTACTCTAGCACTAGGGATATGTGTGCTGCTCAATGATACAGCAGACAATGTAGGGTTCAGGTTCACTGTGCTAATCCCCCGTCACCAGATTGTATGTAAGTCATCCGAGCTCTGTGTCCAGATATTCGAGATAGGAGCATCATCACGTCCTGAGTAACTATGCCATTATGATGAGTGTCAGTCATCAAAAAGCTGCACAAATGGTTCTCTATCCTTAGTTCTAGTCAGCACGATTCAGGGTTTCTTCCCAACCACAAAGGACATATTGTTCAATAGGACAGAAATTTATACCAGGGGTCTCTATGGGTAAGTGGTTACGCCCTTGCCTTGAGATCCGAAAGCCTGAGCAGTGGCTTTCCAGCTTGCTCTTCTCGATTGTGAGCCGCCAATGGTTCTTTTACGTGCTCAACTTGAATACGGGACCTACGTTTTATTATACATTTCCGATAGGACTAATAACTCGATCAAGGATCGCACAGTACCTTTGGAACCAGAGGCGAACATGTAACATCTACGTTACATATACCTCCTTCTTCTTCTTTCTTCTTTGCGTTCATTCTTTACGACCAATTTTAATCAATCTTTGTGATATGTTTAATCTTTGCCAAGAACGTGTATACGTTGCACATTGGTTTAATAGGCTCCTAAACGCATAGACTTCTACACGTTTAGGACATGTGCATCCGATTTCAGCCAAACCTCCTTAGTCGCCTCTTACGACATGCGTGGCAGGTAACAGTGGTTCTATTCTATACACCCCAAATTTGGGCTCCGGTAACCACTCGGGCGACAGATACCTCCAAATGTTGAGGCTCTCTGATACAACAGAATAAACGTGTCCTAATGTAACTGAAAATAAACCGATCGAAGTCTGCGTACGGGTCAGTGAACCAGTGCTAACAAAGACCACACTTCCCCTCTAAGTGGTGACCCTGCTAACAGCTACATTACTGCAGTCTAAGAGAGTAAGTAAGGGTCGACAAAAACGATCTAAAACAAGACGTATTGAAAACAAATGTATCGGATCGAAAGTAGTAGATATTGCAGCCTTGCTGTAAACTACGACACAACGAACCAAACGTCCTTTTCAGAGCGACCGAAGAATTAGAAAAAGAAGATTAAACAAAAAGATTTAGAAAATTAAAACACGGATTAGATTGCAGATGTTTTTTTTTAAATAAGAAAATATGAAAAAGAAGGAAGATGAAGAATAAGGAATGAAAAAGAGGACGGTGAAAAGAAAATGTGAATAATAAAGAAAATAAGAAACAAAGAAGATATTGATGAAGATAAAAAAAAAAGAAAATATGATTAAAATGTAGAAGAAGAAGAATTCGTGATCTCTGACTACATAATGTATACAACACCCTAGTGATAGTTTCATCATTTTTCTCTGAAATCAAAGGTAAACTGATGTATACAAACTGGATTGTCTGCACGTAGTAACACTGGGAAAAAAATGTGATATATGTATATATGTAATATGTAAATGTGAATATCATGCAGTATTACTATATCAAAGGCACAAGAAAAATGAATAGAACTAACGTAACGGTCAAAGGGCCTTCATCAGGATGCAAGTTAACACAGTAAACAAATTATAATTAACATCAATAGAAAATGCTAACACGAGAGAGAGAGAGAGAGAGTTATATACTGTGTTTGTAAGTAATCTAACAACTGCACCTGGCGCCTCACGGAATCCTCATTAAATATTTAGCACAACTTCGCGAAGACAAACCATACGTCAACGAACACACATTCGTGAATCGCATTATCCAACTGCAGAACAGCTGCAGTCGCAGACATAACAAATGTTATATAAGGTTTCTGGTGGCACAGTTGTACGCTAACACCCTCGGTGGTTGTCTTGGAGCTGGTACTGGTTTGAGCGTTGTGAACTGTGCAAGTGGTTTCCTCTTATGTGACCTCTCCGTCGCGTTACGTTGAAGTTCCTGGGATGTGTCGGCTCACTCACTGTCCCGTGCGCGGGCAACTCCTGTTTTCATTGTGATAAATTATGAGGAATGATAGATTGGACTGCGTGTCATAGACAGTGAGCAAAGATGGACAACGCATGCCGAGAATAGAACAGGCAAAGTTGTGGTCTAAAAAAAAACCCTGCTAAATTGGTTTAACACGCAAAAACAAAGTACTGTAGTTTTTAAATGAAAATCGTGGCATATCCTTTACAGGACTTAGCCATCAACCACAGAAAACGAGTCGTCGATTCTCTAGGCACTACTTATACGTTCAGTAGTTTGCCATTGCTTTTTAACAGAGAGGTCTATTTTTAGAGTTCTTAAAAATCCAAGGAAACAAATTTGCTTCCAAGCTTGTCCGCCGTGGAGTTTGAGATAGGAACGTTTGGGTTGTGATCGAGCTCCTACCGCTTGCTTACAAACGCTTACTGTAGTTTTACGAAATACAAAAATATATATAGCGACGTTTCGACCAAAAGGCCTTTATCAAACAAAGAATACAAGAGAATTTTATGTCTGCCGTCCAAGAAGTCTAAATTTCTTCAATTCTGTTGTGTCCTTTGCTTGATAAATGACTTTTTGGTGGAAACGACATTATATATTGTTGGATTTGTACTCTGTAAAACCACAGTCAGCGTTGGTAGCATAAGCAATAGTGAGCTCAATCACCACCTAAGCGTATCTGGCTCAAACTCCGAGACGGGCATGTTTGGAAGCAAATTAGTTGCCTTGGATTTTTATGAACGATAAAAATATTCCGAATGTGTATGTTCTCAGTGGGACGGATTAGCGTAATGAATAAGCGTTCGACTGTCGACTCGAACAGAAGAGAGGTTGTGGGTTCAATCCCAGACATGACGTTCTTCTTCTTCTTCTTCGAACGCTCTATATCGACCACTTGTTAACCACTCTATGTAATTTGTATGTGATCTGAGTCCAAGAGCAACTGTATATTGTGCCAGTTATGCGCCTACAAGTAGGTCAGCACATCCGATTTCTGCGATTCTTTTTATTTACTAGGGTAGCTTCCTAGATCAATCGCCTATTACGACATGCCTTGTAGGTCACAGTGCTACTATTCTTTGCTTCCTTACGGGCCCCGGCACCACACGGGCGAAATTATTGATTTATAAACATAATCTCTGAACTTGTAACGAAATTGTGGTGACTACTAAATTATAAAGCTGGTCGCCGACACACGCTATATCTAACCTATATTTTCTATCTTCAATCACCAAGGTCTGTGTTTATTTGGATTCGGCTGGTAGGCAGTAAATCACAAAAAGCATCCAATTTTTCTCGATGGTATGAAGTTCATACTTTATGATCTTGACAAAATTATGCAACGTTCCGGGTCGATAGAGTTGCGCAAAATTGGCATCTCTGCTGGAAGTTTAATTTCTGTGCATTCGGGGAAACTGTACAGTATCGTATTTAGCCAATTATTTAATCCTACTGTTTTGTCTGCAATAGTTTTCTAGGAAAATGGTGGTTAGGTCGATACTGCTGTACTCGCATTCTCTTTCAGATAGCTAAACCTGTCAACATCATACTATTATATACACGTTATCTCCAGCAAGCTTCTCTGTGGTCTCTGTGGCGTAGAAGTTAGGTGCTCGTCTGTCGTGCCAAAGGCACCGGGTTCGATTCTTCGTGAAGCCATCTGAATATTTTTCCAGAGATCCCTGATCTCAGTGTAGGTGAGATCGAGTTCCTAGCCCTATCGGAGACGGACAATAAAACGTAGGTCCCGTATTTAATATGAGCACGTAAAAGAACCCTTGGTAGTTCAAAAGCAGGCTGGAAAGCCACTAGCCGGGCAACACTCATAAGAAAACATTAAAATTAAAAATTCTAGAAAAAATACCTCTTCAAAACTACATCGGGAACCCTCGCCGGTGCTACGGAGTTCGTGCACTGCATCTGAGATATTCCTATGTAAGAAAAAGATCGGAGCACACATGGTTACTCACCAAAGTGCAATGATGACGGTCCTATTAATCAATCAATCAATCTATCTCCAGCAATCTTCTTCTTCTTGCGCTCGCCTACTATAAATTCAGACGTAGTCAGTGCGCCTGGTATGGCGTTTCTGGTTAATTTTTGCAAGAAAGCTGCTTTCCTTATTATCAGTGTCTCCCGTAATACAGGCGCGCCTTCTCCGACTTCAGAGGTACTTGTAGTTTAAATCCTCAATTATTTATCTCATCCCCAGCAAAAATTACAAATGTTTCGACAATAATAAAAGTCAGAATATCCATTTCAGCTTATTCTATGGAATTGACCGTACTGGCAATGTCATTTCCGTACTGGCAATACGCATTTCTGTGGAAGAGCTTCTTCTTCTTTGCGTTCGTTCTTTACGGTCAATTTTAATCACTCTTTGTGATATGTTTGATCTTTGTCAAGAATGTGTATACATTGCACATTGGTTTGGTAGCCCCTAAACGCATAGACTTCTACACGCTTAGGACACATGCATCCGATTTCAGCTAAACCTCCTTAGTCACCTCTTACGACATGCACGGCAGGTAACAGTGGTTCTATTCTTTACACCCCAAATTTGGGCCCGGTAACCGCACGGGCGGTGTGGAAGAGCGAGTTACCGAGGACAGAGCGGTACGGAGAAATTACTTGCAGGCCATATGTAACGTATAACTGTATGAGGGGTAAAAAGATATATATATATATATATTACATTATGTAAAATTGTAGTAAAGCCTCACAGTGTTCTACCAAACATATTCAATGTATTATTTGTTTCATATATGTTTAGTGTCTAAGTTAGTTGTGCATGTGTGCTCCGATCTCTTTCTTACAAAGGAAGATCTCAGAGGCAGTGCGCGAATTTTGTAGCACCGGCGAGAATTCCCGGTGCAATTTAGAAGATTGTGAGAATATTTTGTAAGAATTTTATTTTAAAAATTGTTTCTAATAAATTTTGTCCCAGGCAGCAGTTTTGCTGCCTACTTTTATCAATTTTTCTCCCAGTATAAACTGCTGATCATTATGTTGTCTTTACCATACAATCCTATATCCCCCTTTTTCTACTTATTTTGACACAAACCAAACGAAAGAACACTTCCACTACTCATAAATACACATCTACATACATTCACGTCGAACACTGCAACGAACATATCTGAACTGAAAATTAATAACAGTGAAAGAAACAACTTAACCTCACTTAAAGTTAAAGTTAATTGCATAAGTACTTTGCGAGTCAACCCCAGCTTTTTAACGCTGTTTGTGATTTTTCTAGACATTATTACGTTCAGTAGCTTGCCATTGCTTTCTGAACGGGTGGTGACATCGTCCTTTGTTAAAATCCACGCGAAACAATTTGCAACCAAATTGACCGCAGCGTGATTCGAACTCAGAACGTCGAGGTTAATAGACCGAGTCACTAACCTCCTAGGCCGCCCGTCTGCCCAGCGTGTTCGTAGCGCGTTGGACTACGGGTGACTATCCTCTGTGTGTGCGGGTTCAATTCCGCGGGATAGCAGAAAAGGCCACAGATTCCCCAGATTTACTTTGTTCGTGGCACCGAACCGAAGGGTTACGATGTCCATGGCACCGAGTCGAAGAGCTGAAAAGCTCACCTGAAAACGTCAACAACTAATTTGGAAAAGACGGTACAGTAAACATTGTGTTGGACTCAATTCCCTCTAATGTTCATTCCTTTGTCCATTCAACTGAAAATTGATATCCATATCTTCTAAGTTATGAAGAAATTAGGAATAGTCGCTACTGTACAAGTGCTCTGTCGTTGACACATTTATTTATTTTTCATCTTCTTCTACGAACAGTTTCCTATGCTCGGAAGTTTAAACAGAGACATGAGGTACCTCCATGAATCAAGTCTTCAGATAAAGATCCTCTGGGTAGCATCCCCCTCCCCAACTGTTTCCTTTACAGAGTCTCCCGTGACATTTGCTGAATTTGTTCACTAATATGGGGGCCATATTAGTATGTGCACTCGTCAGTTTGAGCAGTTTTTATCTTAACAAGCTCTTTGAAATGGGCTGAGCAGGAACGAGAGTTGTGTGGGTGGGCTGAGCAGAAGCGAGAGCTCATAGGTGAACTGAGCAGCAACGAGAGCTGCATGGGTGGGCTGAACAGCAACGATAGCTCCATGGATGGGATGTGCGCCAACGAGAGCTCCATGGGTGGGATGAGCAGCAAAGAGATCTCCATGTGTGGGCTGAGCAATAACGAGAGCTTAATGGAAGAGCTGAGTCGCAACGAGAGCTGCATCAGTGTGCTGAGCAGCAACAAGTGCGTCATGTGTGTACTGAGCAGCAACGAGAGCTCCATGCGTGTACTGAGCAGCAACGAGAGCTCCATGTGTGTACTGAGCAGCAACGAGAGCTGCATGGGTGGGCTGAGCAGAAACGAGAGCTCCGTGTGTGTACTGAGCAGCAACGAGAGCTCCATGTGTGTACTGAGCAGCAACGAGAGCTCCATGGGTAGGCTGAGCAGCAACGAGAGCTCCATGGGTAGGCTGAGCAGCAACGAGAGCTCCATGGGTGGGCTGAGCAGCAACGAGAGCTCCATGGGTAGGCTGAGCAGCAACGAGAACTCCATGAGTGGGCTGAGCAGCAACGAGAGCTCCATGGGTAGGCTGAGCAGCAACGAGAGCTCCATGGGTGGGCTGAGCAGCAACGAGAGCTCCATGTGTGTACTGAGCAGCAACGAGAGCTCCGTGTGTGTACTGAGCATCAGCGAGCGTCCCATGTGTGGTTGAGCAGCAACGAGAGTTCCATGTGTAGCTGAGCAGCAACAAGAACTCCATGGGTGCAGACACGTCGGATTGAACTAGTTTTTCAGGATTTTGTGGGGAGTGAAAATTGATATGATACAACACATCTGGTATAGGAAAGAAAACTGAAACTACCCACAACGCTTCACGGCACATGTGGATAGGACAAGACAAATTTCTACATGCACATGATCTCTACGCCAGATGTTCCAGTACATGAGAAAGAAAAACGACCCACACACTACTTCCGCTACGTAACTCACACACTAACCACACAAAAGAAAATTGTCCCTCCGTTCAACCAAAATAAACCCAAAACTCACAAAAGTAACGATAACCATCCATCCATCTTGAAACCTTCATTACAAGTGCCGAGTGTAGCCACCAGCGATTGGCTTTTCCTGTCTAGAATCTAGCTATAAATCTTCATTGTGGTTACTCAGTTCTCATCTGTTTGCCATCTAAATGATTTCAGTGAAACTCCACAGTAAACTAGACCAACATAGGAATAAAGATAGATATCAGTGGTATCATTGACCTGGGGCAAATCTTAACAATTTGATCAATTCTAAGCTTGGACATAAATATGGATTTATATGTGAAAATTCGTTTCAATCGTCTAAGACATAAATCTTGATTTAGAAGTAAGAAAGTTACCATAGACAATGACAAATCTATATTTAGAAGCAAGAAAGTTACCACAGACAATGACAAATCTATATTTAGAAGCAAGAAAGTTACCATAGACAATGACAAATCTAGATTTAGAAGCAAGAAAATTGTACATAACAATGACAAATCTAGATTTAGTAGCAGAAAATTACCACAAACAATGACAAATCTAGATTTAGAAGCAAGAAAATTGCCACAAACAATAACAAATCTAGATTTAGAAGCAAGAAAATTGCCACAAACAATGACAAATCTAGATTTAGAAGCAAGAAAGTTACCATAGACAATGACAAAGTAGATTTGAAGCAGAAAATTGCCACAAACAATGACAAATCTAGATTTAGAAGCAAGAAAATTGCCACAAACAATGACAAATCTAGATTTAGTAGGAGAAAATTGCCACAAACAATGACAAATCTAGAGTTAGAAGCAAGAAAATTGCCACAAACAATAACAAATCTAGATTTAGAAGCAAGAAAATTGCCACAAACAATGACAAATCTAGATTTAGAAGTACGAAAGTTGCTTTAGACATTGAAAAAATAAGGGTTTCAATGCAAGAAATCAGTTTTTATAGACAATGACAGAACTGGATTTGGAATCAAGAAAGTTGCCTTGGACAATGACAAAAATAAGGGTTTTATTACAAGAAATCAGTTTTCATAGACAATGAGAGAAATGTGGATGTATAAACAAGTTACTAGTTGCCATAGATAAATAGTAAAATGTAGATTTGTACACAGACCCGAGTAGTTAGTTACAAGAACGTTCATCTCAAGGGGTAATTCCCATAATTCAGACCACACACACACCCCGTAAACCTTGAATTCAAGTATTATTATATAAAGATGAATTCATTTTAAGAAACAGTACAACATGCACAACAAAGTTATAGTATGTCACAAATTAAATTTAACGCTAAGAGATATTAGTATTATTAACAACTTTTATCAACAAATAATCATGAACTCATAGCAATATGTATAACTTTGCTGAAAGAGGCAAGACATTTCGGACTCATTTCCGTGGAAGAGCGAGTAAACGAGGACAGAGCGGTATGGAGAAATTACTTGCAGGCCATATGTAACGTATAAACTGTACGAGGGGAAAATATATATATATATATATCATTATACAGGGTGTTCAAGATAATTGCAGCCCCATTGGCAAATCGAAAGTTGCCAGATAACCTATCTCGTTGTGTTTATTTACTATTTAAACCGGTTCTGACTAGCTCGTCCTACGTCACATTTGTTCATCGCCCCTTCCCGCACTACAATTACACACCATCACACAACCTTGACCTATACTACGTCATAACTGAACCTTCTCATTCCCATACATATATGCCAGATTAGCTCCATTCATAGGCTGCTTTTAAGTTGAACACCCTGTATAAAATTGTAGTAAAGCCTCACAGTGTTCTATCAAACATATGTAAAAGTCAGTCCAACTGGAATTTCCGATTTCTAAATGAGCTGAAAGGTCTTATGTCACAAGGACAACGATTTATAAAAGATATATCTGTAGGAAGCAAGCTTGTGCACAGTAAGACAGTAAGAACATTAACTAAATGATGCTGAAAATATGCGTGTATGTATGAATGATAATCGATGATGCAACTTTACTGCGATTAAAGACATTTTTCGTGGTTACGATAGCGATTGCCACAAGCAAATACTCGAATAACTACCGAGCAGAGGCTGAGGCAATAAAAGCTGCGGCCGAAATGATCCTAGAGAGAATAGGCACCGCTCGCAACAAGGTCGTGATATTCACCGATGCTCTATCGGTCATCACGGCACTCAAAAGTGTTTGCAAAACGGCCCTCGATGAACTAACGCGCTCACTCAAACCACCGTCTTCAGTGGATACCATCACACTGTAATGTAAGGGAAATGAAGCAGCCGACAAACTAGCCAAAGAAGGCGGGCGACTACCTCAGACTGATCTCGAGATCAATTATGAGGAAGCAAAAACAACCATCGGCTCGCACTATAGAAACAAATGGACAAAAGACCATCCTCAGTATACCAACAGCGACGGATATTATGGTCTCTCTCGTAGTGAACAAGTTGTCATACTTGTACCGGACACAACAAGTTCCGAGCCCACATGTTCCACAAATTTAAGATTGGCACAACTAGCCTGTGCCCTGCAAAAAGGCGGACATGACGGCAGAACACGTTCTGCAAGACTGTAAACGGTTAGCAGGTATAAGAAAAAACATGGCCCCATAACACAGAGCTTCGCGAGAAACTATACGGAGGAACAGAGTTCCTTAAAACCACGGTAAGATTCATGATAAAAGTTGGTCCATCAGTCTAGGCCGGGAACGCAAGAGAGAGAGAGAGAGAGAGAGGGTCATAACTACACCACGTAACCTCGCATTCCAGTATTGTTGTATATAGACGAATTCAAGTTAAAATCAACACAAAATGCTAAACCAACGTTATATTATGCAACAAGTTAAGTTTAACAATAAGGAATATCAATATTATGAATATTTTTCACCAATAAATAACCATAGATTCACAGAATTGAGTAAAATTGCAAAAAAGCTTGCAGTGTTCTATCAAACGTATTTTTATTCCGCCGCCCCCCTCTCTGATCTAGGTCAGGGATTCCCGGTCAGTTGTCTGGCCTAGTTATCTAGAGTTGGATGTGGTTTAACCAGCAAGATATAGAAACCCTACACAATCGAACCTTTCACCATCCGCTGCGGAAGACTAAACACATACGGATCTACAGGGAGTGTTTTAAGGCCGGTTGAAAAACGAATATATATATATATATATATATATAATTGGCAAAGCAACATCAGCTTTTAAAGTCTAAATAAAATATGGAACTGCAAGTTATATAGTATTAAAACTAAATTACGAATTTTCAATTCAAATGTTGTATCAATCCTAACATATGCCAGCGAGAGTTGGAAAATGACTAAAGATATAGAAAGCAAGTTGAATGCATTTGAAAATAGATGTCTGCGAAAAATAATGAATATAAAATGGAACGAATTCAGAAGAAGTGATGAAATCAGAGACATGTCTGGTCAACCACTAGTGACAACTGATATAAGAAAGAGAAGATGGAGATATGTTGGACACACCTTGAGGAGAAATGATCAACGAATATCAAAGCAGGCATTGAAGTGCAAAGGGTTCAAGAAAGAGAGGTCGACCTAAGGAGACCCTGAAGCGAACTTTGCTGAGAGAGGCAGGAAATATCGGTCTCAGTTCCATGGAGGAGATTGAGCGAGTTGCCCAGGATAGAGCGGTATGGAGAAATTACTTGCAGTCCCTATGTAACGTATAACGGTACGAGAGGAATTATTATATTCTTATTATTTATATATATATATATATATATATATATATATATATATATATTATACATCAATGATTAACGGTTTACTATAAATTGTGCACCTTATCTCAGTATTACTGTTACTATTAACTATTTCGGTATTTCTAGTCATTCCAGTGCGTGTCTGTACTAGGTTAGACAGTCTTGTCCGACTCTATTGAATACGCTGCGATAGTTGTTCAAATTGTTCTGATTAGGACGATCGCACCCGTTCAGAAAGCAATGGCAAATCTGAACGTATGGCCTGAAAATCACGACTTGTTTACTGTGGTTGATCTACGTCTTTGGATATGCCACGATTTCTATTCCAGTGGCGGCTCGGGGACATTTTTGTTGGTGGAGCCGGGCCCCACTGACCCTAATGACAAGCCGCCCTGGTCTATTCCCAGGTGGAAGATGGAATTGGTTGTCAACTCTTGCTGTTATGCGTAGGGATGGGAGCTTTAATTTGCGTTCTAGGGCCAGATGAGTCGCCCTTGTGTTATTTCCGTGTTTATGTGGTGTGGTCTTGATACTGTCTATCCATCTTTTTCTTTGTCGTCCCTTGGTCCTAGTACCTGATCTCTTTTTATTGTATGCTGTTATTGGTGGCTGGTTGTATTCCATTCTCAATAAATGTCCGAACCACTGCATTTGTTGTCTTTCGATATATTCGGCGCATGAATTTATGCCCACTCTGTTTCTGATGTCCTCATTTCGTAGTCTGTCTTTCCTGGTGACTCCACTGCCTTCCCCAAGCATTACATTTCACAAGCGGCGAGCTGTCTGTGGTGTGTTGCTGTCAGAGACAAAGTTCGGCACTGGCAACAAAGTGTTGGTAGGAAAATACTTTTTATCATCTGTCTTTTCACTGTCATCTTGATCTTTGGGTGTTGTGATCGGTATTACTGTTATTATTAATTTCAGCAAATAGTGCAAATGATTCAATGATTGACACTACGTACACAGTTAAAACTAGACACTATTTCCCCATTTAAAAAATAGACACTATTTACCCACTTAAAACTAGACACTATTTACCCATTTAAACTAGACGCTATTTACCCATTTAAACTAGACACTATTTACCCATTTAAATTAGACACTATTTACCTATTTAAATTAGACACTATTTACCCATTTAAATTAGACACTATTTACCTATTTAAACTAGACACTATTTACCCATTTAAACTAGACACTATTTACCAATTTAAAACTAGACACTATTACCCACTTAAAACTAGACACTATTACCCACTTAAAACTAGACACTATTTACCCATTTAAAACTAAACACTATTTACCCATTTAAAACTAAACACTATTTACCCATTTAAAACGACACTATTTACCCATTTAAAACTAGACACTATTTACCCATTTAAAACTAGACACTATTTACCCATTTAAAACTAGACACTATTTACCCATTTAAAACTAGACACTATTTCCCCATTTAAACTAGACTTTTCAAAATGCTGGCACCAGACAGAATTTGTCTCCAGTGAGGCCCTAACTACTAAGCTAGAAACCCTGATCGCTTTAACTCTAATCTCCCTGCGGCTTGGCTTCCAGAATTGAAGTTCCATCGCGCGGTTTCAGTCGAAAATTTGACACCGGGATAATGGAGAAATAAAAGGAACGAGATGCTGAGTTGAGAACTTTGGATGAGCTGGGAAATATAATTTTGATGAGGTAGGGTAAGGGAGGATTTCTGGACCAAGAACTGGCAAAACTTGTCAGCTCCAGGTCGATAAGTTTCCCAAGCTGAAGATATAACCCTTTTGAAGGATTTATACGATATACTATTATATAGCGTTCGATATTCGAATGCATGTTGTTTTGAACTTGGATTTAGAATTCTGAAATTAGAAAGATCGAGAATGTTTGGACGCGTGCACAATCAAAAAAGGATTTTAAACGCACGAATGCGTAATGATCACACAAGTGCATTTGCGCGTAATGTTAGATCATATATCGGCTTCTAATTTGTATTTCACAGTCTCTCCGCTCTTTACTAATCACGCCAGTAGTTTCTTGACTAGGAATAACACAGTGGATTTCACTACATCTTCTTGTATAGATAAGTATACGGAGCTCCTCTAACGCGAAACGTCACGTTCAAAAAGTTCTAATGACATTTATTCCAATTTGTTTATGGGAGGGTTGGTGGGGGGCGCCGAAATATTGATTTAATTGCACCCGGGTTTTACCCCATACGGCTCGGTCGCTCTCCGCAGAAATGTCATACCACCTTCCGAGAGCATTCCACAAAGCACGAACTCCTTGGCTCCGACAACAATCCTAAGGGTTTCTGGGGAAAATGCACTTGTGAACAGAACGACGAGGACCGGATTCGAACCCACGAATTTCGACTCGCAAGGCAAGGGCTTAACCATTTAGCACAGAGACCCCGTGTTAGAGACTAGCCCTGCTGAGATCCTATTCTCCTGCTGCTGTTTATTTTCTGCAAGCAAATCAAACTTGCAATTCATGAGGGAAAGAACAAATATCCATTGTGCAAGACTTGACTTATTTCTCTCTGCTTCTTGTGCAGCATAGAGACTCACAAGATGTTCGTCACCTTTCCCGGTCTCTGACTGTTTTCTTTATGACCTCCCAGAATAGTTTAGCACGCCTCAGTTTCTCAAGAAGACGCCTTCAGTTTAGTGCGCTTTTTCCGTTTTCTTGTGGATTCCACTCAAGTGATTATCAAATGACACTCGACTGTGTCTTCCGTAGAGCAAAATGGTATCGCAATATATTCTATCAACAAAGAAGACATCACTCCGGCTTTCATTGGAGAACACCGTTGACCTCATGCACTCTGTTGGACAACGACAATTATGTAGTGCTCAAGTTAGTTTTATTTGGGGTTTTTTCCCGATCCAGAAGCAATTGAGCTGAAAGTTCTTCAGCTCAGTGCCATGGACATCGTAACCCTTCGGTTCGGTGCCACGAACAACGTAAATCTGGGGAACCTGTGGCTTTTCTGCCAGTCCGCGGAATTGAACCCGCACTCACAGAGGACTTAGTCACCAGTAGTTCAACGCGCTACGAACACGCTGGGCAGGCGGGCAGTATATTGATTCGGTTGCTTTTAGAAAGGACGTCCGTATTAGAAAAATAGCGCGAAGTCTCCGTCGCAGAGTTTTTGTGCTGACAAGTCTTGGAGCTCCAGGTGTATGCGCTGTTGAGTTGCTGTTTAGAAGCGCTTGCGAAGATGTATCAATAGAATTCTTCTTCCCCTTTCAACTCCCAACGGAGTACAGGTCTTCAACAAACTTCCATCTCTCCCTCTCTCCTGACATCCCTTCCAATTCTTTCCATGTTTTACCTATCCTTTTAATATCAGCCTCTAGCTCTCTTCTCCAGGTATGTCAAGGCCTTCCCCTACTCCACTTTCCCTGCGGGTTCCTAAACATTGCATGGCTTGCAATGCTTCCGGTCAGTCTTCTCAATGTATGTGCTTTCCATCGCCAGTGTTTCTTCCTTAGCTCTTTCCCAGCTGGTATCTGCTTAGTTCTTTCTCTGAGTTCCTCGTTCGTAAACTTATCATACCATCACAGTCCCACTGCTCTACGTAAACATCCACTTATGAAGGTCTGCAGTTTTCTGGTGGTTTCTTTTGTTATCTTTCATGTATCCGAGCCAGAGAACAGCATTGACTTCACATTTCATTGATAGATTCTCAGCTTTGTGCTATCAATAGAATTGGGCGATCTTTATTTTTATTATTTTTATGGACTCTCCTCTGAAGTGTCACAACGAGTAGGCCCAGTACGCTTAAACGAGTAAAACTCCGAGTGTCCTTATTCTTACGAATGAGAGCTGCACGGAGTTTGTTTAAAGAGTGTTTATTGTACCATTTGACGTTTTATGAAGGCTTCCACCATTCGGCTGCGATCAAGTGGACATGACATTTAGATCTTTGCCAAAAGGCCTGGTTGACCAGGTCTTCAAAGTCACCGGTGGTACCTCTCGCCTGGAATCACTGGCTCAGCGGCATCAATATAGTGAAATAATAATAATTCCTTTTGTACCATTATAGGGCAATATAGGTTACATATAGTGAAATGGTAGCACTTAAATTACTGGTAACTTCTCCGGTCGATATTTCACCAACGACTATACCAACAGCTTGTTATCGCTTTTGCGACGACGGTCGAGGCTTGATTAAAAACATTAAAAGAGTTTTGATGAAAGTAGATATCTTCCTTTTACTTGCTGAAACGTATCTATAGTGTGTGTCAAATTTCCATGTCATTTGACTTTTAATAAATTTATCAATTTCTTGATTTGCACTTGATACACACACAAGTTGAAGGTCTCAATGGCGAAGTCATTCTGTCGTTTGCGGTTGTGAGTTCTAATCCGGACTGAAGGTTGTGGACTCGAATCCGGACCGAGACACATGTTCAATTTTTCATGAGATCCCTAGGATTGTTTCCGGAGCTAAGGAGTTAGTGCTTTGTGCAATGCTTTTGTCAGGTGCAATGATCTTGTCAGATGGCATGCGATATCTACCGACAGAGCCATATGGGAAAACCAGGTGAAATGAAGTCAATCCTTCGTGTTTTTTTGTATATACCCCGAAGAAGAATTCTAGTCGATACGTTGAATTTTTGTTAGTTTTATTATGTTATTATTCATTTTTGCTTGCTTATGTGATACCATGCATACATGTCTTTGTCCTTAAATGCCAATTTATTACGTATCACCGCAGCCTCCCTCGGTTCTTTCCAGACCTGATCTGATCCGCTCCGACCAGATCAGATTTATAGGTTTCCACACATGGCAATTTGTCGTAAACATCAAATAAAATAGATTATCACTCGCACATATTCGGGGTTAGAAACCCGTTCACCTGCATAAATATAACACAAGCTAATAAAAGTCACGAGTTCGATGCGTTTTAGTGGCGGCTAGTTCAGTATATAATGTAATAATGGCATGATAGTTAAAAACAGTACAAGGTCAGTGCAAGGGATGTAACACATAATATTGAAAAATGGAAAAGCTTTATCAAAGGGAGGTAAATGTTAAACCAAGTACAGAGTTATATTGTTTCACACAAAAAAAAACACTTTCAGACAATGGACTGAATCACTACAAGAGTCAACAATTTGCAGAATTACACTTATCTTCGCTCCAGGGCACATGGGTGTCGTTGGCAAAGAGAGAGCAGACTGGCTGGCTGACTCTGCCACTATATCAGGGCGCCAGCCAATTGATAGAGCTGATATTTTGAACACCCTCAAAGAGTGTGCCCGCAAAGAAGTTTTCATTCCACATTCAAGCCGATTCACGTCAACTACTAGATTGCAGAAGCTGGGATTGAAGATTGGAGGAGCAAGAAAAGAATAGCATAATAAGTATATGAGTAAGCTCCTCAACCAAAATCCAACTGTTACTCAAAATCGAACTGGTACGGTCAGTCGCTTTTGGGGATATTGCGAAGGAGATCGGAGCACCTATGGCCATGTCCGAAGTGCAATGAAGATATTCCAAACTGAAACAAAAGTTTGGTAAGAAAGTTATTGTGCAGCATACTCAGCTCATGTTCAGTGATATGTAGTTTCTAAAGATATAAATTGCCCGCCTGCCCAGCGTGCTCGTAGAGCATTGGACTGCGGGTGACTAGTCCTCTGTGAGTGCAGGTTCAATTCCGCGGGCTGGCAGAAAAGCCACAGGTTCCCCAGATTCACGGTGTTAGTGGCACCGAACCGAAGGGTTACGATGTCCATGGCACCGAGCTGAAGAGCTGAAAGCTCAAGAGCTTCTGGATCGAAAAAAAAAAGATATAAATTGTATACCAAGTTCTGATACAAGTGAGACTAGACTGTCACCAACAAACCGCAAAGCAAGTACGATTTTACATTGTCGTTCTATTTAGGTAAAGTTTCAACTTTCCGTCCTACTAAAGCCGTACCCATCGCATCTCGGCATTTTGGTTAGATTAAAGTGTAGTGACCACTTGATTGTGGCCAAAGTGTGAGAGCTCTCATAGAGCTAATAGGCAATACCTTATTACATTTAAACAAATTTCAAGAAGCTCTCATTCGAATGACGATATTCGGATTTTATACGTTCAACTGTACTGTGTCCATCGCTGTGGCACTTCCTGGTAGGGCTCAATTGAAAATAAGAATAATTTAAAGCCATGGTAGTTAGGGGTGAATCAGCCTTGACTCTAATCAGACGTATATGTAACACATTTCTGGTTTCTGTATGGCCCCTGTGGTGAAGTGGCCAAGTCGTTTCATTGCGGTATGATGGTCGTGGGTTCCTATTGCATTTTTATGGAAACCGCTAAGATTGTTACTGGAGCTACGGAATTGGTGCTTGGTTTAATACTCTCAACAGGTGGTATGTCATTTCTGCGATAATGGGTCGAGCTATATGGGGAAACCTAGTGACCACAAACTGGATGCTAAACCTTTTGCAGTTTAAAAGTCATACATAGGCTGGATAAGTTCATGTATAAGCGACATCCCATAACTCGTTACTCTTTCTCTCCCTATATGTGCCTTTTTAGCTCGGATTGGGGCATATGCCCTCAAACAACTCATGCCGTTTTCCTATCTCTAGCTATCTACTGCAGCTCCCGCCAGCTCTTCTTTATATCGTTGAACTATGCCTCCAAATCCCGCTTCCATGTATTTATCGGCCTCCCCTTCTTTCGTTGTCTCTGTGGGATCGGGAAAGGTCCCTTCTTGTTATATTCCCCTCAGGTTTTCGCAATGTGTATTCTATCCAGCGCCAGCGTCTTTTTTAACCTCTACGCACAAAGACATACAAGTTTTGAAGAGTGATTACTCTCTGATTTGTTTTATAGGTGTGCTCCTCGAACAAGTCTTACTGGAGGATCAGAACGTATATGCGCCATTGGGCTCCATATTATCTATCGGTAGACTTGATCTACCACAGAGATGTGGTTTTACAGAAGAATGCTGACAACTCCATGGACAGCAAAGAAAACAAATGTGGAGGTTTTAAATCAGGCCTGCACACAAAGAAACCTTATCAAAAGAATAAGAATCCGACAATCAAGGTTCTTCGGGCATATAATGCGAAGAGAAGGTTTAGAACATTTGGTGACTTCAGGTAAAATTCAGGGAAGGAGAGATCGTGGAAGACATAGGAGAAGATGTTGGATGGCCTGACATCATGGTTCGACAAAATATCGACGTCAGAACTGATTAGATGCAGCAAGCAAAGAGAGTTGTGGAGAGACATGAACGCATACGCCGGCAGGCACGGCACTTGATTGATTGAGACTTGATCTGCCAGATATTTAGATGTGTATGGCTTGACAATGCTGCCGTCAAAATAAATGTTTGTGGTTCAAATTATGTTTTGATGATCATGACGATCATCATGTTTATGATCATGACAGATCATCATGTGTTTGATGATCATGACAGATCATCATGTGTTTGATGATCATGACAGATCATCATGTGTTTGATGATCATGACAGATCATCATGTGTTTGATGATCATGACAATCATCATGGTTTGATGATCAGACAGATCATCATGTGTTTGATGATCATGACAGATCATCAGTGTTTATGATCATGACAGATCAGCATGTGTTTGATGATCATGACAGATCATCATGTGTTTGATGATCATGACAGATCATCATGTGTTTGATGATGACAATCAGCATGTGTTTGATGATCATGACGATCATCATGGTTTGATATCAATGCAAAGTTGGATCTAGAAAATAGTCAAAGTAACTGGAGATTACGTCTGGGGACAAAATGGCAGGGTAACACTAACTGTGCGTCTGTGGCTTAGGGGATAGTGACTCGGTCTATTAACCTCGACGTTCTCAGTTCGAATCACGCTGCGGAAAGTTTGGTTGCAAATTGTTTCGTGTGGATTTTTAAAAAAGAACGATGGCACCACCCGTTCAGAAAGCAATGGCAAACTACTGAACGTAATAATGCCTAGAAAAATCATAAACAGCGTTAAAAAGCTTGGGTTGATTCGTAAAGTCCTGTAAAGGGTAAACAATTAACTTTAACACACTAATATAATGGGCAAAAAACCCGACATGATAACTGGCAACGTATGGTTTAAACATCATCCGAAGTATCTATTGACGTGGAGTTCAACTAATAACAAGTACAATCAAATTGAATATATAATAATAAGTACAAGATTTAGAAATGGCTTGATATCTGTAGAAAAGCAAGCCTACACGTAGATTGTGACAGTGACCACGTATTATTGGTGGGGAAATAAAATATAAAGAAGCTAAAGAGAGGCATAAAAAGCACAAAACCAAATTCAACCATACTCGAGACAGACGAAACAGTGAAATACTCATACAAAATCTTCACACAGAACAGATACAATGCTATAGAGAAAAAACATAAACAACAGCAGAACAATGGCAAATGCTTCCAGAATCACTCCAAAACAAAAGACATCAAATGAACAAACTCCAGCGGCATGTCGAAATACCCACACACACACAATGATGACGCAAGATATTCTGGAAATAAAAGAGCCTAAATTTCATCGCTTCTGTTGTATATTTTGCTTGATAACTGCCTTTTGGTCGAAAAGTTGCTGTATATTGTTTTTGTACTTTATTTTTACGTGTTTCGCCATTGCTACATAGTTTACTGCAGTCTTCCATAACCTGTCTAGTTTCTGCGTCTTCTATATAGACGTCATTGCTACATAGTTTTATCTGCAGTACTTTCCTTTATATAGACGTTGCCATTGCTACATAGTTTTACTGCAGTCTTCCTTTATATAGACGTCATTGCTACATAGTTTTACTGCAGTCTTCCTTTATATAGACGTCATTGCTACATAGTTTTACTGCAGTCTTCCTTTATATAGACGTCATTACATAGTTTATGCAGTCTTCCTTTATATAGACGTCATTGCTACATAGTTTTACTGCAGTCTTCCTATAGAAATAAAGGAAAACAGAAAACAAACAAATTAAATCAGAATATGTCAGAATCAATAAGGAGATCAAATATAAATACAACAAAAGAAGAATGGTTAAATGAAAAATGTAGAGAGATCGAAACAGAACACAAAGAGGGTTCCCAAATCAATATACGCAAACGTAGATGACTTAATTGGCAAACGAAAACGTACAACTACTGGTTGTTGGACATCTTCTTCTTCTTCTTCGAGCGCTCCCTATCGACCACTTGTTAGCCACTCTTTGTTATGTGTATGTGATCCGAACCTAAGAGTGATTGTACGTTGTGCCAGTTATGCGCCTACAAGTAGGCCAGCACATTCGATTTCTGCGATGCTTTTTATGTACTAGGTAGCTTCCTATGTCCCTACCTCAGTCGGCTCTTACGACATGCCTTGTAGGTCGCCGTGTTACCATTCTTTGCTTCCCTTGCGGGTCCCGGTACCACACGGGTGTTATATTAATTTGAAGAAATAATTACGGTGTAATATGATCGCCGTAAATTAATTACTCATTTATGGGTGTTGATAACGAAGTCGATAACGGCCACTTTCCGTGCTAATTCTGAGGTCAACTTGAGCCCCAACAAAATGTCGGTATGCGCACAGTACACGACTGTGGGTTTCTTGATCATGTGGATATAAATTACAAGTACATCAGAAGTCGGTTGAAAAGCTCGCCTGAATGGCGAGGGACACTGATGATAAATAAAGCAAGCCTTCCCGGAATAATCAGTCCGGGGTGCCATATTAGGTGCCATACTAGGTGCCATATTCAAAGCAATCGAACGAGACAAACGAAAATTACTCATTAATTCACTAGCAGAGCCAGATACTATTGTACTTGCAGAGAAAGTAAACTATTGGGATGTAAAACCATACAAGATCTCCAACTGCTAGCAACGAACCGCATCACATGGAGATCTAAAACCTCTGCCCTATGTGCCGCCTTTGGCACGAAAGGAACAAACTAACTAACTAAGAGCGAGATATTTAAAGACATGAGGAAAGAGTGAAAGATGGAGTGAGAGATAACAAGAGAGAAAAAGTTGAGACCAGTTTCTAGAAAACTCTAACTCTATTTGCAAAATCTTTAATTCCGTAACGTTATTTTTATTTATTTCTGATTTGTATATCCATTAAGCTGGCATGTTTATGTCAGTGTCTCCAATATTGACAAAGTGCATATTCATGCTCTACGTTTTGCTGGCAAAGTAAATAGTAAAAAAAAGGGGGGCACGTTTTGCTGCGTCAATAAGCATCCGTAGGATTATACAAGGGAATTATATATAAACATTTGAATTCGAAAAAATCGAAACCCGGAACACACACACACAGGGACAATGTGTCGGTTTAAAAGTTGTTCGGGTCAATATAAATATGATTGACTGATTGATACCTTGTGACTATAAATCGAGCTTATGATTTCTATTATAGTTGTGTTGTTGTTGAGAAAGTAAAGAAAGAATAGTTCGCCACTCTTTTTCTATATAGAACTGGGGAGGTATTCCGTGGTTTTTTTTAAAAATTAAATATACATGAGACTCCCAAAGCTGTTGACGGGGTATGTAATATAATTAGTTGTAAAGGATACTACTCCGTTGGGGTTTATAAGTGATTACTGCAACATCCCAGGCATTGAGCGGTAATCTTTGAGTAAGCGTTCCGGATTAGTGGATAATCACGATAGTCGACCATGGGGGACAGACATCGTTAGTATCAATGAACAAATCTACTTTTTTTATGGGACAATCTAATAAGTCATCTTTGTAAGATTCCTACAGCGCTTCCGGCACTTTTTTAATGAATGTTAATATCACAGATTGATGTATATTAATTCCATTTGGCACAGCACGAGCACGCACTTTAATCACCAGAGTATAATGGTTCGATTTGCGACAAACTGTTGAGTTCCTAGTCGTCCCAGCTAAATTCCTACATCGCTTCCCGTGCACTCTTTTCAAATATTTCTGTTCATTTTTGGTATTCTCCAATCCTGTTTTCCCTCACAACGTCAGGTTACTTTTTGTCTAATGAATGTTGATATTACAGATTTGTGTATATTAATGTCTCCATTTGGCACAGCACAGAACACTTGCTTTAATCACCAGAGTATAATAATTAAATTTGCGGTATGGTTGATTTTCTAGTCTGCCCAGCTAAACATTTTTACACCGGGCTTTCTAAATCAAATTTGTAACGGAACTTTCTAAGTCAGGGGAAAATTCTGAGTCGTCACCGGAGGTACACTATAAAGTGATATAGAAGATGCGTAAGCAGACGACAAACTTAACACTTCCACCCTGAAAATTATTTTTTGTTTACCTTCTGAGGCATTTATATGTAAATGTATACCCAATAATCTATCTATCCAGACAGAATGAAAAATAAAACAAAACTGGATGATGCTACAAATAAGAAGTGAAGTATTTTGGACATATAAAGAGACACAAGGGGTTGGAGATGACCATCATGGAAGGATGTATCCATGCAAAGAGGAGACAGGCATCCCTGCGAAGAGGGAGACCACGGACAAGATGGATTCAGGATGTAACTGATGATTTGAGCATGACGGCTGCAGAGGCGGGACATCTGACCTATGAGAGAGAAATACCGAAAGAATGTTAGGGTGACAAGGTTCTGCTTAGAACAAGCTATTTGACAGTGATACTGAATCATCTAGTATACATGCATTTTGTCATCTTAAGAAATACTGAGAGCCATTATTTCAGCTCACAACGATTAAGGGGTTAATACTAGACAGAAATATGTGGCTCTCGAAGGATAAAAATATCAGACATTGAAATTGAGCCTGAACTCTTGTTCTTAATCAGTCATCATCATCAGGTGCTGTGCCGGCTGACGTAGGCGATCATGGATCTCCACAAATCTCTGTCGTTGGTGTTTGCTATCAACTCAGATGTTGACGCTCTACCGTGCCATGAAGTCAGGCTATCCACAATTTTCTCTCTGTCTTCCACTGTCTCGTCTACCCTCGATTTTACCGATTGTCATAATGTGTTCTAATCCTCCCTCCTCATCACATGCCCGAAAAATGATGACTGCCTCTTTCTTATATTGATTATAAGCTTTCTCTGTGTCTTAATCGCATTCAATACCTCAACATTAGTCATTTTAGCAGTCCATGGGATTCTCATCACTCTTCTGTAAAACCACATTTCTGTGACCCTCAGAGATTTTCGATCTGTGTGTTCATTGTCCCGTCTTAATCAGTACCTACCATTAAGCAATGAGACGACTGCTTTAGATTCTAGAGCACGGAAACTTACAAGTCTGAGATAGTCAGACCGTATACAATCTGGAGAACCCCGTTGGGAGTCTACAGTAATACTAGGTAAAGGGTTTTAAAGCCGAATGATTGACTTCATTGCACCGGGTTTTACCCATACGGCTCGGTCCCTCTCCGCAGAAATGGAACGCCACATGCCGAGAGTATTGCATAAAGCACGAACTCCGTAGCTCCAGCAACAATCCTAGGGTCTCTGGAAAAACTGCACTCGTGAACAGAATGACGCGGCCCGGACTCGAACCCACGACCTTCGACTCACAAGGCAAATGGCTTAACCACTTAGCCTCCCCCATACTAGGTAAATACTAGGTAAATGAGCGTTTTCGACGTGAACATGTAAATTACAGTATTACATAAGAAAGTTTAAATGAAATATTTGTATATTTAATATTACTTTAGATTCTACAACCAGCTACGCTATCCTGATACAGTATACGCCTGGTATCTTACGGCAGTCTCTACGGTTAAATCGTTACGCCTCTGCCGTGCGTTCTGAAGGTCGTGTGTTCGATAATGGATCGCGCCGCTCTGTTCACGAGTGAATTTTTTTCCAGAGACCCCTAGGATTGTTGCCGGAGCTACGGAGTCGTGCTTTGATAAATACCCTCGGCAAGTGGCATGCAATTTCTGCGGAGATGGAACAGGCCAGGTAAAATCCGGTTTAATTAAGTCAATCCTTCATGTTTTGATAATTTAAACTCCTGGTATTTTCCAACTTGCTGAAAGGGACTGTGCACTTACAGTGTCGCTCTGAGTAAAAGAGACGTTAATTCTCACAAGTTACACAGAAAAGTAAAGAGATAAACTTTATTTAACGAAGGGTTTCCAAGACTAGCTACTATAATGAGAACAATAGCACTCTAGCTGCAATAAAGTACAGGTTTTACGATACGGGCTTTATGACTGGGTTGGGGTTAATTAGTCCTCTCGCAGTAACACGGCACTCAAATCTCGTCTGTTATAGTTGACGTGGCACTTCCACAGTTTTTACAAATCTATTTTAAGAGTCGAATCAGAAATGGTACATTTGCACTACTCTTAACCCATATTTTTTTATTATTTTTTTTTTATTATTATCTAGCACACTTTTTTTAAACTAACAAGTCAAAACTGTATGTTTTGCTCTACTTTCGACACTGGCTCTGATAACACAGATTTGTTCATTACAATATATGGTCGATTTGATTACAAAGCACGTATAAGGAAATGCGCTAATTATTAATAGGCAGCATCTAGATATTGCAAAGTATTGTTATTCTGTATTCTATTACATATTTTAATGTTATATTTGACGGCCGTCCACGCAAAATGTGGATCTTATAAATAATAGAAGAGGCGAAAAACACTATTTATGAAGCGCACACAATGACAAAGGTTCGTTCTAGAAATATGTTATTATAACAACGCAGTGAGATAAAACAGGATTAGAGAACAGAAGATAACATTGCAACTATTTCATCTATTATGCAGTTGTTTTTTTTCTACTATGACATTCTATCCACAAGGGTCTAAATACCAAGTATTCACTTCAGTGCACCGGGTTTCCCCATATGGCTCAGCCCCTCCAGGTAGAAATTGCTCGTAACCTGCCAAGAGTACTGCACAAAGCACGAACTCCGTGGCTTCAAAAACAATATTAGGGGTCTCCGGGGGAAAATGCACATGTGAACTGCGGCGATGTCCGGATTTGAACCCAGAACCTTGAGAAAGCAAGGAGAACATCTTCACCACTTCGTGACACAGACATACATTGTATCTACTTTTTCTATTATCTTCTACACCGAGCTACAGTTTCTTCATGCTAACCACCCTCTGTGTATATATATATATATATTATATATATATATATTGTACAACTGCAAAACTTCTGCTCCAAGTGGAACATAGAACTGTACCTGCCACTCTCCAACGCATTAATAGTCTGGGACATCTTCTTTAGCTCCGTCCACAAGGCTCCGACCTCCTCTTCTACTATACTTTGAGCTCCCCACTTTTCTCATTGCTCTGCGGGTCCAGTCAAGTGCATGTCTGGTTATGTTCTGCAGTTATGTCCTGATGTTGGTACGTTCAATGTATTGCAACTTCCTATTGATTCTATGCTGTATATTCTATGGCATCTATTTGTTTCTATATTATAGTGGAGCTTCGTCTGGAGTACAGATCTTCAATAAACATTCATCATTAGCTTCTGTCAAAACGACATCTTTTCTGTCACTTCAGGTTTTTCTATTATCCATTTTCAACTTTCTTTGTTTAGTGTTTTGGTCATCCTCTGTTTCTCTTTCCTTGAGGATTCCAGAACACAGTCAGTATTGCTATACTATTTGCTAGCCTTTATAATGCATGTCCTCGGTGAAAGTGCCTTTTCTTAAAAGATTTTCTTTTACTGGAGCTTTTTTAGCAATTGCCATGAGTTACTCATTAGTAAAGTCAAACCATTTCAACCCTTCCATTCTGTGCAAACACTCATTTATGAAAACCTGTCTCTTTTTGGTAGTTATAACTGTTCTCCTAGTTTCCAGCAATACATAAGAACTAGCTCGATATTTGAGTTAAATATCTTTAGCTTAGTATTGGACTGGATAAATGTTGAGGTTGAGAATGGGCCTGTTATGGACAAAAGCAACATCATCAATGCTTTAAGAGAAAACATACACTCTGAAAATTTCAGCGATGAAGATAAAGAGCATTCTCTATCTCGGTTTCGCAAGATATGCATACCGATTGGTGTGGCATGAGACAAATCCCAGTAGATACATCCACAAACACCGAACAGGAGTTGTTAGTCTAAACCCACTGACATACATGTTTAGAAGAAGATCGGAGCAATTATGGACATGTCCAATGAAGATGATCTACAAATGAACAATGGTTTCCACAGACTTCTTTCTAAGCCCCCTCTCTACATTGCTCTATCATAATTGGAAGCATTGAGTAAAAATCATATGTTAATCAAAATTACTTAAGTAGCAGCAATCACAAATTACTTGAGTAACAGAAATTCATGCACGCACATACAACTTAAATAACACCTACAAACAACGATTTTAAAAATGTCTTTGGCAGTAATTTCTCTAAACATTTTTTCAGATGCCTGATCTTCAAATGGATATTGTTAGCTTCAATACCACATCCACATAACATTTGATTTGAATAAATATTTATAAATCAAGAGTGAGATTCATTGAGCAAAAAAATGCACTCATGGCTCATTCACTATATGTGCTCAATTCATTAATCATATCTGAAAGTTACAGCTGCAAAGCACTTACATGGTAGCTCAGATGATAATTTCATCCATCTAACAAACTCAGAAGGTCTGAGTACACATTGCAGCAGAGTATGAATGGAATAGACTGTAAGTCTAGGGTATCATTGAAGTCGGGCAGTCTATAGAATAGACTGTAAGTCTGAAGTACTACTAGTAGAAGATTACAGAATAGACTAAGTCGAGTACTCATTGCAGCAGACTAGACTACAGAATAGACTAAGTCTAGTACTCATTGATTAAGTGATACAGAATAGATAGTCAGTCTGAAATATTTATTGCAGCAGATTAGACTACAGAATAGACAGTAAGTCTGAAGTACTACTGAAGTAGAAGATTACAGAATAGACTAAGTCTGTAGTACTCATTGCAGCAGACTAGACTACAGAATAGACTGTAAGTCTGTAGTACTATTGCAGTTAGTAGATTACAGAATAGATAGTCAGTCTGAAATATTTATTGCAGCAGATTAGACTACAGAATAGACTAAGTCTGTAGTACTCATTGCAGCAGACTAGACTACAGAATAGACTGTAAGTCTGTAGTACTCATTGCAGCTAAGTAGATTACAGAATAGATAGTCAGTCTGAAATATTTATTGCAGCAGATTAGACTATAGAATAGACTGTAAGTCTGAAGTACTCACTGAAGTAGAGAAGATTACAGAATAGACTAAGTCTGTAGTACTCATTGCAGCAGACTAGACTACAGAATAGACTGTAAGTCTGTAGTACTCATTGCAGCTAAGTAGATTACAGAATAGATAGTCAGTCTGAAATATTTATTGCAGCAGATTAGACTACAGAATAGACTGTAAGTCTGAAGGAATCATTGCAGCAGAGTACATTACAGAATAGACTATATAAGGAACTGTCTGAATCACCTGGCAAACTTCTCCTAAGCCAGGTAACCGAGGTGCTTTTTTTCCACATTACTATATTATAGCATTACAATTATTGCTGGAACAACAAAATGTGCAGTAAGTTATAGGCGATGAACTGAATACAATGTGTAGCTTGAATTTCTAACACTACATTACTGTAGAAGTAGATGAAATTGCACTACTAAGTAAAACCAACCAAGATATGCAAAGAAAAAAGTCAAACTGATCAACCATAGTTAAACAGCAGATAAGCTACAATATGACAAATACAACGAAGAAAACTATGACAAGTAATGCAGATATGCTGGAATCCAAAATGATTTTAAATTGTTACTTAAATATAGGTGAAGTCTTTTAAAATCAGATTTTAAAAGGCAGTGTAGTTCACCTATTTGAGTAATAATTTTGACTGCATAGAAGATACCCAAAAAAAGAAATTATGTTAGGAAGAGTCAAAAGCAACATCGGTTTTTAAAAGGCTAAATAAAATATGGAATTTCAAGCTAAAAAAAATTGTAATAAAAATAAATTACGAATTTTAAATCCCAATGAAATGTGATGATCATATTATATTATTATTATGATGAAAGAGAAGATGGATATTCTTCTACACTACTTCTAGGTAGCATCATAGTTACTTACTTACACTTTAACTTAGTAACTTAGTTACCATAACTTGTTATAATATCAATATCATACTTACTTACTTAAACTTAAGTTAACTATATTTATAACTTAGACTTATAGTAATCTGTTACTAATTATCACTTACATGCGTACTAAATTAAACAATTAACCTTACTCTACTTTTAATTTTACCATTGTAAGGATACCATTTAGCATTTATGTTAATACTTACCTTTATAGTATTAAGTATAAACTATACTACAACTTCATCAACTGCCTTACACTTACTTACCTGTAGTAGTTTAACTTCTACTTTTTAGTAGTTCAAGTTGTCTTTTAAACCGGTTGTTATATCCGTCTTCGATGATACTTTAATACGAATTGAATTGAGTAGAAGTTACACTGCTACAAAAATTAAATGGTACGTCCAGAAAGCTGTAATTAAAGTTTCTATATACTTCAGTTTACACAATATGTATTACTAACAATTGTAGATAAAACTACTTAAATCCGTTACAATGAAATACATGGCTAACAGCAGTCTTCACCGGATGCGTTTGTTTATTGTAACGGCTCGATTATATCTCACTACTGTATTATAAAATATTAGATCCTGAAACAAATTAATAGCGATCTGCGTTTAAGATACTTTATATATTTGTAACTATTCGTTACTTTTCAACAAATACTCGCTGCTTAGTAATCGTTATGTAATCGTTAATTCTCAGGAAGGTAGGTGCGAGTCGTGTGCGTAGACAGTGGCGTAGAGTCTGTGTTGAGTTCGGTCGGGACTGCAGGCAGAGACAGTTTCATTTTCGCACAAGGACGTGCTGGGGTCAAAGGAAGTGAACAAGAATGATACAGACTACATTTTGTCATTTATTTTCCCTTTGTACAAACGTTGTCAGCAACTTCCGACATTTCATCACGGCGTGACATTTCATAAATAATGTTTACATTTCTCCCGAAGTTATAAAAGACATCTCTAGTTCCAGTTAATCTAAGACGTAGCATATGGACGTTGATATCAAACTTATAAGAAAACTAGTCACAACATAGTCTGTGCGGAGTGCTGGGATTACAAATAAATACCAGTTTATGAAAGAAGATACAGGGTGTTCAACTTAAAAGCAGCATGTGAATGGAGCTAATCTGGCATATATGTATGGAAATGAGAAGGTTCAGTTATGACGTAGTATAGGTCAAGGTTGTGTGATGGTGTGTAATTGTAGTGCGGGAAGGGGCGATGAACAATGTGACGTAGGACAAGCTAGTCAGAACCGGTTTAAATAGTAAATAGACGAGATGCAATGCGTACCTGGCAAATTTCTATTTATCACTGGGGCTGCTTTTAAGTTGAACACCCTGTATAAGGAAAATGTGGTTACAGCATCAGTACTAAACATCACAATAAAAAACAACAAATCAAATGGTTCAGCAATATAAGTAAATTATCAACATACAGTGTGCCTACAGTGACAATACTATTTACTTTAATTTACTTAACTTGAGGGATATTGGCCTATAGCTTTTCACGTCTTCAGATGGTTTTCCTTTCTTCAAGATAGGTGTTATTGTTGCATTCTTCCATATCTTGGGCAATGTACCCTCATTCCACGTTTTATTAATTAGATATAGGATCACTGCTTTACCAACATTACCAAGGTGGATGAGCATCTCATTGTGCATTTTGTCTGGACCTGGTTTCTTCATTGCCCTGGTGAGCTCAGTTTGTGTGAAGTCGTCCTCAAAGAGTGTAATATTGGCGCTGCAGGCATGTTCTTTTAACTTGAGCTCATGTATGCGGTCTTTGTCCTTCTTTATATGTTTATCTGTTCTGTTAATGGATGCAAAGTATTTGTTAAATAATTCTGCTTTCTTTTGATCTTCCACTATTGTTGCTTCATCTGTACTTATAGGCCTGTGGTTGTTTCGACGTTTTTCTCCACACAAATTCCTATTCAAACTCTACTCAGTAACGACCATGCTTCAGCCCCATTTCTTCCTACATCAAGATCTGCTACTGTTTTGTGCAATTTTTCTCTTTTGGCCGTATTGACGGTCCGTTTTACTTCAGCATTAGTTCTATTGTAGAGGATTTTGTTTTCTAGTGTGGGCTTCTCTTCAAAATATTTCCTCACTTGTTCTCTTTCTTGTACTACTTTTGCAATTGTTTCATTCCAGAATGGTTTATAGTTCTTTCTACATCCTCTAGGAATGCAGATGGAGGTTGCTTTTAGCAGAGCTTCTGTGATCACAGCACAGTAGTGTTCAATTGTTGTATTACACTTTATTTCACTTAGCAGTTTATCTATTGTTTCTTGATACTTTGTCCAATTGGCCTTTTTAAAATTCCAGCGTGCTCTCTATAGAAATCGTTTGGGAAATGGTGTCAGTACAGATGTTAGGATAGGTCTGTGGTCACTTCCTATGCTGTCAATCACCTCTAAAGTGTGTCTTTGGAGGAGATCAGATGAAAGAATGGTCAAATCTGGCATACTTAACGTGTTGTGTACCCTGTGTAATAGGGTTGGAGTTGATGTGTTGTCTTGGAGGACTAGCAGATTGCTTGTGTTACACATTTCTTCAATCGCTTTTCCGTACTGGTTATATTTTTTGTAACCCCACTGAGAGGAGTGTCCATTGAAATCTCCAGCAAGAATCAGTCTAGAGTACACTGTGTCACTGAGATATGAGAAGCTGCAATTGTTACCAGGAGGGCTGTACACATTATAGACTGTGTATTTCTTGCCGTCTTGTCAAATTGTTGCCCTCTGTATATCAGATGGTTGGTGAAATGTGATGTTTGTCACATTCCCCTGGATATCATTTCTTATATAAGTGATGATTCCTCTGCAGTCAGTACATTTACAGGTGTAATGTGTGTATCCTGGAATATGTTGGTCTGTGTTTTGATGGAGGGTTTCCTGTAGCAGAGCTATGTGTATTTTCTTATGGTGTAGTAGGTGTGTTAATTCTAGTTTCTTTGTTGACAGTCCACAGATATTTAGTTGTAAAATGTTTAAAGAGAACAGATCTTTGTTTCCAGTTGCTAACTTTTCACCGGTAACCTGGAGATTTACTACCCGGCGCGGGCCTTGGTAATCTAGGCGACACCCGAGCTCGTATTTTTTACATTTAGTTTTCTCTGCCATGTTTGCTGGGAAGCCTGTGGCTTTCCTTACCACCCAGGTCTGTGATCTGCGAACAGCTAGCTCTCATCCACTGATTAACAAGAGAATGTTAGTACTTCGTTCCTTCAGCAAAAGGGGCAGCGCAACATATATCTCCCACCTGTCCACCATGTCGCCCAGGCACGAGCTACTCTGATTCATTCCCCGCCACCGTTGTCTATTGGCATGCTGTTCTTTCTTTCTTTCTTTTCTCCTTCTCTGCTTTTTTGCCGCTAGGCGTAGCAAGTTTAACTGATGATCGGTTTCCGAGATAATGCACGCTCGGTCGCTTGATAAGGTGTGGTATTGTGGAGTTTTAAGATGTCTGTAACTCCATCAACCCATCTTTTCTTGGTCTGCCCTTTCCTCTTGATGATTCCATTTTCAGGTTGTGGGCTCTTGCAACTGGTGTATTCGGGTTCATTCTGACCAAGTGGCCAAACCATTTGAGTCTCTGTTTTTCAATAAACCTAATAGCAGATGTTGTTCCGACTGTTCTTCAAATTTCCTCATTTCTTATATGGTCTCTTCTTGTTTGATTTACTGCTTTCCTCAGGCATCTCATTTTGCATGTGGTAATTTTCCTTTCTTGTTCTTTTGTCAGTGTCCATGTTTGGCTCTGGTAGCACAGTGTTGGTATAAAGATTGAATTTATAATCTGTCATTTAGTCACTACTGGAATAGCTGGGTGTTTCAAAATTGGGGTAAGCTGGTATGTAATGTTGTTGGCTTGCTGGATTCTAGTTTCGATCTCTCTGTCCAGTCTACTATCAGATGTGAAGATACTTCCAAGGTATTTGAATTCTCTCACCTGCTTTAGCGTTTGGTCATTTATTTGTATGTTGATATCTTTATGTTCTCTGCTTATAGTCATGACTTCTGTCTTTTGAATGTTGATCTTCATGTTGTATTTGAGGCAGTTATTGTTGAGTAAGTTTATGTGTTCTTGAAGCTGTTCAATATTATTATGTTGTCTCCTGGCATGCTGTTGCAATTCATAAATAGATTAGAGTGAGATAGCATCTGTGCCACTGTACACAGGCAAACGGATCGTCACGTCCTGGATCGTTAGTGTCAGTGCGAAGACGTACATGTTTTCATGGTCGAGAAGACGTTAAATGCATATCCCTTCCTGAGGTGTCTTCTTCTTTCATTGACCCTAAGTTGTTGCAAGTTTGATTAGAACCAGAGCATCAGCAGAGCACAAACCGACCACAGGGAGTGTGCAACAAAGAAGTAGAAGGGTAGACAAGAAAAGGATGTCCTCCTAAAGAGAGAGAGAGGACTGATATTTACGGATGGGTTGGTTGCAGCCAGAGCATTTACCACTAGCCGGTGGGTTCTTCGCTGTCACTTTATGAGGCCCCATCCTGCTCCCCGTCCTTTGGTCTGGCCTTTCACTTTCAGTCTGTTCGGCTTGGTTAGACCTGCCAGGAGTTAGACTCCCGCCGACATAACCTGAAGGATCATAAAGGCACACAAACCCTCCAACCACGGGTAGGCTAATGTGGAGGGGACAATACTATTTAAATACAGTGGATACAGGGCAAAAGGTCGTCCACGCAAAAGGTGGATTACATAATAACAAACAGTGAAAGACATCACGTACGAAGAGCCAACACAAGATCCCTTTCTATAAATCTCTTTTTATTCGGACGCTGTGAGTCAAAATAGGATTAGAGAGAATTCTAGAAAGACAAGATTTAGTGAAATGTTTAGAAGCATAGAGTACTGAAGCCGTAAATTAATATATGGCATCGTAAATTTAGAGCACGACTTCCGTGCGGGACACCCGGGTTCAATCGCCGGTAAGGCCAATGAGTTTTTTTCTGTCCGGGGCATAATAAAAAAATTATAACCTGAACAGTTTCGCGACGACTGCACTAGCCTTGGCGCTAACTTCACAGGCAATGTTTTCCCCGTCCTACAGCGCATAAAAAGCGGTATTACAGACAGTAAAGACATGTTAGTTAACCTGCACTCCTTAATATTAAAAAAAAAATATGTTAAAATCGTTATAAGTTGAAACGGCACCTCGGTTTTTAAAAGGCTTTAATATTCTAAAAATAAAATAAAATAAAATCAGCGCAGAGTAAAGAAAAGTATAGGGTGTTCAACATAAAAGTAGCATAATTTACAGGCTTTTATTAGTCAATTGTGCTACTTTTATCTTGAACACCCTGTAGAATGATATCCAGGGGTAACAAGTGGATGAAGAGTTGTAAGTACCCTAAGGGGACCAGCGAATAAATATACATGGTAAATAAGTAGACAAGTATTTGAAGATCCTAGAAATAAAAATGGCCAAATACTGAATTGAACCAATACCTTGATTTTTCTTGGTTCCCATTGCCTAGCCATGAAAACAATAGTTGTTAAGACCCCGATCAGTTCTCTTCCTGCCCCTTTCTTCATTAGAAAGGCCTCGCTTTCATGTGTCTTTTCAACAACATCAATCAAAATCAGATCAGATTAAAACAGTGATGGCACAAGCACAGACGTGTTAGTTTTTATGCTTAGAAATATGAGATGAAATAATCGCAAACATACGCACAAGTCATGTACACACCAATCGTAGGTATCCTTAAGTATAGTTGTAACAAGCCAGTCGATAGAGCGCTCTAAGAACCAAGGGGAAGCAACGGAATCTATGAACATCGATGTGCGCCGAAAGAAACAAAAGTTGTGAATCAAATCTAGTATTTGACAATTGTTTGTCAGAGATCTTCAAATAAACCGACTTTAATGTTTACGTATTTATCATGCAGACGTCCCGGCAGCCTCTTCTTCTTCTTCTGCGATCAACTTTTGTTATGCGACTACTCCCTATGTGTCATAAACAGGGCGGTGCGCTTGAGATCTTCACCGGTCCACTATAGTTTGTCTTGTAGGGTTGTTTCTGTTGGCCAGATCTCCATTCTCGCACTACTCAGACTGGGGCAGTCTTGCAGATGTGCTTTGTGGACTGCTTAGGTGCTCCACATGTGCAGGCAGCCGAGTTCATGAGACCCATTCTATGGAGGTGTGCTCTGAGACTGCAGTGTCCTGTTCTAAGTCTGAAGACTGTGGTCTGTGATTTCTGTTTAGTGTATTTATACTGTCGTGCTCTGGGTTCTATCCTCCGTTTGTTTTTCTCCACATCATTTTAGTGAATTGTTTCAGGGGAGTCTTTGCTTTTGCAAAGCGTTGTGTTGGGTGGTGTTGTGTTAGGGTTCCCCCCAGCACGTGCGATTTTGTCAGGCTTTTCATTTCCTGGTATGTCACAGTGTGCTGGTATCCACTGTAAGACTAGTTCAGATTTTTTGACAGCAAACTGATTTTTTCCTTATATCCTGAATGAGCTTGTCTTGTTTGGGACTTGAGATGGCCCGGAGAACTGATCTTGAATCACTAAAGACTGCAATATTTGTTGCTGACACCTGCTGGTTGTTGCAAGGGCAGCTGTTGTCTCTGCACAAAAGTTGGTGCATGTTTCTCCTGCTGCCAGAGAGTGTCCACATGCTGGTGGGATATTGCTCTTGTAGAATTAAGGGTGACCTGGCTTTTTGCTCTTTCTCTGTATTTTTTGGAGATTATTCTTGGGACTTCTAGGTGTATTTGGGCCATGTTTTGGTAGCATGTCCATGGCTCTGGTGTTATGGTTTCCACATTTCTAGGTCAGTTTCTAAGATGTCTGAATGTTGCATGTGGAGTTCTCTGGCCAGATGGTTGGGACTTTTTCTTGAGCGTCTGTTTTTTGTTTTCTCTTGGAATTTTGTTGTGTAGAGGGTGTTCTTTTAGTCGTTTTAGTTTTTCAAACTGGGTGAATGTTTTATATTTTCTGCGGAGTTCTAGAGGCTCAATGTTTGCAGTTTTTTTTTCCATTTCTATGATAGGACTGCTTTTCATTCCTCCCAGAGTTATTCTTAGGCCCATGTTTTGCACTTTGTCTAGTTTCTGTGTGTTTGTTTTGGCAGCTGTTGTCCAAGAGCTGGAGTCATATTCCATGGTGGGCCTGACTGCTCCAGTGTAGACCTGAGGGGGTCTCTGTGGCTAAGTGGTTAAGCCCTTTGCTTTGTGAGTCGAAGGTCGTGGGTTCGAGTCCGGACCGCGCCGTTCTGTTCACGAGTGCAGTTTTTCCAGAGACCCTAGGATTGTTGCTGGAGCTACGGAGTTCGTGCTTTGTGCAATACTCTCGGCAGGTGGCGTGCCATTTCTGCAGAGAGGGACCGAGCCATATGGGGTAAACCCGGTTCGGCTTTACAAACCCTTTAAACCCTTTAGACCTGCTTTAATATTTTTGAGTTTTCGCCCTAGGATGTACCAGCTAGTTTCTTCATCACAGCAAGTCTTTGTATGGCTTTCTTTGAATCTTGTATATGTTTGGCCTCCATGTAAGTCTGCTGTCGAGGGTAATGCCATGGAAGGGAAAAAACAGTCGTTGTGGTTTTTATATGGTTAATTTTCAGACCCCAGCTTCTTGTCCAGTTCTTCACTTTTCCACTGTTTTTGTAGCAGATGGAATGTTTTTGGGTGTGTTCTGCAGCTGTAGAGATTGCAAAGTTTTCTGGATGTAGGCTGTTTGAGACTTTTTGGGGGTAGCATTTGGTGATGTCATTTATGTGCATTAGAAATAGAGTAGGTGCTATCTTACTGCCCTGTGGAACTCCTTACTTCATTTTTTGCATCTTGCTGAGGTGGTTATCTATTTTTACTCTGGCTGTCCGTTGGGAGAGGAGGTTTCTGGTCCAAGAGAACATTTTGTGGGGGACTCCTGTTTGTAGAACTTTCAGCATTGGGCCGTCGTGCCATACTGTGTCAAATGTCCGGGACAGGTCAAAGAATATGGCTGTTACTTTCTTTCTTTCCTGGAAAGCGTTTTCGATGTCCTGGGTGAGGTAAGCCAGTTGGTCATCTGTGCTTCTGTTTTGTCTGTATCTGGTCTGGGCAGGGGTAAGGAATGAATTAGTTTCAAGGTACAATGTCAGTCTCTTGTTTACTAGCCTCTCCATCAATTTTCCTGTACAGCTGAGAAGGCTGATGTGTCTATAGCTTTTTGTCATTTTTGTCCTTGCCTGGTTTCAAGATGGGGTAGATGTGTGCCTCCTTCCAGGTTGATGGAACTTGACCTGTTTTTCAACTCTGGTTGATAGTACTGAGGAGAATCCTTTTGCCAAGAGGACTAAGGTGTTTAAGGAATTTATTGATAATTCCATCCGCTCCAGGTGCATTTTTCTCCGTTAGTTTTTTTATTTGGTCTTCCAGCTCCTGCAGGGTAAATATCGCTGACATGCATTCTGTTAGAATTGTGGAGTTTAGACTATTCAGTTGCTGCTTTGACTGGTTTTTAATTTCCATTTTCTCTTGCCTGCTGAATTTAGACTTAGCTTTCTGATTGATAGGTTCTAGCTAATAGGTCTGCTGCTAACCTGACAAATCCTGTGTTAGTGTGTAGTGCGGTTTTGGTTTTTTCTGTCCTATCTCCATTTAAAGTTTTTGTGAGGTTCCATAGCTTTTTTAGTGTCATTCTCTAGATCAGCGTTTCCCAAAGTGGGCGGTACGCCCCCTACCTGTGATCGCTGAAGCCTTCCAAGGGGCGATGGTGGGTTCAGAAGGATTTGGGGGAATTTTTTTCTTGATCTTTCTTTTGAATAATCATTAAAAATTTGAATTCTGCATTTTAATTCATCTTATGCCCATCTTACACGATCCATTTTTGCATCAATTTTCTGTTTCATGTATATAATCATTTGAAAATTGACCATGTATGACAGAAATATATATCAATTTTCAATGTCAAAGTGAAAATAGAGCATGTGTGTGTGTATATATATATATGGGGGCGTTGGCAAACTGTTATAATAGGGAGGGGCGTTACAAAGTTTATGTCGTGAAAAGTGGATGGTGGGCCGAAAAAGTTTGGGAATCTATGCTCTAGATTTAGGGAGGATGTTTTATTATGCCAACTGTCTCTCATGTTTTGCTTCTTTTCTGTGGTAACTATTACCTTCGACTTGTTATGTAGGATAATATTTTCATCTGTGGGGTCTGCTTCCATGTTTTCTCTTTAAATTCTGTGTTCAGCGTGAAACTCTTCCAGTTTAGGGAGCCAATAGGGTCGGTAGACTTCCCTTCTTCCTCTTGGAATACTTTTTTTTTGCTGCATCTAGAACCCAGATGTTGAATGTTTGCGATTTAGGTCTATTTTTGTTATCTTCATGTTCTTAATGGCTTCTTCTAGGTGTGAGAAGATGTTCCAATTTGCTTTTGTAGTTCCAGCTGGGGGTGAGTGTTCCCTTAGGGGTATTCCTCTGTCCTTTCATGGAGATTATCATGGGTTTGCAGTTTCTGCCCCCTAGAACTGCCCAATTTGTAAATGCACCGAAACCGGCTAGTAAAGATAGGCTATAGTCTTAGGTTGAAAAATACGTTTTTGTGCATGAAGACGCTAATTCTACGTAAAGGTCTGAACAATAAAAGTAGTAAAGAAAAGAACGCAAAGGCATGAGTAATCTATTGATGATGATAATTTTGTAAGATGTCTTCATTCAGCCACCTTATTTTCGATTATTCAGGTCTGTAAATATTTAAATTAAATAAACCTTCAACCTTTGGACATTTATCTAATGCATTGAAAAATGAAAATCGTGGCATATCCTTTACAGGACGTAACCATCAACCATACAGTTCTAATGCATTAGGAAGTTTGAATTCTTTTTAAAAAGGGAAAAAAGAAGTAATATTTGTAAGTAACCTACATGACTACATGACCGATTGTCGTTGTATTAATGACATATTGAAGCTGTTATTGGTCTCTATTACTGACTACAGTTTATTTGCCTGTTTGTATAGTTTTGTTGTTATTATTTTCGGAATCATGTCATGCATGCGAGAATAAAACAATAATATTCTTTTTAATGCATGTTTTACATTGCTAAAAATAATATAGCCCAGTTCCTAGAGAAAAGGTGATGCCGATAAGTTGCGATACACGAGGGTTCAAAATCATAAACAATCAATTTGCATGTCGATTTATTGCAACTAAATTGTTTTGTCTCATACTCATAGAACTGTAACACATAGAAGGGGCGGCACCCATGGATTCTGCATCACATGCGAAATCTGTTTTCAATAGAAATTATCTTAATTTTATGAAGGGGAAAAGAAAGCCTGTGGACATTCAAAGGAAATATATTGAAGAACAACGGACATAGTTGAACGATTGTGCTTGACTTGAGAAACAATAGAAAGGTAACAAAATGACAACAATTGAAATGGTTTTTTTTATGGAAGTCTTATGTGTTAGTATGAGTATGTGTAACAATGTGTATTAAACGGACGCGAAGAGGTTACATATAATGTATTTTTTTAAAATTGTAAATAATAATGGACTGCTATAGGCTAATTAACAAATTTTAGTTTTAAGTTTCAAATTTTGTAAATTACAAGTGTGGCACAATGCTTTAACATTGTCAGATGTAACTGAAAGTAAAAACGTTTCCCATAATATCACTGACAGCTGAAGCTCTTTTCATTAGATTTTTTCAAGAACCTTGTATTCCAGATATAGTTTTATGAAAAAATATATTATATATATAAAATCTTATCTTCTTCTTTGCGTTCGTTCTTTATGACCAATTTTAATCACTCTTTGTGATTTGTTTGATCTTTGCCAAGAACGTATATACGTTGCACATTGGTTTGGTAGGCCCCTAAACGCATAGACTTCTACACGCTTAGGACACATGAATCCGATTTCAGCCAAACCTCCTTAGTCGCCTCTTACGACATGCATTGCAGGTAACAGTGGTTCTATTCTTTACACCCCAAATTTGGGCTCCGGTAACCACTCGAGCGATATAAAATCTTATAATAATTCCTCTAGTACCGTTATATGTTACATAGGTCCTGCAAGTAATTTCTCCATACTGCTCTATCCTAGGCAACTCGCTCAATCTTCTCTGTGAAACTGAGACTGATATGTCTTGTCTCTATCAGCAAAATTCGTTTCAGGGTCTCCATAGGGTGTCCTCTCTTTCTTGAACCCTTTGCATCCCACTTCAATGCCTGCTTTGATATTCCTTGATCATTTCTGCTCAAGGTGTGTCCAACATATCTCCATCTTCTCTTTCTTATAACAGTTGACACTAGTGGTTGACCAGACATTTCTCTGAATTGATCACTTCTCCTGAATTCGTCCCATTTTATGTTTATTATTTTTGGCAGACATCTATTTTCAAATGCATTCAGCTTACTTTCTATACCATTAGTCATTTGCCAACTCTTGCTGGCATATGTTAGAAGTGATACAACATTTGAATTGAAAATTCGTAATTTAGGTTTAATACTATATTTTATTTAGATTTTTAAATGGGTCTGTGTTGTTCCATATTTTAGTTAAACTTTTAACCCTTTAGCTGCTAAAGACGTATATATACGTTTTGCCCATTCACTTCTAAAGACGCATTATTAACACTTCTGTTATTATCTCTCCTCTGTGGGCTAAAGACATGTTAACACGTTATACATTGCTACTGTCACTGCTATAGGCGTACATTCACTTTTGTGACCTAGAAACAAAGAGTAGCTATTTTTAACTCAGCCCTCGAAAAGTATGTAGCAGCGAAAGGGTTAAAAGCTGATGTTGCTTTGCCAATTCATAGCATAATTTATTTTTTAACATTTCCTGTGCAATCAAAATTGCTAAGTAAATAGGTGAACTGCTCCATTATTTTTATCATTTTAGATTCCAGTGTGATATCTGCATTACTTGCCATAGGTGTCTTCATTATATTTGTCTTTTCATAGCTTATCTGCACTGCAGTCCCAAATTTTGATGATAAGTTTTCCCTTTTTCTTTGCATATCTTAGTTGTTTTTACTTAACATGTCAATATCATCTGCAAAATCAGAATAATGGTTGCCTATATCAGAGGATATGACTGCTTACACCAGGGTTGTCAGTACACTTGGACGCTGTTGTAGAGAATGGGCCCCGGGCGTCATCAATGCGGAGATTCTTGCACTCGTGGATCAGCACTCCCATCCAGGTGATATCATTATCTACACCGATGGCTCTGTCAGACGTGGAACCAGATCATCATGAGCTTATTCAGCATAACGAAACGGTCGCACACTTCATGAGGACTGCGCAGCATTCAAAACAACGACATCGAGCATGACTGGAGATCACTGCTGCCTCCAGGGCTCTGTCATTGGTGGCTGAGCAACATGTAACCCATATGGTTATTATATCAGACTCGATGAATATGCTTCAATCGATTGAATCTGGAAGTATGCGTGTGGAATGGGTGGACATCATTCAGAGATCACATCTCAAGAAAATGACTTGGCTGCACACACCTGGACATGCTGGAGTGCAGGGTAATGAGGGTGCTGACTTTCTTTCAAACAATGCCTCGACTCAAGCGGGCAGAAGTATGGACAGAGCCGATATCATCAATGTGGTATGCTTTCAATTATGCGACATGGGCAAGTCTCAGACACTGGAACGAGTTCGAGAATTAGGTGTTAAGGTTGGATACGCCAGACAGTGTCATCTTCGTGGTAGAGAGAGAAGATATAGTAATCAACTTCTCATGGGTATGGTGAATAAATGGACTTTGCGGTGGCTGCTGCAGCGGAGGACGGAACACGAATGGGAATGCCCAATGTGCCATGATGTCAATTGCATAACATAACCCCTGCAACATTTTTGCATCACCCAGTCAATGGCCATTCTAAACAATAGCGGAGATAGAATACAGCCTTGCTTTACTCCGGTTTCAAACATCAACCAGTCGCTGTGTCCATCTCAGTGCGGACTGCACACTGTTAATTATCATAGAAGCTCTTGATAATGTTTATTATTTTGTCTAGTCAAAACTTGAGATATCATTTTATATATACTAATGGATGAATAGCTTAAACATTGATGATTCTGTGGTAGTGATACACATTTTGTGTGTTTGCAGGAAATATGGCAAAGAAACTGAAGGAACTAGCAACACCATGCTTCCTTATTGACATTCATAGGGTGCGTCAGAATTGTCAGCGAATGCTCAAGACATGTAAAGAGCTGGGTGTTCAATTGCGCCCACATACAAAGTCACATAAGACTTTGTGAGTTTGTTTATTTAAATATTATTAATATATTCCTTTCGTATCCTTATACATTACATATGACATGCAGGCAATTTTTCTTTTGCAATATATAGAAATAGATATACCCAGAAAGAACTCAAAATCAAAGAAAACTGGCTGATGCTACAAATAAGAAAGAGAAAATTGAGGTATTTTTGACATATAAAAAGACACGAAGGGCTGGAGAAGACCATCATGGAAGGAAGCATACCGGCAAAGAAAAGAAGAAGAAGACCACAGAGAAGATGAATTCAGGATGTAACTGATGGTTTGAACATGATGGCTGCAGAGGCGGGATATCTGGCCTATGAGAGAGAGAAATTCTAGAGAAATGTTGGGGTGGCAAAGTTCTGCTCAGGACAAGCTATTTGATAATGACGATGAATATATAGAATTTAACGATAAATATATCCTGAACCTGAATCTGTTGGCCTTTGAGCACCATCAGTGGGCTGGACAGAAACTTGCCGCAGGCCACTTCTGGCACACAGACGGGGGTTGCTAACTCCTGAGCTGTGCCACCTTACAAAACACTAACAGGTTAGTTTTTTCTGTTTTTTCCGATCCAGAAGCACTTGAGCTGAAAGCTCTTCGCTCAGTGTCATGGACATCGTAACCCTTCGGCTCGGTGCCACGAACACCGTAAATTTGGGAAACCTGTAGCTTTTCTGCCGGTCCGCGGAGTTGAACCCGCACTTACAGAGGACTAGTCACCCGTAGTCCAACGCGCTACGAACATGCGGGCAACATGTTAGTTAATTGATAAACAGAAGAAGCATGACTAAGAACACCTCATCCTGTTTCACTCCTTTTGGACCAAACGCCACACACTATGTGGATTTGGGTTGGACCCCTTTTTACCAGGAACCACACTAAAATGTGTTTTTTATTCTTCTTCTTCTTCTTCTGCTAACATTCTTCACGGCCAATTTGATCATTCTTATTGTGATGTATAATTGGTCCACTGGCAAGAACGGAGTGATCTACGTCGGGACGATTGTGCGCCCATGGTGACTAGGCCCGCCCGTCCGTTTTCAGCCAGCTTTTGATTTACTAGGGTGAGCTTTCCCTAGGTACGATCCTTTCGGATCTACGCCTTTCGATCAACTTTGCCGTATATTTGGGCTTTGTGATCTACGCCAAGACAGTGAGTTACGCTGCTTTACCCGTTCTGACTGAGAAATATTTCTCGGGCTTGTCAGCTTGTCCTCGGACGGCGTCTTACTCGTATAAAACACCGTGTAAAGTATCGGCCTTCGCCAATGTTCAGGACCCGGACTTCCTGTTTGATCCGTACATTGTCGGCCTTGCTTTACCGTACATTTTGAGTTTGATCCGGGGAAGGAACACTTTCAGCCTTTTCTAGACGCGTATCGGTGCGTGGCAATTTGCAATTTACCTCTAAAGCACTGGCATGGGGCCGAGTACAAGCAATGTAGAGGGTCGTTTCAGTGGGCACTATAAGCGTAACTGAGGATTTTGCGCTCGCCGCCATCACCCGCCCCAGTTATTCCGGGGATGTTAGTTACGACTGCAATCGAACCTTGCCCAGTTGCCCCAAGGCTGGCAGTTCCGTTAGGCATCACCAACCTCAGTTCTTCCGGGGATGTTAATTTTAATCGCACAGTACCTTGCACGGTTTTCCCAGGGCGGGTAGTTTCGTTATGCACTAAACGCAACTTGTTCTTTTGCGCTCGCAAACCTTGCCCAGTACATGTATCTGCACCAGGCTACCAATGCGGGGTCAGCTGCAATCTTCTCTCGCACCAACACGAGGGTAGACTTTCATTCTTTACGGTCCTGTCTTATTTATTCTTGCCGACGGGCTGGCAATGTTTGCCCCTCCTCAGGGCTTCGAGCTTCGCCCTACGTGGGCTTACGTTTGGTCACTGGATGCACCTCTCATCCATGTCTGAGTCGTTTCGTTGCTGTTTCTTTGCATTCAGGGACTTGGGCAATATCTTGTTGGACATCGGTCAGGAGAATTGTGCATTTTATTTGTATGTATCTTTATCGTATTTCCGTAATTGCACTGCTACCACTACCAGTAGTTTCCTCTCACCGATCCCTGCCCCTCTTAGCCAGACCAGAACCAGAGTCTGTTTCCAGGGTCACCGCGTGGAGGTTAGGGGCAGGGTCTTGGTTAGCGCGCCCTCTCGCTAACCCTGGCTCATGTTACCACCATGACCTCATGAGCCTTTTGATCGTGTCATCTATTGAACCTCGACTGATTTAATGAGCCATTTGCGGTTTCACCGTGAGACAGTGTGAACTTAGACATGCATGGCTTAATCTTTGAGACAAGCATATGACTACTGACAGGATCAACCAGATAGCTGTCATGGACGAGACCGGACCGACAATGCTCGGGTAGGGAGACAGCGCTCTGTGCAGAGCGGATCCCGACGTCCCCGGCGAAAATGCGAAATTGAAGCGAAACGACCGAGCGCCCGCTTCCCACAGTTTTGCCGGCAAGACTTGCGCCTCGCCAAGCAAAAAACGACACCATGTTACTACCTGCGGACCCACAAGCTCGTATGAGAGCCGGGCCTTTAACGAGACCACCGTCGAGCGTTAAAATTTTAGACTGACTGCATCACACCGCGACCGAGAAACTCCGATATACGGACACACACACACCACCAATAAGACCGCGAGCGGCGAGCGAGCGAGTCTTAATAGCAGACGCTACCTTGTCCCTTATTCGCTGGGAGCCCTGTCGCGTGAAAAGCGAGGAGGCACGCGCAGCCGTTAGAGACTATGCACGCAATTGGTTATCGACACTGGGGAACCGCTTCGCTGACTGGCTCGCCCGTCCGGTTATTTTCAAAACGGGAAGGCACAGTTTGCAGACGCACAACCCAGATGTTTTTTATTCTGAAAGCAAATGGATTGTAAAAACATGACTTTTTCCCTACTACTAACCAAGACTTAACTAAGAGCTAAGGAAATAACCTGTGTCCAACATTGTTACAACAAATAAACTTTAGTATTGCAATGTAACATTTTCTTGAATGTTTTAAAATCACAGAGAAATTGCAGAGATGCAGACCAATGGAACTAAGAGGTGTATTGTTGTATCAACCCTAGCTGAAGCTGAGTTTTATGCTGAAGATGGGTTTGATGATATACTATTAGCATATCCAATAACAGAAGAGAAAATACAACGGTAAATACCATTTACTTTCCTGTAATTCTCTTTCCTTAGTATTTCAATGTTGACATTGGTTTAGTTTAGTTTAGTCGTCGGATCACCATCACTGCACGTCGAACAAATTAGTCCATAAGTGCTCCGATCTCTCCCTCAGTATGTCCATCAGCATGTGGCGACTAACGACACCGGTTCTTTGTTGGTTTACAATTCTTCTTTGTCTGCCAGCATAGCATTCTTGTCGAGCTACACCACACTTAACTTTGAGTTCTTGCAGTCTGGTTAGTGTTGTGGATTCACCGCTATTACGTAAATCATGTACACGCCCTCTCTCCCTTAAGGAATTTATAATATCAGCCTGGTCCATTGCTCGTCCGCTTTGGACAGCAGCCATACCTGCAAGCCTATCCGCACGTTCATTCCCCTTACACCTGCATGCCCTGGCACAAAAATAAAACTGATCTTTGTCAGCTTAGACCTCCCCAGCGATTCTATCCAATGTCTCCTAGCCTATCCTGTTTCAATCTTCCTGAGCATACTCATTGAGTCACTGAGAAAACATGCATGGATAAAAGTCTGTGATTCTAGCCAAATCATCGCTTTGGTAACCGCCATGATTTCCATAGTGAGACTCCTTGTAGTCACGGCAAAACCACCACTGTCTTCCTTCACAACATCACCTCCGACCTGAGCAGTGAAAGCCCACGAGCTCCGCACATGTCGAATCACCGAACCATCCGTATAAATGATTACATCATGCTCAGATGCGTTCTAAGAAATTAATGCCTGAACCTCTGCCTCCACAACAAGTGGGTTATGTTGCCTGGATTCTTTATCAAGCTGACATTGGTTCAAAAATGGAACAAACAATTATCTTGTTAAACATAAATTGAATATCTGTGTTATTATGTGGTTTATCAACATGACATGTCACCAAAAATATTTTGACTAAACTTAGCACATTCATAAGCTAATTAATTGGAAGACATGTTTTTGTCAAATTAATGTTTTCCACTTTTTTTATGCATAACTTTTTATGACTGTCATGATGTTTTGGTAACATACGTTGAGTGGTTTGTCATTTTATTGTTGCTTTTTTGTTTGTCATTTGCTAAAACTTTCTAAAACTTTTCTGGCCGCTTACCAGCTATAGTTCTTGATGCCCCTTTGAGTCTGATACTAGACCATACCAACTCCTTCCTTCGAATCATTGTTAACTAGACCAATCTTTAAAAAAAAGTAAAGCTTACCATCCTATTTTAATGTTATTAGGCTTTTCATGCCCTTCTCCTGATTATAATGTGGTATATTCTACAGCTTGGAAGGGGAAAGGAAGCACAACACCAGAACACACAGACTGGTTATTTTTTACATTATTATTATTATATTTACGTATGTACTCCACTTAATATAAGCATATTAGGTGCAGATAGCAAAGTCGATGACACACTACGATTGTAGTCACATGCTGTTGAAATTCAATCGTTTGAGGCCAACTTGGGCCCAAAAGTGTTTGGTGTGTAACAGTTGGACTATAGGTTTCATGATCTTTGACTTGGAGATCTAAATTACAAGATTACAAGTCAAGTACCTCTGAAGTTGGCGTAAGACTTGCCTGAATGGTGAGGGACACTGATGATAAGAAAATCAAGCGTTCATAAAAATATCAGTCAGAGGTGTCATATTAGGCGCCTTGACCGCCCGAGTGGTTACCGGGCCCAAATTTGGAGTGTAAAGAATAGAACCACTGTTACCTGCCACGCATGTCGTAAGAGGTGACTAAGAAGGTTTGGCGGAAATCGGATGCACATGTCCTATAAGTGCAGCAGAAGTCTATGCATTTAGGAGCCTACCAAACCAATGTGCAACATATACACGTTCTTGACAAAGATCAAACATATCACAAAGAGTGATTAAAATTGGTCGTAAAGAACGAAGGCAAAGAAGAAGAAGAAGAAGGCGCCTTGACTATGTCTGAATTCATAGTGGGCAGACGCAAAAACAAAAAAATATTGAAAGATTTGAATACATTTCTACATGGAAATTGTTTTTTTTTTAATTAGAGCAAAATTAATACTACCAGTTCTACCCGTAGTCATTTGATGCAACTGTTTTATTCTTTGAGTCTTATTAGTTTCTGCACCATATATATCTTTAACTGAAGTCCATTTATATAGGTCTACATCTGCCTTTTCAGATGCCTGGCTCTACTTACTAAACTCCAACAATTTCATGTGTTTGTCAGTGGAAAGGATGGAATAGAATGCCTGGAGAATCATGTGAAAGATCTGCCTGATGGCAAGGTGTGGTCTGTGGTGTTGGAACTGGATGCAGGCTTAGGCCGAAGTAGGCTTTATACTGAATAAATTCTGTAACTTCTGGTATTTTATTGTGGTGTCTGATTATGTAACAATACAGTAAGACGTTTATTTGTTAAGTTATGTATGTTAGAAAGGTAAAGAACAAAGGGATTTATGTTTGAATTATACTGGTAGAAGTGGGATAGATGGTACATTTAACACTTTGCTGACCACCAATCCTGAGCTTTGTTGTCTTTCATTACCATGGGTGTTGACGAATTTCATTCTTCTCCTACTGTGTTCACACTAGAACATAACATTTCATTGCTCCCACACCCTTTATACTCCCCTGATCTTGCTCTGTGTGACTTCTTGTTTCCACAACTTAAGAAGCACTGAAAAGTTGTTGATTCATTGACATTAAAGATATTCAAGTCAGCATGGTGAGACAATTGGCAACTATTATGGAAATTATCCACCAGAAATTCTTGACAAGAACATTGGAATAAGTGTATACAATCTAAAGGAAACTAAATGGAAGGAGATAAAACCAACTAACTATTAAATTGACAAGATTGCTCAAAAGAAAATCTTGCACTTATTATCATCCCTCATATATAAATACTTATAAACATATATTAGGAAGATGAGAAAAGACTGTATCAAAAAGTTTAAGAATGTAGTATGTTGAGAACTAGAAGTTGCAAGGTAAAAACTGTATTAGAAAGATGGATTACAGGTGAGCAAAAGGAAGACTGTGTTGCAAGTTAGAGGATAATGTCGAGAGTAACAACAGCCTTTTAAAGCATACCAGAGCTAGACTCTACCTGAGTAGGAGTTTCTGCAACACTAAGCATAGTATAACACACCTAGAGTTCTACTCGTAGATCTTCAAGAAAGCCAGGTACTCGCCCATACTCAAACAAAGGAAAAAAAGTGAAATCCATAATTCCTGGGGGTGTTCTCTCTCTCTCTCTCTCTCTCGTGATCACTGCCCAGATCGATGTACCAGATTTTCCCATAAATTCTATACAGGTTGAAGTCTGATTCATGCAGCCTTAGCATTGGTGTGTTTACGTTACATCTTTAGCGCCATTTGGAGCTTTGGTGCTTATCCTTCGGCGATGTGTTCGATTTTAGCCAACGTTTACCTGGGGGTGCGATAACAACAACAACAAAGCATACCAGAAGATCCAGGGACAGACAATATTGGAGATCCATTGGAACCATCTGCGATGCAGAGAAGACACATAATCTAATCCAATATTATGTTTATTTTACAGCTGGTTTTGTCTGTGATGACTTTGATGCTATATATGAGACAGCAAGTAAAGTATGTGCGTCACCTAAGATGAGACTAGAGAGTTTGTACTATCATTGTGGAGATTCCTCTTCTCTAAACAAACAAAGTGACAGAGAGAAACTACAAGCTACACATATAGATAAAATATTGCACATACAAAATAGGTAAGTCTTTTACTTGTCTTCGTTCTTTCTTTTATTTATGTAGGATCCTTATTGTAACAAAGAGTTTAACATAACACTCAATTTGTAGCTTCTTCAGTTATAAGTTATATGAGAACTATTATCATAGCACTCCAGACATCTCCATAGGTGCTCTGATCCCCACCGTAACAAATCCAACAGCATCCAGTGACCCAACATGCCAATTCAATGTTGATTAACTCTTTCCACGCCCATTTATTTTCTCAATTTTTAAGCAGTTAATTCAAGGGGAAATACCAAAAAAAAAAATTTTTAATTACGATCCAACTACTCGTCAATAAATAAACATATATATATTATTATATACTAAATTGAAGAAAACTTGACAACCCCATAGAATAACAAGGTTGAAAAGTAGTATAAGTAAACCAGTAGAAGTAAAACTAGAAAGACTTCTTATAAGGGAAGCAACTCTATGGCGCAGTGTGCGGCTTAAAGCATGCAACGGACTTCCGCCGTGGCGCAGTGTGCGGCTTAAAGCGTGGAAAGAGTTAATCAATCTTTTTTTGCATATTGCCCTGTTGTTCTTTTTGACTTGTACTAATATCGACACCCATTACTCTCAATCTGGTCAGTGACTGGGATTCACAACCCTGAAACTCCTCTGTTCGGAAAGACTCTCTCAATGCATTAAGAATGTCATTTCGGTCCATTGCAGCTCCCTCTGATATTGTAGCTATGCCAACCAGTGCATCAGTTAAGCGTAGGGATGGGAGAATAAAATATTATATATAAAACATTGAATTATACAAAATAGGCTGAAGCAAATTGAGGTTAGCTGTAAAAGGCAGGAATACTTGGCACTTTGAGCCCATCCTGAATTACCCATTTAGTCTATTTTTTTGTACCAGGACATGCGGCAGTACAAGACAATGAGCAAGCAGGTCTGAAGTAGCTGTTGTTGAGGAAGGACTGTCAATAAATAGCACAGATATTATCAATGATATAAGAGCAGAAATTCGTATATAGATGACTTTGAAAACATTTATAAATCTGTATCCCTATGCAGAGTGAAGGAGAGAAGATTTAAACTGCGAAGGCCAGACATAAACACATTGTTAGAGGCATGAAACATTTGATTAATCAACACAGAGTGAGTGTGGTTAATTGTTATATACTGGTAAAGATATTGGGAAGAGGGGCACCTATGGACCTGTACGGAGTGCTGTGATGATGATCTTTACAGACCACTAATTAAAACATTGTATTTCTTCTGTTTCATAATTAAATTGTAATAGTAATTTAATAAATAATTACGTTACATAGCCCAAATTTATTCCCAACTACTAAAATGTGATATTTTTATCATGTGATATTCAATTGTTATACATAGCTTGAAAGAAAAAAGGGATTACATGTAAAGCAGGTGTTGGTTCAACGGCAACATGCAGTCACCCCATTAAAGACAATTTCAAGCTTTCTGAATTTCATACTGGTAGCTATATATTCAATGGTAAGTCAATCTGTCATTTATATGAACTATTTGGATTCTCCTATCTATCTATATCCTCTTTGTGTCCCGATTGAGACATAAGACTTCCACTGTTGCTGTTCTGCTGCCTTTCTACCAACCATCTCCCACGTCGGGCCACACTCTTCAACTCTCTCTCCACCGTTCTTCTCCATGTTTCCTTCGGACGTCCAGGCCTTCTCTTCCCATCCGCTGTCCGTCTGAGAACTGTCCTAGCCAATGCCCCCACTGGCATACAACATACATGTCCAAACCACCTCCATCTTCGTCTCTTAATGATGGTCTCCAAGGATGCACAGTTTGTTCTTGGATTCTCCAAAAGAAGCTAATGCTTTTTTTTCATGTTTATTGGCTTACACGCTCTGATATAACCAAAACAATGTTCGCTTTTAGGTTGAAAGTGTTGTGTGTCAGCTGGTCTCGATTTCTCTGTCCATCTTTCCATCTGGTGTGAATATACTTCCATATTCATTATTGAGGCTAAAGTGAGACTAACTTTGAGTTGACATTTTGTGTTGTCAATGGACATAATCTAAGTTTTCTATGTATTCAGAGAAATGTTAATGTCTTCAAACACACACATCATCATCATCAGGTATCGTGCCAGCTGGCATAGGCGATCATGGATCTCCACAAATCTCTGTCTTTGGTGTTTGCTATCAACTCAGATGTTGACGCTCCACTTTGCCATGAAGCCAGGCTATCCAAAATTCTCTCTGTCTTCCTCTGTCTCATTTGATTTTACCGGTTGTCACAATGTGTTATAAACGCATTTAGAACACACACACATATATAAATTCTCTCTATATATCTTCATTATTTTATGATGTATTACTGTCATACTTTTGCATTTCATACATATCTGCATATGTTGGTTTATATTATCTGATTCCGTACCATGGAACACTGAAGTGTAAATATTTCTTATCTGAGTGGACCACGCGTCGCTCAAAAGACGATGACTAGAAAAGACGTTTTGTTGAGTTTTTATTACTTTTTATTCCGATTGAAGATTTATATTAACTGGAAACTACTTAGAAGTGATGTGTAAATAATAACAAATACATATCAGTGTGGCTTAAGTAGAATTGAAGTGGAGTTTAGCATTCATTTTAGGATACCCTGTGACCGTAAAAAACTTGCGATTTTTATGAATGGTCATGATGCTAGTTTGTGAACAGTTAATAAACCATACATTCCTTCACTATTTTCTAAATGTTTATGTATTCATAAATGGTTTACATATATAAAGAGAGCAGTTAGACTTATTTGTTCAACCTGTTGTTCATCAATGCCCTTGATAAGTTGGATTTTTATTCTCACAATTTCAATTAGTTAATATATGCTAATATTTGTCATGCATAGCCAACACAACATTATATTTGCGGATACAATAATATTTTGTGAAAGTACGTTTATTTATCTTTAATTTGATATATAATAAGTTAAACTTTAAATCATATTTAGAAACGATATTTTAGTTTAGTTAAAGTATGTGTGCAATATTTTTAAAGGGGAAAAAAAATCCAGTCCAGAGGCGAAAAAAACCCGGTAGTGAATCAGTTAATTGATTAATGATTGCTTGTTTCAATGTTAACAGATTATAATCAGGTTCTCCTGAACTCTTGTACCGAATCTGACATTGCGTGCTGTGTGATGACTCGGGTCATTGCTCACAAGCCAGAGAAGCATATGATCCTAGTAGACTGTGGATATACAGCCCTTAGTCATGATGGGAAATATCCTCGGCTCCCAGATAATGACTTCTGCATTATTCAGGGGGAGAGCAATCTGAGGTAAATTTTCCAGATTATAAAGTTACCGATCATTTAATTCTATAAATGACGGTTCATTAGATCCTTTTCTTGTAGAGATATAAAATATATAGACTATGGTCAAATGAGATGAACTTTTAGTGGACCAGGGCAAAAGCTATGTTTTTACAAGTCATTTGTTTTATTATAAAAATGCCCTTTTGTGTGGCCCTGGTAAAAGGCGTCCAACCCAAAGCCAGAGGTGGTGTTTGGTCCACAAGGAGTTAATGAAATGTTTAATCAAATGAGACTTTTACTTATTTCATAGAAATTATATTTCTGTTTAATTTGTCGCAAGTAGCTTCTTTCTTGTTTCTATTGTTTGTAATTGATTGTAATTGTTTGTAAGGCACTTAACTTAGCATAGTTGATTAAACTCATTGTACAAGTGCAAAATTACAATATATTTGCAAGCTCGTTTTATGGACTTATCAGTCATATAAGGACTATCATAATAACACTCCAAACATGTCCATAACTGCTTCGATCTCCCCCTTAACAAATCCAGTAGTGTCCAGAAGCCCAACATGCCAGTTCAATGTTGATTAATCAAGCCTTATGCTTATTTGTTATGTTGTTCTTTTTGGGCGGGCTTTAGCAATGTTGACACCCATCTCTCTCAATATGGTCAGCCTGTTAGATTCGCAACCCAGAAACTCCTCTGTTCCGAAAGACTTGTTTTGCAGACTTGATTATCTTTACAAATGTCATTATATTTTCTTTATTTTTAATTCTCTCTCTTGCGATCCCCTTATTTTTAATTCAATATATTCTATAATATTTTAAAACACATAAATGAAAGGCCAGTTACGCCTGTGTGTTGTTGGGGCTCACAAGGGGAGCAAAGAATAGTAACACTGCAATCTACAAGACATGTCATAAGAGATGACTGAGGTAAGGACCTATAGAAGCTACCATAGTAAATAAAAAGCGTAGCAGAAATCGGCTGTGCTGGCCTACTTGTAGACACATAAACTTGCACAACGTAAATCACTCTTAGGCTCAGATCATATACAAATCACAAAGAGTGGTTTGACAAGTGGTTGAAATGGAGCGTTCAAAGAAGAAGTAAGACCAGTTCTTTAAAATTAAATAATTAATTATAAAAATAAGATATAACAACATTAGGAAAATGAAAAGGTGAATAAACTAAACTTTCTGGGGCACCTAACATAAATTTGGAAGTTTCACATGAGTCTTAGACTTTACTTCTGAAATTGGAGATGGCACACCTGATTGGCAGGGACTCTGATAATAAGAAAAGCAAGCCTCCCCTCAAAAATCAGTCAGAAGAGCTATACCAAGTGTCCTGACTATGCATGAATTCATAGCAGGATGAACACAGAAGAATAAATCTGGAATTTCATTGATCTCTTTTGAAGATATTTTCATATACAAATTGGAAAAATATGTTCGAATAGTTTCTTCTTCTTCAGCCTTCACACCTAAGGAAGCATATGTCTGCAGCCACAGTCTTCAAAGCCCGCCTATGCAAGGCCATCTTTTCCAGATTTCTCCTCTCTCCCCATTTTCTTGCATTCTGTTTCTACTCGCGTCTCTAGGTGTTCCTGGGTCTTCCTTTACTTCAATTACCCTGGAGGTTTCATTGGAGAGCCTGTCTCATGATGCTGTCAAGGGGTTTCCTCTGTGTGAGTCCTATCCATCGCCACCTTCTGCTTCTTATCTCTTGTTCCACCAACCGTTGTCCTACTCTATCTCACAATTCCCTATTTATGGTCCTGTTATACTATCGCAGATTCAAATAGTTTCTAGTCATAAATAAAGTTTAGATGTCCTTTTGAAATGTTGCTGTAATGTATTTATAGATAAAAAAAGAACATAAAACATTATAAACATATATGTTAATTTTGCTTACAGAATTCCTTTTTTAATAATATTTTTGGTTTGTTCAAGTTTGTGGCTTGATTTACTTTCTTTCCCTGTGCCTTTAGCATTTCTTCTGATCAAACATCAGCTATTTCTACTGCCACTAATTAAAAATAAATTTTCCTGAAGCCTTTTCAGACCTTAGAGTATCAAGTGCCTGTCACCTCACATTTTTATGGCCTAGTGTACAGAAGGTAGGAGAGCCAATTCATTTCCTCATATGTAGAATATCGAGTGTGGGATTGAACACTTGTGTCCAAGTCGATATGCAAACGCTTAAGCATTACGCTAATCCGTCCCACTCTATTTCCACTATGACCCTCAAATTCCTTCTTGTCCTTGATATTGCTATTGCAATTCTAAGAATTCTTATCATCAGTAAACAAGTATTCAGAATTTGAACATTGCATGATAATTTATCTTAATTTTCATCAATCCATATCCATGAATGAGTAAGCTGTGTGACTTACACAGCTGATATTCTTTGCTTACAATAGTTAGAACTTGAAGCTATTATGTTACTAGGAATAGATGTCTTTGTACAATACGACCTTTCAGTACTTTATTAAATATGGGAAGGAGCATCTGGCTGAATGAATGAGAGCGCTGGCTCCTATTCAAGAGAATCGGGATTAAATCCCTGGTACGACCAAAGAGTGTTTTCTGTCTGGGGCATAAAAACAAATCGTAACTTGAACAGTTTCGTGGTGACTGCACTAGCTATGAGACCATTAAATTCCTCAGACTCATGTTCCCCCTGCCCTACACCATCCTAAAAAAGTGGTAACACAGGCAGTAAATATAGTTGTTTTTTTCTCATTAAATCTGAACAAAATGGCAGAAGATAAATAATATTTCAAGAACGTGTAAGTTAACGAGTTCACTGGAGATTTAAATCATACAAAACAGAAAAAGATGGATAGACAATATCAAGACCACACTAAATAAACACAGATATAACACAACAAGGGCGACTCATCTAGCCCTGGAACGCAAATTAAAGCTCCCAACCCTACGCTTAACGGCAAGGGTGGACAACCAATTCCATCATCCACCTGGGGAAAGACAATAGACTAGACAAAACATTAACTCTTTCCAACGTGCAGTTATTTCCTCAATTTTTAAGCAGTTAATTCAAGGAGGTAAAAATAAAAACAAAAAGAAATAAACAATCCCTACTCGTTAATAAATAAACATATATATATTATTATATACTAAATTGAAGAAAACTGTACAACCTATTAGAATAACAAGGTTGAAAAGTAGTATAAGTAAAACAGTAGAAGTAAAACTAGAAAGACTTCTGATAAGGGAAGCAACTCTATGGCGCAGTGTGCGGCTAATAGCGTGCAACGGACTTCCGCCGTCACGCAGTGTTTGACTTAAAGCGTGGAAAGAGTTAATATTATGTTGAATAATGGATCAAACAGATTTTTGTGGATAATTTTGGAGCAAGCCAAATAAATGTCACTACTAGAAAAACATTCAATGGCACATGTGAGTCATGTTGAAGCGCTAAAGGAAAAATCACTTGTCATTTAGTTAGTTATTTAGTCTTCCCTCTTGGGCCTGTAGGCGGCTTATAGGGCAGAGGTCATAGCTCTCCATGTCTCGCGGTTCGTTGCTATCTGTTTTAGGTCTTTAATGTTTGCTAGGCCCATCGTTGAGCCTTCTCTGATGATGGTTCTACGCAGAGTCTCTCTTGGTCTTCCTCGTTTTCTTTTTCCTCTGGTGTCCATATGAGGGATTGGTAAGGAGTCTTCTCTCATCCATTCTAAGTGTGTGGCCGATGTAGTTCCAGTGGCGTTTTCTTATAAAATTTGATACATTTTCTTGCTTGGTCTCTTGTCTTATTTGTGTATTAGGTCTGAAATCTGACCATTTGAACCTGCGACTTGTCATTTACTGTTATAATTTTGCTATTAACTCTTTCCACGCTTTAAGCCGCACACTGCGCGATGGCGGAAGTCCGTTGCATGCTTTAAGCCGCACACTGCGCCATAGAGTTGCTTCCCTTATCAGAAGTCTTTCTAGTTTTACTTCTACTGTTTTACTTCTACTACATTTTAACCTTGTTATTCTATTGGGTTGTCAGTTTTCTTCAATTTAGTATATAATAATATATATATGTTTATTTATTGACAAGTAGTTGGGATCGTTTTTTTTTTTTTTACTTCCCTTGAATTAACTGCTAAAAATTGAGGAAATAATTGTGCGTGGAAAGAGTTACAAATCATTTATATGTAGTGGAATTGAATCCATTTTTATTTTTCTCAGGCTTATTGATGTGAGCCAAGTGATTGGTAAGATAGTTGCTAAAGATGGGAAACTTGACCTCAAGATGTACCCAGTTGGTACAATACTCTATATTTATCCATATCGTGTAAGTATTCATTGAAAATACTTGATACATTTCGCCCGTATGTTGCTGGGTCTGCAAGGAGAGCAAAGAATAGTAACACTGTGACCTACAAGGCATGTAGTAAGAGGCGACTGAGGTAAGGGCCTATGGAAGCTACACTAGTAAATAAAAAGCATTGCAGAAATTGGATGTACTGGCCTACTTGTAGGCGCATAACTGGCACAACGTACAATCACTCTTCATCTCGGATCACCTACAAATCACAAAGAGTGGTTAACAAATTGGTCGATATTGACCCTTCTACCTACTGCACACTAGGGCCTAGAAATACAGGGCCTACTCTAAGGTCTGAAAAGACTACAGGAAATTTATAAAAATTATTAGAACATGTTATTGTAAATTTAGAGATCACCTTCATTTTTGTCTCTGGGCACGCAGGAGTCAAGGGTAATGAACAAGCTGCTAGATTGGTTGGTATGGCTATGATATTAGAGGGAGCTGTAATGGACCGAAATGAGTTCCTTAATGCATTGAGTCTTTCCAAACGGAGAATTTTCAGGGTTTTGAATCCTAGTCGCTGACCAGATTGAGACAGAAGGGTACAGTTCAAAAAGAACAACATACAAAATATGCAAAAAGATTGATTTATCAACATCGAACTGGCATGTTGGGCTGCTGGATTTTTTAAGATGGAGGTCAGAGAACCTGTGGACATGACCAGAGTGCTTTGATGGTAGTCTGCATATAACTGACAACTATTGTAAATTTAGAGCTAATTGAGCAAAAATAATACAAATCGTGGCGCAGTCTGCTGCACATAGCCAAACAGGACAGAAAATGGGCGCAATCTACAATATTTGGTAGTTAATTTGTTAATAACCAAATGAGTATGTTTTTTCATTTTTCTAGCTGATGTAAATTATAAATGTATAATTTGAGTATATTCTTATTAGCTTTGTTCTACTTTTAGGCAAACTCGGCTGCTTGCATGCACTCTGTCTACTATGTCCACTTTGGAAATGATATAATCGCAACCTGGAAACCTGTCAGAGAATAGTGATTACTTTAGAGCTCCCATGAAGCTAAAGGACTCCCTTAAAGAAGCTCTGATTAGGATAACGATTGTGAAGGTTGTGATGAAACTATCACATACTTTTCTGTCAATGAAAATAGGCGAAACATGTAAAAGCAAAGTGTGGTTGAAATGTTACTGTGTATTGTTATTGGATTTTGTAAAACTACAGTATTTTGTTTTTACATGTTTCACCTTTGCTACATAGTTTTACAACAGTCTTCCTTTATATATATGTCTCTAGAATGTACAATTTTAATATATATATTTTCAACTATATGGATAATTTAAGTAATAAATTTAAGAATCGTTTCTCTCTTTAGTCAAGTGATACAAGAAATGGCTTCTAATGCTGGTACTGGAAGTTATCTTGGTAGTCATGCAATTACAGTACTGGTTTTGGGAACTATTTTAGTTATCAAGTAATTAGGGTTTTGGTATTGAGAGTTGTTTTAGTTGTCAAGTAATTAGAGTGCTGGTTTTAGGAGTTGTTTTAGCAGTCAACTGATGCTGACTTTGTAATGAAAAGATACAAGGAGTTACTCTGTCATTGGTATTCTTGTACTCAATATAACTGTACCTGGGTGGATATCTTGGTCATTGAATTACGTAGTGAAAGTTAGCAAGAAATAAAGATATCACCCTTGCTTTCAAATTTTAAGGCATATTATTGTGAGATCTTAAACATTTCAAAACCATACAGTATTATATGCATTTGAGTGACCTTTCATCTATATACTTTAGGTGAACGCTTTTATGGAATAAATTTGTCTTCTTGATCAGTTTCTCTTGCTCAGAAATCCAAGATTTGAAGAGTAGCCTTCTGTGGAATCTGTTGGTTCAACTCTTTGTTCACACTTTGATATTTTACCCACAAGGGAAACAAAGAATAGTAACATTGCGACCTACAAGGGCATGTCGTAAGAGGCCACTAAGGAAGGGTTTGGCTTGGGACTGGCTACTCTATCCGGTAGAAAACTTACTAAATCCTACTAAAACCTACTAAATCCAACCAACCCTGAACAAGTCTAACTTGGCAGGAGTTGGTTATGGGCTTATGCTCCCCAACTGAGATTTAAAAAGGCACAAAAGAATGGGAGTGAAAGAGATATAGTTTCATGCAGTCTTCCCTATTACAAATTAGTAAATGAAGAGTTCATTATTTACTATCAATTAATATTTACATTGAAATTATAAAAATTGGAGTACATTTTAAACAGATTTTCTAGTCAATAATTTCTATGTAATGTTCTAATGACTGTTGTTTTTGTTGAAAACTTAAAAAATTTGTGCAGATTAACTTATAAATGTGAACTTATTTAAGATTGTCATTTATTATTATTATTATTTTGAATTATGTCTTAAAATTGTGTTTTGGTTCTGTTTTTTCAATACATCAATGAAAAACCTAATATTGTGTCACTTATTCTGCCTTTGGTCTCAGTGACCAGTCATATTTATCCCCGTTTATTTGTTTTGTTCACCCGCTGTCAATTCAGGCAGAAGTCATGACGCCTGGTATTGCGTTTCTGGCTGAGTTTTGCGTGAGGCCTGCATACCATTTGACTGGTTCCCTCAACATAGAGCCTTCGCCGTCTTCAGAGGTACTTTAAGTCCTTCAAGTGTGATCATTACAGGAAACCTGTTGTCCACGAAACACTTGCCTTGAGTCCTCGTACCATCAGTACTTTTATGGCCAGTGTTAACTAGTGAAGTGCGACTTCTCTATCGGATTTCCTGCCATTATATTTATCCTCTAATATAAATTGTTGAATTTTGGAATATTAAAATGACGGAATACCTGAACAAATTTATTTGTACATTTTTGTAGAATGCAGTGGTGGAACCTGTTTCTGAATACTAAGAGAACTAAAATTATGTACATAGCAAAACTAAATGTAAATCCAAAATTACCATCAATATACTGAAGAATTAGTATGAAGAACCTATGATATAACACAAACAAATAAACAAAAGGATCTGAGAATATCCATTGTTCCTGTGACAAAACAGGAATGTGAATCCTGGAGCATAAGACAAGCATTAAAGAAGTAAGTTGCCCGTCTGCCCAGCGTGTTCGTAGCGCGTGACTACGGGTGACTATCCCTCTGTGTGTGCGGGTTCAATTCCACGGAATAGCAGAAAAAGCCACAGATTTCCCAGATTTACGATGTCCATGGCACCGAGCGAAGAGCTGAAAAGCTCAAGTGCTTCTGGATCGAAAAAAACTAAGTAAAATGTTTTGAAGTAAAGTGCTACAGAACAATTCTTAAGAGTTTCATGAACAGAGAAGTTGAAAAAATAATAACATCCTACAAGACCTGAACATTGAGGTACATAAGCTCATAAACATCTCAGAATCTAAAATATTTTGGTCCAATAAAATGTCTTAGTGGTTTAGAAAGAGCAATAATTGAGGACATTTCTCAATTCCAGTTAGTAGAGAGTGTGAAACTCAATTCAAATCACAGCTCTGATAGGTATGTGTGATTTCTTCTTTTGTCTAAGGTTAAGCCTTGTTAATCTAAGTCTCGCCACTGTTCAATGCAAGTCTGTTGATATAAAAAGTGTTAATATCTCTTAGTGTTTAAAGTTACTATGATATTACAAACAACCACCCTCACCCATATATGGTCCTATCTTTTTTTTTTTTAAAGTAGGGATTAGGAAAGGGAGGGGGATGGTCATTTGGACCTGACTTCTGGTATTGTATGCTAGCTTTTAATATGAAATTATAGTGCGTTCCAAAATTCGTGATCATCTTTACCGACCGATATCAAATCATCCACTTGGCAGAAATTCTTGATTTTTATATGATTTTAGAATGTTAACGGTACGAAAGTTAAGTATTGACGTCAAGATGCCAATGTGCGCTCCACGTGCAATTCAGCAGTAGTTAAAATCGGGAATCCAGTGAAATTAATCATTTCACACTGTATGTGAAAGATTGTCATTGGCGTGTCACAAACCATTTATTTGCATTACTTGAAGCGGAAGGTACTATTTTATTATCAGTATTAGAAATGAGTTTGAAGTGTAAATTCACTACCATGCAGAAGGTGACTGCACAACTGTATAACTACTTCTGCAGAGAAGCCAGACGTGGTGGTTTGTATCACAACTTACAAGACCCGAAGAGGAGAACACAACATGCTCTTGGTATAAGTAGAATGTCATTTTGCCGTTGGATAGAACAGGACTGTAGTGATGAACGTAAGGAACACAGAAAAGGCCGGAAACGGAAAACTGACGATTTCGATAAAAATGTTATTGTGAGAGAGATTCATAAAATGTTTAATGCCAATGATGTGGTTACACTACATAAATTGAAATTACGTCTGCGAATTCTCTCAACGTACAAATTCGTACAAATTAAACCTTAATATGATCACGAATTTTGGAACGAACTACAGGAGTAATGCTAAAGCACAATTAATGTTAGTCCTAAAGTAAAGAAGCAATTTGTGGGCGATTACAAAAAATGGTAGCGGGTGACATGCATTATGCTTGTAGAGAAAAATGCACAAGCCAATAGTTGGTGTTTCAAAAGTAATAAACGAGAAAGAAAATTTCGAGTTCAACATAAGAAAGAGACAATAATCACTGTTTGGTCATGTTATGAAAAGGCCGTTCGGTTTAGAACACATTATGTCAGTTTGTTTGTTTGTTGGGGATTGAAGATCGTGTATCAACCTCAGAGCCTGCAGGCCGCCAACAAGCCTGAAAACAAGAATGAACTCCTTGCAGAGAATCGTTTTATTTCATTGTGTCAGTATGTGCAATCCATGAGAGACAGTCACTAGAAAGAAGGTTACTAGATAGCATAACTTCATGGCACGGAGAAAAGTCAACATATAATACCTATAGTCGGTAATATTGACAAAATTGACCACATTCCGGCACGGCACTTAGTGATGATAACATAGAAACTATAGACTACTTGGTTTACTACAACAACAATTTTGAAGTGATGTCCCTTCGTTCTAGTTTTATAACTGCAACTTCGAGACAGAACGACCTTTAATCCGTAATATTTTAGAAGTTTCAACAATGTTTTCTGCTGGGAGGCATTCTTGTGTTCGCTCGGTAGGTCGTTTAATATACATTTGACATAATTTTAAAGAAATGTGCACCTAATCGTAAGTTTAAGGCACGTTTCAATTCATACTTTAAAGTTTAAGTCCAGCTGCCAAATCAAGCCAACATAACAAATTAACAATCAACACCAGTGATTTTACAATTTTAAGTATTACTATCACAGTCATAGTGATGAATGTACTGAACCGTAGGCAACTCGTCATTGTATTTTTTTTTTAAAAATGGCAGTTATTATTTTGTACAAGTTGAATATGGACAGCTGATTAGTTGTTATGTTGTATGACAAATTAACAACACAATGTAAAGGAATTTGCATACCTAAGATTTGTCGTAGTATACTCAAACTCAGCTGATGCGTAGGGAAAACGAGTTGTGTGTAAAGATAGAATATACAACACCCACATGCCCAACTCTGACCCATGGTATCGGTGTGTGTTCCAGGATTGAACTCGTCTCTACTTACATCCGAGTAGTGACCGGGGCCCAAATTTGGGGTGTAACGAATAGAACTACTAGTACTGTTACCTGCCACGCTTGTCCTAAGAGGCGACCAAGGAGGTTAGGCTGAAATCGGATGCATGTGTCCTGAACGTGTAGAAGTCTATGCGTTTAGGGGCCAACCAAACGAATGTGCAACGTATACACGTTCTTGGCAAAGATCAAACATATCACAAAGGGTGATTAAAATTGGTCATAAAGAATGAACTCAACTCAAAGAAGAAGACACCAGAGAGAAGGAACAACACACATTTGAGGCAGTTGTCATCTCTTGACAGCTATTATTATGTGAATTATTATTATCACATGTCATTCCACTCAAGTTAGAAGTAATAACTTTTATTTTACTATCATTAATACAATATTATACAGAGTTACATAAGACTGTGTAAGACTAAGACAGAGATCAGAGCACACATGATTGTTCACTGAAGTACAATGTTGATCCTATCTATAAAATAACTAGTGCTAATTCACTATACAAAGTACATTATCTCTGTTTCTTGTGTCTTTTAACCCGATTGGGCGTATTCTCTCAACCGTCTCCTGCAGTCTTTTTGTCTTTAGTTATCTCTTGTAGCTTCTTTCAGCTATTCCCTATGAGCCTCCTTTCCTCTTGGTTGGCACAGTTATTATTTTTCTTGAATTATATGACTTGTTCATTGCTGGTTGGATTTTGTAACAGATTTTTTTCTGGATAGAGTAGCCGATCCCAACTCAAACCCTACCTGAGTTGCTTTTTACAACAAACATGTTAAATTGCAGCATTTTTGGTGCTTCCATTGTAGGCAACCGCAACATGCGGGGACAAACTGCATTATAATGGCATAAACTGGCAGTAAATACATAAATCTACAGATTATGGTGCCATAGTTGTTATCATAATGTCTTTTATCATTATATATAACTAGTTGCACACAGTTAACATATAACAATGACACACTTTTTTCAATATCAATGATGGACTAATTATATATATCACTGTAGAAGTGACTTTGCTTACTTGACTTATTCCTCTCCATTTCCCATGGAGCATAGGGTCTCAACAGTTGTTAAACACTTTCCCCAGTCTCTAGATGTTTTCTTTATGGCTTTCTAGGATAGTCCAGCATCCTTCAGTTCCTCGGAAAGACTCCTTCTGCAGGTCTGGATGTCCCATTTTCTGATGTGGTCTCCCAGGATAGTCGAGCACCCTTCAGTTCATCGGGAAGACTTCGTCTTCAGGTCTATCTAGGATGCCCTCTCTTCCGTTTTCCTTGCTGGTTCCACTCAAGTGCTTCTCTAGTGACACTTGATTGTATCTTCCACAGGGTATGCCCGATCCATCGCTATCTTCTCCTCTTAACATGGGTCATCATGGGGTCCTGTTCTTATGAACAGATCTGTGTTTGCAACTCTGTCACACCATCCGTGTCTGAGAACATGCAGAAAACATCCGTTGACAAAGGTCTGAATCTTATTTGTACCTAACCTGGTGATACACCATATTTTTAGGAGCCGTACAGCAACACAGATTTCACATTTGAGCTGAACATTCAGTACCAAAGAAACACTGGGAAGTAAAGTCGGTTGGCATGATATTAACTAAATCACTCATCATGTGTCTTAGATGGTTGTCGATGAAAAACATGTGTTTTCCAAAATATCACATTATAAAAAACAGGTTATTTTCCTAGTTTTTTCACAGGTTGCAATATATTTATTCATATTAGTCACATTTTGCACAAACTATCTCTAGCCTGTGACGCCCTTGATGCTTAAGGCAGCAACAAATGCTCATCATTCTTTTCTGTTCTTGACCTTCCTCTGTGTTATGTTCCAGTTGTGATTCATTTTTTTCGTTACCAGCTCTATTCTCCTCCAGATCGCATTTGACCTCCTGCGTTTCCATTTACCCTATAGTGTCCATACCACAGCAGTTTTCAGCACAGAACCAGTCTACATGCATATCACATGTCCGATCCATCTCCGTCTCTTTATCATCTCTTTTGGATGATGGTGTCCATATTCTTTTGCTGACACTGCGTAAGCAGTTCTTGGTTAGATATAGTTCTTGGCCAGAACACATGTAAGATTATTTGCAGACAAGTTACATGGAATGCGGAGAGTTTTAATATATTTTTGGTCAATAGTACATAGCAACAGGATTATATTTTTAAGTTATACAAACTGATACACCATTTTTTTGGTTTAAATTCTAGCTTGCTCTACTGAAGCGACTTAAGAGTACTTTAGTCATAGTTGAACACAACAATGAGAAACTTGCTCCAGTCACCCTGAATACAGTAACAGCAGCAACTAAAATTGGTGGTGAGATATCATGCCTGGTCCTTGGTAGCCAATGTTCAAAGGTAACATTTATTAAAAGTTGTAGATGCATGTAAAAAAATTGTTTCTCCTCATATTCGATACCATTATAAAAACGTAAAATATGTACGTTTTTTTCTCTTATTCGTATTCTTTTGTCATCACACTGTTACCAAATTGTTGCCCAGTGTCGTGTTTTTCTGCTTTTGTCTTGCGCTGCACTAGTGGCATGAGTGATAAAGATTTTTGCTTTTGACAGGATTCTGCTCTGCTAAAAGCAGTTAATTTATTTCATCATTATCTGACTTTGACTCTTGAGTTATTTTAGCCCGATCAAAATCAGCAATGAAGAACTGCTAGACAGATGCCTTCAGGAGGAAATGTACACTGTGATATAAGGCAAATGCTGAAACTGGATAGGACAATTACTCAAAAGTGATTAACATGACATGAGAACAGGCATACAGTTGACCCCGGAGGTAAGACAAAGTAGGGGCAGACCAAAGACGACCTGGTGGAGAACATGGAAAGAGGAGGTGCACTAAAGACCAGTCTTAGGGTTCCCTGAGAAGGATGGTCACAGAGATTTTGTTGCCTACAAGATAATTAAAAGTAGATCAACCATTGATTGCTTTGTTCGTCTGTGTCCAAGAAAAAAGATGTTCTCTGTATAATTTATTGTATATAAATATAATAATTGAGTCTGCAGTAACTATCTCACAGTCTGAATATTTGTACCTGTTTCATATTGATCGATACGGTTTTATATACATTTGTTTTTCAGGTTGCAGTAGAGGTCAGTAAAATAAAAGGTGTCTCAAAAGTTCTAGTAGCTGACAATGAGGCATTCATAGGATTTTTGCCAGGTAAATTTAATAATAAAGAAACTTGATTTTGACTTGACTTATTCCTCTTCACTCCTCGTGGAGTATAGGGCCTCAACAGTTTTATTTATGATTGATTGGACCATCATCATTGCACTTCAGTAAGAAACTATTTGTGCTCTGATCTCTTTCTTACACAGGAAGATCTCAGCTGCAGTGCACAAACTCCATAGCACCGGCGAGTGTACCTGATGTAATTTTGAAGATGGCAAAGATATTTTGTAGGAATTTTCTTTTTAATCTTTTTTCAAATGAATTTTGCCATGGCAGAGACTTTGCGGCTTGATCTTCTCGATTTTGAACTGCCAAGGGTTCTTTTACGTGCTCAACTTGAACACAGGACATACATTTTATCATCCATCTCTGATTGGACTATGAACTTGATCTCACCTACACTGAAATCAGGAATCCTGGAAAAATGTCCGGATGACTCGTCGAGAGAGCGAACTGAGCACCTTTGAAGCGAGAGGCGAACACCTTACCTCTACGCCACAGAGACCCTGGTCAGTTTTATTTATGTCCATTTATTGCCTTTATCCTAATTAATAATCTCTCAGAAAAAGATCTGTTAGGTCTAGTTTGTATAACCTGCCATCTTTTTTAGGATTCTAGATGCTTCACTTCATATTTTGTTTTTCTGTAATAAGTCTTCAAATTGAAGACAAGTGGTTGATACAGAAGAGAAAAATGAAATATTTTGGACGTACAAAATGACATTTTTTTGGAGGACATCATTCTGGAGCCATTATATTATACAAAGCAGACAAGAGATAGGGAGACCAAGGAGAAGATGGGTGCAAGATGCAATAGATGAGTCACAGCTCTAACTTCATGACAATAGGTTGCCTTATATTTACTCCGTCATATGCAAGCAAAACCACTTAAAATGCTCATCATTATGTTATGGGAACTCGTGAAGGAAACAAAAGTTCCAACACAAACCAGCAGCCTGCACATGCATAAGGTAGCTGCCAGTGTCCACACCAATCATCCACCACTTGGAATCGCAATTCACGTTGCAGGATTGAAGCTGTCACAACAAAAGCTAGCAATCTATACAAGCATTATTGCATATGGCACCCGCTGCACTGTTGGTGACTGTCTACCATTTTCTGAATATGTAGTTTACACACAACACAACCACTGTTAACACAAACATAAAGCATTTTTAACGAAAATTTTCTAAAGAGTTTTGCATTGTGTTAATATAATCTGCAATCAATAATTTCAGAGGTTGTGACACCATTTCTTGAGGCAACCCAAAAGCAATTAAAATTTACACACATTCTGGCAAGTGCTACAGCTATAGGAAAGGTGACCATTACATTTCTTTGTTTTTTACTTCTTAGAACATATTTTTTTAATTGTTTCTTGTTTTTTAATTGTTAATTGTGTGATGAAAGAGGTTTAGAACACATTGTAACAACCGGTAAAACTGAGGGGAGACGAGACAGATGAAGACAGAGAGAAAGAAAATTTTGAATATCTTGACTTCATGACATGAAAGAGTGTTAACATCTGAGATGATAGCAAGCGACAGAGATATGTGGAGATCCATGATCGCATATGCCAGCCGGCACAGCACCTGATGATGAATATTTCAGTACTTACTTAGTGTTAGTATATTAATAATAATAATTCCTCTCGTATACGCTACATAGGGCCTGCAAGTAATTTCTCCATACCGCTCTATCTTGGGCAACTCGCTCAGTCTCCTCCATGGAACTGAGACCGATATTTCCTGCCTCTCTCAGCAAAGTTCGCTTCAGGGTCTCTTTAGGTCGACCTCTCTTTCTTGAACCCTTTGCATCCCACTTCAATGCCTGCTTTGATATTCGTTGATCATTTCTCCTCAAGGTGTGCCCAACATATCTCCATCTTCTCTTTCTTATAACAGTTGTCACTAGTGGTTGACCAGACATGTCTCTGATTTCATCACTTCTTCTGAATTCGTCCATTTTATATTCATTATTTTTCGCAGACATCTATTTTCAAATGCATTCAACTTGCTTTCTATATCTTTAGTCATTTTCCAACTCTCGCTGGCATATGTTAGGATTGATACAACATTTGAATTGAAAATTCGTAATTTAGTTTTAATACTACAGTATATAACTTGCAGTTCCATATTTTATTTAGACTTTTAAAAGCTGATGTTTCTTTGCCAATTATATATACAGTATATATATATATATTCGTTTTTCAACTGGCCTTAAAACACTCCCTGTAGATCCGTATGTGTTTAGTCTTCCGCAGCGGATGGTGAAAGGTTCGATTGTGTAGGGTTTCTATATCTTGCTGGTTAAACCACATCCAACTCTAGATAACTAGGCCAGACAACTGACCGGGCAATCCCTGACCTAGATCAGAGAGGGGGCGAGGAATAAAAATACGTTTGATAGAACACTGCAAGCTTTTTTGCAATTTTACTCAATTCTGTGAATCTATGGTTATTTATTGGTGAAAATATTCATAATATTGATATTCCTTATTGTTAAACTTAACTTGTTGCATAATATAACGTTGGTTTAGCATATGTTAGGATTGATACAACATTTGAATTGAAAATTCGTAATTTAGTTTTAATACTATATAACTTGCAGTTCCATATTTTATTTAGACTTTTAAAAGCTGATGTTGCTTTGCTAATTCGTATCATAATTTCTTTTAACATTTCCTGTGCAATCAAAATTGCTACCTAAATAGGTGAACTGTTCTGTTATTTTTATCATTTTAGATTCCAGTGTGATATCTGCATTACTTGCATAGGTGTCTTCATTATATTTGTTTTTTCATAGCTTATCTGCAGTCCAACTTTTGATGCTATAGATGACAAGTCTGTTTTTCTTTGCATATCTTGGTTGTTTCTACTTAACAAGGCAATATCATCTGCAAAATCCAAATCTACTAGTTGACTATTTTCTACCCAATCGATGCCAGTTTTGCCCTGAAACATTTTCGCATCACCCAGTCAATGGCCACTCCAAACAATAGCGGAGATAGAATACAGCCTTGCTTTACTCCGGTTTCAACCATAAACTAGTCGCTGTGTCCACCATCAGTGCGAACTGCACACTGTGAACCATCATAGAGACTCTTAATAATGTTTATTATTTTGTCTGGTATTCCATAGCATCTCAGAATATTCCACAGAGAGATTCTGTGTAGACTATCAAAGGCTTTTTAAAATCGATGAAATTTAGTATGAGTGGTTGTTGCTTCTCAATATGTTCCTCCAAAATTAGTCGTAGGGTAATTATTTGGTCTAAGCAGCTTCTCCCAGGTCTAAAACCAGCTTGTTCTTCTGTCAGGGTTGTGTCCACTGCTCCTTTGATTCTATTAAGAATGATTTTGCAGAAAGTCTTGGTCATTACTGATAATAGGTGATCCCTCTCCAGTTGTTGCAATCTTTGAGATCACCTTTCTTTGGGGATCTTAACAATTATTCCCTTTTTCCATTGATCTGGGACAGTTTCTTCTTCCCGTACTTTATTAAATAGTTCTTGCACCTGGCTAATAGTTGTATCATCAGCCGCTTTGAGCATTTCTGCAGTAATGTTGTCATCACCTGCTGCCTTATTGTTTATCAAGGAATGGATTGCCTCCTTGACCTCAGCTACACTTATCATTTCTTCTAATTGGAAGGGTGCTGTTTCTTGCCTCTTCACAAACTTGAGTAGTACTGGTGGATCAGGTCTATTTAATATTTCTTCAAAATGTTCTGCCCATCTTTTCTTTTGCTCGGTATCTGATGTTAGAACTTTACCATCTTTACTCTTGATTGGGCCACCCTTTTGAAACAAAAGTTCCAGTAAGTTGTTTTAGTGTATTGTATAGCATTTTACTGTTTCCAGTCTTAGCTGCCTTTTCCCCTTCTTCAGCCTGTCGATTGATATATGCTCTTTTATCTCTTCTAGCCGCTCTTTTCACTCCCTTGTCTTTTAGTCTATATTCCTCTTTAGCTTGGATTTCATCTGTTGCATCCTTAGTATTAAATATTGCTAGTTTCATCTTTCTTCTTTCTTGAATACATTTCGGTGTCATCACTTATCCAGGGTTTTCTGTCTTTTGTCTTTAATCCTGCGCTACTATTTGCTGCCCCCAATAGTGTGTCCTTTATCTTAGTCCATTTGTCTTCAATGTTCTGTTTATTTTCACCATTGAGTAGCTTGAACCTATTCTTAAGTTCGAGCTGATATTCCTCTTTACTTCTTTATTTTGTAGCCTTTGACTGTCTATTCGCAGTTGTTCTTTTTAGTATGGTGAATTTTCAGTTTCAATTTACCTATGCATAAATTATGATCATTTCCTACATCTGCCCCTCTGTATGCACGGGCATCCAGCAATGATGTTCTAAATTGTGTATTTATGCACATATGGTCAATTTGATTCCTGGTCACTCCATCTGGTGAGTGCCAAGTAAGTTAGTATATTGGGATGTTCATAATAATGTAATATAGATGATTGCGTATAGAATATGTAGTATAGTGTGTGTGTGGGAAGCATGTCATATTTTGTGTAAAACATATAGTATAGTGCCTGTGCAATATGTCATGTTCAGTCTAAGTCAATGTTTCTGAAGGTTCAAAATAACAGGTATGAATTAATGCCTTTTATAGAGGTTTCCAGCCTCTAGATTCTTGGGTGAATGTACTGTTCTGAGCATGCAGGTATTTGTGGCAATGAGAGAACGAGCATGCTTGCATCATCATCATCATTGTTAAGGATGGATAAGGGGGATGTTCTTCAGTCTCTTGGTGACCGCGTGGTGGATGAGGACACTAAAATTAATGTTGATTCTATCCAGCAATTTAGAAGGTCTACTTGGCTGTAGAGGAACTTATTTGGCAACTATATCTTGTACCCATGATAGCACATTTTTCTGCTTATCCACTACATTATGCAATAATTATATTATTTTTTCTCAATAAACTTTTGATTAGAAGAAGGGAGAGCAGACATAGTTGACCCTATACTTTGTTCCTGACCTATTATGTTTATTTGTAGAACATTTTGCCAAGACTGGCTGCAAAACTTGATGTGTCTCCAATCTCAGAAATCATCGGTGTGCAGGATGATAGCACTTTTGTGAGAACAATTTATGCAGGTAATGAGAAATTTAGTTAGGTAATATATAGTTAAATAATTAGATATTTAGTCTGGTAATGAGATAATTGGTCCAGTAATTAGATATTTAGTCCAGTAATTAGATATTTAGTCCAGTAATTAGATATTTAGTCCAGTAATGAGATATTTAGTAAGTTAATGAGATATTTAATCAGGTGATGTGATATTTAGTCTGCAGCACCAAAAAACGTCTACACAATGATTTTTTTCTAATAGTTTGCCAGGTATAATTCAGGCACAGTCATACTTCTGATTGATTTTTTGTGTGAAGGCTTGTTTTTTCCCTATCACCAGTGTCATTTGTCATTCAGGCATTCTGACTTCAGAGGTAGTTGTAATTTAGATCCAGAAGTAAAGGATCAGGGTTTCTTGTAGTCCAACCATATAATGTGTGCACACAGATAAATTTGAGCCAAACTAACTGCAAACCCTAGAAATTCCACATGCTGGGTCATTGTCAACTTTGCTTTTAACAACCTCAGAATGAGTCATAATAGTGTAAACATTTCAATAGACATTATGATGTAAGAATTCAATACCACCTAATCTAGTAGACAATGCTAGAAGGTCTTCACAAACAACTGATGATGAAAATGTCCCATTTCGTTTTTAGACCATAGAATATGAAGTTTTTTAATAAAAATGAAATGTTTTAACTGCTGTATAATGTATTTTCATTGTCAGGAAATGCAATACAGACCTTGAAATCTAATGAGCCTGTTAAGATTGTCACAGTCAGAGGGACAGCCTTTGAGGCAGCTGAATTAGGAGGCAATGCTGCCACAGAAAACCGTATGTAGTTATTTCTATCAATTATCGGAAGCAGCCTATCAAAGAAAAGAATAGTTATTGTTAATTGGTGTTTTTCAGAATATTGTAAAATGGGTGTTACTGCATATAGAAAAATGTTGAAGGGTTAATAATTGTTCAGGATTCCTGCTTTCCATACCATTTTATGTATTAATCTATTGATGGTCCCAGCTCTTTCTCTGTGATTTAAATGTTTGTGCTATTGTTTCGTTTCTCTTCATATACATTGTTTTGCAGTACTTGTCCATCTGTTGAGAATTTCACAAAGTTGTACATAAAATAAATAAATGTGTAAAATCTTTGAAGATCATTCTTGTTTTGTATTTTCCTTCCAATTAGTTACTTCTGAAGTTGTGAAGAGTCAACTATCAGAATATGTTGGCCAAGAACTGAGCAAGAGTGACCGTCCCGAGTTGACCAGCGCAAAGGCTGTTGTTGCTGGAGGTATTAACATTTGTTATTTATCTTATAATAATAGTTGTCTCACTTGAAAGTGGCAGAGCATTTAGGAAAGTTTTATATAATTTTAACCCTTTCACCCATCTGAGCCGATACACTGGCTCGTGGCACTTTTTAAGATTTCGTAGAGCCAGTATATGGGTTAGTTCAGTTTACACTGCAATATAAATGCATCTGACGGTAAAACAAAATTATAGAGTGAAAGGGTTAGACATTATTTAACCTTATGGAAATCAGATAATGAAATGAACTAATAGTAAACTACACTTAATCTTTGTAGATTCTGGGACATTTGAAATTATATTGATTTTTAATAATCTTAATGACTAAGCTTTATCCAGTCTCTTTGAAATTTATAATTTAACTATAATACACTATCTGTTCTTATTCTGTACACTTTTTTGGAGGGAGATTTTTCTTCACACGGATCTATTTCATCTGATTCCTACTACTATTCTTTAACATTAGCTGTTTAAATACCACTATGCTTTTCCTTGTAAGCGCCAGTCAGCCTGTACATGGTTATGTTATTTGACATCTAATGTTAGGAAAAAAGAGAAAGCCTAGGGGGCACATGGAGATCTTTTGAAGCTAAGCTCAAAGATGTGCATAGGACTAGGTTTCAGCTTCTAATATCTTCATTTCACTCCGGACACTTTTGCATGTGCTTCGATCTCCTTCGTAATATGTTCAACAGCATCCAGTACCTTACCGTAGACTAACCGTACAAGTTTGATGTTGTTTGATGATCTGTCACATAGTTCTGTTGTGCTGCTCTTTTCTGGCGACTTCAATCCAAGCTCTTAAATCTAACTGTTGACATGGATGTGTTTAGATGAAGGCCACACTCAATGAGAGAGTTCAGAAAATGTCAGCTCAGTTATAACCCCATAACTCAAATATAACCCCAGATGATGACAGAGCCAGCCAGCCTTTCTGCTCTCTCATTGCCATCGACGACCTATATGCATATACCTAGGTTTGAGATAGAAAGAAAAGTTCCAATTGAGCAGACATTTTGTTCTTGCTTCATATACTCTTGGGTGTGGAGTGGACAGAACATGATGATGGTGGGGATAATGAATTTGCTGTTACAGTATTTGTGTGTTTTCTTGTGCAGGTCGAGGCATGAAAAGTGGAGAGAATTTCAAGATTTTGTATGAGTTGGCAGATAAACTAAATGCAGCAGTTGGTGCATCCCGTGCAGCCGTTGATGCTGGATTTGTGCCAAATGATATGCAAGTTGGACAAACAGGAAAGATTGTTGCACCTGTAAGTCTTATTCAACTATGTGGTGTAATTTGTATATACTTTTTCTATACTCAACATCAGAATTATGGTTTTCGTAGCATTGTTATAGTAGAGATGGTTATAGAAGAGATGGTAATAGTCATGGGATTATGGAAGAGATGGTAATAGTAATGGGGTTATAGTAAAGATGGTAATAGTAATGGGGTTATAGAAGAGATGGTAATAGTAATGGGGTTATAGTAGAGATGGTAATAGTAATATTGATTATAGTAAAGATGGTTATAGCAGAGCTGGTGATAGTAGTGGTGGCTAAAGTGAAGATAGTTGAAGTAAAAATGTGTAAGACCGTGCTACATTACGTCATGGAGTGTCCGATAACATACTAGTCTTTCAACCGTAGCATGAATTAACTTGATCTCCACCGGGATGATGCCTACATTAAAAGAAGTAGAGGAAGACCACGAAGAAGATGGATTCAGCATGTAACTGGTGATTTTAGCATGACGGCTACAGAGATTGAACTTCTAAGAGTGAAATTCCGAAGGACTGTTAGGGTGACTAAGTTCAACTCAGAAGACGCTATTTTGATGATGTTGATAGTCTTATGTAGTTCTTAATATTAATCAACTAATCTTGTGTTTGTAGGATCTGTATATTGCTATTGGCATCTCAGGAGCAATACAGCATCTTGCTGGCATGAAGGATAGCAAAGTAATTGTTGCCATCAACAAAGACCCTGAAGCTCCAATCTTTCAGGTTGCTGATTATGGGCTGGTTGAGGATCTGTTCAAGGTATGACTTTTAATTGCAGATTAGAATAGCCTGTTAGAATCTTGTCATGGAGGGAATTTAATATCATTGACAGGGAAGAGACCTATATATTGATTAATGGTGATGGGGAGAGGACCAACCTTAGTTTGATACAAGTGTGAGCTATGATGAAGTTAGAAGGTTGTTAGAATGCCATTTTGAAGATGTAGAAATATTTATTTAAATAATTTTCAAAATTAATTTTACCCAGACATTAGCATTGCAACCTACTCTTGTCTTTTTATTTTTAACTGCCAAGAGCTATATTTCGCCAAGGGTTCTTCTTTAACTGGCAATGGTTCTTTTTCTAACTGCCAAGTGTTTTTTTTAACTGCCAAGGGTTCTTTTTTTTTAACTGCCAAGGGTGCTTTTTTTAACTGCCAAGGGTTCTTTTTTTTAACTGCCAATGGTTCTTTTATTTTTTAACTGCCAAGGGTGCTTTTTTTAACTGCCAAGGGTGCTTTTTTTTAACTGCCAATGGTTCTTTTTTTTTTTAACTGTCAAGGGTGCTTAGCTTGAACACAGAACTTAGTTTTATTGACCATATTTTTAGCTACAAATCTGACTCCCTCCCTTGATTAAAAAAAAAAAGTATGTTCTTGATGAACGCCTTGTGACCTAATACACATTTGCTGTTTTTATTATCATGAATGATTATCTCATGCAGTGTTTCTATTTCTTCTAGGCTGTACCACAGATAACACAACTGATAACCAAGAAATAAAGAAAAGATGTCCCAAACAAAACATGTTGATCATGTATGTTGCTGATGTATGCAAGTCCTTGTTAGACTGGAACTGTAACCCTCCTGTGATAATGATTGTTCACTATCTTCTGATTTCACTAAATTTAGAAGCAAACATTTTTCCTAAATTGTTTTTTTTTTTTATATTTATGGTTTATGTCAGGTTTGTGTAGTCTATTTTTATTTCAAGACTAAACACCAAATGTTAAGGGACTGATCATCAAATGTAAAGGTACTGATCACCAATACCGATTCAAGAAAGTAGTGATGGAGTGGGCACGCTCCCAGGAAATAATCGCACAACAATACTAGACATGTACTTGACTGGAACCCACAGATGTAGAGAGGAGGGGGAATGCTACAGAATACATGGTGAAATCAGCAGAAGATAAGGTCAGATAGGTAGGATCCTAAATTATAGAGCTGAACAGGACAGAAGAGATGAAATTAAGTGGAGAACGACTGGTGTTATGGTCTGCAACAGAATAGCAACAATCTCTTGTGGAAGCCTTATGCATCAAACGGGACATGACAAGAATATATATAGATGCTGGTCTGCATATCTGTTTTAGAACCAGCAGTGAGACATGATCATAAGTTCGAAATGGATGTGTTCGTCACTGTGGGGAAGACCGGTAGCTACCTGAGATTGAATAGTTTGTTTAAAAGGGTTTAAAGGTCGAAGGATTGACTTCATTGCACTGGGTTTTACCCCATTCAACTCGGTCCCTCTCCGCAGAACTGGCACACCACCTGCCGAGAGTATTGCACAAAGCACGAACTCTGTAGCTCCAGCAATAATCCTAGGGATCTCTGGACAAAAATGCACTTGTGAACAGAATGGTGCGGTCCGGACTCGAACTCACGACCTTCAACTCACAAGGCAAAGGACTTAGCCACAGAGACTCCCATAGTTTGTCATCTGTCCTGTGTTTAATTTATCGAACACTATCCCGCATCTGAAAAGCATCTATTGATCATGGCCATAAACACCATTCTGAGATCGTTAGGGCCAACATGCAGCCTTGTTTTACACCATTGGTGACCTGAGTACACAACAATAAAACAGATATTGTACATATATATTTTCCTCTTGTACCTTTATACGTTACATAGGGCCTACAAGTAATTTCTCCTTACCGCTCTGTCCTGGGCAATTCGCTCAATCTCTTCCCTGAAATTGAGTCAAATATTTCTTGCCTCTCTGTAAAGTTTGTTTCAGGGTCTCTCTAGGGCGTCCTCTCTTTCTTTGACTCCCACTTTAATGCCTGCTTTGGTATTCTTTGATCATTTTTTCTCTGAGAATACCCAATATATCTTCTCCTTCTTATAACAGTTGTTACTAGTAGTTGACCAGACATTTCTCAGATTTCATCACTTCTCCTGACTTCGTCCCCATTTCACGTTAAGATATTGCACATGCCTGATGTATATCATCAAATTCCTTGATCTGTATATCATAAAATTTGCATCCTTATTACATTTTAAGCCTGCTAGGAATATTATATTTTTCTTTAGCTCTGGTAACAGTCATTAAATGTTAAAATGAGCAAGAAGGTTAAAACATTCAGTTTGATTTAAAATGGGACTAAAATATTGCATTTCTTTGTCTTTGCTCAATATTTTGACAATTTATCCAATAAAATGTATATTTGACCTATTCAGGTCTGCCTGCTATTCTCTAATCTAATTAAATGTTTTAGTTCTTTTTTTTCTTTGTTCCTTTTGTGTTTGTTATTTCATAATTGAAGGCCTGACTAATTGATGTTTCAACTGTTTTTTTTCTCTATTCATATTAATGTCTTTACTTTTGATTGCTGTATTTACTACATGTACTATTTCTTTGACGTAAGTGTCTGTACCTTAAGTGTTAGTGAGCTCGATCACAACCTGCGTACCTGGTTCAAACTTTGGAGGGCAAGTTTGGAAGCAAATTAGTTCCCTTGAAATTTTACGAATAATAAAAATAGACACCACTGTTCAGAAAGCAATGGCAAACTACTGAATGTATAAGTAATGTCTAGAAAAATCGACGACTCGTTTACTGTTGTTGATGGCTAAGTCCTGTAAAGGATATGACACGATTTTCACAATTTCTTTAGAATGACATGATTTAGCTAGTAAAATGTAATGTTGTTTATTAATATAAGAGGGTTAAAATATATATATTCTCCTTTGGTACCGTGATACGTTACGTAAGGTCTGCAAGTAATTTCTCCATACCGCTCCGTCCTGGGCAACTCGCTCAATCTCTTCCATGGAATTGAGTCTGATATTTCTTGCCTGTCTCGCAAAGTTGTCTCAGGTTGTACCTAAGTCGTCATTTCTTTCTGAATTTTAAATACTTGGTAAAAAATGTATAGTCGTAACCTATTATAATGGCTGTTAATAATACATCGATATCTGCTGGGAGACTGGTCACCTATGAGTCTGCCTGGAGTACCACATCAGTTCAGTTAACAATAACACTTAAGGGGGGATTCTGGTCTGGAAACTTTTTCGTTGCTTTCATATTAATGTAGAAGGTGTATTGTAATTTTGAGATATTATGACTTAAAAGAGTAGGAAAAAAGTTAAAAAAATATGTCAAACACCCCTCCCCAAGCAGATTTTTTTGACCGAATTTTGATGGAATTTTTACCCAAAAATTTATAAAAAAATAAATATTTAATATATCCTAAAAATCATGTGTAATATTTTAGATATTACAATTGTGCACCTTAGAGTGAAAACAGAATTAATTTACATTCATTAGATTCAGAGCCTTAGGGATTTAAAATTTTGTTTTTGGTGGCCAGTTTGTATTGTTTCCAAGGCAACGCTTTGACATTTTTTTAAAACTAATTTTCTTCTACTATTCAAAGTCATAATCTTTCAAAATGGTTACACAAATTTTACATTAATATGAAAACAACGAAAATAGCTTCATGATCCCCACACTACCGAATCCCCTAATCACTACTTATGAAATACTTTCTAATCATCCTATATTCCAGCTACCGATACTAATCTTTCAGACAGATATAACGTTATACATGAATACTTGGCTACAGAACGAATACTGACTACGTACCTGGTAGTGATATAATGGTTTAGTAGTGTGATGTAGAACCAGAGCCCATGTTGGATGAAGTGCGCCTGGCCATCAAATGCCTAAAGAGAGGGAAGTCACCAGGGTGCGATGATATACCAGCGGAATTGATTCAAGCATGGCGGGGAGACCAGTGTTCGGGTATATCATAAATTGTGCACAAAGATATGGAATAGCTCCTCCTGGCCAAAGGAATGGAAAAGATCAGTATTTATACCTATTCCAAAGAAGGTAAACCTGAAACTATGCACCAACTACATAACTATTGCCCTTATAAGTCATGCCAGCAAAATCCTACTAAGATCATAATGAAGAGGATGGAAAAAAAATTAGAAGATGAAATACACGAAACACAAGTAGGTTTCAGAAGAGGTAGAGGCTAGAGACCATATTTGTAGCATGAGACTCATTATTGAGAAATGCAGAGAATACAACATAGACCTGCATGCATGTTTCATAGACTATAGCAAGGCTTTCGACCATATACAACACCAGAAAATGTGGAACATCATGAAAGATATGCATTTTCCAACACACATAATACAACTCGTAGAATCTCTATACCACGAACAACAGGCAACCGTTAAAATAGGAGGTGAAATAGCTGAATGGTTCGAGATTCAAAAGGGGGTATGACAGGATTTATTTTGACACCATACTTATTCAACATATATGCAGAAAACATTATGAGGAATGTAAAAGACGATGCCAACTGTGAATTACGACCCTCTCACTATAGGTGGCAAATTCTTACCAGAGCTTAGATGCGCAGACGATACAGTATTATTATCCACCAGCAAAAAAGATTTGGAAAACCTAATCATGATGACCAAGAAACATAGTGAAGACCAACATCTATATTTGAATACACAAAAACAAAAATCATGTCAACTGACAAAGCAAAGGCTCACCTAACATCCAAATAAACAATGAAGAATTTCAATGTGTAGAGAGCTACGAATATCTGGGCTCAATAATTAACAATAACGGTGACTGCTCCAAAGAGATCTCAAGGATATTGGCAATAGCAATCAATAAGTTAAACTCAATGAAGAACATGTGGCAAAGCACCAGCAAAATATTAAAATTAAAAATATTGAGAGCATGCATTTTTCCAGTGGCTGCTTATGGTTGTGAATCATGGACTATTACACAAAAATTAAGAACGAAAATCCAGTCCTTCGAAACTAAATGCTACAGAAAGATCCTACGAATACCATTGACAGAAAAAAGAAAGAACACTAATGTCCTGAAGGAACTAAATGTTAAAGAGAATTGGCTGATAAACAACATACTGTACTGAAAAATTACATACTTTGGTCACATCAAGCGTCACGATTACTTGGAAAGAACAATACCAGAGGGCAGGGTCCCAGGACGCAGAGGCAGACCAAGAAGAAGATGGCTACAAGATATTAAAGAAACCATGAATATGACCATCGACGAAGTGGGTGAACTGGCTAGAGACAGAGTGAATTTCAGATGTGCTGTAAAGAGAGCAACGTCCTATAAAGCATACGTACTTTGATGATGATGGTGTGATGTGCTATAGACCTCAGAGTATTAGACCATATCATTTGAAGATGATATTATGATTGCGGGGATCTCTGTGGCGTGGAGATAAGGTATTCACCTCTCACTTTAAAGGTACCTGGTTCATTCCTCACCATCTGGATATTTTTCCAGAGATCTCTGATCTCAATGTAGGTGAGATCAAGTTCCTAATCATAGGGGACACGGACGATAAAACATAGTGCTGAAGTCGAGCATATAAAAAACTAATTGCAGTTGAATTCGATCAGAGCAATCCGCAAAGTTGCTTTCTGAGCAAAATTCATTAAAAATATTAAAATAAAATTTCTACAGAAATATTCATCTTCAAAATTACACCTGGGATCCTGGGCAGATGACGCTCAACAACCCGAGAGGGAAGGTTGTCTAAGGGTTGCTACCCTAAAAGAAAATAGCAACCTGCTGCCTTTCAGGTAGGCTGGGGACAGCCCAAGACTGACGAAGAACGAACCCAGTAAACGCTGGCTTTAATCGGACACGTCGCCGGAAGGATAAGCACCAGAGCTCCAAATGGCGCTTAATGTTGTGACGTAAATATACGTTCTTGGCAAAGGCTGTTTATATATCACAATAAGAATGATATTCACAGGCAGCTAAGCAACAGATGATCAACAGCATTTTTATACCTACTTTGTGTTACCAGAGCCAAACATGGACTTTGAGCAAAGCGCAGTCACAAAAATAACTACATGTGAAATGCGTTGCCTGCGAAAAGTTACCAACACAAGAAAAGACAGAATCACTAACAGCATAAGAAAGAAAGTTGGCACAAAACCGTGCTTGAATTAAATAGAGAAACAAAGAATGAAGTGGTTTGGCCACCTAATAATAATGCATCCAAACTCCACAATATACAGTCTTCTACAACAGAACATCGGGAAAGAAGGCAAGAGGAAGACCACGGAAAAGATGGTTAGATAGCGTAGCAGAATCCCGTGAAAGAGCAAAGATAACAATCACACAAGCCACCAGAACAGCGCAAGACAAAACAGAAAACCACGACACTGGGCAACAACCCGGTAGCAGTGTGACGACAAAAGAAGAATAAGAATGATCAAAATGGCCAAAAAGAACGATCGCGCGAGAGAGAGAGATAGAAATAACAAAGAGTGGTTAACAAGTGGTCGATATAGAGAGCGTTCGAAGAAGAAGAAGTTATGTGTGTTGAACAGTTAAAAACACGAACTGAAACTTTATGAGAAATAAACACACCCAATAAAGGAAGAGAATCCAGATATAGAACAAGGACTCTAGTGTAATAAACAAACCCGATGTCGTCTAATGCAGACATTAAATGCGACAGATCAGAGAATTAAGATCATTTATATCATAAGTGTTGTCCGTAAAAATATCTGGGTTTCCCCAACGTGCCCAATAACTCAAACAATATTGTTTACATTGCTAGCGGTCAAAGGATAGGTCACGGTCTTTGACCCGCAAGTAGGTGGTAAACTCGACTGAGGCTTCAAAGAAATATTAATGATTAGATTCTCTAACATTTGTTTAAATAAATCCCCTTGTCAGTCATGATTTGACTATCAGATCGGGTTTTTTACAGAGAAGGAGGGTTTCTGTGGGCATAGCAGTTAGGTTCTCACTTCTCGTTCCAATGGTAATCGGTTCGCTCCCTCGTGGAGCGATCGGGTATTTTGTCAGAACCCTGATCTCAGTGTAGGTGAGATTTTTTTTTTCCGATCCAGAAGCACTTGAGCTGAAATCTCTTCGGCTCGGTGCCACGAACACCGTAAATCTGGGGAACCTGTAGCTTTTCTGCCAGTCCGCGGTGTTGAACCCGCACTTACAGAGGACTAGTCACCCGTAGTCCAACGCGCTACGAGCACGCGGGCGTGTAGGTGAGATAAAGTGTATAGTCCTATAGGAGACGGACGATAAAACGTGGGTCCCATATTCAAGTTCAGCACATAGAAAACCCCTTGGCAGTTCAAAATCGAGAAGAGGAGGCTGGAAAGCCGCTGCCAGGGTAAAATTCATTAAAAAGATTAAAAATAAAATTCCTACAAAATATTTTCACCATCTTTAAAGTTGCATTAGGAAACGTAACCGCTGTAAGGGAATCGTGCACAGATGCTGAGATCTTCCTTTGTGAGAAAGATATAGGAGTACATATGGTTATTCCCCGAAGTGCAATTAACCATTAGGGATTAGAGTCATATCAATCACTCAATCAGCCATTGGGATTAGAGTTCTACCAATCAATCACTCATCCTTTGGAATTTAAGTACTAACAATCACTCAACCATTTGGGATTAGAAAGAATATTTAACAATATGAAGAAACGTGTACAGACATATCTTGAAGCCCGTCGTAGATATTTCCAACATCTGTTATCATGAATATTTCATTAGTTCTTTCTAGTTTACCAAGAACAACAGTAGACCATAGCAGTAACTATTGTGACTAATTTTACGACTCTGTTTTACCCCATTTTTTAATGACGTCATGTACTACATTTTTCAAGCTGACCTACTTATGAAGTGTTGTGAGACTTTACAAACACCCTGTAGTTTATAATTATTGTTTCAACTTAATACAATTGACATTCATGCACTAAAGACGTTACCATAGGACCTCATCACCTTCATCTAAATAAAGTCAGCAGTTGAGTACTTTCACAGTGGCTCAAATAGGGATTCATAATTTTTCTTAAACTCATAAAAAAGCTATTTATAATCTTCAACTATGCTGCAGACCACGAAAAAAAGATGGTTAGATGACTTAGCATAATAGTGTCAAAGAGCAAAAATAACAATCACTCACGCTACCAGAACAGCGCAAGACAAAAACAAAACCACGACACTAGGCAACAGCCCGGTATCAGTGTGGAGAAAAAAGAAGATGAATTATGCTGTTGTTCGTTCTTATCAGTCAAATTAACTACTCTTTGTGATCTGTGTGGTTTGCTCCAAGAACGTGAGTACTTTGCTCCCGCGCTAGACACGGCGTGTAAGACAACGTTACACCCGCGCTAGACACGGCATATAGGACAACGTTACACCCGCGCTAGACACGGCATGTAAGGCAACGTTGCACCCGCGCTAGACACGGCATATAGGACAACGTTACACCCGCGCTAGACACGGCATATAGGACAACGTTGCACCCGCGCTAGACACGGCGTGTAAGACAACGTTACACCTGCGCTAGACACGGCGTGTAAGACAACGTTGCACCAGCGCTAGACACGGCGTGTAAGACAACGGTGCACCTGCGCTAGACCCCTGCGGCGTATGAGAACACTGCAGCCACGCTAGATCTCTACGGCGTGTAGGACAGTCTCATTGGAATTTCAGCCACATTTTGTTTATATTATAATAATAAATAATAATAATTCCTCTCGTACCGTTATACGTTAACCTGCAAGCAATGTTTCCATAGGGCTTTATACTGGGCAACTCACTCAATCTCTTCCATGAAACTGAGACCGATATTTCATTCCTCTCTTAGCAAAGTTCGTTTTAGGGTCTCCTTAGATCGTCCTCTCTTTCTTGAATCATCTGCATCTCACTTCATTACCTGCTTTGATATTATTTGATCATTTCTTCTCAAGGTGTTCCCAACATATCGCCATCTTCTCCTTCTTATAAGAGTTGTTTCTAGTGGTTGACCAGATATTTTTCTGACTTATATTAAAACAGTATAAATTTTAATTTCATTGAAACGAAAATAAACACATTATTTATCACACATATAATACGAATCACGGTTGTATTTAATTCATTGTTCGCAATGCCCTAAATATTATTCAGTAAAGGTCAGCCGAATACATGCCCGATAAGAGAGCACTTGTAATACTACTAACGACTACATTTGAAGCGCGTTCTAGGAGTGAGCTGGGATTTCCACTACAGATTCCATTGTACATTTAACGCATTTTTGGTGAAGTTGTATTTATTCTCTGAAGTACGTCTTTGATCAATGGAAGGGAAAAGAGGTTGATTGTTATACATTTGCCATGATTATTTGTTTGTTTTGTTTCTTTATGCGAATTGGTATTGTTAAGTGCAAAGAGAGTTTAAAAAACATATGATACACCGATGACAGAAAGAAATGAAAGATGGATTGATAGACTAATTGCAAAAATAGTTGAGCAGCAATCACGATAGATACACTGAGACAAATAATAATCATAGGAAGTTGATAGTCTATTAAGAGTAGACTGGAAAACCGTTACAAAAACTATCTTTACAACCTGTAGTACTGCTTTTTGGGCTCTGTAGGACAGAAGGAGGCGGGGGAGAGAACGAGAGGCTGAGGTATTTTAATGCCCCCATGGCTAGTGCAGTCACCCTGAAATTGTTCAGGTTAGGATTTTTCTTTTATGTCTTCAACAGAAAAAAAATTATTGTCCTTATGGTGGATTGAACATGGGTCTTCCCGCATAGGTGCCGCGTCCGAGGAAAATTCATGAAAAAAAGTAACACATTTTTAACAAACTTTTACTATTCTTAAAATAAAACATCGGAGACTCTCGTCTGTGCTACTGAGTTCGCGCTCTGCTGCTGACAACTTCTATTGTAAGAAAAAGATCGGAGCGTACCAGATTATTCACCTAAGTGCAGTGATGATTGAATGGTCCGATCAACAAATCAATCAATCGTTCAGTTATAGTAGTTATCAGCGAAAGGAATTATGTAGAGATGATTGAGATAAGAAAATAGTAGTTATCAGCGAAATGAATTATGTAGAGATGATTGAGATAAGAAAATAGTAGTTATCAGTGAAAGGAATTATGTAGGGATGATTGAGATAAGAAAATAGTAGTTATCAGTGAAAGGAATTATGTAGAGATGATTGAGATAAGAAAATAGTAGTTATCAGCGAAAGGAATTATGTAGAGATGATTGAGATAAGAAAGAATATAAGGAAACGTATGACACAGTTTAATAACAAGAACAGTAGTGAAAGCGAAATAGACGAGTTCACAATAGAAGTGCTACATTAAAAAACAAATGTAATTGGCGGAAGTGATAAGTTGTCGCAATAATGAATATAGCCAGAAATAAAATCTACGGTCGTAAACCGGAAATAGTCATCTGACTATACAAGTCATTTTATGGGTCAATGTTCAAGTCCAAGTGAGAGCACTCCCCACTTGTAATAGCCTTTTAATGATTTACTGGTTTCCTCACTTTGATTCTAGACGAGAACTCTTTGAAGTCTTTGTTTAAAATGTAAAGGTCAACGTCGTTAGCCTAAGTGAGAGCACTCCCCATTTGTCATAGCTGTTATACGTACGAATTGATGTGTTCCTTATGTTCACTATATAGATGAAATATCAAAGCAGGCACTGAAGTGGAATACAAAGGGTTTAAGAAAGAGAGGACGATCTAAGGAAACCCTAACACGAACTTTGCTGAGAGAGGCAAGAAATATGGGTCTCAGTTCCATGAAGTAGATTGAACGAGTTACCCAGGATGGAGCGATATGGAGAAATCGCTTGAGGCCATATGTAACGTATAACGGTACGAGAGGAATTATTATTATATGGATGAACAAAGACGATTTGGTTGAGAACAATAAAGAAAAGAGGATGCTTATGAAACATTGTCGTGTCACTATTAATTCCAGATAAAATCATTTTGTAGACAAGAGTCAGCTCAGACGGGCTCCCAATTATGAATCAGAATAGATACCATTCTACAGTATAACACTAGATATTGTACTTTAAAGTGGGTGTTTTTCTCTGTGTAGAATCTTACAGTTACTCGTCTGTACAAGTTTGTGTCCTGTTGTATAATATTTACACTCTTTGTCTAAATATTATTGGAGAAACGTTTGTTTTTGGTCGTCTGTACGTATACGTTTTTGAACGTATTACATTCCTATGCTTCTTAGTACTTTCTATTTTCATGCCTTGTAATCTATATGGGTTTATGTTGCATGTATTCAAGTTATATATTTACTAGATTTTTCATTATTTCTCTTCTTTTCTATTTCTAGTTTTTATGTGTGTTTTTATGTTACATTTATTTTGTTATTCGTTTTTATTCCCAGATTTTCGTTTTTATTTCCAGATTTTCATTATAAACGTTTGTTTTTGGTCGTCTATTTGTTTTTTTAATTTGTCACTCCTGTTGTTCGTTTGCTTGATAAATGCCTTGTTAGTCGAAACGTTGCTGTATTTTGTCATTGTTTCTGTAATTTGTAAAACTACAGTACTTTGTGATTACGTGTTTTGCCACTCTTTGTCTGAAATTCTGATATGCGTGTCTCATCATATTTGTCTTCTATTTCAGTCAGAAGTTTTAAGTCTTGTCTATCTTGTCTCTATCTGGTCTATTCTGGTTATTTTTCCACCAAGCCAATATTCTGGTTGCCCTGATGTCACATTTACCGTCTACTGCTTCTAATTTACAAATTCATTTGTTGTATTCTGTAAAGAATTATACGCTAGTAGTATTAATTGAATGTTGTGAGTAACATTTAAAAAATAAAACATTGTGACTCCTCGTGAAGTGGTTTGTCGGAAATTTGATACCTCACGAAAGGTTAGCCATGTGACTTGTCGTATTGTAGAAATTAAGCTACATCGGCTTAGTTCTCATCTCATTTCTTAGCGACATTTTATTACGAATATCTGGTGATAAGACTTTGTTCTCATTTCATTTCTTTGCTTAATTTGAATAGGAATGACTTGGAGTAGCAGTTTGACAATTTCCCTCTCTCGAAATGTGCATTACATTCATATCTTGTTCTATGTGTGTTTTCATACGCTCATGAGAGTTTCAGCTCTTGTGGGCTGAGGTCCAGTGCGCTCTACCCTCTTCAAATGTATTCGGTTCGTGTCCCATGTAAGTTGATCGGGCTATTTCTTACTGATCTCTATTCTCATGGAGAATAAGATCGTGTCTTGTTATATAAGAGACGACAGATGAAACTTAAGTCTAGCGTTCAAATTGAGTCCTTAAAAGAACCATTGGCAGATAAAAATTAAAAGGAACAGGCTAAAAAACCGCTGCCCGAGGAAAGTTTGAAATATAAAAATTAAATGTAATTCACATTAAATCTACAATCGTGTGAGATACGGATAGTGAACCCGAACAAAAAGCACATGTCGAAAGTCCATTTGATGTGACAAAAGTTCGCAGTTCTGCTGTAAACATAGCATAACCGCACTTAAGGCAGTTTATAGTCACGAAATATCGTATTTTTCTTTTAAATATTAATTTTTCATATTTGTTTTATTTTGTTAGTTTTATATCTCTTTAATTGAAATCCCTAAAGAGTTGGTCTTTTTAGAAAAAAGCTCGTCCTCTCCGAAATTTAACGCGTTTTTAGAGACAATGTCTAGAAATACCGTTTGTTTGGTACTTAGTGATGGGCATCTCTAATATATAAAACATATCGAACAAAGAAATGTTTCTAAGTAGATATTTGTCATTCGTCAACTCTAACAGCCTCACATGTGACCAATTATATCTGATACCAGTATAGCTCAGTAGATTGGGTACTATATATAGCGGGATTTTTGGTGGTACGTTTTACTAGTTGCCCATCCATACAAATGTGTATCCTAATAAACATTATGCATATTCACTCTGTGATTAGAAATAAGTCAGAATGATAATGATTAGATTTGAGAAGAGAGATAAAGTTATGTGCAATTGATTTTCTAATAATTGGCATCCATCTCTCTCTCTCTCTCGCGAACCCGCCTAGACTGATGAACCAAGTTTTATCATGCATTTTACTGTTGCTTTTAGGGCCTCCGTCCCTCCATACAGCTTTTCACGAAGCTCTGTGTTATCAGGCCACGTTTCTTTCCTCAGGGCTGCTAACAGCTGGCAGTCTTGCAGTATCTGCTCTGCCTCATGTCCGCCTTCTCACAATGGCACAGGCTAGTTGTGCCAATTTTGAATTTGTTGAACATGTGGGCTCGAAGTCTGTTATGGCATGTACGGAGGCGGAATATCGCAACTTGTTCTCTACGGGACAGACCACAGTACCCACCATTGCAGTTGTGTTGTGGGTGGTCTTTTGACCATTTTTTATTGTACTGCCAGCCGATGGTTGTTCTTGCCTCTTCATAGCTGATCTCGTGATCAGTCTGCGAGTCGCCTACCTGCTTCTGCTAGCCTGTCGGCTTCTTCGTTACCGCTTATGTTGCAGTGTGATGCTATCCACTGTATGATCGTGCGTTTAAGTGAGTTTACTAGTACACCGAGGGTTGCTCTCAGATCATTGTGTTCTGTTTTAGCTGCGCTTTGTAGGGCTGTCATGACAGATAGAGCATCCGTGAATATCACGAATTTGTTGCGCGAGGCTCTTAGTTTCTCTAGGATCATTTCGGCTGCTGTTCTTAGCGCTTCTGCCTCTGCCCAGTAGTTGTTTGAAAATTTGCCTGTGGCAATCAACTTTGTGACCTTCTCTTTCTTTGAGCATCCATCTTAAACGCACAGTGACAAGATGTGATGACTTTTGTACCTTAAACTATTGGACAGTGGACACTTGTCTAGAGTATAGTAAAACTGGCTAGTATATTATTGGACAGAACAGCGCGCATTCTAGTGATATTGCAGTTTACTAGGGTTAGGGGTCACTGGACGCTGCTGGATTTGTTGAGGCGGAGATCGGAGCACTTATGGACATGTCCAGGATAGAGCGGTATGGAGAAGTTACTTGCAGGCCCTATGTAACGTATAACGGTACGAGAGGAATTATTAATTGAATTCATCTTGTGCCCATCTTACTCGATCCATTTTTTCATCAATTTTCTATTTCATGTGATTATATATTTGAAAATTGACCATGTATGACATAAATATATATCCATTTTCTATGTCAAAGTGAAAATAGAGTATGTGTGTGTATATATATATGTGGGGAGAAAAGGGGGGTTGGCAAACTGTTATAATGTGGAGGGACGTTACAAAGTTTATGTCGTTCAAAGTGGGCGGTAGGCCGAAAATGTTTAGGAATCCATGAACTAAACACTTCGCCACAGAGACCACCCAAGTAGTTAAAGCGGTAGGAGAAAGAAAAAGCTTGAGAGAGAGATAGAGAGATAGTAAAAGCATGACACGTCTAGATCAATATTTGTATTGACATTGAGAAGTCAACGACTCGTGAACCGAGGTGAGCGTATACACAGACATGGGGAAAGCAACGAACCGTGGGTTGAGGGCATTGATATAAAGAAAGTAACACGCCTTGATGTTGAGGTCACATCGACATCGAGAAGGTAAAATTCTGTTCCGAGGTCAATGCATGTATTCACATGGAAAAGGTAAGGAACTGTGAGTCAAGGTCAGTGCTTGCATTAACCGTGAAATGATCACAAATCGTTGATATAAGCTATTGTTTTCACTGACGAGTTTCTGAAATAGTTCAGGTTCAATATTTAGGATGACATAGTGGATGTAACCAGTCCTGGTTAATATTTAGCTGAAGGTAAGAAATCTATATCAAAGTTTACGTAAACTGAGCTTCCATTTTGATTTTAGAATAGACAACATTTCGTTTGGTATTTTTTCTTTCTTTAACAAATAACCATATTTCCCCCCATAATGTGTATCTTTTCATTTTATATGTGCTTTTTGTCCAAATATTATAATGTGAAAACTAAAAGTGAGTCTCATGAATTTCATCTACTTTGAAATTTTTGGTAACAAATTTTGGTAGTGTCGTTTAAAGGTTATATTTTTTAAGTGCAACTATTTCTTCTTTTCCGAACGTTCCATATCGATCACTTGTTAACCACTATGTGTGATTTGTATGTGATCTGAGCCTAAGAGCAATTGTACATTGTGCCAGTTATGAGCACATCCGATTTCTCCACATCGAGTTAGGCTAGTACATCCGATTTCTGCGATGTTTTTATTTATTAGGTGGCTTCCTAGGTTCTACATCAGCCGCCTCTTACGACATGCCTTGTAGGTCGCAGTGGTACTATTCTTTGCTTCCTTGTGGGCCCCGGCACTACACGGGTGATATACGAATGCGATGGTTGTTGCATTGGAGGACGAGGCACGTATTGTCCAATGTGCGAGGAAATATATCGGGGAACTGAACTGAAATAAGATGTGTACACCTCTGAAGTCGAAGAAGGCCCGTCTCATAGGCGGAGGACACTGATAAAATGGGAAAGCATGCCTTCACGCAAAAATCAGTTAGAGGCGCCATACCAGGCGCACTGACTATGTCTGAATTCATAGCGGGCGAACGCAAGAAGAAGAAGATGTGTACCTGTTACAAGCATTAAAGAACATGTAGAAGAAGAAGAGTGTACCTGATTACAGCATTAAGAAAGTAAGAAGAAGAAGATGTGTACCTGTTACAAGCATTAAAGAAAGTAAGAAGAAGAAGATGTGTACCTGTTACAAGCATTAAAGAACGTAAGAAGAAGAAGATGTGTACCTGTTACAAGCATTAAAGAACGTAAGAAGAAGAAGATGTGTACCTGTTACAAGCATTAAAGAAAGTAAGAAGAAGAAGATGTGTACCTGTTACAAGCATTACAGAACGTAAGAAGAAGAAGATGTGTACCTGTTACAAGCATTAAAGAACGTAAGAAGAAGAAGATGTGTACCTGTTACAAGCATTAAAGAACGTAAGAAGAAGAAGAAGATTGTACCTGTTACAAGCATTAAAGAAAGTAAGAAGAAGAAGATGTGTACCTGTTACAAGCATTAAAGAACGTAAGAAGAAGAAGATGTGTACCTGTTACAAGCATTAAAGAACGTAAGATACGTATTAAAGAGGTGAATGTTTTCATGTGACCTTTCACCCCCAGTAATATACATATTACCAAGAAAATATACGGCCTTTAGAAACAATGTATAAAGGAATACCCTAGGGCTAGACACGATACTGTTTATATATCTGGCATCTGAAACGATAAATTGTCTATCTAGCGAAACATATTGTGATGTTATATCCGGAAGAGAGAGAATCCATCAAAATATCTTAAGGGAAAGAGTAATAGTCAGCTGGGAGGAAGGAGATATAACCATCTTAAGGGAAAGTCACTAAGAGGAAGGAAATATACCTATCTTAAGTGAAAGAGTAATAGTCATCTGGGAGGAAGGAGATATAACTATCTTAAGGGAAAGAGTAATAGTCATTTGGGAGGAAGGAGATATAACTATCTTAAGGGAAAGTCACTAAGAGGAAGGAGATATAACTATCTTAAGGGAAAGAGTAACAGTCATCTGGGAGGAAGGAGATATAACTATCTTAAGGGAAAGAGTAATAGTCATTTGGGAGGAAGGAGATATAACTATCTTAAGGGAAAGTCACTAAGAGGAAGGAGATATAACTATCTTAAGGGAAAGTCGCTAAGAAGAAGGAGATATACCTATCTTAAGGGAAAGAGTAACAGTCATCTGGGAGGAAGGAGATATAAATATCTTAAGTGGAAGAGTAATAGTCATCTGGGAGGAAGGATGTCTAAATATCTTAAAGGAAAGAGTATGTGGGAAAGAGGTCTAAATATTTTAAGCGAAAGAGTAAAAGTCATGAAATGAAATAGATTTAGAAATATTGGTTGAGGCAGCAAGACTTTTTCTGGATATCTTTATCTGTCTGAGATAGAAGTGTGATATTATCAACAAAATACAGGTCTTCCAGGGTAGACATGAGAGTACATCTGAATACCTCTTGCCTTATCGTCAGTTGTTTTACGCATCACCCAATCTATGACAATGTTGAATAGTAGGACTGACATTACACATCACCCAATCTATGACAATGTTGAATAGTAGGACTGACATTACACATCACCCAATCTATGACAATGTTGAATAGTAGGACTGACATTACACATCACCCAATCTATGACAATGTTGAATAGTAGGACTGACATTACACATCACCCAATCTATGACAATGTTGAATAGTAGGACTGACATTACACATCACCCAATCTATGACAATGTTGAATAGTAGGACTGACATTACACATCACCCAATCTATGACAATGTTGAATAGTAGGACTGACATTACACATCACCCAATCTATGACAATGTTGAATAGTAGGACTGACATTACACATCACCCAATCTATGACAATGTTGAATAGTAGGACTGACATTACACATCACCCAATCTATGACAATGTTGAATAGTAGGACTGACATTACACATCACCCAATCTATGACAATGTTGAATAGTAGGACTGACATTACACATCACCCAATCTATGACAATGTTGAATAGTAGGACTGACATTACACATCACCCAATCTATGACAATGTTGAATAGTAGGACTGACATTACACATCACCCAATCTATGACAATGTTGAATAGTAGGACTGACATTACACATCCTTGTTGCACGCCTATTTTGACATCTTCTTTGAACACTCCATATCGACCACTTGTCTGATTTGTATATGATCTGAGCCTAAGAGCGATTGTACGCGGTGCCAGTTATGCGCCTACAAATAGACCAGCACATGCTTTTATTTACTAGGTAGCACCCTAGAGCCTACATCAGTCGCCTTTTACGACATGCATTGTAGATCGCAGGATACTATTCTTTGCTACCCTTGCATACTCCAACATCCCACGGGAGGTTTTAACTTCAAACTTCATCTCGCAAGTTTCAACACTACATGTGAATATGCTGTAGCAGCTTTCCATGATGTTTATAAAACACAGCGACATTTCATACCATCATAGAATACGCCAAAGACTTTCGCGGTGTATGCTATTATTAAATGCCTTTTCGAAGTCAGTAAACTTGACATAGAGTTTGCTTTGCTATTTTATTTTACTCTTAAGTGCGTTGGGTGTTAATGCTGTTCTTGATTATCACTGTTAGTCCTTCTTGTAATCAGTTTTACTACATCATACTCTGTACTGGTGTTTGTGGCATGAAATGGACGTTCCACATCTGCCAGTTCTTATCTTTCGTTGGCTCTCAAAGGTGTTGAAAATGTCAGGTAAATGTTCGTATAAACTCTTTAATAGTTACACCTGACCTTTTAATGACCTATTTATGAACAGCTGTAGATATCATATTTAGCCTATGTTAGCATGATTTTCCATTTTCATTAGCGTACTCAGTCTGACTAGCTAAACAACAAACGACAGATACATCATCTGCATCATGTCCACCATGAGGACATTACCGTGTAGTAGTGGTGGCTGTGGGTGACCTGCGTGCCTCAGTGACCCGGAGAGTTATACCGGCAGGATGAGAACAAGGAGTTTTTGTAAAACCCAAGGAAATCAACGGAAGCAAAGAATATGATCAATAAATAGACAGGGTAAAGTATTAAGAGCTTCCGAAAAAAAAAAATTACCAAACACAGGATTCGAACTACTTATTATTTCTTACGGCACCAATTGCCTAGCCTTAGCAATACAAGCGTTCTTACTAACACAACCAGTGAGCCAATCAGCGAGCATACCGGCAGGAATACGATTCTTCTGATGGAGAAACTTATCGAGTTTTCTTCTCTGTGAAGTTATGATACAATCCCCAAAGTCACACGATAGTTCTTCCTGAGTGTCTATATCGCCCGAGTGGATACCGGGGCCCAAATTTGGGGTGTAAAGAATAGAATCACTGTTACCTGCCACACATGTCGTAAGAGGCGACTAAGGAAGTTTGGCTGAAATCGGATGCATGTGTCCTAAACGTGTAGAAATCTATGCGTTTAGGGGCCTACAAACCAATGTGCAACGTATACACGTTCTTGGCAAAGATCAAACATATTACAAAGAGTGATTAAAATTGGTCGTAAAGAACGAACGCAAAGAAGAAGTGTCTATACCATTCTTTCTGAGTGCTTTTCTGATTTTCTTGGCTAATTTCGTTTTATTGTCTAACATTGGTATGATTTTATCTAATCTCTATAGATATTTCATGTCTCTCGTCTGATGTTGTCCTTCCTTGCCAGTCTTAGTATTTGGATTGTATACAATAACTTCTACCTAAATTATATCTTAAACTGCCAGACCTGGACGCTGACAACAAATGATAGAAGAAATTAGTCAGAGATGAAGTGTTTACGAAGAATGCTGGGGATAACAAGAAGAGACCGGTTGAGAAATGAAGACATCGTGAAAAAAGTGGGTACAACATCAATACTGAACTTCATCAAGTAACAACAGATTAAATGGTTCGGCCACATAAGTAGATTACCATCAGACAGTGCACCTCAAAGAGCAATGTTGCTCCAACACAATGGATACGCAACAAAATGCCGGTCACGTAAAAGGTGGATATAAGAGATAGCAGAGGCGACGAAAGACACTATTTATGAAGCGCACACAAAAGCCAGTTCTAGAAATCTCTTATGTCGCTGTGAGGCAAAACAGGATTGGAGAAAAGAAGAAAAGAAAGTCTGCTTAAAATGTCTATGTTCTGCTTAAAAAGTCTATGTTCTGCTTAAAAAGTCTATGTTCTGCTTAAAAAGTCTATGTTCTGCTTAAAAAGTCTATGTTCTGCTTAAAATGTCTATGTTCTGCTTAAAATGTCTATGTTCTGCTTAAAATGTCTATGTTCTGCTTAAAATGTCTATGTTCTGCTTAAAATGTCTATGTTCTGCTTAAAAAGTCTATGTTCTACTTAAAAAGTCTATGTTCTACTTAAAATGTCTATGTTCCTTCCTGAAGTTATTGTCTTGAAAAAGTTCAGAATGTTCAACTGCAGGTTTTTCTCTCTCTAGCATAAGACGCATCATATTAACAGCATCAAATACACACCATTCTTCTGTTCTTGGCCGTCCTTTGTGTTGTGCTCCAGCTGTGATTCATTTCCTTCAGTTCTTGTTCTCTTCCAGGTCGTTTTGTATCTACCACGTTTTGTTTTATCCTCTCGCTCGTGTGGTACCAGTGCCTGCAAAGGGAAGCAAAGAGTAGTACCACTGTGACCTACAATGCATGTCGTAAGAGACGACAGATGTAAGACCTAGGGAAGGTAAATAAAAAGCATAGTAGAAATCAAATGTTCTATGCTACTTGTAGACGTGTAACTGGCACAACGTACACTCGCTCTTAGGCTCAGATTACATATAAATCACACATAGTGGTTAACAAGTGGTCGATATGGAGCTTTCGAAGACGAAGTTTACCCTCTGTTGTCCATCTCAGTGCAGTTTTCGGAATAGTTAGTCTCCATGCCCATAACACGCCCGATCCATCTTCAGCGTTTATTTTGGATTATGCTGCTCATTTTCTCTTGTTAATTCTTTCGCTGCTATATACTTTCCGAAGGCTGAGCTAAAAATAGATACTCTTTGTTTCTAGGTCACAAACGTGAATGTACGCATATAGCAGCGACAGTAGAAATGTAAAACTTAACACATCTTTAGCCCACAGAGAAGAGATAATAACAGACGTGTTAATGCGTCTTTAGAAGTGAATGGGAAAACGTATATATACGTCCTTAGCATCTAAAGGGTTTTAACACTGTTCAAGCAGTTCTTGCTTTGAGGTAATATTTGACTAGAACGCGTGTAATATCTTTCACAGACCAAGTTATTCGGAAAGTTTGAACCTATCTTGTTTTTTATTTTCTAGCATTCTGATCTGTACAAGAACGAAACTGTAGGTATTAATCTGTTAATTAAGAAAAAATCACGTACATTCTCATTTTTCCAGATTTGTTACTCTCTTCGTATTTAACAGATTACGTCCATGTGGTGCCGGGACCCGCAAGGAAAGCAAAGAATAGTAACACTGCGACCTACAAGGCATGTCGTAAGAGGCGACTAATGTAGGACCTAGGAAGCTACACTAGTAAATAAAAATCATCGCAGAAATCGGATGTGCAGTGCTACTTGTAGGCGCATAATTGATACAAAGTATAATCGCTCTTAGGCTCAGATCACATTCAAATTACAAAGAGAGGTTAACGAGTGATCGATTTGGAGCGTTTGAAGAAGATGATTTAACAGATTCTGCTTATTTTTGTTTCTTTTATTTCCGATCCAGAAGCACTTGAGCTTTTCAGCTCTTCGGCTCGGTGCCATGGACATCGTAATCCTTCGGTTTGGTGCCACGAACACCGTAATCTTGAGAACCTGTGGCTTTTTCTGCCAGCCCGCGGAATTTAACCCGCACTCACAGAGGGTTTGTCACCCACCGCCCAACGCGCTACGAACACGTTGGGCAGGCGGGCATATAAGTATATATATCCTTCCTCTTTCCATCAACTCTAGACTTAATTATCTTCAACTAACAAATGTTCTGTTATTGAACTCTATAGCTCACACAGGCCAAAAGCTAATGTCAAACAAATTCGTTTTGTCTATTTTCTGCTCTTACGCTCTATCTTCCTCTCTCTTGCTCTCTCTCCTTCTACCTGCACTGCTATAGAAACTACATGTACAAACTCCACGGTCTGGCGCAGGTACAAAAGGTACAAACAGGTAACAGCCCGATGATGGAAACATGACCAATTACTTTCATTTCAACATCTACATTCTAATCTAACCGAATCACTTTCCTTCTATTTAACTCTTAATATCTTGGAATGCCTCTTAGCAATAATCATATTTTTAACGTTCTATTTTGACATATTCATGATACAACGTCCATATCAGTAGTTACAATCTTTTACTTATCATGTTGTCTTTTTTCTAGTTCCATTTATCTATTCCCGCCATTATTTCAACAACAATTGTGTTTTTTGATTGTGTTATACAAGATATAACGTTATATGTTATTTAGTATTAAAAGCAAATTACGAATTTTCAATTCAAATGTTGTATCAATCCTAACCAGTGGCGGCTCGTGATCGTTTTTGCTGTTCAGGGCAGACACAGGTTTTCGGGACAATCGTGGTTTTGGGTTAGGTTATATTTTAATTTATTAAATAATAAAAGCACGTTAAGCATTTTTTTATGGGGCCTGGCCCCTCTGGGCCTTAATAACGAGCCGCCACTGATCCTAACATATGCCAGCGAGAGTTGAAAAATGACTAGAGATATAGAAAGCAAGTTGAATGCATTTGAAAATAGATGTCTGCGAAAAATAATGAACATAAAATGGAACGAATTCAAGATAAGTGATGAATTCAGAGAAATGTCTGGTCAATCAATAGTGACAACTGTTATCTTCTTCTTCTTCTGCGTTCTCACTAAATTGGGATTTCGAATTCTCTAATAAAGACAGCCGTCTTCCTCAGATTATCAGCCACGTCATACAGTTTGTCTTGGACGCTAGTGTAAGTGGGCCACCTCTTTCTTTTCAAGTCTGCATACTGGGGCAGTTCTGTAGGATATAATTTTTATGATTTCTGCTTCCCTGTTTGTGCCGACCTCTTCCCGCAGTAAATTTTGGCCACCCTCGTTATGGTAATTTGTTACATTCTTACTGTGTGGCTAAATCTCAGAGGCAGATTGGCGACAGCAGAATCCGTTATCCCATTCCACATTGTGAGGGGTCATTGCACCATGTTTTGCGTCTTACGGCCTGGTGCATCCGTTTTCTGCAAGCATTTGTTTCGGGTTAGCATTCCCTAGCGGACACGTGCATCCGATTTCAGCAAATCTCCTTACTCGCCTCTTACGACATGCATGGCAGGTAACAGTGGTTCTATTCTTTACACCCCAAATTTGGGCCCCGGTAACCACTCGGGCGACAACTGTTATAAGAAAGAGAAGATGAAGATATGTTGGACACACGTTGAGAAGAAATGATCAAAAAATATCAAAGCAGGCATTGAGGTGGGATGCAAAGGAGTTCAAGAAAGAGAGGACGAACTAGGGAAACCCTGAAACGAACTTTGCCGAGAGAGGCAAGAAATTTCGGCCTCAGTTCCATGGCGGAGATTGAGCGATTTGCCCATGATAGAGCAGTACTGAGAAATTGCTTGCAGGCCCTATGTAACTTATAACGCTAGGAGAGGAATTATTATTATTATTATTACACAAGATACCAACTGTTCTTGCTCTCTATAATATACACCGTAAATTTTGAAATAAATTTCTTCTTTTGTCGTCACACAGTTACCAGGTTGTTACCCAATGTCGTGATTTATGTTTTTTATCATGTGCTCAGAGCCGGATTAGACCAGCGCGGGGCCCGTAGCAAATTTTAGCGCGGGGCCCTAAGTTTTTATGATAATAAATAATAAAACATAAATTTTACAAACAAACTTGTCTCGATTTAATGTGAGCAAATTTAGAGATAATACTAGACAAATCAATTTCTCTAAGTAAATTACATTCAATGTTCATTAAGGTGAGGTTATTTAGACGATCTTGTCCCATCATGTTTCTTAACTCACTTTTATACGCTTTAATGTTGAAAAAGAACGTTCTCCGCTGCAGTTAGTAATCATTAAAGACAAGTAAATTCGTAAGACTATTTCTACATTTGGGAAACACGACTCTAATGAATTTTCCATTATAAGTTTATAAAATTGCAGTTCAAGGGCCTCATTCTTTTCGTTGCTAATAGCAGCAGCTACATTAGTTTTAAGAAGTTCAGCGAACTGCACAAGTTCGTCGCCTAGGCTTTCTTCCAAATCCTCTTGGTAAGAGCTGACAATATTTGGAGTTCTTTTCAAGATCTCTTCTGCTGTAAGAGATTTTAACTGCCGAAATGTTCCAAATACATCAGTCACTCTATGGTACGCTTCCATGCGTTTAGCTAAGGCAGAGAGTACATTATCAATTATGACAATAAACACCTGACTTTAATATTGGTAATGATGATTGTTCTATATCACTATCTTCATCTACTATACTGTGAGACGCGACTTCTATATTTTCTGCTTCGATTTCTTTGGATTCAGCACCATTACACACGACATTAAAAAATTCAGACAGCTTGCGTGTTTTTGATACAAGAACTTGGTTATATTTTCCTTTTCATCTTGTGCTTTACGCTTTGCACTTCCAGAAGCGTAATGTCGACCCGTATCTCTGGCTCTGCTGCTCATGATGTCTATCTCAATCTGGGAAGAGAAAATGAATTTACAAATAAAATGTAATTCTTCTACTTTCTACTAATATAACATATAAATGTGAAAGTTTGGACAGCGTTTTATGATATAACAATTTACTCATGATGATATATTATATACAGGGTGCTTCGTAATTTAACCACTTAACATGACTATAACTCTGATTTAAAACATTTGAATTCATTGAAAACGAAAAATGATAGAAACTATTTTTAAAAATTTTCTCACTGAAACATAAAATTAGCTATGTAAAATAAAATAATAATAAAATAACAAGATGGGAGGATTTAAATACATTCAAAATTAGCAGAACAAATAAAAAATTACTCTCTGTGTCCGTTTGTGTGCTTCTCTGTAAAATTATGCAGCTCTGTGTTGCGGCTTCTTGTTGCGGCTCCTTCAAGTGTGTCTAAGTTTTCTGTTTAATCATTTGGCCCTCCCTCGCATTATTTTCTGGGACATCTAGTCGAGTGCAAAACAGTTTCTCACAAAAACGTGAATGACATGAAATTTATTTAGGAGTGCCCAGATCTGCTCATGTCTTGGAACAATATTTCATACGCCCACTTGCATTTATTTTAAACTAAGTTTCGCGCAAAAACTACTGAACGAACAGAGACTTGAACTGGGTTATGAGTCAAATTTAATTGTTCTTTTGTTCAAGCTTTCAAGTTTTCGTTTATTAGAAGCGTGTGCACACAAGAGACACTCCTATACAAAAAGTAAAAAAACTGTTACGTTGTTAATGAGCTCAGTGTGACCGCCCAATTAAGTCCGAAATTGAGTAAACATGACCTTGGCCTTAACCTCAATAAAAAAAAAAAATGAAAAGGGAAATTATTACCCACCTCCCAAACTTGGTTCCTTGTTTATGACTAGTGACAACTTAACTCCAGAGGCGCGAGGGCCCCCAAAGCGCGGGGCCCGTAGCATTTGCTACTTCTGCTACTATGCTAATCCGGCTCTGCATGTGCTGCACTAGTGACTTGGGTGATAGTGATTTTGAATTTTTGACAAGATTCTGCTGTGCCATCGATCCATAATTTTCGAAAAATGACACGCCACCTGCCAAGATTACTGCACAAATGCAGTCGTTAACCGAACAACACGGTCTGGATTCGAACACGAGACATCAGAGTGAAGATAAACGACTGGACCACTTCGGTAAAGGTACTGATTGATTCGAACATGTCGTACCCCCATCTACTGAGCTATTCTGTGGCATGGGACCAGATCTAATGGGTCAAAAGTGAGATCATCAGAACTGACTCACGCCCGTCCGATTCCCATAGTGCATAGAAAACTAAAGCATGTAATGAGCTAACTGGCTTATTGCTGAGCGGTTTCATATTTTCGTAATGGCCTAATTTACTAACAATGTAGCTAGAATTCAAACGACATTTAGAAATACCGTTAGCTGACATTTAAATGTGTAGATTTGACAGATTCTGTAACGTTTAGAAGTTGCCTGTCAAAAATGAGGTCAACAAATATCGTGTATATCTGATATTGTAGATTGTTGCCCAAGTCAAATAGATTTGGAGGTGTGGTACATGGGAATTCTAGGCTTAAATATACTGACGTACAGAAGAGGTTATAGATGGACGACGGTGAAGGGTAATTTAGTTTGACTAGTTTTAGAGTTAGTTTATGTTCCAAAACAGAAAGTTGAGACTGCTTCTTCTTCGAGCGCTCCTCATCGACCACTTGTTAACCACTCTGTGTGATTTATATGTGACCCGAGCCAAAAAGTGATTGTACGTTGTGCCAGTTATGCGCCTACAAGCAGGGCAGAACATCCGATTTCTGCGAGGCTTTTTTATTTACTAGGGTAGCTTCCCTAGGTCCTGCATCAGTCACCTCTTACGACATGTCTTGCAGGTCGCAGTGGTACAGTTCTTTGCTCCCTTTGCGAGCCCCCGCACCACACGGGCGGAAAGTTGAGACAGAACCTTTGCTTGAATTAAACTGAGATTGATTGAGTGATAGGACAATCATCATCATTGCACTTTAGTGAGTATCCATGTCTGCTCCGATCTCTTTCTTATACAGGAAGATCTCAGTAGCAGCGTACGAACTCCGTAGCACCGGCGAGAGTCCCGATATAATTTAGAAGATGGTGAAATATATTCTACAGGAATTTTATTGTGTAATCTTTCTAATAAATTAGGCCCAGGCAGTGGTTTCAAAATTATCATCTTCAAAATTATCATCTTCAAAATTATCATCTTCAAAATTATCATCTTCAAAATTATCATCTTCAAAATTATCATCTTCAAAATTATCATCTTCAAAATTATCATCTTCAAAATTATCTTCAAAATTATCATCTTCAAAATTATCATCTTCAAAATTATCATCTTCAAAATTATCATCTTCAAAATTACATTGGGACCTTCTTCGGTGCTGCGCAGTTCCGTGAACTTTCGTTGAGACTTTCCTTTGTAAGAAAGAGATCGGAGCAAACATGATTATTCACTGAAGTGCAATGATGATGGTCCTATTAATCAATCAATCAATAAACCAGAACAGCTGGTCCCACAGTTCAATGTCCTGCTGGTAAATAGTGATTCTATGCAGATTTATCCTGACCTAGAGAGTTAGTTAAATACAGGGTGTTCAAGATAGAAGCAGCCTCGTCAAGGCAACCAGTCTTGCATATGTGTATGAAAATAAATAGTTCAATTATGATGTATAGGTCAAGTGAGCGAGTACTCTTGTGATAGTGTGTAATTATGTTGCGGGAAGGGGCGATGACCATATGTGACGAAGAACGATCTAGTCTGAACCGGTTTAAATAGTAAATAGATAAAACGTACAATGCGTACCTGGCAACTTTTGATTTTTCAATGGGGCTACTTTTATATTGAACATCCTGTAGTACCACACCAATCATGCCTTTTCGGGAATATCCAGAGATCTAGTTGTTTTATATCAACGCCAGAAAGCATGCAATATGTCTTGGATGTAGTGTACACTTTCTTTCTTCTTTTTCTTTTCTCGATTCATGGTGCACCTTTCAGCGTTCGGTACATTCGAAGACTTATGACAAGTGCCGTCGAGTGAGCCTCGTATATGATGTAGCGTACATATTGTGATATTTCTGAGATCCATCGTTTGTGTGGGCGGCCTTGGTCTTGAAAATATTGTATCTGAATAGTAGTGTTCGTTGTGATGTTCTGTTGGGTGGTAATCATGCTACATGTCCAAAATACTTCAATTTTCTTATTCTTATTTGTAGCATTATCCAGTTTTCTTTGATTTTGAGTTCGTTTTGGATAGATCTATTTGTTCTCTTCTCTGTCCACGGTATACGGATGAGTTTTCAGAAACATTTATATTTAAACGCATTTAAATGTTTTCCACTGCCTATTTTATATATATATATATATATATATATATATATATATATATATATATATATATATATATATATATATATATATACATAATTCCGTGTTTGAAGTGTTACAGAAGTGTCAGTGTGTAAACCTTGACACATCAGACTTTACTCACCAATAATGTACTTTTAATTTACTGCTAGAAAACAGTGGCACAGAACCTTGCTTGAATTACATTGAGAACAAAGAATTAAGTGGTTTGTCCACAGTGTACGCTTTATACTCTTCAGTATACAGCGTCTTCTACAACAGAACATCTGGAAAAAAGGCTAGAGTAAGACCATGAAAAGATGTTTAGATGACATAGCAGAATCCTGTCAAATAGCAAAAATAACAATCACCCAAGCCACCAGAATAGCGCAATACAAAAACAGAAAACCACAACACTGTGCAACAACCCGGTAGCAGTGTGACGACAAAAGAAGTAGAAAAAGAATAAAACAATCTCCTTGCGTAAGAAAAACAAATGTGGTACGTAACTAAGCCATTTTGATTTCATAGAAAATGTTTAAAAAGAAATTGTGCTGTGAATTGTCAAAGCAACATCAGCTTGCAAAATTCTAAATAAAATATGGAACTGAAAGTTTATAGTATTAAAATTAGATTAGAAATTATCAATTCAAATGTTGTATCAATCCTAACATATGCCAGCAGAGTTGGAAAATGACTAAAGATATAGAAAGCAAGTTGAATGCATTTAAAAAAAGATGTCTGCGAAATATCAGGAACATAAAATAGGACGAATTCAGAAGTGATGAAATCAGAGAAATGTTTGGCCAGCCACTAGTAACAACTGTTATAAGAGGGAGAAGATGGAGATATGTTGGGCATGCCTTGAGAAAACCTGATCAACGAATGCCAAAGCAGGCAATGAAGTGGGATGCAAAATGCTCAAGATAGAGAGGACACACTAAGGAGGCCTTGAAACAAACTTTGCTGAGAGAGGCAAGAAATTCCTTGGAGATTGAGCGTGTTGCCCAGGATAGAGCGGTATGGAGAAGTTGCTTGCAGGCCCTATGTAACGTACAACGGTACGAGAGAAATTATTATTATTATAATAATAACTAAGCTAAAGGTATTTTGCAAAGCCCACCTAATCACTAAACTATTTTATCAGTTATCTTATATCTAATGAACCATACGTTTAATTTTCAGTTTGTAGGTTTTTATATTGTAATTTTTCAATATATATTCTATGTTATATGATACTAAAGAATGTGATGACTAATATAGTTAATATATTGTGTGATTCATTGAGTATGTCGCGAAAGATCGCCGCGAGGGATCCGATACACTCTCTGTATATTGTCAGATCGATGAATTTTGCCTTATTTTTAGCCTATCTTTTAATATCTAATTTTCATTTTGCCCGCCAGCACAAGCCTCTCCCTGCCAAATAATTTTTAGTAGCGTGTCATATCTGTTTGATTGATTGATTTGATTGATTGATAGGACCATCAGCATTGAACTTCAGTGAGTAACCATGTGTGCTCCGATCTCTTTCTTACACAAGATCAAATCCGCTGCAGTGCACGAACTCCGTAGCACCGACGAGGGTTCCCGATGTCATTTTGAAGATGGTGAAGATATGTTGTAGGAATTTTATTTTGAATATTTTCTAATTAATTTTGCCTAGGCAGCGACTTTCCAGCCTGATCTTCTCGATTTTTGAACTGCCAAGGGTTCTTTAACGTGCTCAACATGAATATGGGACCTACGTTTTATTGTCCGTCTACGATATGACTATGAACTCGATCTCAGCTACACTAAGAACAGGAGTCTCTGGAAAATATTCCGATAGCTTCAGAAGGTAGCGAACAGAGTACCTTTGCAACGAGAGTTGAGTATCTAACCTCTACGCTATTGCGACCCCTATTTTTTATCACTTAACATTTGGTATAACGACGAAGGATTTATTTCATTGCATATGGTGTCATCATTTGGCTCGGAAATTTTTCACGAAAATATCCCTCCACACGCCGAGAGTATTGCACACAGCACGAACTCCGTAGCTCCAACAACAATCTTAAGGGATATTCGAGACAAAATCCACTTACGAACAGAACGACGCGGTCTGTATTGGAACTCACGACGTTTAGAACGCAAGGCAAATGCTTAACCACTTCGCTAAAGAGAAACCATCCTCCCACCTCCGATTTAATTCTAAATAATTTATTCTAAATGATTAATGATTTTAAATGATCTAAATTATTCTAAATGATTAATGATTTTAATGATCTAAATTATTCTAAATGATTAATGATTTTAAATGATCTAAATTATTCTAAATGATTAATGATTTTAAATGATCTAAATTATTCTAAATGATTAATGATTTTAATGATCTAAATTATTCTAAATGATTAATGATTTTAAATGATCTTAATTATTCTAAATGATTAATGATTTTAAATGATCTAAATTATTCTAAATGATTAATGATTTTAATGATCTAAATTATTCTAAATGATTAATGATTTTAATGATCTAAATTATTCTAAATGATTAATGATTTTAAATGATCTAAATTATTCTAAATGATTAATGATTTTAAATGATCTAAATTATTCTAAATGATTAATGATTTTAATGATCTAAATTATTCTAAATGATTAATGATTTTAAATGATCTAAATTATTCTAAATGATTAATGATTTTAAATGATCTAAATTATTCTAAATGATTAATGATTTTAAATGATCTAAAATTCTAAATGATTCCCCATATGTTCCATCAGTACTAGGCATACATTGCTTATAACCTGCCGAGATTGTTGAACAAATCTCGAACTCCGTAGCTCCAGGAACAATGATCAGGATATCCAGAATATATTTTACATGTGACTCGGTCCGGATTCGAACTTGCAACCTTTAGAACACCAGACGAACGTCTTAACCATTTCATCCTAGAGATCCTTAAAATACTTTTATAAAATAGTCATAAAGAACATAGCATAAAAAATGTGAAAATAACTTTCACACAGAAACACAATTTGAATTGTTGATACGTAGGAGGCTTGGTATGTCAAGGCTGGATTATATCATCTTGGAATCATGCAGTTTTCCTTCAAACGAGAGCTTGACATTCCTTGTTCAACATCAGTGCAGAGAAATGGATAACATGTATTATTTAATTACAGCATCAGAGGTTACAATTTAGAACATGTCCTAATTTTTCTTGTGTTTGCGATTAGTTTAAATCATGGGTTCCCAAACATTTCCGGGCCACCGCCCACTTTGCAAGACATAAATTGTGTACCCCCTCCCCCTCATAACAGTTTTCCGCGTCCAAGCCGTTGGATATTTTCGACGTAAATAGCAACTAATGATACATTACTGCTTATGTTGTTAAAGTATTGAAAAAGTAGTGATCAATATGTGCTTCATCTTGAATACAGTTATTCAATCACAAAATCACGACAATAATTTACTTTTAAATATATATTATTAATTTTTTTCTATAAGAGTCACCGACCCTAGATCGCATGAACGCCCTCAAATGTTTCTGAACCCACAACGCCCCCTCTAGAAGGCTTCAGCGCCCACTGGAGGGTGTTACCATCCACTTTGAGAACCTGTGGTTTAAATGGATGATCAACACAGTACGATATGTTGGCCAGCTAGCATTAACATATACGTTACCAGACATGAGTACATGCATACACATATATAAAGCATATACACATACACACACACACACATATCTAAAGTATATGTACATACACATACACACACATACATGATCAACTAAAGTATACACTTATCGTAGTTCGCTGTATGTTCACACAGACTGCCGACACATGCAAACAGAAACAACCACAACATTTGCAAACATACACATAAACTCACACAAACGTGTCTTACACACACATTTGTCACACACAACCTTGACATATATAAACACACAACCTTGACAGATATAAACACACAACCTTGACAGATATAAACACACAACCTTAACAGATATAAACACACAACCTTGACAGATATAAACACACAACCTTGACAGATATAAACACACAACCTTGACAGATATAAACACACAACCTTGACAGATATAAACACACAACCTTGACAGATATAAACACACAACCTTGACAGATATAAACACACAACCTTGACAGATATAAACACACAACCTTGACAGATATAAACACACAACCTTGACATATATAAACACACAACCTTGACAGATATAAACACACAACCTTGACAGATATAAACACACAACCTTGACAGATATAAACACACAACCTTGACAGATATAAACACACAACCTTGACATATATAAACACACAACCTTGACAGATATAAACACACAACCTTGACAGATATAAACAAACCTTGACAGATATAAACACACAACCTTGACAGATATAAACACACAACCTTGACAGATATAAACACACAACCTTGACAGATATAAACACACAACCTTGACAGATATAAACACACAACCTTGACAGATATAAACACACAACCTTGACAGATATAAACACACAACCTTGACAGATATAAACACACAACCTTGACAGATATAAACACACAACCTTGACAGATATAAACACACAACCTTGACAGATATAAACACACAACCTTGACATATATAAACACACAACCTTGACATATATAAACACACAACCTTGACAGATATAAACACACAACCTTGACAGATATAAACACACAACCTTGACAGATATAAACACACAACATTGACAGATATAAACACACAACCTTGACAGATATAAACACACAACCTTGACAGATATAAACACACAACCTTGACAGATATAAACACACAACCTTGACAGATATAAACACACAACCTTGACAGATATAAACACACAACCTTGACAGATATAAACACACAACCTTGACAGATATAAACACACAACCTTGACAGATATAAACACACAACCTTGACAGATATAAACACACAACCTTGACAGATATAAACACACAACCTTGACAGATATAAACACACAACCTTGACAGATATAAACACACAACCTTGACAGATATAAACACACAACCTTGACAGATATAAACACACAACCTTGACAGATATAAACACACAACCTTGACAGATATAAACACACAACCTTGACAGATATAAACACACAACCTTGACAGATATAAACACACAACCTTGACAGATATAAACACACAACCTTGACAGATATAAACACACAACCTTGGCATATATAAACACAACCTTAAAATATACAAACATTCACAAACAAAACCTTAGCATATACACACACACACACACACACTCACAAACACAGCCGTAATATATACACACACTCACACATACAAAACCGTATTAAATACAAGCATTCCCATAACTGTATCATGTACAAACACTCACACACACAACCATAGTCTGTACACACACACACCATTAACCAAATTCTACACAAACTATTCACAACCGTACCATTTACACTCAGAGCTCAACAAATCTAACATATTGGCATATACACAACAAATCGTCCTGAGCTGCTTGTGTGGAATTCGCTCAGCTATCATATGCATGTCTCATAAATAACATAACGCTCAACAGGTGCACGTGTACTGACACTGAACTATTACAAGAACAACACCAAGATATTTATTTTTATTACTAGGTCATGCACATGCAGCACAACAATGTTTTTGACACCATTCCAGTAATTATTATGAAGGTTATGTCAAACTACAGCGTAACTGTCTAATTTAAACATTAATAAACAAGAACAGTAAAAAGTGCAACACAAACCAGTTTTATGCTCTGCACTTTTATCATTACAATAAAATGTACAGCAAATATATTTGCATCTATTCGCTAACTTGTAGAACAGACGTTAATTTGATTATCGTTTTATTTCTCTCGTACACATTTACGTTACATAGGGTATGCAATCAATTTCTCCTTAACACTCTATCCTAGACAACTCGTTCATCTCTTTTATGGAATTGAGTCCAATATTTCTCGTATATCTCAGTAAAGTTCGTTTCAGGGTTTCCCTAACCCTTTCGCTGCTACACACTTCCCGAAGGCTGGGCTAAAATAAGCTACTCTTTGTTTCTAGGTCACAAACGTGAATGTACGCCTATAGCAGTGACAGTAGCAATGTATAACGTGTTAACACGTCTTTAGCCCACAGAGGAGAGATAATAACAGACGTCGTAATGCGTCTTTAGAAGTGAATGGGTAAAACGTATATATACGTCCTTAGCAGCTAAAGGATTAGGGGTACATGCTTTCTTGAGCCAAGTGTATCCCACTTCAATGCGTGTTTTGTGATTGTTTGATCATTTATTTTCAGAGTATGCCCAACATATCTTCATCTCTTAAATAGCAAAAAAAAATAATAGTTGATTCTTCTGCTTCTTATTTTGTCGTCACACTGTTACCGGGTTGTCGTCCAGTGTCACGGTTTTCTGTTTTTGTCTTGCACTGCTCTAGTGGCTTGGGTAATAGTTGTTGTTGCGTTTCGACAGAATTCTGCTATAATAATAATAATAATAATTCCTCTCGTACCGTTATACGTTACATAGGGCCTGCAAGTAACTTCTCCATACCGCTCTATCCTGGGCAACTCGTTCAATCTTATCCATGCAACTGAGGCCGATACCTGTTGCCTCTCCCAGCAAAGTTCGTTTCAGGATCTACTTAGGTTGACCTCTCTTTCTTGAACCCTTTGCATCCCACTTCAATGCCTGCTTTGATATTCGTTGATCATTTCTCCTCAAGGTGTGTCCAACATATCTCCATCTTCTCTTTCTTATAACAGTTGTCACTAGTGGTTGACCAGACATATCTCTGATTTCATCACTTCTCCTGAATTCATTCCATTTTATATTCATTATTTTTCGCAGACATCTATTTTCAAATGCATTCAATTTGCTTTCTATATCTTTAGTCATTTTCCTACTCTCGCTGGCATATGTTAGGATTGATACAACATTTGAATTGACAATTCGTAATTTAGTTTTAATACTATATAACTTGCAGTTCCATATTTTATTTAGACTTTTAAAAGCTGATGTTGCTTTGCCAATTCGTATCATAATTTCTTTTAACATTTCCTGTGCAATCAAAATTGCTACCTACATAGGCGAACTGCTCTGTTATTTTTATCATTTTAGATTCCAGGGTGATATCTGCGTTACTTGCCATATGTGTCTTCATTATATTTGTTTTTCATAGCTTATCTGCAGTCCAACTTTTGATGCTATAGATGACAAGTTGTCTGTTTTCTTTGCATATCTTGGTTGTTTCTACTTAACAAGGCAATATCATCTGCAAAATCCAAATCTTCTATTTGACTCATTTTCTATCCTTTCTGCTGCTATGCCCTCTATCAAATTTTTTATCGTGGTCTTCCTCTAGACTTCTTTCCTGATGTTCTGTTGTAGAGACTTTGTATACCGTGGAGTTTTGTTGCATTCTTATTATGTGGCCGAACCACTTCATGAATGAAGTGCTTGATGAAGACAGTGGGAGTCACCAGGAAAGATAGACTACGAAATGAGGACATCAGAAGCAGAGTGGGCAGAACTTCATGGACCGAATACATCGAAAAACAACAAATGCAGTGGTTTGGACATTTAATGAAAATGAAATACAAATAACCACCAATAACAGCATACAATAAAAAGGGAAAGATGGATAGACAATATCAAGACCACACTATATAAACACCGATACAACACAACAAAAGCGAACCATCTAGCCCTAGAACGCAAATTAAAACCAATCCCTACGCTTAACGGCGAGAGTGGACAGCCAACTACATCTTCCACCTGGGAATAGACAATAGATAGACCACTTTATTCTGTTTCTCAATGTAATTCAAGCAAGGTTATGTCCCAACTTTCTTTCTTATGCTGATGTTGGTGACATATATGTGTTTTAATAATAATTGCTACTATATTGGTTTACTAGACATTTCTCTGTTTATAACCAGAATATTGTTTAGATCTAAATAAATGAAAACTTAAGGGCACAAGATGTCATAAGAAATGATTGACAAATTGATTGATTGATAGAACCATCATCTTTTTTCTTCAGTTACAATTATATGTGCATCAATCTCTTTCTTACACATAAATATTTCAGTTGCAGTGCACATACTCCTCAGCACCGACAAAGGTCCGGATGTATTTTTTGAGAATGATAAAACTATCATTCCAAACTATTTTTATCAATTTTACAATGCCAAGGCACAGCCAACTTTAGATAACTACTCCAGACAACTGACCAGGGAATCCATGACCTAAATCAGAGCGGGTAGCTGGAATATATATATATATATAATGTATATATGTTTGGTAGAACACTGCAAGCTTTTTTGAAATTTTACTCAATTCTACGAGTCTATGGTTATTTATTGGGGAAAAATATTCATATTATTGATATTCCCTATTGTTAAACTGAACTTGTTGGATAATATAACTTCGATTTAACATTTTGTGTTGATTTTAAAATGAATTCGCCTATATACAACAATACTGGAATGCGAGGTCACGTGGTGTAGTTATGGTCTGATTTCCCATAATTCTTATCTGAGTTCGAAGGCCCATAAGTTTATAGTTGACTCAGGCCAAGGGCTCTTTTATTTGTTCAACGTGAGCATAGGACGTATGTTTTACCGTCTGTCTTCGATAAGAACACAACATAAATCTCACCTACATTGAAGTGAGGGATCACTGGAAAAATCGCCGGATCGTTCCACGCGGGAATTGAACAGATTATTTTTGAAATGAGAAACTAACACCTTACTTGAACGCCGAATAGACCACCAACAACATGTGACAATTATGCGACAATTATGAGACAATTATGCCATTTCTATCTTACCTTTTTTCTTTTCTTTTCTCCAATCCTGTTTGCCTCACCACGTCAGGTCAAGAAATTTCTAAAACGGTCCCTTGTGTGCGCTTTGTAGATAGTGTCTTTCGTCGCCTCCGTTATCTTGCCATATGTGTTTCATTTGAATGTCTATCTTATTGCATTTTTAGGATATTTTTATTGCTCATTTCTCTATTTAATCTTCAACTATGTAGATTATTATTCTGTTATCCAAGTCTGTGTTAGCTATTACATCTGGTAATGTGATACGTAGAATGTCAGGGATACACCTGGCAGTAGTAAAAATCTGAAATTTAAATGTGGCATTCTTGAGCAAATGCCATGTCAAAGAGTATGAGTTATTTTATACCTGCGTTTAAGAGCTGTTTCTCAGTTTCCATTAGTAAAGCTGCCAGCTATTTCACTTCACAAAGAGATTTGGGAAACGGATTTTGGTTTATTATCTAGTTTATTTTACTAGGATTGAAGGCAAACCACTGATCAGATATAAGAATGTGAAGGCAAACCACTGATCAGATATAAGAATGTGAAGGCAAACCACTGATCAGATATAAGAATGTGAAGGCAAACCACTGATCAGATATAAGAATGTGAAGGCAAACCACTGATCAGATATAAGAATGTGAAGGCAAACCACTGATCAGATATAAGAATGTGAAGGCAAACCACTGATCAGATATAAGAATGTGAAGGCAAACCACTGATCAGATATAAGAATGTGAAGGCAAACCACTGATCAGATATAAGAATGTGAAGGCAAACCACTGATCAGATATAAGAATGTGAAGGCAAACCACTGATCAGATATAAGAATGTGAAGGCAAACCACTGATCAGATATAAGAATGTGAAGGCAAACCACTGATCAGATATAAGAATGTGAAGGCAAACCACTGATCAGATATAAGAATGTGAAGGCAAACCACTGATCAGATATAAGAATGTGAAGGCAAACCACTGATCAGATATAAGAATGTGAAGGCAAACCACTGATCAGATATAAGAATGTGAAGGCAAACCACTGATCAGATATAAGAATGTGAAGGCAAACCACTGATCAGATATAAGAATGTGAAGGCAAACCACTGATCAGATATAAGAATGTGAAGGCAAACCACTGATCAGATATAAGAATGTGAAGGCAAACCACTGATCAGATATAAGAATGTGAAGGCAAACCACTGATCAGATATAAGAATGTGAAGGCAAACCACTGATCAGATATAAGAATGTGAAGGCAAACCACTGATCAGATATAAGAATGTGAAGGCAAACCACTGATCAGATATAAGAATGTGAAGGCAAACCACTGATCAGATATAAGAATGTGAAGGCAAACCACTGATCAGATATAAGAATGTGAAGGCAAACCACTGATCAGATATAAGAATGTGAAGGCAAACCACTGATCAGATATAAGAATGTGAAGGCAAACCACTGATCAGATATAAGAATGTGAAGGCAAACCACTGATCAGATATAAGAATGTGAAGGCAAACCACTGATCAGATATAAGAATGTGAAGGCAAACCACTGATCAGATATAAGAATGTGAAGGCAAACCACTGATCAGATATAAGAATGTGAAGGCAAACCACTGATCAGATATAAGAATGTGAAGGCAAACCACTGATCAGATATAAGAATGTGAAGGCAAACCACTGATCAGATATAAGAATGTGAAGGCAAACCACTGATCAGATATAAGAATGTGAAGGCAAACCACTGATCAGATATAAGAATGTGAAGGCAAACCACTGATCAGATATAAGAATGTGAAGGCAAACCACTGATCAGATATAAGAATGTGAAGGCAAACCACTGATCAGATATAAGAATGTGAAGGCAAACCACTGATCAGATATAAGAATGTGAAGGCAAACCACTGATCAGATATAAGAATGTGAAGGCAAACCACTGATCAGATATAAGAATGTGAAGGCAAACCACTGATCAGATATAAGAATGTGAAGGCAAACCACTGATCAGATATAAGAATGTGAAGGCAAACCACTGATCAGATATAAGAATGTGAAGGCAAACCACTGATCAGATATAAGAATGTGAAGGCAAACCACTGATCAGATATAAGAATGTGAAGGCAAACCACTGATCAGATATAAGAATGTGAAGGCAAACCACTGATCAGATATAAGAATGTGAAGGCAAACCACTGATCAGATATAAGAATGTGAAGGCAAACCACTGATCAGATATAAGAATGTGAAGGCAAACCACTGATCAGATATAAGAATGTGAAGGCAAACCACTGATCAGATATAAGAATGTGAAGGCAAACCACTGATCAGATATAAGAATGTGAAGGCAAACCACTGATCAGATATAAGAATATCTGTAAGGCCTGGGTGAAGAACTTCTTCATCGGTACTAACATATAGGAAAAACTAGTTGGTGACTGAGTTATGTGAAGAACAACATTATTCAAAGGTGCATAATATTGCGAAGACTTGTGGATGAGCTGAAAGGCAAGAATGACAAGCTCAAACTGAGAAGTTGTCACAGTAAAACACTTGTCAATTGACCGTCTCCAAAGAAGAAAAATGACATGTATATTTTATCTAACATTTGGAATACTAGTTTGTTCCATTGAAGAAATACCAGATGAATATAGAATAATTTTTCTATTTCTCGTTGTTCGTATTTTTCTTTTTGTTGTTGGTTAGTCACATAATTTTAATTTAAGGGTGGTTCTGGATTTATTGTCTAACTGTATCCGCGATGTGACATGATCTGTTTTAATCTTATCGTTTGTTATGTACCTTTGCTTAATAAAAACCTTTTTGTCGAAACAGCGCTGTATCTGTCTTTGTACTTTGTAAAACAACATTACTTCGCTTTTAATTTTTCGACTTAAAAAAAATAAGGAAAAGCATATATTTACTTTTGAATATAAGTTGCACAGAACAGTCATCCTGGTATACCCTGGACATCCTGGTCATCCTGGTATACCCTGGACAGAGAAGATAACAAATATATATTAATCCGGAAGGAACTCAAAACTCACAGAAAACTGGCTGAGGCTATAAATAATAATTGAGGTATTTTTGAAAAATCAAAATACATAAATGATTGTAGAAGATCATTATGAAAGGAGACATCCTGGCAAAGAGGGGAAGAGGAAGACCACGGAGACGATGGATTCAGGTTGTGACGGATAATTTGAGCACGACGGCAGTACAAGCGGGACATCTGGTTTATGAGAAAGAGAAATTCATAAGGATTGTTAGGGTGGCAAAGTTCTATCAGTACAAGCTATTAAATAATGGATGATGTCGAGTTTGTTACTTTGATTATTGTTCAATTATTACTGTCGGATAGTTCAATTTGTGTATTTTTTTTCAATAACTTAGTGCCATAATCGGTATGGGACTTTGAGTACAATGACACGATTGAGACTTTTATAAATATACGTATACACATATGAACTTTTTCGTCTTTACAGATGGTCGATTGGTAAATGTTTTACTGTGACAACTTCTAAGTTTGCACTTGTTACTCTTACCTTTCAGCTCATCCATAAGTCTTTTTTTCAAAAGATTTTGCACTTTTGTGTAATATTGTTTTCAGCATAACTCGATCATCAACTAGTCTTTCCCATTTGCTGGAATCGATAGAAAAGTTCTTCATTGAGGCCTTGCAGACATCATTAAATCTGAGCAGTGGTCTGCCTTAGTGCTTCTTCCCCTGCAAAAGTTCACAAAACAACACTTGATGTGGTATGCAGCTATTGTTCATTTTAGGATCATCTTCATCGTACATCGGACATGTTCATAATTGCTCCGAGTGCCTAATCTAGGTGCCTAATGTACACTCCTGCTCCACCATTCATGGTTGCCTTCCTTGCCGATCCATCTGTGTAAATTCTTATCCAGCTGTTTTCTGGAAAGATGTAATGGAGATGTTCCATTGTAGTCCCTTTCTTCACTAGATTAGGCTCAGCATCTTTGCTTAACAATTTAGGGATGGAGGTACTAGTTCAACATGAGTGTTATTACCTTCGGAATAACTGCCTGTTTCACTGCGGAATTAGATCCTGGACAAACGAATCCACGAAACAAGTGCATTAACCACTGTGTCAGCCCTACTCTCACGTTAATATATACACGTTAATTTATCTAAGTAATGCATGTTATGCCCACCGACTGCTTTTCTAGCCATATCTTTTATTGATCTGTAAATATTTACACTGTGCATATATAACAGATCAGAAGATAATATATGTCTTTGATCTCATTCTCTATTTCATCTGCTGTCAAATTTTATCTGTTTCTTGACTCATATTGTTGATGTTTAACTCATTTATTTTAAACAATGAAGAAATGTGTACTTAGTTTTAGTGAGCGCGATCAGGACCCAAGAGTACCTGGTTCAAACACCGCAGCGGGCAGTTTGGAAGCAACTTTGTTCTCATGAATTTTTACGAACGGTAAAAATAGAATTCACTTTTCAGAAAACAATGGCAAACTACTTAGCGTAAATGTAGTGTACAGAAAACCAACGACTCGTTTACTGTGGTTAAGACGACGTCCTGTAAAGAATATGCCATGATTTTCATATTTTACAATGAAGAAATAAAAGAGCTTAGTTTGTTTGTTTACCTTGGAAGTCAAGTTTCAGCATATGAAGATTTCAACTTGGATGTAGTTGCAAGAATAAACAAAATCAAGCATTTGCTATACAAAAAAAAAAAAAAAAGAAATAAAAAAAATATGAATATAGAAAAAAACCATTTGTTTTTCTTTGCGTTCGTTCTTTACGACCAATTTTAATCACTCTTTGTGATATGTTTGATCTTTGCCAAGAACGTGTATACGTTGCACATTGGTTTGGTAGGCCCCTAAACGCATAGATTCTACACGTTTAGGATACATGCATCCGATTTCAGCCAAACCTCCTTGGTCGCCTCTTACGACATGTGTGGCACGTAATAGTGATTCTATTCTTTACACCCCAAATTTGGGCCCCGGTAACCACTCGGCATACATCTGTTTTGAAAACCAAATTCAGAATATAATATCAAAGTAACATGCTCGAAATATTATTTGTATAAAATATATTTCTTCTCTCTGTTCTCTAATCCTGCTTTGCCTTACAGCGTTTGTGTAGCGTGGCCTAGGGGTTAGCAGACTCGGTCTATTAACCCCGACGTTCTGAGTTCGAATCACGCTGCGGACAGTTTGCTTGCAAATTGTTTCCGTTGATTTTAACAAAGGACGATGGCGATACCCGTTCAGAAAGCAATGGCAAACTACTGAACGTATAAGTGGTGCCTAGAAAATCAACGACTCGTTTACTACGTCCTTAGGCTATGCCACGATTTTCATTTCTTACAGCGTCACGATAAGAAGAGATTTATAGAACGGTACGTGTGTGCGCTTAACAAAGTTTTTTTTTCGCCCTTTGCTTTGTGAGTCGAAGGTTGTAGGTTCGAATCTGAACCTCGCCGTTCTGTTCACGAGTGCAGTTTTTCCCGAGACCCTATGATTGTTGCTGGAGCTACGGAGTTCGTGCTTTGTGCAATATTCTCGACAGATGGCGGGCCATTTCTGCGGAGAGGGACCAAGCCATATGGGGTAAAACCAGGTGCAATGAAGTCAATCCTTCGGCTTTAAAACCCTTTAAACCCACAACAACATTCTATGTTATATTTTCAATTAATGAGTTAAAATGGAACCAAAAAAAACCACTAAGTTAAATAATATATGTTCTACCTTGTTCTTGCCTCCGGTGCTTTCCCTTGGGGTTCTTTTAAAAAAAGACTTCTTATTCTCTTCTTGCATTTCTGTACTTTCTTATTCTCTTCTTGCATTTCTGTACTTTCTTATTCTCTTCTTGCATTTCTGTACTTTCTTATTCTCTTCTTGCATTTCTGTACTTTCTTTCTTTCTTTTCTCCAATCCTGTTTTGCCTCCCAGCGTCAGGTCAAGAAGAGATTGGGGTCACAGGTACATGGGACAGCATCGCGCCAGGATTAGTGAGCTGGCACTAATCAAGACCCCGCCCCACATCCTCGTGGTGATCCTGGAAACAGACAGTGGTTCTGGTCTGGCTAAGCGGGCAGGGATCGAGGGAGAGCTACTCTGGTATAAGTAGTGTTGCAGACGTAGTCATGTTCGATGAGATCCGCTCGCAACGCAGACAAGCGGAATCCCAGAGTGATTATTAATGCACGTCTCTCCCGGCCGAAGCAAAAAGATGTACGGATAAACATGAATGGATGAGGGGTGCATCAAAGGAAGTGACGTGGGCCCGCGTGGAGCAAAACATGGACTCGAGACGAGTTGCACGTGGGACCACATAGGGCAAAATTTGAAGCTCTGAGGAGGGAGCGAGAGTTGTTCCCTGTGTCAAGACAAGCTAGAGGCATTGTGAAGGTTGGCACGGTGATAAAAATACAACAGAAACGTAAGAAACAGCAGTCGTCTGTGAAGGTATCCCAACTCCCACGCAGTAAAGGGTCGCAAGCAAATTTCCAGCTGTGGGGCAAGAATCAATAAGAACGATGTGTAACGAATCAAAAGTATCGGCAAGTGTCTCTGAAAACGTTGTAACGTATTGTGTCCACACACTGGAAGATTGCGGCAAAATCCGTATCAAAGACTTAGCGCAGATACATTTGCTGGGTAAGGTAAACAAAGCGTAAATTCTAAAGTTTCGTTTTTGTGCCTAACGAAACTGCCCTCCCTGGGACAACCGGGCAAGGTACTGTTACATTGACAACTAACATCCCCGGAAGAACTGAGGTGAGTGATGCTTAACAAGACTGTCTCTCCTGGTACAACCGGGCAAGCTACTGTTGTATTAACAACTAGCATCCCCGGAAGACCTGAGGTGGGTGATGATGGTAAGCGCAAAATTTCAGTTGCGTTGCTAGCGCCAATTGAAACGCCCCTCAAATATATGTGCACAGCCACAGTTCAGTGTTTACTGGGCAGGAAAATGCAGAGTAAACCCTTGCAAATTGCCAAGTGCCGACACACGCCCCGAAACGGATGAGCACACTCCTACCCAGGAACAAACTCACAGTGGATAGAAAAGTAAGGTCAATAATGCAAAGGCTTGACTGGTACAAACCCAAACATTGGCTAAACGCAATATTTTTCGGACGCCGATCATCCTACACAGATGACGTCCAACACCATAGCTCAGATCACATAAAGGCTAAGCATACCGCCAACATATGATCGTTTGTTTGACAAAGCACATACGTCTCCAATGACTAAGAATGTTCATAATCCGGAAGGATCTTATATAGTCAGAAAGAGCGCATATTGTAGACATACTCTTTGGCGAAGATCAAAAGCCCAAATATACGGCGAAAATGATCGTAAAAGAGCAATGAATACAAGAAAGGTGATAATTTTTGTGACTAGCCTTAGAAGGACTGAGATCGCTCGGGTCTTTACCAGAGCGACCTCACCCAGTCAGCGCAAAGTAAGGTATGCTCTTTGGCGTAGATCAAGGCCCAAATTTACGGCGCAAAAAAATAATTAAAGAGTGCTTACCTTACGATGCGTACGGAACGACCTCACCAAAGGCAGGAAAACCGATAGAGAAGTCATCCGTTCTGCCTTCACTAACTAACTCTGTCCGAGAAAGAGTTACAAGGAAAACAGGTCTCCTGCAACGATCTCCCTTGAAGGATCTAATCTTCAACTACCTCTGAAGTCGGTGAGGCTGTCCATATGGTTGAGGAATGCCTGTAAAAGGGTAATATAGGTCCACGCAAAATCAGTTTCAAGCGCAATACCAGGCGTCATGACTTTCCGCCTAAATTAACAGCGGGCGTACGAGAGAAGAGATTTCTAAAACGGACCTTTGTGTGCGCTTCGTAGATAGTGTCTTTTGTAACCTCTGTTATCTCTGAGGTCCATCTTTTACGTGGCCGGCCTTCTGGTTTGTTTCCATTGTATCGGAGCAGCATTGCTCTTTGAGGTGCAATGTCTCTTGGTAATCTGCTTACGTGGTCGAACCATTTAATTTGTTGTTTCTTGATGAAGTCTAGTACTGATGTTGTACCCACTTTTTCCTGATGTCTTCATTTCTCAACCGGTCTCTTCTTGTTACCCCCATCATTCTGCGTAGACACTTCATCTCTGTCGTGACCTAGTTTTCTTCTATTATTTGATGTCATCGTCCAGGTTTGGCACTTGTAGCATAATGTGAGGAGAAAGATTGTGTTGAGCGTTGCTCTTTTTGTGTTCATGGTGACACGTTTGCATTTTAAAATTGTCCCCATCTGTCCTATCATTTGATTTGCTGTATTGCATCTGTGTTGAATTTCATTAGTTATTCTTCCATTTGCTGAAAAATGCTCCCTTGTATGTGAAGTCTTTGTTTCTGTACTATGCCTTAATATTTCTTCTGATGGTGTTTTGTTGCAAGTGTTCCTTGATTTCACAAGAAATACTACATATATACATAAACTACATAGTACTACTATTCATATAGTAATACTACATAGTTCTACATACATAGTACTACATGACATAGTACTACTACATAGATACTACAACTATACAGTACTACTACATACAATACTACTACATACACGCTAGAACACCACTCTATATCGACCTCAGTTAACTCGCCAACCCTTTTAAGTCGACGCTTTTGAAGTGGAACCGCCAAATTCTCTCTTTGTCTTAGCATTTTCTCATCGGATATCTCGATTCTTTTATGTCGCCGAACCCTAATATCTCGAGCACAAAAGAGGACCAAATTTGCCACTTAACGTTGGTTATCTCGATCCCCATGACCATGGGTGTTAATTTATGCTACAGTAATATATACAGTCCAATATTGGCAGGTGTTGACTCATGTAAGTTTCTTTCGTGGGTCAATGGTCCCTTGCTGATGGAGAAGGCGGACATCCTTGCTGCAAAGCTAGGACACCTGACTTTAAAACAAGTCAGGGTGGCTGGATCGTTTCAAAAGAGGCACAACATTGTCTTCAAAGCAATTTGTGGAGAGACCGCTGCGGTTCAACAGGAACAAGTGGATTCATGGCTGAAGACTCAAATGCGCACAATTTTGGATACCTATGAGACTCGGAACATTTTTAATGCTGATGAAACTGGGGTGTTTTGGAAATGCCTTCCAGACAAGACTATGGCGTTTCGTGGGAAGGCTTGTCACGGCGGAAAAAAGTCGAAGGACCGACTTACAGTGCTAGTTGCTGCTAACATGGATGGAAGCCCAAAACTCCCGCTCTACGTTATAGGAAAGTCCAAGAATCCCAGATGCTTTAAGCAGACCAAAGTTCTCCAATGTGATTACGATGGCCAGCCAAGCGCCTGGATCACAGGAGATCTATTCAGTGCATGGGTGAAAAAGTGGGACAGGAAGTTCCAAGCAGAGAAAAGGAAGGTGGCACTGATCGTGGACAACTGTAGAGCTCATCCGGATGTTCCTGGTCTCAAGGCCATTAAGATCTTTTACCTCCCACCTAACACAACGAGTAAGCTCCAACCAATGGACCAGGGAATAATCCAAGTGCTTAAGGTGTACTACAGGAAAATGTTGATGCGCCAATACCTACTCCATGATGAAAAGAAGGCACAGTACACCCCTTCCCTTCTAGATGCAATGAACTTCCTGAGATCAGCCTGGAATGACGTGAAGAAGGAAACAATCTCAAACTGCTGGATGCACTGCGTCATTCAGGATATTTCCGATGATCGAGTTTCAGGCACAGTTCCGTGCAGCCGCAGAAGAACTCGCGGAAGTGGCAGAAAAATCAAGCCTTACAGATGCTATCTTGGAAGAGGAGGCACAGGAGTTAGCCATCACTGTCCAGGAATTCCGAGATTACATAGAAATCGACAAAGACGTCGTTACTGATGGCGTGATCACCGATGAAGACATTGTATCAAGTGTACAGTCAGCACTGGCAAGCACATCTGCATGCGGAAATGACAAAGAAGATGAAGAAGATGCGGACGAAGATTTGGAACCAATTCCCTCAGCCGGTGAGGTGGTAGAAATGCTACAGAAAATTCGACGGTATGGTTCTTTTGTAGGAGATGAAACTGTTTTAGACAGCATAAATAATATTGAAGCATTTGTTTTCAAGCAGACTGTTAAAGGCAAAAAGCAACAAAGCATTTTAGACTTTGTAAAGAAACCATAGTAACCGCGTGTACGATACTTTTCAGAGCTGTGTCAGTTTGTATAAATAAAGGTTTGTATCGAGAATCGACGGTGGTTTTTATTTTATATTTGTAAATTTCTGCTGTTAGTTGGTGCACATATGCCTTTTGTTGTTAGCAAACATGTATGTACATTTTTATAGCATGCCGATCGCTTCATCAAACAAATAACACGTGCATGTACATTCTCATTTATTAACGCACATCATGTACATAAAGAAATTTCAAGCACATGTTAATATTTTGCCGCCATATTGGTTTTCGTTTATCTCGATCATCGGTTATCCCGACACTTTTTGACAAACCCTTAGACCGGCGACATAACGGGTTCTACTGTAGTACTACTACATAAGTAATACTACATAAGTACTACAACATAAGTAATACTACATAAGTAATACTACATAAGTACTACAACATAATACTACTACATAACCTACTTATGTCTCATTTCTTAACGCTGAGTCATTATACAATTCCGGACGTATTCCATAAACGAAGTAAATACAGAAAGGTTAAAGAAATAATCATTTCAAACAGAGAAGATAGACAACCAAAATTCTCGGTCGACAAAGTATTCATCGTATGTGAGGATAAGGAGCAGAACAGTGGTCATATGTGAGGATAAGGTGCAGAACAGTGGTAATATGTGAGGATAAGGAGCAGAACAGTGGTCATTCATCATTTCATTTTGAAAAAAGGGTTTAAAGGTGGAAGATTGGCTTCATCGCATCGGTTTCCCATTTGGCTTCGCCCTGTCGACAAAAATCTACCAACAGGGTCGCACAAGAGGGTCGCACAAAGAGGTCGCACAAAGAGGGTCGCACAAAGAGGGTCGCACAAAGAGGGTCGCACAAAGAGGGTCGCACAAAGAGGGTCGCACAAAGAGGGTCGCACAAAGAGGGTCGCACAAAGAGGGTCGCACAAAGAGGGTCGCACAAAGAGGGTCGCACAAAGAGGGTCGCACAAAGAGGGTCGCACAAAGAGGGTCGCACAAAAAGGGTCGCACAAAGAGGGTCGCACAAAGAACGAAATCCGACGCCCAGCAGCAATCCTAAGTATCTCATAAAAAAATTGCGCATATGGATGATCCGAATCAGAACTCACGACTTTCAGACCGACAGGAAAACGTCCAAGCTCTACGCCATATAGCGCCCCCACATAATTTGTTCATTAGAATGTAGTGCAACATATATCAACATACAATTTTGCAACTCTCTAGAATGTTGAGAATACACACACACACACACATATATATATATATATATATATATATATATATATATATATATATATATATATATATATATATATATTCGCACACTAATGTACACAGTGACGAACACGCGCGGCACACACACACACACACACACACACACACACAATACACACACATATATACATACACAAAAATATATATGTAATGATTAATGGTGGCTCATGTTGTCTGATGTGACTAAGTAGTAATCTTACATCTCGTGTTGTCTGATGTCACTAAGTAGTAATCTTACATCTCGTGTTGTCTGATGTCACTAAGTAGTAATCGTACATCTCATGTTGTCTGATGTGACTAAGTAGTAATCTTACGTTGTCTGATGTGACTAAGTAGTAATCTTACATTGTCTGATGTGACTAAGTAGTAATCTTACATTGTCTGATGTGACTAAGTAGTAATCTTACATCTCGTGTTGTCTGATGTGACTAAGTAGTAATCTTACATCTCGTGTTGTCTGATGTGACTAAGTAATAATCTTACATCTCGTGTTCTCTGATGTCACTAAGTAGTAATCTTACATCTCATGTTGTCTGATGTGACTAAGTAGTAATCGTACATCTCTGTTGTCTGATGTGACTAAGTAGTAATCGTACATCTCTGTTGTCTGATGTAACTAATTAAGTCAGGAAACAAGTACAAAACAGTTGATGTATGGCGAGCTTGGAGGAGGCAGACGTTCAGATGGTGGACAGAAAAAAACGATTAAAGACACTCTTAAAGTGTCTCTGAAATGCTTCGGTATAGACACCACGGGCTGGGAATCCTTGGCGCAAGATCGCCAAATGTGGCGCTGTAATAACATAAGAGGAACTCGCATAGCTGAGTATCATCGTATCGTTGAGGCACAGAGAAAACGAGCTGCGCGAAAAAACAGAATACACACCACCCACATTTTCTAATCTTGATCAAAATGCCCCACCTGTGGTCGATGATTATGTTCTAGGATTGGACTCTACAGTTCCCTCCGCACACACCAAAGAGGTTCAGCAGCACACGTCTAAGGCTGTTGTCATCATAGCTTGCGATGAACGGCTATTATAAACTCGCAAAGCTAATTACGAACTATATCTGCAAGGGTACTTTAAGTTCTACCTCAAAGGTCAAGTAGAAGTTAATTATAGTAACGTCCTCATTTTTCATAAGAAGTCACAAAGGTACAAAACATGGCCTAGTTGCTAATATTATACAAATGTACGGAGAGGGAAAATAAATACAGGAAAATGTCAACTGTTTAGAATATTTCTCATTCATTCAATCCCCAGTTCGCACGAAAGTTTTCTTCCATGGCAGTTATTTTCTCTTAAAGCGTCTATATCAGCGTATCCCAAATTGTGATCCGCGGACCCACGGTGGTCGCGAGGTACTCACAGGAGGTACGTATGCGCTTGAAGAAATATAATGATCTTTATTTTAAACAGAACAATAAATTTTAAGCCTAATTATAAGCCTAATGTTTTCTTTGTTATTTATTAAAATGTTCAATTGCTGACATTGTTTACTATTGTAATACACATATAATTCCTTCTTGTTCATTTTCATATATAATTATTTTTGTGGTTCCGCGGCACCAAAATGTATTTAACCCTTTCGCTGCTACATACTTTCTGAAGGCTGAGCTAACAAAAGCTACTCTTTGTTTCTAGGTCACAAACGTGAATGTACGCTTATAGCAGTGACAGTAGCAATGTATAACGTGTTAGCACGTCTTTAGCCCAAAGAGGAGAGATAATAACTAACGTGTTAATGCGTCTTTAGAAGTGATTGGGGAAAACGTATATATACGTCCTTAGCAGCTAAAGGGTTAAAAGGATGTCCGAGGTAAAGCAAAGCCTGAGAACCGCTGGTCTAAATAATATGCAAGGTTCCTGACATCTGATTCATCCAGTCGTAATTCCTCATCCCGTCTTTCGTTTATCTTCTTCTTGGTTTTACCCTCCTTCTCTTTTCTTGTATGTACCCTTTCATGTATAGATGTGAAGCATGGACATTTACCAAGACAGTGGAAAAATATATGCGTGTTTTAAAAAAAATTATATAACTATTACTGAAGACCTACGTATATCACGGACAGAGAAGAGAACAAATAGATTTATCCAGAAAAAACTCAATCATGGACAGAGAAGAGAACAAATAGATCTATCCAGAAAAACTCAATCACGGACAGAGAAGAAAACAAATAGATCTATCCAGGAAAAACTCAAAATCAAAGAAAACTGGCTGATGATACAAATAAGAAAGAGAAAATTGAAGTATTTTGGAAATATAAAGACACACAAAGGGTTGGAGAACAACGTAATGGAAGGAGGCATTCCGACAAAGAAAAGAGGAAGATGATGGAGAAGATGGATTAACCCTTTAGCTGCTAAGGACGTATATATACGTTTTCCCATTCACTTTTAAAGGCGCATTAACACGTCTGTTATTATCTCTCTTATGTGGACTAAAGACGTGGTAACACGTTATACATTGCTACTGTCACTGCTATAGGCGTACATTCACGTTGTGACCTAGAAACAAAGAGTAGCTATTTTTAGCTCAGTCTTCAGAAAGTATGTAGCAGCAGAAAGTGTTAAGGATGTAACTGATGAGGTGAGCATGACCACTGCAGAGGTGGGATATCTGGCACATGAGAGATAAATTCCGAAGGACTGTTAGGGTAGCAAGGTTCTTCAATGCACAAACTTTTTGATGATGAGGATTCTGTCCTACTTGACTTTTTAACAGTGGCGGCTCGTGCTAAGTTTTGTTGGTGAGGCCAGACATATTTTTTGTGGGAAATCAGGGTATTGGGTTAGGTTATATTTTAATTTATACACGTTACATATTATTTTTGGTTGGGCTCGGCCCCACTGGCTCGTAATGAGGAGCCGCCACTGCTTCTTAATATCATAGAGGACAGCCTTTTCTTTATATGATGAGAATGCTTCAATTTACTTTGTACTATCTTTTTCTTTTTTAGTAGTTAGTGGGTGGCCGTATGATTCTTCTTCTTCCTCGAACGTTCGATAGAGACCACTTGTTAACCAGTCTTTATGATTTATATATGATCCGAGCCTAAGAGCGATTGTACGTTGTGCCAGTTATGCCCCTACAAGTAGGTCAGCACATTGGATTTCCGCAGTGCATTTTAGTTACTAATATAGCTTCCTTATGTCCCTACCTCAGACGCCTCTTACGACATGCCTTGTAGGTCGCAGTGTTATTATTCTTGCTCGCCTTGAGCCACACAACACCGACGAAATGCGCATAAAGAAAACAAACAAGAAATAAAAGCTCTTTATTAAAACGGTGTTCTCGGTAACTACACAACAACAACTCAACAGAACTAGGATCGGACTGTGAATAAAATTGTTGTTTGTCAGTAGACAGGGATAGCGTGGCCAACGTTACAAACTGGCCTCAGCGCGGACGGCAATATTGCCATGTGACGTCACAGGCTGAGGCGGTGTATTCTAACAGACTAACTATTGACTGTTACTATTGGGAAACGCTGATGTAGACAATACATCTTGCAGATGTTAGAAACTTGTTGTTGGATGCATGTGTGTGTTATAGAAGATGTTTTCTGATGAGTAGCTATATTTGTTGCTCTCACATACTATTTTAGTTTAATTTTATACAGAATACTTAGATTAATTTTAAATATGATAACTATTGTACTTACATCAGCTTATAGTAGTCTCTCTTCAGTTATCCATGAATAAGTAAGCTACATGTTTGCACAAAACCACATCTTGATTAGCACATAAACTAACATCACTTATCAATAATCCATGAATTAGTCAGTCACAAGTTTGCACATCACCACAGCTTGATTAGCACAGAAACTAAACAGTATTACATAAATATATTTATCTACTACTGAATTTTGCTACTTTCCTTTTTGTGAAGAAGCAGTTTGCTGAACATTGCATTGATCATTCCTTATTTTTCTATAATTGTTGAGGAAAATGTTAGCAAATATTGGAACCGCGGACAATAAAGTTTTTCTTTTGAGCTCCGCAACACATGCAGTACTGTCTAATGAGAATTTTAAGTAGCTAGCAGTTACAATTTGTATGACAATCTCCTTCTGGTTTGTCGTGGCCAAGAACTTATCTTCATATTCAGATGATATCAGCTTTTGAACAACTAGATATGATATGAAGCAGAGAACAGTGAGGTCTTGTGATGGGTACTTCAGTCCACCCTTATCTATTAAATGTGTGTAGTCTAACCAGGACAGATCAGGTTCAATTTCTGCTGTAATGCCCTTAGCTTGCTGAATAAGTAGGCAACATGAAGGGCACTTTAATCCTCTACACAGTCTGTAGGCAGCAAATCCACTGATCTAGACAAGTACATCCACAGTTCCGTCAGGCACTATGATTTCAGAATTTTCTACATTCACTTAAAACCATGGGTCTCCTTGCTTGGCAGCACTTGTCTCCATCTCATTGTCTGTACTGAACACTGCTAATAAGTCACGAATTGGAATATCACCATATCTCGAGGAGCTCATACACAAAACAGAATAAATCCTTAGTTTCTTTTCGGTTTCCAAAATTTGCTGCACAGAAACAAGGTAGTTTGCTCCTGAAAGTTGCCTGTACTCACTGAATCTGGCCTCAAGATTGTCCGTTTGTAGTTTTCCTAACAAGATGTACTCTATGTTCATGATGTTTGTGAATGCATATTTAGTTAAATCTATCATTGCCTTCAATGTGTGAATCAAAGCATGGAATGTTTCCTGGTGAGCTTCCTTCTCTTACTGGTAGATTATGCCATGCTTCCACCCATTTACATAGCTGTTCCAAATTCAACAAATTAGTTTTATCAGTAGCTGTTATAGGCATGGCAAATGGGTTTCGAAGCTTTGTTCCAATAAATTTATTTTTAACATTTATAATGTTCCACCACTGTAGTATTGTATTAATAAAAGTTGCAGTACCATCCTCCTGATCACTGAGCCGTAGAGCTGCAACATTATACTCGTTGAACACAGCAAGGGCTAGAGATACCTTCTGTCTATCAAAACTAGATGGAAACAGTGCTTTGTGAGTAATCGAAGGTGCTAATTTGGTAATGTTGTTACATTCTTTATTATACAAAATTTTCAAGCTGGACATCTTTGCTCTCATGAGTTCCTCTGATTGTGATACAGGATAACAAGGGAAAACAAAAGTTTGCTCCGTGTCCTTCTGGTTGATCCAGTTGTGCCATATGCATTTCAATATATGTACTGAATCATGAAGCAAAAAGATTGGTGTTCCAGAATACACTGGATTCTCAAAAGTGTATGCATTCTGTGAACTTCCTGCAAGTTGTTTGTACACTTTTCTGTTTACTGCATTGTTATCCGCAATAACAGCCAGGACTTTAAAACCAACGGACTGCACTGTCTGTATAGTCTGAATCAAATTTCCTTGCAAGTCATCTGATGTCATCTTCTTCATTGGAATTAGTCCAACCACTTCAGTGTAATTGCCAAATATTGAAGAAATAAAAAATGCCTGCACAGTGGTAGCACTTTCAACTGCATTTGATGCTGTGCCAATCAATTTTCCTCCAGTATAATTTAGTGCAGCTTTGACATAAATTTCATCCATCTGAATGGCTACAATTTGATCAGTTGCAGAAAGTTTGCTGCTCTTGATCTGTAAATATTTACTGATGTCAGAATCTACAGACTTTGTCAATGGCATAATTAAATTTCTGAGTGTGCCATGATGGGGAAGACACAGATAATTTGATCTTCTTAGAAATCTGTAGCATACTGGGGATTTTATATATGTCATGAATGCAAAACAGTGGGTGTTACTGCTGTACTGTTTTCTGTTATCTGGAGTTCTGACCAGCTGCAACTGTTCAGCGAGGAATTGAAGTGTTTTCTCTGGCACAACACTAGTGCTTGTGGAGGTGGATGATAAACTAATTGCTTCAACCAGATTAGCATGTGCCTTTGTCATGTAATAGTCAACAGTTCGATCTTCTTCTAAATCTTTATATAAACAATAGGACAAAAGATTCTCAACATGAGACCATCTCTCAATTTTTCCACTACTTGACAACCAGTTAAAGGAACTTTTTTCTATGGAAACTCCCTGCAGGTGAACAGTAAAGGACATGTCCTGGTCTATTTTAATACTTAGTCCTATAGCTGGTGCTTCCATGGTTTCAACAATTACAGTGTACAATAGAACATATTCCTTGTCTTTACAAATCTGCAGAAACTTTGCATTTAAATTATCTTGTAACCTTGCTTCATAATTGTCCTGAAAAACTTTAAAATCACTGATCAGATCTGACGCCAGCCAATCTTCAACATCTTTATTATATCTTTCTTGTACTGCTGTAGCTCGTGCTTGTGGATTCTTACGAAGAACGACAGGCGCTTTTGACATATAAGATGGAAGGTTAGGAAACACAGTGGGAACAGCATCAGGTTTTAAAACTACACAACGCCTGTCAATAATGTGTTCTACATCATTTGCATCTGTATATTTATCTGAACGTACTAAATCTTCTCTAAAATGTTTGATACAAACAACACTATGTTTCGTGGAAACCAATCTTGACGTGGAATATTTTTGATCCATTTGTCCCGAATTTCCTGACGATTTTCATTTGGAACCTTGAATGCTTTAACATAATCTCCCTCATAATTAGATCTACAATTTGGTACACAACACTTTCTAGGCATCGTTATTTTGTTGTTATGTTTATTAAAGAAGGTAATTGTTAAATTATACACATATAATTATAATCGTAATTTGATCTACATTTTGGTACACATTACTTACTAGCTAGGTATCGTTATTTTATTGTTATGTTTTATTGTTTACAACACTGACAACAGCTGTTAGGTTTACTGAAGAAGGTACTTGTTAAATTAACTTATATTATACATATAATAATTATTAATTACAATCGTAATTTGATCTACATTTTGGTACACAGCACTTACTATGCATCATTATTTTGTTGTTATGTTTACTGAAGAAGTCCGTTTGAGTCCGTATGTTTACTAAAATGTCCATATGTTTATTAAACACGTTTGAATAATCCGCCTCACCCTCCATCTTGACAAATAGAGCATTTAGGCCAGTTTGTAACGTTGGCCACGGGGATAGAGAGGTCCACACATAACGGTACAGCTATCATTTAAAGGGATCTAATCCTGTCTCTATATTGTTTTAAATTTTGGCAAATGACTATCACACTATTAGTTTCCATGAAAAAAATCATTAAAAAGTTAGAAATAAAATTCTACCAAAATATCACCATTTGCAAAATTACATCAGGGACCCTCGCCGGTGCTTTAGAGAGAACACTGTACGTTTTTTTTTGTAAATGTTAATAATACAGATATTCCTTAACTTTAAACTTAATTTGTAACATAATATAAACTTGATTTAGCATGTTAATAATACTGATATTCCTTAGCTTTAAACTTCATTTGTAACATAATATAACCTTAATTTAGCATGTCGTGTTGTTTTTAAAATGAAGTAGTCTATATACAGAGTCCAGTCCTTCGAAACTAAATGCTACAGAAAGATCCTACGAATACCATGGACAGAAAAAGAAAAAACACTGATGTCCTGAAAGAACTAAATGTTAAAGAGAATTGGCTGATAAACAACATACTATACAGAAAAATTACATACTTTGGTCACATCAAGCGTCACGATGGCCTGGAAAGAACAATACTAGAAGTCAGGGTCCCAGGACGCAGAGGCAGACCAAGAAGAAGATGGCTACAAGATATTAAAGAAACCATGAACATGGCCATCGACGCAGTGGGTAAACTGGCTAGAGACAGAGTGAATTTGAGATATGCTGCAAAGAGAGCAACTTCCTATAAAGGATACGCACCTTGATGATGATGAGTCTATATACAACAATATTAGAATGTGAGGAGCACGCGAAGGTTGTGGTCTTATTTCCTTGAATTTTAACCTGAGCACGCCGGTCGTATGTTATCGGAGACCACGATTCCAGCTTAAAGTTCATATTTAATCAGCATGTTCTACTTAATTTCCAACCACTACGTATCAACATTGAATAGAGAAGCGAGGCACATGCCGTCTATCCCATACCGTTCGTCCAGCTGCGTCAACGTAGGAACGAATGTACGTTACATATGGTGCGCATGTTTGCGTGTCGCTGTAAATTCGGTAGTTTACCAACTGTTTGGATGTCTGCTTATTCAGTATTTAAGTCTGACCGAAGTGGTGTTTTGGTTCGCGTGTGAAGTACACAATTTATAATTGATAGTGTGTATTATATGACACTTGTCCTGACCTCCCTCGGTCTGTAGCTCGGTTAATGTACGGTTCAAAGAGAGTACTCGTTACTACATTCTGTTCAGTATATGTGACTTATGTCTGGGTCTTAGTATCAAGGTAAGAAATTAATAAGTAAAATTAATATTAATTGCTATACTTGTTGTTATGCCTATGTAGTGCCCGGGCCCACAAGAGAAGCAACGAATAGTACCACTGCAACCTACAAGGCATGTCGTAAGAGGCGATTGATGTAGGACCTAGAGAAGCTACCCTAGTAAATAAAAAGCATCGCAGAAATCGGATGTGCTGGCCTACTTGTAGGAGTATTACTGGCATAACATACAATCGCTCTTAGGCTCAGATCGCACACAAATCACACAGAGTGGTTAACAAGTGGTTGATATGGAGTGTTGAAGAAGATACTAGGTATTCTAATTCCACAATGTAGCCGTTCTGGTCGAGTTTATTTTAGTTTTGTTAGTTTTTTTAAAAATGAATTTGCTTCAGAAAAATGTTAATGCAGGTTTGAATTCCCCTTAAAAAAACAAACATAAGGTTAAGACATCAATGGACCCGGTGGCATTACATAAATTTTTCATTGTCGGGTATATGGTGGAAAATTGCTGATGGTACAGTTTTATAAGATTTCATAGAATGGGGTCAAACGATACATGAAAAAATGACACACATCTATCTGTCTATCTCCATGTCTGTCTCTGTCTTTCTCTCTGTTTCTATCTCTCTTTCTTTCCATCTCTCTCAATCCGTCTCTTTCTCTCCATCTCTATGTTTCTCTCGTTCCATCTCTATTTCTCTCTCTCTTTATTTGTCTGTCTGTCTCTGACCCTCTCCTTATCTCTCTCCCTCTCTCTCTCTGTTTCTCTCACCGTCTTGTACTCTGGTCTACGTCCATCTCTATCCTGGTCGTCCCGTCACGGTTGGTGTGTCCCCGCCCTGTCCGTCCAGCTCCCTCCGATCAGTAAATATCTATATTTTTCTCTGCCTCCGCCTATCAAGTCTGTCTGTCCGTCAGCCAGGATACCATCTTTCAAGTGCTTTGTGCCTCTGAAAACCGTAATCCGACAATATGTTCTTCTTCTTTGCGTGCGTTCTTTACGACCAATTCTAATCACTCTTTGTGTTAGGTTTGATTTTTGCCAAGAACGTGTATACGTTGCACATTAGTTTGGTAGGCCCTAAACGCATAGACTGCTACACGTTTAGGACACATGCATCCGATTTCAACCAAACCTCCTTAGTCGCCTCTTACTACATGCATGGCGGGTAACAGTGGTTCTATTCTTTAAACCCCAAATTTGGCGCGACAATGTGTTAACCCATTGCTATATGCATCATATATTTAAAAAAAAAGAACGAAATTATAAGTCCAAATAGAAAAGGCTATAAGCAAATCTACTTGAGGTTTGGTAAACGATAATTACTTATATAGGAAAAAAATAGATTATATCATAGATCTCTGGTCTACACATGTCTCTTGTTTAACCACTAGTAACAACTGTTATAAGAAGGAGAAGATGGAGATATGTTGGACACACCTTGAAGAAATGATCAAAGAATATCGAATCAGACATTGAAGTGGGATGCAGAGAGTTCAAGAAAGACGGGACGACCTAAGGAGACTCTGAAACAAACTTTCTCTCTCACTCTCTCTCGCGATCACCGCTTAGACTGATGTAATAGATTTCCACATACATTCTGCTGTTTTTAGGACTCCTCCTCCGTCCAGCTTCTCATTTAGCTCGGTATTTTCTGGCCAGGTTTTGTTTCCCAGGCCTGCTAGCAGTGGGCAGTCTTGCAGTAGGTGCTCTGCCGTCATGCCCGCCTTCTCGCAGTAGCACAGGCTAGTTGTGCCAATCTTAAATTTGTTGTAGAGGTGGAACCGGAGTCTGTTATGGCTGGTACGGAGGCGGAATATGACAACTTGTGTGCCACGCGACGAACCATAGTACCCATCTCTGACGCTGTGTTGAGGTTGGTCTTGCGACCACTTTTCTTTATATCACCATCCGATGGTTGTTTTAGCCTCCTCGTAGCTGATTTCGTAATCAGTCTGTGGCAGTCGCCCATCTGCCTTTGCTAGCTGGTCTGTCTCTTCGTTTCCGCTTATATTGCAGTGTGATGGGATCCACTGTATTACTGTGCGTTTGAATGAGTTTGTTAATACTCCGAGCGTAAACGAACTTTGAGAGAGGCAAGAAATATCGGTCTCAGTTCCATGGAGGAGATTGAACGAATTGCCCAGGATAGAGCGGTATGGAGAAATTACTTGCATGCCCTATGTAACGTATAACGCTACGATAGGAATTATTATTTATTATAACAGAGATCGTAATAAAAATATCGGAATATATCTCGTCCGATACGCAAAATAGATGAACTTAATAAAGTAATTTAGAAGATTAAGTGTAATCTATTACATTCTGGCTATTAACTTCTGGGATGTTGATTTTAAAGTGTTGAATTAGATTGTCGGCATTAACTAATATTATATCGGCGACTTGGGTTCAATACGATGATCACTGGAAATACCGTGATGCTACCGCCGACCATGCCAGTACCGCCAGTCCTCCTAGACTCACATGCACTACGCACTTAGCTACCATCACCGCCGACCTGACTCAATCACTACGACAGACTCACCCAGACCTATCACAGTACCACAGACCTCACATCGCACAGCTCACTACCGGCCTACAGACTCACATCCAGACCATCCACAGACTCAATCGCTAAGACTCAATCGCTCAGACTTCTAGCCAGACTTCATCGCACAGACTTATATCGTAAAATCTCGTAAGACTCCTGATTCATATCGGCTACGACTCTACTTCGGTCAGATTCACTACAGACTCCACACTGTAGACTCATACCGGTAGACTCACTACGACTCTACTATCGCTACAGACTCACTATCGCTACAGACTCTCACTATCGCTACAGACTCTCACTACCGCTACAGACTCTCACTACCGCTACAGACTCTCACTACAGCTACAGACTCTCACTACCCAGACTACTACGACTCTCACTATCGCTACAGACTCCTACCGCTACAGACTCTCACTACCGCTACAGACTCTCACTATCGCTACAGACTCTCACTATCGCTACAGACTCTCACTATCGCTACAGACTCTCACTATCGCTACAGACTCTCACTATCGCTACAGACTCTCACTATCGCTACAGACTCTCACTATCGCTACAGACTCTCACTACCGCTACAGACCTCACTACGCTACAGACTCTCACTACGCTACAGCTCACTACTACATACTCACTACAGACTCTCACTACGCTACAGACTCTCACTACCGCTACAGACTCTCACTACCGCTACAGACTCTCACTACAGCTACAGACTCTCACTACCGCTACAGACTCTCACTACTGCTACAGACTCTCACTACCGACCTCACATCACAGACTCCACTACCGCTACAGACTCTCTACCTACAGACTCTCACTACCGCTACAGACTCTCACTACCGCTAGTCGCACAGACTCTCACTATCGCTACAGACTCTCACTATCGCTACAGACTCTCACTATCGCTACAGACTCTCACTATCGCTACAGACTCTCACTACAGACTCTCACTATCGCTACAGACTCTCACTATCGCTACAGACTCTCACTATCGCTACAGACTCTACTATCCTGACTCCTACGACTCTCACTATCGCTACAGACCTCACTACCGCTACAGACCTCACTACCGCTACAGACTCTCACTATCGCTACAGACTCTCACTATCGCTACAGACTCTCACTATCGCTACAGACTCTCACTATCGCTACAGACTCTCACTATCGCTACAGACTCTCACTATCGCTACAGACTCTCACTATCGCTACAGACTCTCACTACCGCTACAGACTCTCACTACCGCTACAGACTCTCACTACAGCTACAGACTCTCACTACGCTACATACCTCACTACAGACTCTCACTACCGCTACAGACTCTCACTACCGCTACAGACTCTCACTACCGCTACAGACTCTCACTACCGCTACAGACTCTCACTACCGCTACAGACTCTACTACCGCTACAGACTCTCACTACCGACTCTCACTTTATCACACTACAGACTCTCACTACCGCTACAGACTCTCACTACCGCTACAGACTCTCGCACAGTACCGCTACAGACTCTCACTATCGCAACCTCTACAGTTACTCGCTACAGACTCTCACTATCGCTACAGACTCTCACTATCGCTACAGACTCTCACTATCTCAATCACTATCGCTACAGACTTCACTTCACTTCGCTACAGACTCTCACTATCGCTACAGACTCTCACTATCGCTACAGACTCTCACTATCTCAGACTCTACTTGGTTAAACAGACGCTCACTATCGCTACAGACTCTCACTATCGCTACAGACTCTCACTATGGGTTAAACAACAGACGCTCACTATCACTTAAACTACTAACTAGCTGACTAACCAATCAACAAAGCTAAAAGGCAAACAAACTATTTAACTTACTAACTGACAAACCAAACAACTAACAAACTAAATAACAAACAAACAAAGAAATGCATAAGTTACTGAACTGCTATACACAGAGATAAATAAGCTGAACGTGCTGCATGCTTCATATGTCTTGGTCTAAAACAAAAACAGCAATATTCTGAGTCGCCAGGTGTCATGTGGACCCCTACTGCGACTGTCATGTATAGGTCGGATGTACTCACTAACCAGATGATTAGTATGATAAATGTATCATGTGCGTGTGTGTGTATCTAGGATGATTCACAAAATACACAATAGCTCACGTTTTCTATTTATTTTGTATACGTCAGCAGTCTGCAACATGTCCTTTGCAGAGCGTAGCTCTCATCCTATGTAGCATGAAATACTACAGTTCTCCAGTTAGTTCTCTCATCACCTATAACTTCGCTCACAAGGTTTTCTTTAATACCTTCAAGTCTTTAGTCATTCTTCTTATTTAGATATATGTTCTAGTTCATTTAGTGTTTATGTGCAACGTATACACGTTCTTGGCAAAGATCAAACATATCACAAAAAGTGATTAAAATTGGTCGTAAGAACGAACGCAAAGAAGAAGATTTAGTGTTTATTCTGTCTATGTTCTTGATAAAGATCCATGATCGAAACGTCGAATTGTTGTTAGTGTTATATTTAAGTAAAGTCTTGTTTACTTATGTGATACAATACACACGTGTCGTTATCCTAAACGCCAATTTACTGAGTATCACTGCAGCCTACCAACGGTTGTCTCCAGATCTGGTCTTGTCTGACCACCTCAGATTTGTAGATTCCCGTACATCACTTTACTACCCTGTTGTCATCATCGCCCTGCATTGTTTTACATTAACTATAAGCGCCATTATTTCTACCTTATGCACTTTGTACAAGATGGAATTTAGTGCCTCGGATATTCCGTTGAATCATCGTTTACGAGATCATGCTCTCGATCTGTTGCCGTTTTATCTGAGTGCTAGTGTTCTTTTTTCCTTGTGGTAACGATACGTATCTCCTTGACCTCATGATAGTGATACCTTATTTATTATAAAAGTAAGGACGAAAGTCGTGATGATGATGATGATGATGATGATGATGTGATATGTAAACAAACAAACAATTATGTGTTTAACATTGAAAAAAAAGTTACTATCGTTACTGGCTGTAATACCACTTTTTAGGACGGTGTAGAACAGAAGAGACATGAGCCTGTAGAATTTAATGGTCGCATGGCTAGTGCATTCATCAACTGGTGTCTGTGCAGAATAGAGGGAATAAGATGATATGATAGGGTCACAAATCAGGAACTTATGGAGAGAACAAGACATATTCCAGTGAACAGGTTAGAAAGAGATGCTGGCGCTGGATAGGACACACTTTGCGAAAACCGGAGGAAAATATAACAAGAAGGGTCCTTGCCTGGAACCCGCAGGGACAGCGAGAGAAGGGGAGGCCGAGAAATACATGGAGACGAGATTTGGAGGCGGAGATCAACAATATAAAGAAGAGCTGGAGGGAGCTACAGGAGACAGCTAGAGATAGGAAGACTTGACATGAGTTGGTTGAGGACCTATGCTCCAACCCGGGGTAAAAAGGCAAAGAGAGAGAGAGATGGCTAGTGCAGTCGCCAGAAACTGTTCAGGTTAGAATGTTTTCTTTATGCCCTTGATAAAAAAAAGCTCATTGACCTTACCTTGGATTGACCCTGTGCCTCCCGCTTGGGAGCCGCGTTCTAATCAATTCGGCCAGACGCCCCTCTATTGAAAGAAGATGATTAAAAGAAATGGCTTGAACCTACCTCGAGACGATAGTAACAAAGATGTCGCAAACGCTTGATTAAATTTTGTTTCCATCTAATGTTATTATTTTTGTATTTACCATGTTGTTTATGCTCTCTATGTAATCAACATTGATGAAGTGGCAAGACCGATTGTTGTTATCTTTGACCTCTTGTCGCTTGACGAATACAGACATGGTGTAGTCCACAAGTCGACAACGTTTATGCACTTATGTCCAAACATACAGGGCTGTACCATGCTATGATACAGAGAGGCAGTCGCATCAGGCGACACCGTAAGGGGGGTGGCATATTCAGCAAATCAAAATCACATTTTAAAGTTATTTAAAAGAAAAAGCATTTAAGGGTAGGCATTTCGAAGACTTGCATCATACTGAGAAAATATTTTCCCTCACGGCCCTGCAAACATAACATTTAAAAAAAGTTATATCTGTATCTTGGTATTCTGTCTTCTGCTCCTGTTATGCTTCTCAGTACCAGGGTACGCGAAATCTTCTTGCTAGCGACCATTAGTACGCCTCGTATATGATCGTCCCTATCATCTCTACTATTTCTGTTGACAAACGTTTGCGTGGGCAGCCTTTGACATTGAAAGCACTTTATCCAACTAGTAGTGCTTGTTATGGTGTACTCTTTAGTCGTTATCGTATTACGTGACTGAACCGTTTGGTTTGTTATCTCTTAACAAGTTATAGCCCTGGTGATGTTTCTAGCAAGATTGTAATACTATCGTTGTTTAAAAAAAATCATATCTATATTTACCGTCCGACGTTGTAATAAGATGTAAAATTCATAAAACCAATGGATTAAAAATAACTACCTCAAGCCTGTCTCTACATCATTTGCACAGCTTATTTCAACGTCAGATTACCCAACGTAGGTTACCCATGTAGTTTTCAGATTCTAAGGAGTGCTGTCTAGTGCTCCCATATTATACTCATCTTCACTGTGAAGCCGACAAGATGTATTAGGATGTGTTCTGCAGCAGGACTCAGTCTACAACAGTACAAGTTTGTCTGTGCAACTTTATTATTTCTCTTCATAAGATTAATTAGTGAATGTATTAGAGCACTGCTCCCATGCGAGGAGCCGGGTTCAATCCTCGGTAAGACCAATGAGTTCCCTATTTCTGTCTGGGGTATAATGAAAATCATAACTTGAATAGTTTCACGGCGACTCACTAGCATGAACCATTAAATACGACAGCACATGTCCCCACTGTTCTACACCGCCCTAAAAGATGTATTCTTTTTTCTTTTAATTGCATAACCTTTACAGGACTTTGAGAATCAACCCCAGCTTTTAACGCTGTTTCTGATTTTTCTAGGCATTATTACGTTCAGTAGTTTGCCGTTGCTTTCTGAACGGTGGTGCCATCGTCCTTTTGTAAAAATCCACGCGAAACAATTTGCAACCAAACTGTCCACAGCGTGATTTGAACTCAGAACGTCGGGGTTAATAGACTGAGTCACTATCCCCTAGACCACAGACGCTACCGAAGCTGTATTACATGTACTAACGATAGTCTGTTATTTTTGTTCGGAGTTTGAAGATAAAAGTATATTCTCTGCTTGACATTTGGTGGCAGAAATCTTGTGGGGTCTGCTGTTGGGTGCATCTACCACCACTGTTTGTTTTTTAAATTCAGCTTTTATCACAATTTTCCACACGTGATTCTTTCTTCGTTTAGAATCTAACATGTTTATTTCCTATTAACAGATTTTGTTTGGGATTCGCTGTAATATTCTGTCTTTGGTGATGATGTTGAGCTGCATTAAAGGGGACATACGTTCATTTTTGAAATTGTTTTGAAGGCTTTAGTAGCGCAAAATATGTATTGTGCATCATTAAGTTAGATTACCGGGCTGTTGATAAATTAAAATCTGTCTGATACATACTAAGCTTTTAACACTTAGGACGCTACATCACCCTTTTATTGAATTGCAAATCGTGGCTTATCCTCTTCTACTTTCTGTAGTTTGTCATTGCTTTCTGAACAGTGAGGTCTATTTTACCGCTCGTAAATATTCACGAGAACAAATTTGACTTCAAACTGCCCGCAGGGGTTTGAACCAGGTGCTTTGGGTTGTGATAGAGCTCAATACCGATAAGACCGCAGACGCCCACTACCCTTAATTAGGAACGCAAAAATCAACTTATCATACCCAGAATACAGGAACTCCGTAGCTCCTGCATAAATCTTAGGGAACTCCGGGGAAAAATTACACACGTCACACTTTCCGAATTCGAACCTACAGCCTTCAGAACGTCAGACAACACGTCATAACCACGTCGCCATTAGGACCTGTTAATGTGATAAAAGCCAGATCTAAGCTCAATGCAAGCACAAAAACAACGCATAAGCGTGCATTAAAATGATTTACAACGCATCTCTAATACTAACTATCCTAGACCCTTCTTGCTTTCACCAAATTCCCTTCAATATATCCGTTGTATATCCGTTCAATATTCGTTGTTCCTAATCTGAAATAATCACTGGCTACCATCCAGCAACAGGTAAAATTATACAAACTTACCTTTCTCTGGAAATGCTCAACATTCGGTGAAATATCAGGAAGGAAATTCCGTAATGCATATCGCTAAATGTATCCGGAGTAAGTGAAAGGTTACATAGAAGGAAATGTACTATCAAAGACATATTACATACACGTTGTTATAAAATAACAGATTATTTTCTTGTTCACACAAGATGTAAGTTGTGCTCTAGTCATCATTATCATCCATACCTTTTAACCAATACAATTGATTGCTACAATCAGGGCCGTGCGGTATATTTTCTTAGTATGATGAAAGTCTTCGAAATGCCACCCCTTAAATATTTGTTCTTTAAAATAATCTTTAATTGTAATTTTGATTTTGCTTGCTTATGCCGCATCCAATACGGTCCCGCCTGATGCGGCCGCCTCACCGCACGGCCCTGGTTACAATCAAGAAGAATGTCATGCTTCCATATGTCTTTTCCAGCTGCTCTACTTATCTTAATCCTGTTTTGCTTCACAGCGTCTGGATAAGAAGAGATTTATAGAAAAAGATTTTGTGTACGCTTCATGAGCAGTGTTTTTCGTCACCTGTTATCTGAGGTCCACCTTTGCATGGACGATCTTGTGCTTTGTATCCACAGTATCGAAGTTACATTGCTCTTTTGAGGTGCACTGTCTGTTTGTAATCTGCTTATGTGTCGAACTATTTAATTTGTTCTTTCTTGATCAGTTAGTTATCAGTTATATGAGGACTATCATCATAGCACTCCGGACATGTCCATAGGTGCTCCGATCTCCGCCTCAGCAAATCAAGCAGCGTCCAGCGACCCAACACGCCAGTTCGATGTTGATTAATCAATCTCTTTTCATATTTAGTATGTCGTTCTTTCTTGATAAAGTTCAGTACTGCTGTTGTAACCTTTTTTTCCCTGATGTCTTCATTTCTAAATCGGTCTAAACCAGATTCCAGCTGAAGACATTGATAATTAGAGTCCACAAAGCAACATATGCATCATCCTTTAAGGTCAATGCCTACGACGAAGTAAATGAGATAGCAGATACTGCTGCCTTGTAGTTGATTGGGGACAATCAAAGGCTAGCGGAGCAAACCGTGCACAAAACTGGACTGTAGGCAAACCAAGCAGTCCACTAACAAGACTGGTATAGCTGGGCAGATGACCCTCATCAGCCCGGGAGAACACTAGCAACCTTACATGTTGTCCGGGAGAACAATAGCAACCTGTTGCCTTGTGTGTTTTGGCTGGGGACAGCAAAGGCTAACGGAGAGCGAACCCAGTAAACGCTGGTTGAAACCGAACACACCACTGAAGGATAAGCACTTGAGCTCCAATTGGTACTGAAGGCTGTGCACGTACATCCGTTCTCATGTTTGGCTGTTTATATATCACAATATAATGATAAAAACGGCTTAAGAACGATCGTGAGAGAGAGAGAGAGAGAGATAGATAGCAGATGAGGTTCAGGGAACCAGAGCTGAGGAAGTTTTGGTACTTTCGTTTTAATTCACCCCAAACAAAGGGCGTAGCTATTTTCCGAATGGTTGAGCTATTTGTAGCTATTCCTAGTACATCATTGTTATCCTGTAGGACAGCCGATTTTAAGGACAGGGAACGTAATTTCTCAAATGTAGGTCAACAATTATTTGTTGATGGCGGAAGAGTCTGAAACTGTCTAATAAATCAATTGATTACTGGTCATCATTGAAGACATAAATCATGAATTTCCTTGAAATGTCAGCATTGTTTTTATCAGTGGCGGCTCGTCATTAAGGGCCAGTGGAGCCGGACCCCACCAAAAATAAGGTGTAACGTGTATTTATTATTTTATACATTAAAATATATCCTAACCGAAACCATGATTTTTCCGAGAATATGTCTGGCCCCACCAACAAAAATTATCACGGCCACCACTGGTTTTCATGTGTGCAGAATTATAGCATATTGCATTCTGTAACACATTGTGCAAATAACCACGTTATGCCATTATAACGTTATCTTTTCCAAACAGAAACCCCTAAAACTTTAATGGAATAAACCTCATGTAAATTTTTGCGTTTGGGAATCACCAGACACTTCCTGAAACTCCCGGGAACCCTATAGAATCCGGTCTCCTACCTGGCTTAGCGAGTAAAAATAACGTCTAATAAAATGTCATGCAAAAAATGGGTGCATCGGACTGAATGGTACTAATGTCAGATGGAATTGTGCTAATGCCGAACAGAAAAGCGTAAATGTCAGATGGAATTGTGCAAATGCCGCACAGACAAGCGTAAATGTCAGATGGAATTGTGCAAATGCCGCACAGACAAGTGTAATGTCAGATGAATGTGCTAATGCCGCACAGACAATAGTAAATGTCAAATGGAATTGTGCAAATGCCGCACAGACAAGCGTAAATGTCAGATGGAATTGTGCAAATGCCGCACAGACAAGCATAAATGTCAGATGGAATTGTGATAATGCCGCACAGACAAGTGTAAATGCGATGGAATTGTGATAATGCCGCACAGACAAGTGTAAATGTCGGACCGAATTGTGATAATTGTTAACTATAATCCTATTTGATGAACATAACGTGTGTATTGTGTTGTTATACCTCTATTTGACATGCGGTGCTGATTTGTAAAGAATTCTAGCGCAACATCATTTAGTCTTGTAGGACACACCTGAACTGCACCTTATTTGTGGACGCTGAATGATCTGTCGTTCGTGGTAGTGCCACATTTTGCTTAGCTTTGATATTTTGCTCCGTACACAAATGAATTCGTGATGAGTGATTTTATTTAGCACTACTAATTACCGGCGTTTGCAAGTTGGTCACGTTACTAACAATATCAAATGTGGCTTGGTAGTCGCATGATGTGCAATATAGTGTGCAGATTAACGTGCATGTTGCATTGCCACGACGGGATTAGCGAGTTGAATGTCAATAATGCACCGCATGTTAGAAAAAATTACAAATTAAAAAAAAAAATTACATCCAGTAAATATTGAAAGAATGGAAAGGTCATATTCTGTATTAGCGGTTTTGATGTGCTTCCATCATAAACTGAGACACACGCACACGCACGAGGCGTGCACACAGACGCACATACATACACACACACATGCACATAGGCAGACACACAACTAGCCACCTCCCAACCCTCACCCTCCCTCTCCCCCAACACACCCATGCACACACTCCACGTATACACACCATGCCCGCACGCACTCGCGCACATACCACCCCCACAAATACCCTCCCCCACAACATACCATCCCCACAATACCCCCACACACACAGAGTTAAAAGCACTTTAGTTAGATCTTTAGTTATCTATCTTTTAAAAGATATTGACATGCATGCAGATTGCTCCTACGTCTCGATAGAAGAAGTTAGTCGGCGACAGAGATGAATCTCATGAGTCATGGGAGTATCAAGAATTAGGAATGCAGATGTCAAGAAAAGAAAAATGGATACAACATCAGTACTGATCTTCATTAAAAAACCAAGTAATAAAATAGTTCGACTACATAAGCAGGTTATCAGCAGACAGTGCACCTCAACAAGAAATGCTACTAAGATAATATAGATACAAAGCAAAAGGTCGTCCACACAAACGGTGGACCAAACAAATAAAATTAGCAGGAAAAACGTCATGCACGAAACGCACACAAAAGCCCGTTCTAGAAATCTCTTGTTATTCTGACGCTATGAGGAGAAAATACGATACGAGAGAGAAGACAAAATTAAATAATACAAAGAACAAATTCAACATAAAAACAAGAACACATTTTCCAGAAAGAAAATTCGCATAGCTAGCAGAATTATAAACGTTCATGCTTCTATTCACCAACAGGCGGGAATTCCACAACTAGGTCCGGTATTTTTTGGGTATCCAGTAAGCAACGTTCACACAGTACAAATATCTGCAGGTGACTCATATCTATTTAGAAGATCACTATTTCTCAGACAGTCAATTCATAAGAAAGGTAGGAAAAAGGAGGCCAGGTACATGCACACCTGCATGCCAACTTCTCCAGGTAACTACATCTATTCATGAACTCTATCAGATTTCATAGAGCCGGTGTAGTGTTTCTTATACAATTTAGTCTCTGTACTGCCCTGACATTTTCTTGTATTTCAATCTTTATTATTATTACTTGCAACAAGTGCTAGAATGGTATCCTTAACTTCAATTTATCTGTTTTTAACATAGTCCTAAAGAGGTATACAACTGTACGCCAATAACACCACTAGCCCCTATATGATCAACAAATAAACAGATACAGGTATTAAGAGCTTCCGAAAAACAAGTAGACAAACACGGGACTCGAACCACTTACCCTAGTCCTTACGACACCAATCGCCTAGCCTAGCAATACGAGCGTCCTTACGTACACAACCAATGAGCCATTCTTAAAAAATGACTCACGGGGAGTGTCTTTCTCAGACGCTTGTTATTACCAGACACAGAAACAATCAGGTAGGGTTCGTTAATAGTGTTTGCACAGGCACATGCTATGAGCTTGTTGTGCCTGTATATATTAGAGACGACACAATATCACACATACACACATGTATACACATATAACAAACATGTACAAATCATTCAAAGTAGCTTCAAATTAATTCTAAGATGAGCACAAGGAGTTTTTACAAGAACCCAGAGGAAGCAAGGAAGTAACGAATATGATCAACAAATAAACAGATACAGGTATTAAGAGCTTCCGAAAAACAAGTAGACAAACACGGGACTCGAACCACTTACCCTAGTCCTTAGACACCAATCGCCTAGCCTAGCCCCTATAGTAGCTTTTCATTTCTCTTGTCTTTCTCTTAGTAATAAACGCACGGATTCGAACCGACGATTTTCAAAATGAAAGACAAACAGCTGAACACATTGTCCACGATGTCGTACTTTATCTTTGTATAATGTGTTTGCAATGAAGAAAATTGATAGCAGTTTGCTTATGTTGATCTGCTAGTGTCTATGATAGTTTATTTATGTTGATCTTCTAGTGTCTATGATGATAGCAGTTTATTTATGTTGATCTTCTAGTGTCTATGATGATAGCAGTTTATTTATGTTGATAGCAGTTTATTTATGTTGATAGCAGTTTATTTATGTTGATCTTCTAGTGTCTATGATGATAGCAGTTTATTTATGCTAATCTTCTAGTGTCTATGATGATAGCAGTTTATTTATGTTGATCTTCTAGTGTCTATGATGATAGCAGTTTATTTATGTTGATCTTCTAGTGTCTATGATGATAGCAGTTTATTTATGTTGATAGCAGTTTATTTATGTTGATAGCAGTTTATTTATGTTGATCTTCTAGTGTCTATGATAATAGCAGTTTATTTATGCTGATCTTCTAGTGCTGATGATGATAGCAGTTTATTTATGTTGATCTTCTAGTGTCTATGATGATAGCAGTTTATTTATGTTGATAGCAGTTTATTTATGTTGATCTTCTAGTGTCTATGATGATAGCAGTTTATTTATGTTGATCTTCTAGTGTCTATGATGTTAGCAGTTTATTTATGTTGATCTTCTAGTGTCTATGATGATAGCAGTTTATTTATGCTGATCTTCTAGTGTCTATGATAATAGCAGTTTATTTATGCTGATCTTCTAGTGCTTATGATGATTTTATTTATGTTGATCTTCTAGTGTCTATGATGATAGCAGTTTATTTATGCTGATCTTCTAGTGTCTATGATGATAGCAGTTTATTTATGCTGATCTTCTAGTGTCTATGATAATAGCAGTTTATTTATGCTAATCTTCTAGTGCTTATGATGATAGCAGTTTATTTATGCTGATCTTCTAGTGTCTATGATGATAGCAGTTTATTTATGTTGATCTTCTAGTGTCTATGATGATAGCAGTTTATTTATGCTGATCTTCTAGTGTCTATGATGATAGCAGTTTATTTATGTTGATCTTCTAGTGTCTATGATGATAGCAGTTTATTTATGCTGATCTTCTAGTGTCTATGATAATAGCAGTTTATTTATGCTAATCTTCTAGTGCTTATGATGATAGCAGTTTATTTATGCTGATCTTCTAGTGCCTACGATCAATAAATAGACATTGAACAAGTATTTGGGGTTTCGGGAAAAAACCCAACTACAAACAAGGATTCGAACCACAAACCCTTATTTCTTACGCACCCATTGCCTAGCCATACAGACGAGCGTTTTGAAGAACACCACCAGTTTTGGAGAGCTAGTAGGTTGTATTTCTAACAAACGCTCGTCTATATTGTTAGGCAATGTGTGCCGTAAGAAATAAAGTTTTGTGGTTCGAATTATGTGTTTGCTAATTTGTTATTTCTTGAAGCCCTTAACACATTTTCACTGTTTATTGATCATATTTTCACTGTTTATTGATCATATTTTCACTGTTTATTGATCACATTTTCACTGTTTATTGATCATATTTATTAGCTTTGGTACTTCCCCCAGGGTTCTTAAAACTCCGTATTCTCTTCTTCTAGTATCTGAAGATATCTGGTGCGTCACTATATTTTCATCCTACTTTTGTATTAGTTTCTGTCTATGCCCACCACGTGTATCACGTTTGTTGAAGTGTACGCCTCTGATCTTCCAATATCACCTCCTTTACAAAATGTCGCTCTCCTCACATTCCGTTAGAAAGACTATTGATCTCTAGTTTTGTAAATGGTCATCCGGATGTTATCAGTTATCAGAGAACTATTATCATAGTACTCCGGACATGTCCATAGGTGCTCCGATCTCCGCCAGTTCGATCTCCAGCGGCCTAACACGCCAGTTCGATGTTGATTAATCAGTCTCTTTGCATATTTGGTATTCCGTTCTTTACGGGCTGCCTCAATGGGACGTTATAAACTTGGGGAAATAATTCATATGTTTCTGAATCTACAATGAAAGTAATCTGCCGATAAGTTAAACTAGCTGAAGAAAACTATAGACTTATGCACTGTGCGAGCGTTGTCTATTGTTTCAAGTTTGTCAGTAAAAAACCCAACTACAATAAAATATGTTGAGATCGCAAAATCACCATTATTGTTATCATCATCTAATATATCGAATGTGAACTATTAATTTCTATACGCAACCAAACACTTTCACTAGAATGTACACATTTCAACATGCATACGATTTGTATATCATTGCCAAGGAGAGCGTCCATTCTTCTGGTGTCAGTATCAAACAGAATAAATACATTTTGTTTCGCTATGATTATTTTTAGAATAGTTGTCTAAAGGCAACAAATAATATCAAGTGCCATGCCGCAGGCGTATGTTACCACGTTCTTGCACAATTTTCTGTCTTTTATTCTGGCTATCAGTTCTGATACTTTTTCCCCCCGCTGTGTCATGATTTTAAGCTCTCTAGATCATTTTCACTTTGTCGTTCTCTATTTCTCTGCCCGTGAATCTTGCCCATTTTCCCAATGTACTCAAGTTTATTCAAGGGTCAGCGAAATAAAAACAAGAAAGGAAGAATGCGAAACTATTTTATGACGCAAGATGAACAATGCTACCTAATCAAAGAATTTAGTGTTTACATTGTAAGAGAGAACAGAATCAACAGTGGATGTAAGAGCAGCAAATGGAGGAAAGAAAGTAAGAGATAAATATATCGATGGTTCATCATGAAATAACATTTATAAATTGCTTGTTTTCATGGCTTCTTCGCTTGATTTGGGATTAAAAGAACTGTTTATTGTCTTAGAAAAACTGCACGCCGTGGTAGCTCCTAGTAGGAGTACGAGCTTGCACACATTTGTCTCTGTGCCAGGTTCTTTGTAAACGTTCGTCTTCCTTATCACAGCTTCTTCTCTGAACGAGATGGTATTTCATATTTTTTTTTTAAATACTGAAAAGTTTTCTTGTTTTGATGTAGAGAAGGGAGAAATGCCACGAGCCAGATAGTGTTGTGACTCTCTGCGGTTTATTCGGGATCCATCATGTCAATCTTCGCTTGATTATCCAGATCATTTTATTGATGTAGAGAAGGGAGAAATGCCACGAGCCAGACAGTGTTGTGCCTCTCGTACAGCCGCAATGTAATAGATAAAAGTGGTGATTCCGTTTCATGCATGCGGTTTATTCGGGATCCATGTCGATCTTCGCTTGATTATCCAGATCATTTTATTTCCGAGGGGACACTACGAGAGAGTGAAGCATGGTCTTGACCATCAATTTTTCTGACTCAGGTCTTTGTGGCGGGGGAGTAAAGTTCTTGCCTCTTTTCCAAAGGTACACTTTTCGTTTCCCACTTAGAGCGATTTGGATATTATCGAATGACCCCTGATCTCAATATGAGATCGAATTCTTAGTACTGTAGGAGACGGATGATAAAATGTAAGTCATGTGTTCAGGCTGCATATTTAAAATAATCTCTGACAGTCGAAAAATTGAAAATTAAGTGGGCTGCATATTTGACTCCCGAGTAAAATTCATAAAAAATTAAAATTCCACACCATCGTTCACCATTCTCAAATTTCACTGTGAACCCTTGCCGGTGGTGCTAGGAAACTGGTCACTGCAGCTGCGATCTTCTGTATAAAATAGAGATCAAAGCACACATGGCTATTTAATTCAATCAAATATAATGATGATAGATTTTTCAATCAATCAATCGGTCAATCTTTTTCTGACTTATATTTCTCGAGCATGAACGTTCTCTGATTTACATTTCAGATGATCTCCACAGAGTTTATTTTAATAACGCGTGTCTCAACACATTGTCTCAACACACATTGTCTCAACACACATTGTCTCAACACACATTGTCTCAACACACATTGTCTCAACACATATTGTCTCAACACATATTGTCTCAAACACATATTGTCTCAAAACACATAGTGTCTCAATACAGCTTGCCTCAACACAATTTGTCTCAGCACAGTTTGTCTCGACAAAGTTTGTCTCAACACAAATTGTCTCAACACAGTTTGTCTCAACAAAGTTTGTCTCAACACAAATTGTCTCAACCCAGGTGGTCTTAATCCGGTTTGTCTAAACACACTTGACAAAACGTTAAGATTATAAAACCAGATTGATTGCAATTCTCCACAGAGCTAAAATGACAAATACATAACATTTTCCAGTCTGTTTTATCACTACGATCTCTGTCTTTCTCTCAATATATCTCTTTATATATTTTATCCTTTCATTTTCTCTAGAATTGTAGATCACGCACAGAAACCTTTGCATCATGATTTGTCCTCGGGTTTTGTGGCGTCTTGACTTAATGCATGTGGTTCACATTGTGTTCCAGATTGCATTTGCATTTGTCATATGACTTTTCCATCTGTTTCCTCCTTGATCAGAGGTTCCTACGTTGCCCGTTATTGATGCCATTAGTATTTTTCTTATTTATTTGCTGCTTGTTTTGATTGTAAATTAAAGAACTAATCATGTTCTCATTTGTCTATATGTTCCAGTTATTGCTTCCATTACGCCCGTGTGGTACCGGGCCCACAAGGGAAGCAAATAGTAGTTGCAATGCGACCTACAAGGCCACTGATGTAGAACCTAGGGAAGCTACCCTAGTAAGTAAAAAGCATTGTAGAAATCAGATGTGCTGGCCTACTTATAGTAGCGTAACTGGCACAACGTACAATCAATCTTAGGCTCAGATCACGAACAAATCACATAGAGTGGTTAACAAGTGGTCGATATGGAGCGTTCGAAGAAGTAGTTTGTATTATATACTTTCTCGCGTCTATAATGTGCTCCACTGCAATGCCTACTTTGTGATTCTTTGACCATTTGTTCTCAGAGTATACCCAACATAACTTCATCTTCTTCATCTGATAACAGTTGCTACTAGTAGTTGTCCAACCTACTTATTAGTGTATATTGTTAAAATGGAAACAGATTTGTACAGATGGATGGTCCACTATTAAGGTTTTTCAAACAGGGAACTCTACATTATGGAACCACATCTATTAAGTAATATGCCTACTGCGTGATGATCATGTGGAATGTCGTAAAAGATTAATCATGAAAAGATTTCACAAGAGTGAAAATATACCGACAAAAGTGATGAATGTAACGATAAAAAAATTTGTGATTCGATATTAAAGAATTGTTCAACATATTTATACATATTCTCCTATTTCGTTTCATAAAGCTGAACATACTTGGTATCATTTTCCTACATGCAAGATTTAAGTCCCCATTGCCGTCTACAGAGACACGTTCATTCTGTACAAATATTGAAATGTGGCTCTAAAAGTAGAAGAGTTTGCATGTTTTAAAAAAATCAACAGACGATGTGAATATGATATGTCCATTACATGACGAGAAGTTTAGCTAGAAGGTGCTACCAACTCGTGCGTTAGAACATGATGTGGTAACAGTAATGCGTACATTATTGTGAATTATGCAGTGGAAGTAATATGTAAGCTGTACTGAAACGTGCGAGGAAAGTAATAGCGTCAGTGTATTTTAAAACGTGCAACTGAAGTAATATGTAAGTTTACTTTAAAACGTGTAGCTGAAGTAATATGTAAGTTTACTTTAAAACATGTAACTGAAGTAATATGTAAGTTTACTTTAAAACGTGTAACTGAAGTAATATGTAAGTTTACTTTAAAACATGTAACTGAAGTAATATGTAAGTTTACTTTAAAACGTGTAACTGAAGTAATATGTAAGTTTACTTTACAACGTGTAACTGAAGTAATATGTAAGTTTACTTTAAAACATGTAACTGAAGTAATATGTAAGTTTACTTTAAAACGTGTAACTGAAGTAATATGTAAGTTTACTTTAAAACATGTAACTGAAGTAATATGTAAGTTTACTTTAAAACGTGTAACTGAAGTAATATGTAAGTTTACTTTAAAACGTGTAACTGAAGTAATATGTAAGTTTACTTTAAAACGTGCAACTGAAGTAATATGTAAGTTTACTTTAAAACGTGTAACTGAAGTAATATGTAAGTTTACCTTAAAACGTGATTCGTTTTACATTAAAAACATTCATTAAAACGTGTTACAATAAAACGTGCTTCTCAACACTTTTAGAAAAAAGTAAATGATGAAAGAGAAGAAAAAAACATTAAAACGTGCGATGGAAGAAATGGGTACCGTAAAATTTCGCGTATTTGATGTACTCCTGTACAAAATGTGTGCTTGATTAAGACCATAGAGTCCCAAACTTTTTCGGCCCACCTCCCACTTTGCACGACATAAACTTTGTAACGCCCCCTCCCCATTACGAATGTTTGTCAACGCCCCCCACACACATATATATGTATACATGCTCTATTTCCACTTAGATATAGAAAATTGCTATCTATTTCTGTCATTCATGGTCAATTTTCAAATGATTATATATATATGAAAAAGAAAATTGATGAAAAAATGGATCGTGTAAGATGGGCATAAGATGAATTAAAATGCAGAATTCAAATTTTTTATGATTATTCAATTGTAAAATCACGAAAAAACTCTCCCAAATGCTTCTGAACCCACTATCGCCCCCTCCTCTGGAAGGCTTCAGCGCCTTCAGCGTGCGTGGGGAGGGAGGGGGTACCGCCCACTTGGGAAACGCTGATTTAGACCAAAACTTTATGAAAAGAAATTAAAATGCATTTATACATATAACATGCATGGTGTCAACGGAATTTTTCCAGGGGTGGTAAAATGAATTGAAAAAAATTTAGTTGGTAATTTACTACGTGGAAATGGAGAAAACCAGATTAGCAACAAAAAAAAACACTGTATCATAAAGCGATTTTCCTGGGGAGGGAAAGTGCACCCACACAGCCCGCCCCTTCCTAACCTTAACGTATGGACGTCCATGGTAACATGCACCATCATTTTTCAAGATTGCTTTTTTATGTAACAATTGTTCTAAGACGTAAAATTATAATAACAAATTGAAACAAGTACGCAAACATCTATTCTGCTGCACGGTTGTAAGCTCATCAACGAAGTCAAGGACAATGACAATTCATAAGACAAACTACCCATCCATATGACGTTTTTGAATGATGTTGTGACTGTAGAAGACTATACATTCCAGACTTAAGTCAAATTTCAATACACCGATATTGGTTGAAATCGGATGCACATGTCCTAAACGTGTAGAAGTCTATGTGTTTAGGGGCTGCCAATCCAATGTACAACGTATACACGCTCTTGGCAAAGATCAAACATCGCAAAGAATGATTAAAATTGGTTTCAAAGAACGAACGCAAAGAAGAAGAAGAAGAATAGACCGATAGCTTGTACATCTGAAGTCGGTTTACAGTTTGCCTGAATAGCGATTGACGCTTGTGTTAATGAAAGCAAACCTTCAAGTAAAAATAAGTAAGATGAGACATATTAAACGCCTTAATTACGCATGAAGAAACAACATCATCAAGAAACAACAAATTAAATGGTTCGGTCACGTAAGCAGATTACCATCAGACAGTGCACCCAAAAGAGCAATGCTGCTCCGATACAATGGGTACAAAGCAAAGGCCGGCCACGCAAAAGATGGACCTCAGAGATAACAGAGGCGACGAAAGAGACTATCTACGAAGCGCATACTAGGCCCGTTTTAGAAATCTCTTCCTGACCTGACGCTGTGAGGCATACAGGATTCGAGAAAGAAAGAAGAAGAATTACGCATGAATCATATCTGGAAAATGATGAAAAAATTATTTTAAAAAAACCTGATTGCTTATTGCCTTTTAACCTCTACACACTCCAATAATGTTTGTCTGTCTAGGTCTGAGAGATCTGGTAGTGGTGACTCAGGATGCACCCCTTTCTTACCAGACAACACTTTCAGCGCCTCTTTGTGTTTCAAACTAATCGAATGTTGCCCTTGCTAATGGGAACACATGTCAGCTTGTTACTCGATTGTCTTTTTATTGTGAATATTTTACTACAATAATTATTATACATAATAATAATATGAATTTGTCTGCTGCAGTATAAACATTTTTACAGTTCACTTTAAGTGCTTATTGGTTATCGGTTACTGAACCGATGTCACAACACTCCTACAGACCCATAGATTGTCAGTCTTCCCCCAGAAATGGCGAAGTGTGTATACTGCCAGTTTCTGTAGCTAGCTCGCTGGTTAAACCAACCCTCCGCTCTGCCCCTCGGACAACCAGTTAATATTTAAATGGAATGAAGAGAAAGTAATATATAAGTTAATAATTAAATGGACTGTAGAGAAAGTAATTTATAAGTTAATATTTAAATATGCAATAAGTTAATTGGATATCCTTTACAGAACTTAGCGATCAACCCCAGATTTTTAACGCTGTTTGTGATTTTTCTAGGCATTATTACGTTCAGTAGTTTGCCATTGCTTACTGAGCGGGTGGTGCCATCGTCCTTTTTAAGCATCGTCAATTTGCAACCAAACTGTCCGCAGCGAGATTTGAACTCTAGAACGTCGGGGTTAATAGACCGAGTCACTATCCCCTAAGCCACAGACACCACCAAATGTGCTGTAGAGAAAGTAATATATAAGTTAATATTTAAATGTGCTGTAGAGAAAGTAATATAAGTTAATATTTAAATGCTTGAGAAAGTATATATAAGGTAATATTTAAATGTGCTTAGAGAAAGTAATATATCAGTTAATATTTAAATGTGCTGTAGAGAAAGTAATATATAAGTTAATATTTAAATGTGATATAGAGAAAGTAATATATAAGTTAATATTTAAATGTGCTGTAGAGAAAGTAATATATAAGTTAATATTTAAATTGCTGTAGAAAGTAATATATAAGTTAATATTTAAATGTGATATAGAGAAAGTAATATATAAGTTAATATTTAAATGTGCTTGAGAAGTAATATATAAGTTAATATTTAAATGTGCTGTAGAGATATAAGGTAATATTTAAATGTGCTGTAGAGAAGTAATATATAGTTAATATTTAAATGTGCTGTAGAAAGTAATATATAAGTATATATTCAATGGGATGTTGAGAAAGTATTATATACATTTATGTACATACACTTGTGTCTTCTTCTTCTTTTGTCATCACACTGCTACGGTGTTGCTCCAGTGTCGTGGTTTTCTGTTTTTGTCTTGCGCTGTTCTGGTGCCTGTGTGATTTATCTTTGCTTTTCAATGATTCTCTACGCATTAACATCTTTCGTGGTCTTCTTTGCTTCTTTCCGATGTTCTGTTTAGAAGACTGTATACTGTGAGTTGGATGCATTCTTATTAAGTGAGATTAAATGTCTAAGACAACATATAAAAATTTGTAATGTACTCTAGAACTGTTCAAGAGGTGATTCTTTTTTTGGCTATTAAGAAATCATTGCTATGCTTATAGCTAATATATCGTTGTTGCTCGAAGAAACATCGGTTCGTGTGTTGTGTTTGTTAGGTTTAGCAGATCTGATTTTATTGATGATGATTCGGTAATCGACGACGATATTATATGAGGCTGATGAATTTATCATTGACGTGAACATTATATAGAAGCTGAAGGAATTCTATCATTGACGTGAACATTATATAGAAGCTGGATGAATTCTATCATTGACGTGAACATTATATAGAAGCTGAAGGAATTCTATCATTGACGTGAACATTATATAGAACTGGAGAATTCTATCATTGACGTGAACATTATATAGAAGATGAAGGAATTCTATCATTGACGTGAACATTATATAGAAGCTGGAGGAATTCTATCATTGACGTGAACATTATATAGAAGCTGAAGGAATTCTATCATTGACGTGAACATTATATAGAAGCTGAAGGAATTCTATCATTGACGTGAACATTATATAGAAGATGAAGGAATTCTATCATTGACGTGAACATTATATAGAAGCTGGATGAATTCTATCATTGACGTAAACATTATATAGAAGATGAAGGAATTATATCATTGACGTGAACATTATATAGAAGCTGGAGGAATTCTATCATTGACGTGAATATTATATAGAAGCTGGATGAATTCTATCATTGACGTGAACATTATATAGAAGCTGGATTAATTCTCATCATTGACGTGAACATTATATAGAAGCTGGATGAATTCTATCATTGACGTGAACATTATATAGAAGATGAAGGAATTCTATCATTGACGTGAACATTATATGAAGACTGGAGAGAATTCTATCATTGACGTGAACATTATATAGAAGCTGAAGGAATTCTATCATTGACGTGAACATTATATAGAAGCTGGATGAATTCTATCATTGACGTGAACATTATATAGAAGATGAAGGAATTCTATCATTGACGTGAACATTATATAGAAGCTGGATGAATTCTATCATTGACGTGAACATTATATAGAAGCTGGATGAATTCTATCATTGACGTGAACATTATATAGAAGATGAAGGAATTCTATCATTGACGTGAACATTATATAGAAGCTGGATGAATTCTATCATTGACGTGAACATTATATAGAAGCTGGATGAATTCTATCATTGACGTGAACATTATATAGAAGATGAAGGAATTCTATCATTGACGTGAACATTATATAGAAGCTGGATGAATTCTATCATTGACGTAAACATTATATAGAAGATGAAGGAATTCTATCATTGACGTGAATATAATCTTGAAGTAAGATGAGTTTTTCTTCTTCTTCGAACGCTTCATACCGACCACTTGCTAAACCACTTTTGTGACGTTATGGGATCCGAGCCTAAGAGCAATTCTTGTAAGTTGTGCCAGCTATGCGCCTATAAGTAGGCCAGTATATCCGATTTCTGCGACGTTTTTTATTTACTAGTGTAGCTTCTCTAGATCTCTACCTCAGTCACCTCTTACGACATGCCTTGTAAATGCAGTGTTACTATTCTTTGCTCCCCTTGAGAGTCCCGGCAACTCACGAGCGGGATGAATTTGATCATTGACGAGAATAGTATCTTGATGTTGGATGAATTCGATCAGCGATGAGAAAATGATTCTGATGGTAGATGAAACCCTCAAGTCAACCAATCAACCAGAGAACCAACAAATCAACCAACAAATCAACCAACAAATCAACCAACAATCACCAGAGAACCAACAAATCAACACGAACAACAATCAACCGAGAACCAACAAATCAACACTAGAACCAACAAATCAACCAACAAATCAACCAGAGAACCCAAATCAACCAACAAATCAACCAGAGAACCAACAAATCAACCAACAAATCAACCAACAAATCAACCAGAGAACCAACAAATCAACCTGAACCACAATCAACCAACAAATCAACCAACAAATCAACACGAGAACCAACAAATCAACCAACAAATCAACCAACAAATCAACCAGAGAACCAACAAATCAACCAGAGAACCAACAAATCAACCACTCCAAACTATCAACTCCACTCAACTAACCAAAAACAAACTAACTCACTAACTAACCAAAAGATCAGATATAGTACCTCTATGTGCATTTCAAACTCTACATATATGTGTAATATTGATTGTCCTTTCAAATACTCATTCTCATTTGCTAACCAAATTTCTTGTGTCTTCAGCAAACGTTTGTTCCCACATTGACAGTTTCATTATGTCCTGTTTGAGCACGTTTCTATCCTGGGAACAGTCTCAATGTCTTAATAAAAAAAAAGACACATCAATAGACCTGGTGTTGACTATATGTCAAGGCTGTTACAGGCGTGCGATCGGCAGGCGAGTCAAATTTCTACTTATTAACAACACGTTTCCTTTTTTCTGCATTTAATGCTTCTACACTTTTTTACTTTATTTTTCAACTTGTTTCTTTTCTTAACTTGTTACACAACTCAGTTATTTTTTCACATTATTGTTTTTACAACATGTGTTTGCTTTAACATTGTGTGAAGTTTCACGATGTTACCACTGGGACATGCAGATTTTGCAGAGGGTGTCGGTTCGTTTCTTAGTATCACACGGATTATGTAAAACATCGTGAGAAGATGGTTTATTTATGTTATTTTTGTTCATCGTGTTGAAAGCAGGTTTTCATCTGATAGTTGGGATGTGAACTTAGACATGTGTTTGCCGTGTGTGCGTTGTAACAAACTACGACACTGGTGAGAAAGGCAAGAAGAGAATCATGGAGAAATGTATCTATCATTGTTGAGAATATAATACCACGAAAATAAAGGAAAGTTACATAAAGATTGATTGATTGATTGATACATTGATACGACATAATTTACACTTCAAGGAGTAGCCATCTGCGCTCCGATCTCTGTCTTTACACAGAACGATTTCAGCGGCAGTGCACGAACGCGTAGTACCGGCGAGGATCAACATGTAATTTACAAGATAATGAATATATTATGTAGAAATAAAAAAAAAGGGTTGTTAGTGAATTTTGCCCGTGCAGTGGCTTTAAAGTTAGCTCTTATCCATTTTGAACTGCCAAGGGTTCTTTTATGTGCTCAACTTGAACACGGGACCTATGTTTTATCGTCCGTCTCTGATAGAATTAGGAACTCGATTTCTGTTACACTGAGATCAAAAATCTCTTGAAAAATATACCAGTAACTCCACAAGGATGCAAACCGAGTACATTTGGAACGAGCATGGAGAATCTAACCTCTACCACACAAAGCGATATCAAAGAAAATGATGTATAGTAAACAGGACATTATTATTTCTTCGTTATAAATTCCAATGTCTTACAATTTTTCTTATGTCGCTCTGTGCGTGTTTCTAGAACAGAAGTAGACAACAGCCGACCCCAGGGCTAGATCCGGCTCGCGACGTGTTCTATCCGGCACGCCTACAATCTCAAAGTCTAAAACATTCAGACCCAAACTATTCTTTATCGTCATACCTTCAACACAGTCCGAAATAACAAAGAGGATCGCACCGATATCAAATTCCTTTGAAACGTAAGTTTCGTAATAGCTCTTTAATTTAATTAAAAATAACGAAGTTACAGTGTCTCAAAACTTCGTTTTAGACAATCCGCGAACATACTCAAGAAGCGGTGAGTGATGTATTCTTGTATGAGACAATCTGCGAACATATTCAAGAAGTACCCAGTGCTGTATTCTTGTATGAGACAATCTGCGAACATACTCAAGAAGCGCTGAGTGCTGTATTCTTGTTTTTCATATTCTGTGCCAGTACAAATACACATGAATTCGATGACGCATTGCATTCAGTTTTTCCAAACCGTTTTCGTCGGCAGCGATCAATAGATACTTTTTACCTGTTTAGCTAGGGATAATCTTTTAATCGTTTGAGTTGATCTCAATTACCAGTTGTGAGTAGCTTAGTGAAGTCATTTTGCAACGTAAAATTGGTTGAGGCTCAGAAACTGGGCGGTATAGACAAAAACATGTACATTGTAGTATTACATAATCTAGGAATAAATTGAATAAATATACAAATAAACAGCAGTCGACGTTTTGACCTTAGGTCTTCGGAACCCAAGGTAGCGGCTTAGCAACTGAAGTAGAATGACTTAATCTGTTATAATATTTAGACGGGTATGACTTAAAAGCTCAAGTATCGTTCGTATTTTCCGACCTCAAGGTTAGCAGAATAGGACACTGCAACCTCAAGGTTAGCAAAGAATAGGAACACTGCAACCACAGTTAGCAGAATAGACATGCAACCTACAAAGCTAGTGGTAAGAGTCATTTGAGGTAAGGACATTGGGAAGCTACCCTAGTAAATAAAAACGTTGCAGAAATCGAATGTGCTGGCTTATTTGTAGGCGCATAACTGGCACAATATACAATCGCTCTTAGGCTCAGATCATATATAAATCACAGAGTGGTTAACAAGTAGTCGATATGGAGCGTTCGAAGAAGAAGCTCTAGTACGTTGGTAGATTTATTTTTGCAAGTTACAGTAAACATATAGCGTAATTTACCCGCCTGCCCAGCGTGTTCGTAGCGAGTTGGACGACGGTGTGACAAGCCCTCTGTGAGTGTGGGTTCAATTCCTCGGGCTGGCAGAAAAGCCACAAGTTCTCCAGATTTACGCTGTTCGTGGCACCCAACCGAAGTGTTACGATGTCCATGGCGCCGAACAGACGAGCTGAAAGCTCAAGTGCTTCTTGATCGGAAAAAATACCGTAATTTGAATCTGACCAGATAGATCAGTGTCTAACTCTAAAGTTTCTAGAGATTTGTAAAAGAGAAATTTCAAACAAAGTTCTAACAAAAACAAATCAAGATTATAACTTTATAGTGCAGACTTGGACGATTAACCATTCTATGCAAGGTAGGGTGATTATGGACGTCCTTTGTGACAGTAGCAAAGATCATAGACGTTAGTCTTGTAATCGTCTAAGATAAAGTTAGATGTGTGTGTGTGTGTGTGTGTGTGCACATGTTTGATCACACATGTCAAAGCAAATGAAACATAGTGATAATACAAAATACACATCAAACATCTCACATCTTTCTTTTCGCATATTCATCGCTTTTTCTCTCTTTCTCTAGCCTGAACTAACCGAGTAATTATGATCTTTTTACCCCCCATTATGTTCAGACTATCCTAAGATCTGTTTTATCCCTGTAATCAGGTTGGGGGCATTTACATAATTTTAACAATGACGATGTTATAAACGTTATTAACTCCCCATGAGTCTAATAGCTTTGAGACAGCAAAACAATCAACAAAACATAGTCACCGTGTAGCCTGTTCTTTCTAGAACGGTGCTCTCAATATGTTCCTGTGTGAAAGACACTTTAGCTAGTTTTCCGCCTTCTTCTCATCTGTTTTAAAACATAAAAGCAAAGGAACCCATTGTTCATACTGCAAACTCTAGCTAGTTTTCCAGCCTTCTTCCTCATCATGTTTAAAAACATAAAAAGCAAAGGAACCTTGTTCTATACTCAAACTCTAGCTAGTTTTCCAGCCTCTTCTTCATCATCATGTTTTTGTTTTAAAAGCAAAATAACCATTTTCATATCTCGAGGTGTATTGGGAGTACGGTGTTAGGTCCGTATTTCTTATTGACAGTCGGTTCACGATGGGTAATATGGTCAACATTTCGTCGGCCGCCTTTACTTCCAGACTTTTCCTTGTACCAAATTGAGGCTGTGTCGATTTAGCAGGAATTCTTTATCGGCTCGGGAAAAGAGGTTCATCGACCACTCACTGTACCGACATGTGAAAGTAAGCCCGGACCGCCTGAGTAGGTTAGCCGGGATCAAAAGATTGGGGGTGTAAAAGAACAGAACAACTGTTACCTGCCCACATGTCGTAGAGAGGCGACTAAGGAGGTGGGCGTGGATCTAGCTACCCCACATCGTAAAAAAACCACTAGATGGCTACAAACGGAGAGCGAACCGAGTAAACGATGAATGAAACCGGACACATCGTCGAAGGATAAGCACCAGAGCTCCAAATGGTGCTGAAGATGTGACGTAAAACACACAATGAAAAGGCTGCATGAATCAGATTTCCACATAAACAGAATTTATTGGGAGGTCTGGTACATCGGTCTGGGCAGTGAGAGAGAAACCCGGACCACTGGCATAAGAAGTATGTTCACTACCAACTACGCTATTCGGTTCTCATCGTCATGTTTAAGTATTCTTAAAAATTTGTTGCATCTTGGTCGTTGATATAAATGCATGTTCTCAGAAGGTCCCCCTCCCTCCACCACTACTATATGGCTTACGTTATGTCATAGATTCGTCATATTAGAAACAAAACATGACATGACATTAATAGAAAAGTCATGATACTAGAATTGAAAATGTGAAACTGAATGACAATTTCAGAATGAAAATTTGTATATGGAAGGAGATGGAATAAAAGGGTATAAAAGCACATTCGTTCCCAGCTTGGAGCAATTAGTATATTTTTTTCTCTCTCCAGCAATCCTAGAGCTCAATCATCATCAAATAGTTTGTCCTGAGCAGAACTTTACCACCCCAACAGTCCTCCGTAATTTCTCTCTCTCATAGGCCAGATGTTCTGCTTCTGCAGCCATCATGTTCAAACCATCAGTTACATCCTGAATCCATCTTCTCCGTGGTCTTCCTCTTCTTCTCTTTGTCCGTATGCCTCCTTCCATGATGGTCTTCTCCAGCCCTTCATGTCTTTTTAATATGAAAACCCTAATCTCAATATAGGAAGAAATCAGTAATCGTATCAGAGATGGAGATAACGTGTTCCGTGTTCAGTAGAACAAATAAAATAGACATCTCATTGAAAATGGACAAGAGTAGGCCACAAAGCCACTGCCAGTGCAAAACTAAAATTACACTGCGACCCTCGTCTGTGCTACGGAGTTTGTGCACTGATGCTGATATCTATATTTGTAAAATAAAGATCGGAATACACATGGATTTTCACTAAAGAGAAACGCCAATGGTTCTATCAATCAATGTATCAGTCAAGAGACTGAATCAAGACGTACATGAGATAACAGTAATGGAACTCTCATAGCTGAGAGTTGTTGCGCTGTTGAGACACCGAGAAAACGATCTGCGTGAAAAGACATGTAGTGATAGCAAGTTCCCCCAGGTGGCAGCTGAGGAAGACAAGTAGCTTTAGTTTATAGTATAGTTGGTAGGATATTTAATTAGTAGAGACTTAGTGTTTGCACTCTCTAAACAGAAGGCAACACTAAACGAGACAAAGACGTTTTGCGTAGTTAGAGAGTGACGAGTTAGCAACAATTAGAAAACATAAGAGAGACAGATGGACGAACGTGTGTCTACTCATGATGAACATCACAAAAATAAATATGTATGAAGTCTGAAAGACAGTGTTTGTCTATATTATCGTCTGAGTATACCATCATTAAATACCACAATCATCACTACAATATGGACCCCTATTACAGACAGATCACACGACACCCACATGTCTAACCTTGATCATGTATGACCCCCTGTGGTAGTGGATCGTTTTCAAGGATTGAGCTCTACAGTCACCTCCGCACACACACACCAGAGGGGTGCAGCAGCACACGTCTGAGGTTGTTGTCATCATCACTTGCAATGGGTGGCTATTATTATTATACCTGAGAGAACAGTCATCACTTAGACACATGAAGGACAAAGGAGGGATAAGAAGAACAAAGAAATATATAAACTTTCAATAAAAAACTAAATGTACATAGTATTTTGATATTAAATACTCAGCGAGAAGCCACCAAAGAAAGAAGAGAACGAAAAGCTGGTAGAAGCCTCGGGTGCCACAAGATATGCACATAGTATTTTGATATTAAATACTCAGCGAGAAGCCACCAAAGAAAGAAGAGCACGAAGAGCTGGTAGAAGCATCAGTTCATAAGATATGACCACAATTATCATAACAAACATATATGCACACATAAGCTTATACATGTATTCACATATACTTAGTTATAGACATACATGCGAAACACATACACAAAGGTACATACACATACAAACAAGTATTGCAGGGAGGGGGAGGTGTTTCTATGACTAAGTGGTAAAACCGTTTTTCTTGTGTTAGAAAGGTCGTGGGTTCGAATCCGGTCCCTCGTCGTTCGGTGCTTGAGTGCGGTTATTTCGGAGACCTATAGAATACTTTCGACATGTGGCGTGCCATTTCTGCGAAGAGTGATCCATCCATGTGTGGAAACTACGTGCAACTGAGTCAATCTTTTGTCCTTAAACCTATTTTTAAAAAAACCCCACAAAAACCCACACAAACAACACACATGTAGGCGTATATATGACTCATATGATTGTGACTTTATGTTAGGGACAAGGAAAGTTTCGACCAAAGTGTGGGGGTGGTGTTTGGATGGAAGTTTGTGTACGTTTGTTGCAAAGTCACATCGATTCATGACAGTTACACATGTACATGAGTTGCAAACTCACATCGATTCATACGTACACATGTACACGTTGCAAACTCACATCGATTCATACTACATGTCACTTGAAACTACATCTATACGCAGGATGAAAGAGAGAGATGAGTATACATACACATGTACACGTCACGTACAATTCTGTGCTAATCATATTATTTTCATCATGAGACATTGCTGTAGCAACACACAGTGAGAGGGTATCTGGTTCAAATCTGTCTAAAGTGTAGAAACATACGTTGGTGCTACCTTTCTCCTTTTTATGATTTTATGCAACATATGTTTTTTTTTGCAGTGCAGGCTACAAGCAATACTGCAATGAGAAAATCCCAACTATGTCAAAACTCCCGCCATTATTTTAGCAACCTTGACACAATCAGTTTTTTGGTAAATGTTTTCATATTTTTGGGGCTTCAAATACTTGTCTTCTTTTTCCGCTTCTTCTTCTTCTTCGAGATCAGTTTCAATTGTTCAGTCTAAACTATGCAGTGGGTTGCTCTATGAAGCTGGACGTCAGTTGGAGTTCCTTGTAGGATCCCCTAGCTTGTTCTGTATGCTTCAGTTTGTAGGCGTAGGTTTAATAGGCAGGACTGCTGGATTCTGTGTTTCAATCAAACATGCACACTGTGCAGTCTGAGCAGGATTTTATTATGTGGATGTGGGGGTTGAGCCTGCAGTGTTCTATTCTGAGACGAAAGATTGTTGTGTGCTGTTTTTTTGTTGAATCTGCTGGTTGCATCTTGTGTGTGTTTGCTCTTGGTTTGTTTCGTCTACAACCGTTTGTTTTTGTTTGATATCTGTATACTTGTTTAATATCTACATATTTATCAACAATCGTAGACGCTGTTCTTGACTAATGTGTAGTATGTCAATTTCCGTAACCAATTTCTCACATTAGCACAAACGTTATGGGCAAATACATGACAAATTCACATTTATTCAAAGATACTGGGAAAACCTAAATTCACATTTATGGACATTCAAAGATGCTGAGAAAACGTATAACAAATTCATATTCATTCAAACGTATTGGGTAAATGTGTCTTCATTTGGTTGCACTCATTGAAATATATTTGATAAATGTGTATGAATGGAGTGTAATGGATTTTTCCTGTTTCTTATGTTTTGTCTTTGTTTTATTTTTTCCAATGTTAAATTGATCACGCTTCTGGTAAACTTAAGGCGGGAGACTCACCCAGAACAAGGGTTGCCTTTTTAAAAAAAAATTAACAACATATTGTCATACAATTTGGCCACATGTTGCAAAAGTCATTTCTATTGATTATTAGCAGCGTTTAGAGTATGTATTGTAATTATTGATTTAAAAAATTAATTTTCTTGAAAATATATTGTAAACCCCGCTCCTTCATCGTACAGTGGATTTCCCTAACATAAGAAGTGCAAAGAATGCCAAACTAACATATGATGTACATAGCACCCATAATTATAGAGCGAGCATACACTTTTTGTCTAAACTGTAAATAAGCAGATATATTGCTGTTCTAATTTGAAATATATTTTGTTTTGGAAGGCCTATATTGCAAGAGAAAATTGAGATATTATGGACATATAAAAATACATGAAGAGCTGGAGAAGACCATCATGGAAGAAGCATACCAGCAAAGAGAAGAAGAGGAAGACCACGGAGAAGATGGATTCAGGATGTAACTGATGGTTTGAACATGACGGCTGCAGAAGCAGAACATCTGGCCTATGAGAGAGAGAAATTCTGGAAGACTGTTGTGGTGGCAAAGTTCTGCTCAGGACAAGCTATTTGATGATGATGATATTGCAAGAGCCATATCTAGAATACCAATTGGGTTAGACATTTTTGGGAGGTTTATGCTATAATTATGTGTGATATGTACATCATATCCTCGTTTGGCATTTTTGCACTTCTTATGTTAGTGAAATCCACTGCAGGATGGAGATTTAAAATAAAAAATATTTTCTTCAAAAATATTTGTTTTAAATACCAACAATTACAAATGCATACACTAAGTGTTGTTTATCCTCAAACACAATGTCTTTGACGACACGTGGCTAAATTGTATGGCAATATGTTTGTTAGTTTGTTTTTTTTTAACTAAAAAAAAAAAAGGCAATCCTTGTGTTCTTGGTTGTCTCCCGTCTTAAAAGTTGCTGATCTACTTCGAAGACGAAGCTTAGTATTTGTGTGCTTCTCTGTGTTACGCATTTCGTGAATGGTCCAAGAGGAGTCTGGCGTGGAACCAGCAACCCCACATTGTAAAAAAATCAAATAGCTACAGAAATAGAGCAAGACAAAAATACCAACTACACTTGAAGATCCAGATGCCATAGTGGTAGGGGACGGAACAACTGGCTACGGTAAAGGACAGGGGAGAAACGTACTGGAAAGTACAGTCCCGGCAACCTGCCTCTTGTCTCAGATGGCTAAAAATCAAATTCAGTGAAGACAGCAGGGACAGCGGAAAACTTTGGCACCTTTTATGCAGAGCTAAAAACCATGCATAAGACTAGGTTTGAGGTTAAGACATGGTCTCACGATCTAAATTAGTTGACACTTGCTGTCTTAGCCGTATCTGTCATTATGCGCCACTAAAAGTAATGATGATCATGGTAAATGTAGAGTCTATTTAGGGTTTCTTAAATGTATTTACTTTAGACTTATATTGAATATGTCTGTACCTCTCTTAAATATGCTGACATCACTCTTTAATATGTTTACATCTCTTTAAAATATGTTAACTTCTCTTAAATATGTTTAGAATAATTGTCTGTACTGTTTTTTCACCTCTTTTGTATGTGTTGACATCTACCTGAAACGTGCTTAGATATTTTGTATGTGTTTACCTGACTGTCTCAACAGTATAGATAAAAACCTATAGAATATATGTCGCAGTCTTTGAGTATGTATAACCTCATTAGTGTTTCAAATTAAACTCATAATATGAAAGCAATTGATGTACATATGATGGTAGTCACTTCACACCTGCTCTATACTACACTTCACATAGCCATTAACACGCGCATCAAACGTTAACATCCTGAGTAACACTTGGATCTTTAATTAAATAGTTTTTACTTAACCATTTAAAAAATACTTATTTTCATTCTGAAACATAAGAATTCACTCTTTGATAATTCGAACCTCACGTTGAATGTGTGGTATTGCTCCAGCAGTATTGAAATCACGTTGAATGTGTGGTTTGCTCAGCAGTATATGAGAAAACGATAAATATAAATCAAATGCCATAATTATACCGATGGCTCAGTCATTCGCCAACAACGTTGTGCGTGGGATTTTTCAGTACGCCCAGGAGGAATAATTATAAGAGACCAGT